>JAKSZT010053779.1:13563927-13575178 GCA_026826555.1 Tolypeutes matacus | reverse complement strand
ATATATATATATAGAGAGAGAGAGAGAGAGAGAGAGAGAGAAAGATCCAGTGAAAGTCAGAGTAAGAGCTAATGATTTTGATGTTAACTGTATTATGGTGCTATTTAAAGGCAGAAGATATGTGGAGAATTGTAGAAAGATACGGGAACCAAGAAACCAATATTTAAATAAGCGCTGGAGAAAGGAGATTCCACAAACCAGCGGAAAAATAATTGTTAGAGATGTCAAAGAAAGACTAAAGGAAAGTGGTTATATATATGGTGTAGCAGTTTGATATTGTTTATGAATTCCAAAAATAGATATTGGATTATGTTCATAAACTGGTCTGTACCCAGTCATGATTAAATTATGATTAGGGCTTTGATTGGGCCATATTAGTAGGCTGTTGAGTTCTCCCCTCACCCCCCAGGTGGGTGGGGAATCACAGATAAAACTACATGGCAGAGCAGAGGAGTGAGTTGAAGTTTTGATGCAGAGTTTTGAGCTGGAGCCTAGAAGTCAAAATACAGGAGAAGAACACAGAGGAACAGAGATGGCTCCTTAGACATGGCAGAAGCCCCCAGGGAGAGAGACAGAACCGGTCGCCTGATAGTCTACAGCTGGAATTCTGGAGAGAAGCAAAGCCTAGACAGCCTCATAGCCTACAGCTGACCTTGTGGAGAAAACTGAGGTGCTGAACCCAGAGAGAAATGAGCCCTGGGAAGAGAGAAATCCAGGAAGCCTGAACCCTGGCAGACATCAGCAGTCATCTTGCTGTAACAGGTGGCAAGAGACTTTGGTGTGGAAAGTAATTTATACTTTATGGCCTGGTAATTGTAAGCTTCTACCCCAAATAAATACCCTTTATAAAACCCAACAGATTTCTGGTATTTTGCATCAGCACCCCTTTTGGCTGAATAATACAGAATTTGGTGCTGGAGAGTAGGGTCATGCTTTTGCAATTACCAAAATGCTGTTATGGTTTTATAAATGGGTAAGAGGTATTTTTTTGGAGGAATGTGAGATGCTTGATGGAAAAGGCCTAGCCTATTTTGAAGAGACTTTTAGTAATTTGGATGCTAAAGAGACTTTTTATGATGCCTTAGGAGTGAATGATGAAACTATCATTGGAAACTAGAGGAAAGGCAATCCATGTTTTAAAGTTGTAGAGAGCTTAGCAAGATTAACTCCTGGTGTTTTATGGAATGCAGAATTTGAAAATGGTGAGCCTGTGCATTTAGTTGAAGAACCTTCCAAAGTAAACTTGGAGAATGAAGCTTGGCTTCTCCTTGCAGCTTATAGCAAAATGCTAGATGAGAGAGATAAGCTAAGGACTGAACTGTTAGGCACAAAGAAAATAGAAACCGATTCTGGAAATCCCAAGCCTCTGGAAATCAAGCTTCCAGATGATAGTGCCCCATTTGAGGGCTTAACTAAACTTGGAATTTGTAAATCAGGATTGTAGATGCAGTGATCTTGGAAAGACTTGTGGAAGGTCTTAATGTCTCATGGCTTGGACCCCTGCTTCTTGCATGCTAAATCAACAAACTTTTTGAGAGAGCTGTATGAACAAGACCACTGTCAGCTTGCACTAAAAGGGACATGGAAAGGAGAGATTGAAGGAAAAACAGCTTTAAGAGGAAAACCATGGAAGCTGAGATCTGGAATTAAGACATCACCTTGGGCCAAGAGCAGAACTCCACCCACATGTACAGAGAGGATGAGTTTGCCCCAGCAGTTGAAGAGGGTGGATGTTTCCACCTGATGTTCGGGAAGAGTTTTGCCATGCCAGGGTACAGAAAGGGTGGAGCACATTCCTCAAGGATTAGGGAGGTTGAGGTCGATGCCCTATATGTTGAGAGTGGCGGACCTGGCCCCATGGATTAGGGAAGGCCAGGTGGCCAACTCATTGGTCTAAGAGGGTTGATCCTGTATGCTAAAGTTTAAGCAGGATGTTGTCTTCACTTCATTCTCTTAGAGGAGTTAAGACTCTAACCCAAAGGTTGGGCAAAATGTGGCAATCACCCCAATGCTCTTGGAGGTTGAGGTCTGGAGCTTGGTAAACACCCAGATGCTTGATAATGGTGGAACCAAGAAAATTGCTGTTGGGTAAGTCTGTGGAAAGAGTGGTCCCCATAAGTTCTCAAAGAGAAGAAACCATTGTCTTAAGAATGACTATCAGACTTTGAAATTGAATAGAGGATGCCTGCAAGTTTACTGAACTGTAGAGGACCTGTGACTCAGGTTCCCCTCCCAGATTCACCTTATGGTAATGAAAATATTTATCTTTTATCTCTCCATTTGTGTATTGGAAGCAGATAAATGGTTTTGTAAGTTTCAGAGGTCAACAGCCAGACAGGATTTTGCCCCAAGACAAACTGTATTTCTTAAAATTGATTGTGATATGATTTTATACTTGTATTGTTACTGATTTAAGGCTTTTTAAATATTTTAATGTATTTTTGGAATTCAGAGGGTGGAGTATAGCAGTTTGATATTGTTTATGAATTCCAAAAATAGATATGGGATTATGTTTGTAAACTGGTCTGTATCCAGGCATGATTAAATTATAATTAGGTCTTTGATTGGTCCACGTCAGTCACAGATAAAACTACACGGCAGAACAGAGGAGTGAGTTGGAGTTTTGATGCAGAGTTTTGAGCTGGAGCCCAGTAAGTGAACACACAGGAGAAGAACACAGAAGAATAGAGCTGGCTCCTTAGACACTGCAGAAGCCATGGGGAGAGAGACAGAGGCAGTTGCCTAATAGTCTACAGCTGGCCTTGTGGAGAAAACCAAGGAGCTGAGCCCAGAGAGAAATGAACCCCAGGAAGAGAAGAACCCAGGGAACCTGAACCTTGACAGCCATCAGCAGCCATCTTGCTGCAACACATGGCAAGAGACTTTGGTGAGGGATTTACTTATGCTTTATGGCCTGGTAAATTGTAAGCTTCTACCCCAAATAAATACCCTTTATAAAACCCAACAGATATCTGGTATTTTGCATCAGCACCTCTTTTGGTTAATACATATGGCAAAACAGAACTATCAAATAAAAAAGAAAATAACAAGGAAAGAAAGAAACTGTCAATGACTTATCTTTTCTGTAGAAATGTAATAGTATATGTGATGTGGAGTATATTTTTTTCAAGAGCTCAACTGGCAAAATGGGAGAGATAGACCAGCAGGAAGGGATTAAGGAAAAGTATGTGGAAAGCAAGGGAAAGTTTTTATTTCACATGAGGGATTAATGTGAGGACATATAAGATAAGGGTTAGGAGCCAATAGATATGGAGATGCTGAGCAAGTTATATTAAGTGACAGAGAATGATCTAGAAGATGTAGAGGAAGGGAGGAAGAATGGGCACGAGTGAACAGTCTTCCTTTTGGTTAAACAGCTGGTGGTTAAACAAAATGTCACTGTAGTCCTTTCACAGCAGCAATTAAATGACTATTATGTATTGAAATGTAATAGATAGACATTAAGTAGTTGTAGAATTTCTTTAACTTTGTTCACATAAATTAATAATGATAAATTTAAATAATAACTTGGCTGTTTTATCATAAAGCACTCAAATTCTACAAAATATTAGTTCATAATTCCTATTCATGCTAATGCACATATATTTCCAAAGATGTCTATATTTCCTGACAATAGAATCTATTACCCCAATCCAGACTGTCACTTATTTCCATCATCACACTATGTAAAATGTAAGGAGTAGATCATCTTCCAGTTATGAGTCACATTTTGTTTTCTACATTGATATTGGCATTTATATTTCCTAGTAATGGTTGGAGTAAGAGCTATGGCTAGTTATCAGGCAAATGAAAAATGTAAGGAAATTATATAGAAATTTTAAACGTGGCTGGAAATTTCCAATCATATTAAATTCCTTATGGCTCAGAGCTTTTATTTATTCAATAATTTACTTATGAATTCTTTAAAAATCATTTATCATGCCAGGTACTATCAGCTATGGTGACACCGTGAGGAACAGGATATACATATCCCTGCCTTCATGGAAGCTAGAGGGCCATGACGGGAATGCAGGTAATAGGAGGAGTTATAACATAGTGAGATACAAGCTGGTATTTGTCTAATGCCTGGTGCATAGGTGAACACAGGGACTGGTTGAGGTCAAGTGGAATAAATATAGAGAGGAAGGTTAGAGAAGGCATGAGTCCTAGGGGATCTATAACTGCATTTGATAATATGGCATAATGACTTTCTCATGAGGAGTGGATGCTACAGGAAGGCAGACAGAACAAAAATGCAAAGGCTCCAAAGTCACATGGGATAGTGTAGAGGTAGGTAAATAAGTTAAAGTTTTGCTAGAATAATATTAATAAAAGTCATAGTCTATATTATATTCATAGCACCAAGGATTTTAAGAAGTAATAGGTCTGTGAAACTATTTTGGAGGCACAACAAAAATTATTTGCCATCGAAATTATTATTTGAAAACCCTGGTGAGTAGAAGATGAACCTTAAAAACATGCACCTTAAGCAAAAACAATACCAGTTGATCTTATTCAGGAAAGAAAGAAACTTACCCCTCCAATCCTCCTCCTGGGGTTGGATGGATTAGTCTCAGATGCCATAGTATTACTAGGGTACTAAATATCTTGAGTTAAAGAGAAGCAGTGGATTAGCAGATTTCAAACGTGTGGCTGGGCTGGGGATTAGAGACTTCTTCCATTAGGATCAATTTCAATGACTATTTAGTACTTAAAATTAGAAGGAATGTTAAGAGAAGGCACAGAACATCTAGAAGATAGAGATGTGGGTGATCCCTGAATCTAGCTTCCTCCCTCTAAGATTAGGTTGCTAAAATAGATCGTCCAGTAGGGTAGCAAGCTGGGGTCAATAGCAATCCACATCCTGACCCCTAGTCACACAATAAGCCTGAACTGCACAGAGCATTGACTTTTCAACTGTGGAAGTATCTCACAAAAATTTAGGAACTGAAAGGATAGCAGTTCATAAGATGAAATTCTCTTATGCAGGCAACACAATGTTTGCCTGAACCACATAGGGTAGGAGGTAGGTTGAAAAATAATAGTCTTTTTTTTAATTAAAAAAAAAAAAATGTGTCTTTGGTTATTTTAGATTTAAAGTGGTTTGAGTAATGACCAAGTTCAAAATATTCACATAAGGATGGATAGATATCTAAGTACCAATGTTGTCAGAGAGTGAGCAGAAATTACAAGAACCATCAAGATCAGCAATGAGTTAAGGTAGCAGGTTGCGTTGGCAGGTTGCTTTGCCAGCTTGCATAAGCCTCAGAGAGCACTGGTTTTACATGAGAAATTTGAGTAATGGTTTGGAAGTGCCACTGGGGTATCAAGAGTATAACAATCTCACTTGATACCCTTGTGATAGTGCATTGTAAGAGAATGAAGAACTTCTTTGGGAATGATCTGTAGGGAAATCCATATCCACAAACCCACTGTCTAAAGGAAGAGAATGAGTCTTTAGTGGAGTTTAATTTTGGGATGTAAGTTTTAGACTTCACAGTGGGAATATTTGAGAGCAAAAATAGGAGGAAAAAAAAGCATAACAATGATGGTAGGATAACAGGATAGAATAAATTATGTAAGAAGCTTACATCTTGAGCATTGGTGAAGTATTTCAAAGATGTGAAGAAGAGTAAGTTTTGTATAATAAGAAGCATATGGTAAGATGTTCATGCAAAGAAAATACTGTATAGATTTGGCTATAAAGAAACTATGGGATGTTATATTGAAGTTGTAAAAATGTCTATGCTACGTCAGTGAAGGACAGAATTTTCGAAGCATTTAAAATATCTTATGTCTCTAATAAGTTTATGAAGCCACAAAACTTACAAAGAAACATGATTTTTTATAACACTACAAGGTACATTTTTTATGTGGAAGTCTTTCTAGTATTTTTTAAATCTTTAATCATATATCTTTTTACACATATCCAACATGGATAAAGAATATTTTTACTATTAATACTTGTACAGGTCATATTTTTTTTTTTTTTTTACCGGGAGGTACCGGGGATCGAACCCTGGTCTCTCCATATGGCAGACGGACGCCGAACCTCTTGAGCCACGTCCGTTTCCCATACAGGTCATATTTTTAACTAAGAAAATAGACAATTCTAACCTACCACCATTAAATTTTGCCTATGTAATGATTTTCCTGAGGCAAACTGTAAAACTATGAATATTTTAATTAACATTGGGATTTTGTTATATGATTATCAATTTTGAACTCTGTCAAACAAATCATTTTGTACATTATAATGTATTCAATTCTTGACTTCCCAGAAATAATTTCAATAAAATGTGTTTTAAAATGTGTCATTTTCAAAGCATGTTTGCTTTTTAAAATTCACGTTCAAAGCTGTTTTAATGCAGTTCTTTATATTGGCTCTAATAAATTTTAATTTTTCCTATTAAAGGTTTCTTTCCAGGGTAGATAGGAAGGGCTGTATGCTCACCAATTGTAAATGATTCACGGTTCTCCTCAATACATTTTCACCATATCACCAAACTAACAGCCAGGGTTGGCTATTTGGGGGAACATCATCATTGGCAGCAGTTCCTTTTCTATAAACCCAGTACCTGATCGTCAGGGAATGTGTATGCATTAATTTATATGCCAGGTTAAGCCCGGGGCTATGAGTTTTGAAGAACCATGGTTCATTTTTAGACATGTATTTTTTGGATGAGATGATTCTGTCACCTTAGTTCATTCTAAATCTCAGGAACCTCAAATTTCTAGGTAAATTAGTTTTATGTATCCAGGGACAGCTGGGAAAATTGAACTGTGCTCTACCTGATAGAAGTTATAATAGAGATTTTTGATAAATTTCTTCAAATCTCTTCCCATTTAAATTACTTTGAATGGAGGGTAGTTGTTCTAACTGGTTCTTATGTAGGCATAGAGAATTAAGTTAATTTTCAACCTGAATGTCTTTTATCACAAGCATTATGTACAGAAAATTATAGCTAGCCTTTCAATACCCTAATGCTTCAACATTACAAAGGATCAAATGAAACTGAATGGATGAGTATTTTTGTGACACACATTGCCAAATTCAGAATTTGTTCAATTTTTAAATAGTTATGTACTCTATTATTATAATTCAAAATAATTAACATCTTCCTTTCTCGTATCCAGCTGCATTGTAATGAATTATGGACATTATGTATTTCAAAATATGCATATTTTACCACAATATATCTAAGCTGCTTTTCTAAGAAACCTGGTAGATTCTTTTTAGACTTAACTCTTCCCACTATATTAGAGCATAAATGGGTGATAATTATAATTGATCAAAAGGAGAATTAAATAACATAAAAATAGGTACTGGAAAGACAGGAACTATGAAACTCCAAAAATTACACAATGAGATAAATCATTAAGAGTCATTGCTTTTATCATTATTAAAGGCCTACCATTTCTTAGTATGTCTACTCTAGTCAAAGCCCTGAGAAAGAACTCAGCCGAACCTGCACATATTATGTGCAGGAACCAGGATATATGAATGATAGCTTTATTAGTATCAAGTTAAACAGGAGAAGGCATCTCAAGGAAATTGAGCCTGGACAGATAGTGAAGACATGCACTATTTATTTTTATTGTTTATTTTGTGTTATTTTATTAATATCCCCCCACACACATATGTGCGCACACACACTCTTTTCCCTACATGTTCACTTCCAAAAATGTCATTGTCTATAAAGCTGCCCTACATGCAATTGAAAGCAAACTCACGGACTTGACAGAGAAAGGCAAGCTAAATTGTCTAGCTAAAGCCTATAGAGGCAATTACATGAGGCCTAGTATCTATGAATCCAGCTTCTTTAGGAAGTGTTATGGATTTATGGAAGATTTGGTGATAAAACCAAACTTTTCCCCAAAACATATGTAGAGGAAATGAAGATGAGAGATTGAACTTTTTGTCTGATCCTCCAGTCTGATGTATTCCAAGAACCTAATTTTCTAGACCATTAGTCACAACCCATATACTGATGTGGATCCTGACCCCAGGCATTTGCTCCTTTTAGGCCCAATGGGGGAAAAAAAAAAAAAGTAATGATTGAAGTTTTTGCCTAATCAGAGCATTTCCCATTTGTCCTTAGAAACTTATAATTAATGAGCCTGTAATATTACAGTTGTCTTCTTATTGCTGCTGTCTGCATATTGTCAGGGTCACCTGTAATTTGAGTAGGAGATGTACTATACCTTAGTTAAGTGATCCTGAGGCACCCTCTTGAATTTAGTTTTTGGTGGTTAGGTATTAGTGTGGAATGCAAAGACCTTCACGAAATATTATCCTGCTAATACAACTTATATCTTCCTTCAGAGGCTGCTCAGGTCTCCTTTATATATGCAAAGCTTAATTAATATCATAGATTAGCTAGCATCCCTAACTTACAGCCAGATGAGTGGGATAACCTTCAGTCTGTGTTGGCCATTTTAGATAACATGGTCACCTGCTGCACCTTCTAAGCTTAGTGATAAACCAGAATCTCTTCCTTAAACTGTCTGTAAATACTTCTAGATAAAACTCTTCCTTTAACTTCTGTGATCTACTTTTTCAGTTCTAAATTTCCTTACTTTTGAATTCATGTCACCTTGTAAATAATAATTAGGAATATAGGATGAGGAGAACAGTTAACTTTTTAAAAGATAACCAATATCATTTTCCATCAAATAAGACAAAGTAGAAATAATTCTCAAAGGATTTGGGAATTTGGAATTCTCCAAATGCTCTTAATTCTCCAAAATATTATGATCAGCTTAAAAGTTTCACCTAAAAGCCACTGTCAATGAAATCCATCAACTTCCACAATCAGCCTTTTTACATTACGTTCACAACAACAGCTGAAAGCAGTAAGATATTCTTTCGTTGTGATCACATAAAAGTCCTAATAGTTAAAATTTCAAATTTTAGTTCGTTTTTCCTTTTTCCTTTTAAGTATTCAGCATTTTTTGAAAGCAACCATCCTTCAATTTGTAAAAACATTTCCCATTCCCTTTAATTTGAGCTATCTGAACATGCACAGACTCCCAAACTTTACCTAAAGGGCCTTATATTATAAGGCCACATTGAGGTACTTAACTTTGTTGGCACTGAGAGATATGGACTAATTATGTCTCATCCAGAATACGAATAGAACTTTAATTCCATTCACACTGCCTGAGCTTTAGAACTATTTCCAAATCCCCAACTTTCCCTGAGGGTCTTTATTTCTTCAGCTCCTTCCTTGGTATCAATTTTTGTATCACTTAGTGTACTTCAGTTACCATTAACAAACTCCAACTTCAACTAATTTAAACAATAAAAGTGGGTAAAAGAAGATATATTTTAAGAATTGTGTAGCTCAGACAACCAAAATGGTCATGATATATTAAGTCTCCAAGAATGACAGAGATCAAGGCAACTGCATCTTAACAGCAGGAAATTTGGGAGTGTCTCTTGGGAATGGTTGAGCAAATAATTCAGTTCTAACCACTCTCCTACCCATGTCTATTTTGAAAAGAGAGTCTGAATTGGGTCATGGCCTTCTCAGGAGGTCATGGATTGCCAGGATCCCCAAAACCATGGGAAGCAGAAGAAGGACATTACCAAAAAGAATGTCTATAAGACAAACAATATTTGTTTTCCAGAAATATTTACTTTTCTTCCTTATCAGGAGAGTTTTTCTACTTGATGAGAAATTTTCTAAGATGTAATTTCAAATTAATCATGATCTCCATTATATCCCACAAAAAAGAAATGCTTAATAGGTAGAAAAAGTAAATTTTGCTGAAATGAAGGATAGCACCAATTTTACCTCTGCACTAACTATTATAATAAGAATAAACATAAGACTTATGAAGTTTCATGGATTGTTTTAAATTCTTTATTTGAATTATCTCATTTAATCTTAATTGCTGTATGAGCTAGGTTCAATTATCAGTCCCATTTAGTACATTGCCCAAAGTTACATAGCTGAGTAGAGATAGAAATAAGAGTGGAAACTCAATTTTTTCTGAGCCAAGAGTCAGCACTTAAATAACCAAGCAATATTGCCTAATTAGATAAAGTCAATTATACTTGATTAGCTCCTGAATCAAAAAGTTTTAAATGAACAAAGAGTTCAAAAGCTAAACGGTGTCATTTTTACCTAAAAATTTGAGTTCCTCAAGGTTGGTTTGAATAATAATAATGCTTATCACTTATGCAGTGTTTAATTTTTAAGCTTTTTTTATGGTTAGAACTCTTTCTAATAAATTAGAAGCATAAGTGTTTTAGCTGACTTGGCACTAATTTTTTGCCACATTTATGTGCCGCTTTCAATAGGAGTACATGTGATGACCAGAGATGGACATCTAGATCCTCACACACTTCAATCTCAATATATTCTAAATAGAACTCATTTACTTCCTTATCAAAGTCATTTACCCAATTGAAACTCTTAGCCTTTTTAGTTACACATAACTCTGTTCATCTAGACTTCCAAGCCAAAAACCTTGTATTAATCGTTAACTTTTTTCTCAGGATCTTTCTCCTCTAATCAGACTCCAAATCCAAAATATATCAGAAATATCTCCGCAATTTAAAAATTTCTTTTGATCCATTCTTACTACCCTTTATGGTTCAAGTACTTCATATTTTTCAACTGCCACAGCCTGGTAAATGCTTTGTCAACACCATTTTTATTCTCATTTTATTCTCACTATCACCAGATTTATCTTCATTAAAAAATCTCATCCATTTTTTTTTTTTTGCACTAAATAATTTTTGTTGACTATCCTACTATTACAAAATCAAATTCTGCTGTATGATGTAGAAGGTCTGAAACCTGGCACACAATTTGTTCTCAACTGACTTCCCTGAGCTTATACCCAATTACCCAATTTAATCATTCATACTGCCTACAAAAGCTTTTGTTTTAGGAACCCTGAAATTTTCATTTATCCTGTATGGCAGCCTAGATTGAATTTTTTAGAAATTACTTTACACAGAGGAATTTCTTTTACCACTGATATTCTTTCCTCCACTCTCTACCTGTAAATTCTTATAAATTCTTGCTCATTATTCAAAACACAATACAAATATCACTTCCTCTGTCAAGTGTTTCCTGACTATCTCTAGATGCTTACATGGAGTGCTGACACTTATCCTAAGTGCATCTGCAAACTCTGGAAAATATAATCAACAAAAATTTAGTATAAAAATTTATAATTATCATATTATATCATATCATATCATATCATATCATATCATATCATATCATATCAT
>JAKSZT010053779.1:13467022-13563917 GCA_026826555.1 Tolypeutes matacus | reverse complement strand
ATATCATATCATATCATATCATATCATATCATATCATATCATATCATATCATATCATATCATATCATATCAGTTTTGTGGTTATTCCCCTGAACAGCTTCTGAGTTTTCCAAGATCAAGGAACATATCTAATTCACTTTAGTATCCTTACTTCCTAGAATTGGGCATAGTTTATATTTGATGTTCAGTAAGGTTTTAATGGAATAGATCAATAAGATAATCTCTTAAAAGCAAAACAAGACACCTATCTACCACAAAGAATTCTGAATTGTGAGGATTCTATTCTACTTCTATACCCTTTCGAAATGTATGGTAAGATATTCTTTTTTCTCATAGACCCTTGGGAAAGGACTTAATTGTCCTTGGAGTTACCTGATCATTGTCTACATTTCTTATACTTGTATTTAGAAAATCTGTAACTTTGTCACTCAGTGTAGAGATGGCATTTGGTTCACTCTCAGAAAATACTGAAGTGAACTCTTTTAAAACAGCATGCTCAGGAGAAAGTCATATTAAAATCTTCTCTTACTTATTATGAGAAGTTGCATTAAGTATTTTTGTAAAGAATTTCTTCAGCTGATCATGTATACTAACTTTGATGTATCCTGAAACGTTCATCTTAACAGAATGAAAAGAAACTAACAAAAAGGATCTCATTAAAGCTAGGTTTAATAGGAGGTAGAATGTGTACTGAGTTAAGAAATAGTAGGTTTCTCAATCAACTTGCACACTGAGACCTATACAGATAAACCAGAAACAAAAATCTTCCAATGTGATTTCAAAGTACTTCATTTGTTTTTCAAAAGAATTATTTTTGACATGGAGAAAGTTTAAGAAAGATTAACTGTGTATCTCAAAATCCAAATGGAGACAAAGAGATAATAAGCTTTTGATCTCTTAAATTTTTGTCAAATCTACAAATTGTAAAGGGTAAAAGGAAGCAAAGAAAAATGCATAATTGCATCCTTGAGAAGATTATGTTTCTTTTCTTGATGTGAATTCAGTAATCTAGACATTCAAGGCTGGTTGCACTTTAGTATTTAGTATTGCTCCAGGGCAAGCAGTATTATGTGAGACATCTCTGTGGTACACTGCAGGACTACACACATTAACTTACTCAGCAAATACTGTTCCGGATACTGGGGTTCCTTTGGTGCAAACAAAACCATTGTCTTCAAAGAGCTTACCATCTACTAGAGGTGACAGGCAGGAAAACATAAAC
The DNA here is from genome assembly GCA_026826555.1 of Tolypeutes matacus. Taxonomy (NCBI): domain Eukaryota; kingdom Metazoa; phylum Chordata; class Mammalia; order Cingulata; family Chlamyphoridae; genus Tolypeutes; species Tolypeutes matacus. Next base: position 13,562,696 of record JAKSZT010053779.1, on the reverse strand, counting down.
AATTAGATTATAATATAACAGGTAGTGGTAAACAGGTAGACAGAACATATTTCACAGTGGTCAGAGAAAGGCTCTGAGGAAATGTCATTTGAGCAAAGACAGGAATGTAGTAAAAGGCAAGACCTCATGAAGATCTTTGGAAAGGCAGAGGAAAAAGCATTTACAAATATGTGGGGTTGGAGAAAAGCTTAGTGGATTCAAGAAGCAGTAAGAAGGTTGTAGGATGTAAGTTGTGCCAGGGTGTTTGTATTTATTTCAATTTAATAGGTAGCCAATGGATGGTTTTAAGCAAGAAAGCAATATAAAAATTTCATTCTTTAAAATTCACTCTGTCATTGAGTTAGGGAGTCAAGAGTGGAAGCTGGGTGACTATTTAACAGGCCTTCACTGTCCTCAAGGGGAGAAGTGGCTCAGACCATGGGGGTAGTTGATAAATGCTGAGAAGTGGGAAGATTTGAGATATATTTTGAAGGCAGGGCTGACAAAACATTGATGGGCTGGAGGTAGAGTATAATGGATAGAGAGGAGTCTGGGATGACTTCCAGGTTTTGGCCTGAGAAACTAGATGAATGGAATTCATATTACAGAGGACAAAGGACAGTGAAAAGAATGTTTGATAAGAAAGCAAGGGTGATTATTCAGTTAAAGAATGTCCCACCTTATTCAGGATAGTTCTTAATCCTAAACCAGTGTTCTTTATAAAGTAATAAAATCCAGACAAAGAGATAGAAAGCCATGGATGCAAGAAGGTGAAAACAATGAAACCCAGAAGAGAAGGGAGAGACCAGCAGATGCCTCCATGTGCCTTGCCATATGACAGAAGAGCCAAAGATTGCTGGCAGTAGATGGTCTTAGGGAAGAAAGCATCACCATAATAATGTCTTGATTTAGACATGTTCCCAGCCTCAAAGTGATGCTCAAACAAGAGTTCTGTTTCAAATAATTTAATAGAAATGTCCGTTAAACTGTTGGAAGTATGAATCTGAAAATCAGGAAAAAATCAGGACTCAGTCATTTGAAATACAAAAGACAAATAATTGGAATTTGTGCTAAGGGACAGTCCTAACATGCCCTACCACTTTTCTCTGGGACCCACAGATACATCATATGCTCAGAACCAGGTGTGTCAGCCTGGCAGGATAAATCACAATCCCCAAGAAAAGTCAATTGCCACTACATTCTTTCTCCTATTGACCAGAGTATATATAAATATTCACTGGAGACAGTTTGATTCTGGTGAACATGTTTTATGACATCTAGATCACAGGTTGGTGGTGTATCTGTGGAACCAACACCCACTAGTAAAGCTAACTTTGCACTATCTCTTTTTTATATGAGTGAAGTGTCTTTCCATCAGAGGCTGTGTAAGTTGTGCTTTTGTTGGTGAATCTAACACCTGCATTGGAATGGGTTGACATCTTTTAAAGTGTCTCTTATTCTGACCAACAGCTTGGCTTTGTGCTTTAAAAAAGCACCGAAGGCATGGGGAAGTGTGGTGTTTTGAAGCTGTATGTGCCCCAGAAAAACATGTTATTAAATTTAATCAATTCCTTTGGGTGTAAACTCATTGTAAGTAGGACCTTTGATAAGGTTATTTCAGTTATGTTGTGTCCCACCTCATTCAAGCAGAGCCTTAACCCTGTTAGTGGAGTCTTTTATGAAAGAATTAAATTCAGACAAAGTGATAGAAAGCCATGAAAACAAGGAGCTGAAAGCAACAACACCTGGAAGAGAAGGGAGAGACCAGCAGTCGCTGCCATGTGCCTTGCCATGTGTCAGAGGAGCCAAGTATTGCCCGCAGCCTGTCTTCAGGAAGAAAGCATTGCCTTGAGGATGCCTTGATTTGGAAAATTCCCAAGCCTCAAAACCATGTGCAAATAAATCCCATTATTAACCCAACCCATTTCATGGTATATGCTTTGAGCAGCCTAGGAAACTAAAACAGGGAGGCATAAGTGATCATCAGTTCTGTCACCACAGGGTGGTGCCAACTTTTTTGATGTGAAGGACTGAAAAGTGTTGGCCTCCCTATGACCACATAGAGCCAAGTGGGATATAAACAGTTACTTTGTTACTAGGGATGAATTGGTAAGGTGGATAAGGGCAGAGATGAGGGAGATTGTCCCAGAAAAAATAGTGAAACTATCACCACCTGTGTAACCCTGCTATCCACTTGGCTGAAAACCATACTGTGGACATGAGGTCTTTTTCTGAGAGTGAAATATGGAAGTTAAAAGATAGATATAGTTAAAAGCCAGGGGAGAGTCATGTACCTTGGTTTGTGCATCTCTTTGATGAGCGCACATTGCATATTCTGATATCTAAGATTGAGTGGCACTGTCTGAGAAAGTTAACTATGGACCCTCTACTCCAAGGCATTTTTTCCTACTTTGAACAGGACAACAGAAGTATTGACCAGCCAATGCAGCTTTTAGTCTGGATTGCTTGGAGCATGAAAGTGGTTCTCTCAGTGATGGGAGATTTCTCAAAATGTAAAACCCCCAAAACACTGCTTATGAGACCATAACTGCTGTTGAAGGTGATAAACACTTGGCTATATAACCCCCTTCCAGGGCATGACATAGATGAGACAGTCCTGATTTGGTTGGCATTGGAAACCAATGAAATTGGTTATTATGAATGGAAATTATGAAACAGGGGCCTCTGCAGTGGTTGTTTTCCTCTGGGATGATATTTGGGGGAAGTGATAGAAAATGGTAAAAAAAAAAAAAAAAAAAAAAAAAAAAAAAAACACCAAAAAGTCCACTCTGGGGTAGAAATAGCAGGGAAGTGTCAGCTATATTAAATGAGGCAGGCTCAAAGGGACAGAAGCCAAGCAACAGGGAGCTGCCCTGCCCAAAGTGCCATAAAGGAAACACAAAGAGTGAACAGAGAAAGACAAAGGTGGAAGAAAGGCCCGACCACTAGGCAATGTGACTGAAAGTTATTAAAAAAAAAGAGATAGATAAAGCAGAAATTGACTGGGTTCCTACAGAATAAATCTGCCAATGCTATCAGGTGGAAAGGGGTCCTTCTGTGTTTTTAGGTTAAGGCACTGGTACACACCATAAAGAAACAGGAAGAAGAGGGCTCACAAGCCTGGAAAGAATTAGAATCCAACATTGTTGCCCTTTGAGTCCCTGAAGTTGAGGGAGAAGGGAAGCAACACTTCATGGGACCTTACTGCACCCTGACCAAGACAGTGAAGAAGACAATTCTGACTATGAGCACCATGCACTGACTAGGGAGGATGAACCCCCTATCTTGTACCGCAATCTTACTCCCTTTAAAAGGAATGATCAGGACTGGTGCCAAGGTCTCCAGGTCCCCACCAGGGTCAGTAGGCTTATGCTCCCTTTCAGGTGGAAGGGAAAAAGGGGGTGTTTTAGTTTCTTAGGCTATTGAAAGCAAATACCATGAAATGGTTGGCTTAAACAATGGAAATTTATTAGCTTGCAGTTTGAGGCTGAGAAAATGTCCAAATCAAGGCATCGTTAAGGTAATGCTTTCTTCCTGAAGAGCAGCTGCTGGTGATCCTTGGCTCCTCTGTCATGTGGCAAGGCACATGGCAGCATCCACTGGTCTCTTCCTTCTCTTCCAGGTTTTGTTGATTTCAGCTTCTTCTGTGACTTTTCTCTGTCTCTCTATATTCATCCAGTTTATAAAAGACTGCAGTAATAGGTTTAAGTACCACCCTAAATGGGGTGGATTATACTGTAACTGAAGTAGCCTCATCAAAAGATTTTACTTACAGTGGGTTTACACCCATAGGATTGGATTACATTTAAGGATATGTTTTTTTTCTGGGGTCACACAGCTTCAAACCATAAGTCCTTAATGAGTATCTTAGATATAAGTCCTCAAGTGGCTATAATCCTGGGCCCCTGCATGGATAAGGGCAAACCAGTTGGATTGGGGGGCTTTTGGGCAGAACAGTGACCCATGGTAGGCAAGTGTGCAGGTGCTTGTGAGTGGGGTCTTTGATCCTATTTCGGACACCAGTGATGGTGGTTCCCACCGCTGAGTGCATTATAAGTATTGACATTTACGCTGCCTGCAGCATGGAACAACACCATTGCCTGAAGGGGTATGTCTCATTACGACGAGAAATTTCAGCCATTGTCATGAGGAATGTCCACTACTCCCTACCACTGGAGTTGCCAGAGACTTGATGTGTTGTTCAACAAAAGCAGTACCACCTCCCGGACAGGGAAAAGGACATTACTTTGTTGGTTCAGGACTTGCCCAAGAAGGAATATTGAGATCACACTGTCACAGCCTAACAGCCCAGTGTGGTTTCCAATAACGCTCAGGACAGAAACTTAATCCCCCCAAATCCCCAACCTCTGCTCATTTGCACAGGGCAGATGTTGAACAAAAGACAGCCCCTTCCTGTGAAGCATCTGTGCCTTCTACCAGGCAGTACATATCCTGATCTCCAGAATTGGGTACATGAAATAGAAAAAAACTATAAACATTATGCCCTGTATTCTAAGGAGGGGATTTAATTCTATATTTTATTTGTTGGGACTACTCCAGCATGAGGTAGATAGTGCAGCAGTCATTTCCCTCGAAAACTGCAGAGTGATAGACACTCTGACAACACAAGCTGGGGGAGCATGCACTATGCAAGGATAGAAATCCTGCTTTTATATAAATGAGTTTGGACCTGTTTTAAAAACATGGAAGTAAAAAAAAATGCAGTTCAGATACTCCACAAGTTTGGAGAAATACAGCCCTTCATCCTATTCAGTTACTTTGGGCTAGGAAATTGGTGGGGTAGCTGGTTGTGATAACCCTGCTAATGGGAATTATCCTATTAGTTGCCCTATTCAAATGATGCCTACAGAGTTTAGAAAAATAGTGCACACAAGTGACATCTGTCAGAACTGTGTATTGTGTACTGTAACCCAGACGAGCAGCTCATTGTCCAAAATGGACAATGGGCATATTAAGATATTTAGTTTGTCTATTGGGATCCCAGGAAAAATTAGGTGATGGACTGTGCTAGAGAACAGTCCTAGCATGGCCTGCCAGCTTTCCCTGGGACCTGCAAATATAGCCTGTGCTCAGAACCAGGTATGTTAGACTGATGGGGTAAAGCATAATCCCCTGCTAAAAATAAGGAGATCAATGAGGCTGTAACTAGAAAAGTTGGGATAGAGAGAAGGCTGTGGTTTTTCTGTTGCTTAATTTTTTCGTATGTTTGTTTGTTTTTTAAACAATTTATTGAAGTATGTCATTCCTACATGAACATACGTAAAGTGTTCAGTAAACATTGTGAACTTACAAAACAGACATGCGTAATATTATACAGGGCTCCCACACATCATCACCACCCCCAAACACCCTGCATTGTTGTGAAACATTTGTTAACAAATCATGAAAGAGCATCATCAACGTATTACTACTAATTACAGTCCGTATCTTCCTTTCCTATACAATTTTTAAAAGGATTTATTTTTTTACTTTTATCCATTTTTACCCACACCACCCCTCGTTTTTGCTTTTTCTGTGTCCATTCACTCAGCGACTCTGTGTTCATTTCCTGCCCTCTCTTCTCATCTTTCTCCTCCTGTCTTCACTGGAATTCAATCCTCCAAACCTCCGATGTAGGAGAGAGGCATCCTACCGCCTGCGCCAACCGAATTCCTGGTTTTTCAGTGTGTCTCGTCTTGGCTCTTCCTTGTGTCACTCTCCTGTTACCTCATCATCTTGCTGCATGGATCATGGGGCCTGGCGACACACCTGTGTACAGGGCCTGGTGGCTCACCTGTGGACGGGGCCTGGCAGCCCTCGTGCCTTCTATATTTTTCTTTATTAAAATTTTTACCGGGAGGTCCCAGGGATCGAACCCAGGCCCTCCATATGGGAGACGGACACCCAACAAGCCGAGCCACATCCATCCTCCTGTTATATTTCTTAAGGTTGACCAAAGATACCCAAAGTTACAATCCTTTCCCACACAGATGGTCATATAATAAAGCAGGATTAGTTTATCACCAGCATTCCAAAAACCAGGCCTAGGGAGAAAAACTAGGTCTGGGGACACATGCATGGCTTCTAATATAGTGAATGTTTAGCCTACCCTGTTTATCACAAAATCAGGACAGTGAGAATATTCACATGTTGCTTGGTTTTATTATTAATTTGAGTAATATTACAAGTAATATGTGTGCAGATAGAAAACAATTGTTGAGTAGAGAGGGAGACATTTATGATGCAGATGAGGGAAAATAATTCCAGGAGCAAGCCTTATGGAGACAAAGGGAATGGGATTCATTACACAATATGCTGTGATAGGAAGAAAGTCAAAACTTTTGGAAACACATCTAAGTATGTTGACAGATTTGTTGGTGGGAGGATGAGCTAATTCTAATCTGACAATCTGTGTTATTTCGGTTGTACCTTTATAAAGAAATGGCAAAGTATTTTCCTGCTATACGTTCCAGAATATTTGCTTTAAAACTTCATAATGTATGGCAACAATGTATCCCCATTGTAGATTTTATATTGTGCTTATGATGCTTGTGGGGTTTGTTCTTTGTGTTTACAACTAAGAGAAGATTTTCTTGTAGAGTGGTATAAAGGTTGAAGTTATTGGAATATAAAATTGAAAATAAAATATATTCAGCAAAATATTTTTTAATACCAAAGGAGTTTTAAAAACCTCTGGGTGTGATGTAATCTAATATGCATTGAAAGAAAATAGAAAAATTAGGAAATTTTTAAAACCATTTCTCTTTCATGCTTCCTATCTCCCTTCCTTATCTATTCTCTCTACCTTTATCCGTTATTCTTCCTATCTACGTGCCTTTCTTTGTTCTATCAATTTAATTTCTCTATAGATTTCAGAGATGAATGTAGAGATAATTCCTAAAATAAATTACTTGGGATTTCTCATAATTGCTTAGTTTGATTCACTGTCAAGTGTCCAGATTTTTTTTCTTTCAGAATTTAAATAATTTTTGAAATGTAAAAATCTAATCACCTATTCTGAAATGGGAAATAGAAAGGCAAGGCAGGGGGCATTTCTTACTTTCTTCTTTGAGATGCTTTGTCTTTCTCACATACCTCCAAATATGGCATTACTGCCCTAGAATTAAAGGTGGGTCATAAAGATGAACAGCCATATTTTAGAAGTCAAGATGGTAACTACTCTTGGGGGATGGGGTTGGATAGTAGCAGGATAGGGCAAGAAAATATTCCGGAGTACTGGTAATATTCTATTTCTTACCCAGGCTACTGTGTCTGGTTCATAACCAAATGTCCAATAATCTACTCAAAGACATATCAGCCTTCATCCATCCTCTCCTAATCTTCCACTCCATTACATATGTGCCAAAACAGTCCTGCCAAGTGAACAGCATGTCTTATGTTTGACATGATGTTTACTGTAGCCCAATCTCTGAAATGTAGAGATGATCTTGAAAGGAAGAGCAGGAGAGTTAAGACAGTTTAGGAGACAGATGTTGATTACTCAAAATGCCCCTCCAATGAAGACACATTTTTTCTGAAACCAATGCATTCTGCAAATGTTTTCTGTTAGAGTGAGGTTTTTCCCGGAAAGGTCATCAATCCTTCAGGCAAACAACTCTATGTGGGTAACTTGGTGTGAAGAAAGCACAAGCAAATCCCTTTAAACCAATAGCATTTTGGGGTCTGTCACAAGATGGCCTTTTTCCCTTCAAGCCAAGACAGTATGCCTCAGTTTTTTTTTTGTTGGTTTTTTTGTTTGTTTGTTTCTTTTCCATTTTCATCATTACAGATAACAAATAAGAATTATGGGAAACTCCATATAATTTAACCCTTTCTTCTAAGTATCAGATTTTATTTTATTTTCACTCTTTTGTAGAAGTTTATGGAATGCTAAACTATAGAAATAAAGTTTGTCTGATATGGCTTTATCTAAGGTAATAGAAAGGCTAGAGGTATATCATAGGAATCACATTCTTCTACTGTGATGGCAGCTATATAAGATATGGACAGCAGATCATATTATTTGAGGACCATAATATTTTTATCAATTCAATCAATTTATTAGTTTGAAACCTATTGCTTGGTGGAAAGGAAAAGAGCCATTATTTTCTAATTTAAAATAAAATATGTGCTGCCTTTCAAAAACTTACAGTGATATTGCTAAGTTATACTGACAAATTTCAAACTGAAAATGTTATAAATAATTTATCATGTGGGATAATGCTAAGTTTTACCTGAAGGCTTATCCTCCATTGTGGCAATGGTGATGACTTGGCTCCATTTTCAAATGTGTCTATATTGACATGCTAAAAGTGGCAAAATATTGGTTCCTCAGAGAATTGCAGTAATTGCTTTGACCCTAAAGGGTAAAACATTAGAAACACCAGGAGATCCATAGAGAGGTGAGAGTGCCTCCAAGCACTTTGATCCTTTTCATCAAAATGCTACAATTTCTTTCTATGCCCTTTACTGTAATCATTTATGACAATGGTTTAATCTGACTTCTATAGTTCTAAATAATGTAAATCCTCACAAGCCACATTTAACGTGGAGAATGAGAAGTGCAATTAGTCACTGATTTATTGCTTCAGTGAATATGCAAGTGAGGAGAGTAACCTTGTGACATTTATAATAGGAAAAATACCACAGATTTGGCTGGGATTGGGAACTACACAGTGAAACAAAAGCCATGACTCTACTTGGAGACTTCTTTTTCTATTCCATATGATCTATTTTTCCATGGTCTAACTGATTGAGAATAATCTAAAATCAAGATTTATGTATGCTTCTTGACAGGAAATTACCAAATGTTTCCAAATTTTGGTACCCAAAGGAACACATACAATTAGCAGATTGACTGGTTTAGTTATTAGTATACATTTTTCTCACTAGACTATTTTTGCCTGCACAGCAGATGTGCTTCATTCTTTCAAAGAATCCAATTTATCAGCCTAATCTATTAGGTTATCATTTTTTATGAATGTAAACCCTATCATGTTATTTTAATCCAGAATAGTGTTTTAGAATTCAAAGGGGATGTTTTTCACTGACTTTTTCTTCAATTCCAGATAGTTTTGATACTTTGTGTTTTTCTTCTTCCGAGAGCTAAAGCCATTTGCACCACTTGTACATAGTTGCAGGCAAACATGTATACTTATCATCTGCCCAGAATCTAGACCATCCCAGATCTTCAGTAGAAGAGATTTAAGCAATTCTAACATATCAGTCTGGAACTCAATGTTAAGACATTCTTGTTGCTTGTCTAACGCAGACTTATTTATCTATATTCTGATAATTCAACTTGTTTCTTTCTTAAGTGACTAAGTTTTAGCTCATTAACTAAGACCCTGTTCTTCTGAGACTCTAATTTTATTTTCTTTTTGCCAGTTTCTGCCCTGGACCACAGCCCCCTCCCCAAAATCTGCTCCCCACCCTGCAGTAAAAAAGCATTGCTTAACAAACTATACTCCTAAAAGAACTGATTTTGCAGGCTGATTCAGCATAAACAGATGATTACCTGGACAAATAATTTTTATAAAATATAATATTATAATGTTCTCTTAAAAATCCATAATTCTCATTAAAGGCTCTGAAAAGTATGCCAATAAAATCAACTGCATCATTGCTAACTCCAGTATTTTTCAAATACAACCATGTATGTTACCCATGATAGGCTGGGTAACAGAAAACCTCAAGTTATCAGTCTTTAACCATTTATACTTAACTTATCCCTCAGACAAAGTTGGCTCTGGACACAACTGACTCTTTATGCAGCTCTCCTCCACATGGTAACTCAGTGATCCAGACTGATTTGATCTTGTGTCCTCATCATTACATCATGAGGCTTCACTGCGATTTGACAATAACGTAGGTGTTTTTCACTGTCTCAGTCCAAAAGTGACATAAGTCATTTCCATGCACATTTCATTGGCCTGAATTGGTCACATGATGCCCTTTTAATTGCAAGGAAGTTTGGAAGTATGGTTTTCCTTGTGTATAGGAAGGTGGAATATGAAAGTAGTTTTGGTGACTGTGTAGCATTTTCTCCACCTTACCAAGAAACTACATTTTTCCCCCTAAATAACACCTATCAACAACCTTAACTGAGACCTTAATCGCAAGAATGTTTGTGAGAGCCAAAAACACTGATTTAGACACTGCCTAAACACTTTGTAATGCCTTATTCTTCTCCATAGCCTTAAGAAAAATGCTTACTATGGCTTTTGCAGTTGTAAAAAATGTGAATTAATAAGGGCAGGATAACAATGACACTCCAGAACATTTTAATACGTGTGCCACTTGGCACAATTCATATCCATTCATCCCAAAGTGCCTAGCCTGGGGGGTGGGGGGTGGCAGGGACTGTTAATTCATATGCTAATTAAATATAACATTGTTTTCATTTTCAGTGGGTTAAAGATAGTAGAAAGGAATCAGACAAGGGTTTAAATACCAGTTACTAGTTCTGATTAACCCATCTGGTCCAGTCTTCTTTTTCATAAAAAAGAAACTATTTCAGATGATTTGGGGATTAAATGAATGAAAGTATGTAAAATTTCCACTCTAGTGCTTGACACAGTCCATATATATTAATTTCCTTTCTTCCCACCTCTGGAAATGTCCCTGATAACTGCTCTTACCATGCAAATATCATTTATTTCTGGATACCTTACTGTTCTTCTTTAACTTGCCTGTTAAAATAATGCTATTTCCATATTGAAATTCTCTAATGCAAAATTCTGTGTTGAATTATATATTACTACCTACTTGTCCTTTAATAGCATGATTACCTGCTTGGCTCTGCCTCCTCCTGGTACCTGCTGCAGTGTCTGTGCACGTCTGTGACCTGTCCTGGGGGGAGATTCTACAATCTGGCAGCCTGTTCTGTCCTGCCATAGTTAATGTGCCCTCACTTTTCCTGCTTTAGGATGGGAAAGAAAATATTAAGACAACCTCCTTTATACCTGTAAGGAAACATCTCATAAATATTCATTGGTTTAGGATTTGCCACGCACTGCACTGAAAACCAAGCACCAACCCAAACCCGTTTACTAGTTCATAAGTTCCCCAAAGAATTTGTATAAACTTAAGATTAATATTTCCCAATATTGCTGATAAGGTTTGAAAATATTCTTTATATTTTTTCTCAGTGGTAGAGATGGTAAAACTGTGCAAATATATCTCCTAATAATGTAAGCCTTGTTTTCCAAAGGAATTTAATTAATAGAGCATTCTATTCTAATGAAAATGAAGCATAATTATACAAACAATAAATGCATCCATTTGAAAATAATTCTGACTCCTCTTCCTTGGATTTCAATGAGAAAATTAAAATATATATATATACACATAAGAACACTTTTGCCAAATATTAAAGATAATCCAGTATGTATAAATTTGCTGTTAATATGTAAGCTTTGGTAAGGACTTTGTTCTCTATGAAATTTTCCTTTGAAGCTTTTGGCTCCTAGATTAAAATATCTAGTACTCACATTCTCTGAATCAGCCGAATTAGAATCAAATTATACTTTATGATTAATCTGGTCTATCCAAATCAACAGTAACACAGGGCTTTTTGGCAGAAGCTGAATGCGGGGCTTAGGCTTGAACTTCTTCCTTGAAGCCCAAGCCTGCCTGTGAGGAAATAGAAAACATGACCTGTCCTCAGAGTCCTTGGTAAAGAGAACAGAAGACTTTCTCTCTAAGTCTGATTCACAGGAGGCATTATTGGGTCTGAGAGATTAGGGGAAGGCTGAACTTCTGCTATTAGGGCACAATCAATGTACCTACTAGTAAAATGTGGCACAATGGCTCAGTCCTGATCCTGAAGAGTCAGATAAAATCACCAACGGAGACAGAATTGAGGGATGGGAGTGGATATGTTCCCTTTCAATATCTAAGGTGCTGAGAAGAGAGAAGACATTAATTGCTTCACATAACCCTCCTTTGTACATCCTTTATTCTTTCCAAAGAAACTTGGAGAGAAGTCAGCTGGGTATTAGCAGCACAGTCAATACAAAAGTAAGTTTTGTGCTCTGACTTCACTAGTCAGGGTCTACAGAGGTGTTTAAATTGTGAGATTGGTTCAAAGCAAAAAAATAATTATGCATTAAGTTACTTGAAATACATTAGCTACTTTAATCTTATGTGCATATTACAACCACTTTGGTACTTTTTTGCCAAATGGGATAATTTCTACCAAATATTGTATTACCCTGTAGAATAATCCTTGCACTGGTGTTACATCTGCCCATGTGTTTTTCTATACAAAATTGAAATCATCCACTATAACACCTTCTGAGCATAAAGAAGGTTTCCAGCTATATCCCATGTATTCTTAGGTTGAAATATTGTGGACTTAAGAGTAACAAAATTACTTATTTTAGGTTAATATATGCCTTACTTAATTTATACTAAAGTTCATTCAAAATTGCAAACTATTTTTCAATTTCAGTTTTGTTCCTACCTGAATGAATTAATATTTTTCCTCTATAAAGCTAATTTATTTAAAATAATGAAGAATGTTTTATATATAGAAAGGAATAGACAATAAGTTAATAGGCACACATGTAACCACCACCAAAATTAAATATATGTTAACATATTTTGCTACTAAATTTTCATTAAAAACAAATACAGACCATCATTCCTTTCTCCTTTACTTTCCCTAAAGGTAAGAACTATCCCACAGCTGACATATTTCATTTACTTACATAATTTAAATCTTTTACTACATATTTCTATATCACTATAATATTAATATTTAAAAATATATGGTTTAATGCATTTCATACTTTATTTCTGTATGTAACCTTTTTCACTTAATCTTATAATTTCAATTACCTTGATAAAAATATATATATCATTTATTTATTTGCATAAGTTGTATTATTCTGTTGTATTAATAAATCATTTTATGCATCTTTTGTACTGAGGGTTAAGTCATTTCTATGGTTTTTTTATTTAAAATGAGGCTGAAATAATTATCATTCTCGTTATCTCCTCGTTCACAGGAAGATACAAAAAAGTTGATTTTCTAAGTCAGAAGATATATGCATAATCATCTTTTCTTGGTATTGCCAAATTAATTTCCTAAGTAGTTATAACAGTTTAATATGCATCAGCACCTTTACAAAAGGCCCCATTTCCTCATACTCTCACCAAATAATACCAGATAATATCAGACTTACTGGTTTTGGCCAATATTACAGATATGAAATGTTGTCTAATTGTTTTAATTCGCATTTCACCCATTCCTAGTAAGAATAAATCCATTCATATGATTTGCCCATTTTTCTGATGTGTCACAATTCCTTTCTTATCGAATTGTAGACATTCTCTAATTTCTTTCTTCTATTTTCATGTCTCGCCTAAGAAATATTTTCCTATACTGATGTAACATATTTTATGTTTTATTCTAAAATGTTTTCTTTTTCTCACATGCATGTCTCTAAGTCATCTTGGTATGTCATACATATTAGAGATCGTAATTATGTTCCTTGTTAGGCATGTTTAGTCCAATCATTCTTTCCTCACTGATTAGCCTCCATCCAGCTGCCCCACCTCTCTCAGCTGGCAGACAAGTGGGAACCCTAAAAATCTGCATACACAAGGCAGGCCTCCCTGTCTTGCACTTTCACTATTACATTTCTTGAGACCAAGTAGTTATGACTTTTATTTATTTTTGTTCTAGCATTCAATCCCCAAAACATTTCAGATTCTCTTTCTTCTCCATATGACTGAGCATATCTATTTTCTAAATATATCCCCCCTCTCAAACTTCTGAGCTTTAAGGAGTAATGAGAATTCATGTCATTCAAAAGTTCTGGAAAATTTTCAGCCAATAGTTCTTCAAATATTACCACTCCCCAATTCTCCATAGCATCTCCTTCTGGAACTCTAAAGAGTTCCTATTTTTTCACTTCTTACTTTATTCACCATGCTTTTTAATTTATCTTTCATAATTTTCAGCACTTTAGATCTATGTATGATTTTCTCAGATTTACCTTCCAGTTTATTTATTCTTTTAATTAATAATGAATAGCTAGCTAGTTTAGTGTGCATTTTTTATTTTGATGACTGTACATTTTGCTTCTAAGAATTTTAGTAGTTTCTAAAAATCTGATTCATTTTTCATATTTTCTCTTTTCGTAGATAATACTTTTTTAGTATATGTCATTAGTCTTTTTTAGTATGTTTATTCTGTATTCCTTAACAGATTTTTTTTTTAATCATAAAAAGTTTGAGGATTACTAATCCCTCTGACACTCACTCATGGTGGTGTTTTCTCTCAGTTTCAAATGTGAGCTTGACCAATGGACTATTCAACCTGGATGTTTTGGAACTACTGCTCATAGGATCATTTCAAAATCTAAAAGGTTATAAGATACAGGTCATGGTTATAAACTCTAACAGACTTTTTATTCCTTACACCTGGAGCCTATGCAGAGATAGACCAATAAGCTTCCTTTTTCACTTATTTGGGATATTGGACAATTTTTCCCCATAATTTATACATTCAGTAGTTTCCTGCTCTTTAAATTTCCCATATTATGGTCAGGCTTTTCAGTTTCAACTCCTCATATTTAACAGATCATAGCTTTACCTCTAGACCCCACAAAACCAAACCACATGTTCCTGTGGTAATAACTTTTACCGCTATGATTTGCCCCATCCCCATTGTTGCCAAAGGTTGCATAGTGAACTTCTACTTGGATTTCCAATTCCTTCTACATTTTCTGCACCTAGCAAATTACTTTTATATTTTTGCTGTTTTTGTTGTCGTTGTTATTCCAAGTTCAGCTTTGAATGTATAAATGTGTTTACATAGTATTCTTAAATGTTAATGTTTGGAAATCTACGATTTTGCTCTTCAGCCATGTTTGGAATGTGAAATCAAAAGGTTTGTTAGATAACTAGCTTTACTGAAAAACATTATCATGTCAAAGGAACACTTATTCCGATGAACAAAAAAGTAAAGGTTAAAACACAATCTGTTATTTTGACTACTTAAGCAATGTAATAGTAGCAGTGATGTGCTGTTAGCACCATAATGTAGACAGAAGCTTATAGGCAGACTTAATTATGGGGTAAAGAATTGTCTACAGAAATTTATAGGGTTAAAACTTGCCTCTCACATACAAAGAAAATCTTATATAGAAAATTCTCATAAGCAAATGAGCTAATATTATTTAAAATATAAGGTTATTAAACTTAATTGGCCCTTGCTTTGAACAATAAAAACTGAAAACTAAAAAGGTTTTTTTTTTAGCAATTACTTAGTCTCCCTGTGCCTCAGAATCCTTAAATGTAATTGAGACTGAGAATTCCATGTACTTCATAGGTTTGTTTGAGGAGTAAAGTATTTTAAATAAAACAATTAGAAAAAGCAGTGTCTTGCACATGATCAGCCCAAAAGAAATGCCTGCTGCTGCTTCTGCTGCTACTGCTTTTCCTTCTTCTTCTTCTCCTACTCTTCCTCCTCCTCCTCTTCCTCCTCCTCCTTCTTCTTCTTATTTGTGTTGGTTATCTATAGCAGCATAAGAAACAACCCTAATCTTGGAATTATAAACAATGATCATTTATTATACTCATGGATTCTCTAAGTCAAGAATCTTTATTGCATTTGGAAGGTATAGGCTTGATTCTGCTCTCCTGCGTCTGGGGTCTCAATTGGGAAGACTCTGGTGTGACTCAAAAGGCTAGAGTCTAGAATCACCAAAGATTTCTCCAATTACCTGGCTGGCATCTGGAGGGATGACTCAAAGTCTGGGCTAAAGGCCCTGCCAGTGGGAGCACCTACATATAGTCTTTTTCTTATGTGGATTGGGCTTTTCACAGCATGATAGCTGAGTTCTGAGAAGAAGCACCACTTGGGGGAGCTCCTGGAGTACAAGCACACTCAAGATATTTTAAGAGAGCTTTGTGTTCAAGGACCTTACAGTTGCAGTAACTTAGTAGGCAACTAAGTTTTTAAATTATAGTGTGAGTGGCTATGATTGGAAAACTGTGGGCAATTGCTTTTGAAGCAACATTAAAGGTCCCTAACCCTTTATGAGAGAGGGTCCTAGAGAAGTAACATCAGCTTAGGTCTATAGGTTTGTTTATGTGGGGGGTGAGCTGAGTGTAGGTATGGGAGGCACACGTGTTTAAGAAGAGAGATTCCTAACCAGTTCTGGGAGTGCAAGAAAGGTTTATCAGAGTAGTGACTTCTAAACTCACACTTAAAAGATAAAACAGGGCAATGGGAGGACGGAGAGAGGAGCATGCATATGGAACATATTTTTAAGGAACAATATTGTAAATAGAACAGCAGACTATCAATATTGAGTATTATAGCAGCTTGTGGCAGGTTGTGTATGCAGAAAGGAGACAGTAGGGGTTTATGTGCAGCAAGCCAAGTAAAGCCAGTCAAAGGCGTTTCTTTTTTTTTTTTTTCATTTGATTTTTTAAGATATTTGTTGTCTTAATGGGTTGCAGGGCAAAAGTAGCTTGAAACACAGAACCAAGAAATGGTTAGATCCTTTTAAATATAAGCAGCAGAGAGACTATGAAGTGATGAACAGCAATTCACCTTTTCAGAAAATAGATGTGCCTGTACTGTACTGTTTTAGAACATTATCCCATATACAAATGTAGATTATAATTAGTGGTATTATCCTTAAAATCACAAGGGAATTTTTTCACAAATTTCTGGAGAAATAGAATACGCTATACCTGTGGTGGAAAAGGGGTTATCCAACTGTCTAAAATCATTGGTCTTCAAAAACAGGCTCACTTCTGAATCAATCACTGCTGTATATCTTCTGCCCACCAGGCTAGCAGTCATTTCATTTCACTGAGCCAAAGGGTAGTATTATTCAGTAAATTCCTATTTAGTTTGTATTCTTTGTAATTCTGGTATGTGTTTTTAGTGAAAACAAAGCTAAAAGGGAATGGTAAATTGTTGAAAATTCAGGTGAGATGACTAAGGCAAGTCTATGTACCACTGCCTTAAAACATAATAAAGAGCATCTAGTTTTATAACCTTTGAATCTTTCTTGGAATAAATAGCTCTGCAAACGTCCATTGCTTTTTGTGCACATTTTCAAAAAGATGGTTTTCTTTTGTGATGGACCACCTAATTAATTCTTTATTAATGTATCATTTTAGAGTGTACTGCCCTTACTACACCATCTGTTTATTTTCAAAAGTGGTATTATGTTTTTGAGCCTTTAAAATGATATCACTAAAAGTCATAAAATTAGTGTCTTATTATTTTAGGTTTTTAAAATTTGAGATGATTCCAAAAATATAAAATCTGCTCTTGAGGTAAATTTGGGACCATCTGCATAGAGGTCATAACTAGAAGCACAGTTATAAATAAGGATGCATAACTGAGGCTTCAGGGATTCCTAAAATAAATGACCTGGAAGAGGAGGCTAAGCATGCAATGGTGACTAAGAAGGACTAGTTACAGAGATGGAAAGAAGCATAGTGTCACATCATCTGTGCAAAGGATGACTGTTGCAAGTGGAAAGGAGCATTCAAAAGTGTGGACTTCTGATGGGGGACCAAGCAAGTGAGTTGTAGAAAATGTTTCTTAAAATGGTGATGAAGATGAGGTATGCATAGCAAAAAGATCAAGGAATATATTCTACATTTGTAAAACCATCTTTAAGTAAAGTGATTAATAGCACAATGGAACATTGTCAAAGAATGTGCATAAACAATATATTAGAGAGAATGTACAACAATTTCCAACAAATATTTAACTCTTTCAAGCAGTTGGGTTGTGTGGGAAAGGAGAGATAGTTCATGTAATTGAAGGAGGAAATGGGGTTCAAGAGAGAAAGACCTGGTAATGCGTAATTGAAGGAAGAGTGTGCAAAACCAAAGAGTAACAGAATAACTGGGGATATAAGATCCTTGAGAAACTGGCATGAGGCACTATGAGCTGCTCCTCTCTTATAGCAGCAGGAACGGAGACAAGGATGGTGGTAATTTGGTAACTTTTGAAGAGAGTCTCTGTAAGATGGCTTTTGTTGATAAGTTAGGAAGCAAAGTCATTTTTAGGGTCTGGTGAAAGTTAGTGATTATTAATTTATAGTTGAACCACTCTGCTTATTTTGTAACTACATACAACATACCATTTTCTTTAAAGGATGCTATGGATCCATCCGTCAGCTACATGGGAGCAGACCTGGTGAGATCATGTATTTGATTTCATCCACAGCTGTGATTTTTGCCAAGACAAGTTTTATGAAAAAAACTGAGGGTTAAGGTAATTTGGGGCATTGAAAAAATGTTCTTGAAGTGATGGTCTTAGGAATCTAATCCAGATGAGGACAAAATTGAAGAAAAGATCTGGCTCCTGAAATTCATTGGAAAAATGGAGTCAGTGACAAAGTATTCATTAAGGTACTCAAAGCATTATACAAGTAATCTGGAAGGTAGGATGTTGAATCAAAAATTGTGTTTCTTGATTTGGTGATTTTTTTCTAGGTGGAGCAATTTTGGGTTATGACAAGGTCCAAGATGCAGCTGTGAGTGTGGATTATTGTGGAAACATTGATTATGTGGAAGGAATTATTATTTATAATAATAGCTTATATTTATTGAGGACTTATTGTGACTCAAACACCATTTTAAATTATTCCCATCTACTAATTTATTTCTTTCAAAAAAATTATCCCTATTTCACAGATGAGATTTCAGTAACTTTTTTTTTTTTACCAGTTTTGACAGTTATGGCCTAGTTCAGAAAAAAGATAGGTGGACAGGCTGCAGAGTCTACATTTTTATCCCTGAACTATATTGCCTCTTTAAGATGCTTGGTATAGTGTGGGTATTCTATGTGAATACTAAAATGGTCCACGACAGTGGTGTTTGCAGTAGAAGAGAAGACTACACTCAAAGTGCTAAAATATTCAGTCCATGAGGGAAAGTGGTCCAACTTTCAGTAAATGATCAGCAGAAGGAATAAAAGGTGGTAGAGTTGAATGGTATGAGCTACAATTAGTCAAGTTTGAGTAAAGAAGTATTTTGGAAAGCCTGGAGGGATTCTGTAGATCAAAGAAGGATACATCATCAGCACATGACCCTGTGATGATGAAGTGTATGTATATATATAGACATCATTGGAAATAATGCCAGAAAAAAATAGTATTGTCAAAAAGGTGGACCATTAAGAAGAAAGGGATCCAGAAACTTGTGTGGGAAAGTTTGAGAGGTGAGCAAAAGCCTTTTTAAGGTTTGTGTAGCATAATGCATTATGAAAGAGCACAGTGTGTAAGAAGACAGAAGCCTAGAGTAGTTTATATTTTGTTCAGGGACCAATGAAAACAGACTTCAATATTCCCTTTGAAGAGGGTAGGTACTGGATTTAAGATCAAACAGACTTAGTTCACATTGCTGGAGTTAAGGCAGTCTCAGAAATTTTAGACCTCAAAATATCAATTGGTAGAGACTGCCTAGAGCATTGTGCTGATAAAGATCCTAAGGTTACACCCTAAGGCAGCAGGAAGGAATGATGCAATTGGATCAATGTCTCTGTCAGGGACATAGAAAGAGACAGTAGACAATACATGGTGTGTGCTTGCAACTCAGATTCATAATTTATCTGACAATCACACCTTCCATAGAAGTAACCATTGTTATGATAAAATATTTAACAAAGAAGGTATTCATCACATGCTCTATTCTTGACCAAGATACTGGGTTTAAAATAATATCTACAGTTCTAGATCATAGATGGTACACTCAAAACATTAACTGAAGAATGATTAAAAGAGACTATTCATAGAAGTGAGAAGAGGCTCAATAGAACCCGCAAGAGATGTTTAAGCACCCAATGTCTTGGAACCACAAGAAGTAGTAGTGCTCCTAGGCTTACAAGGGCAGTGTTATCAGTACCCAAGACAGTAGGACTGCATGATTCCAACTGTGACAATAGGAAGGAGAACAAAGTGATTGATTTTTTAAAAAGTACAAGAAGAAGAAATCTAGATAAATAAGTATTCTGACCTTTCTTTTCTATGGTCCTCCAGTCTCTTGTTAGTGCTTTTCATTGGAAGCTAGAGAGTATAGAATGTTAGTTAAGGCCCTGCATCATGGCCAACTCCCTGGAGCACAAGCATAAGGTAGAGAATGATCTGAAAAAGCTAACTGCAAAATTCTCCCCAAGAAAGATGATGCCATCATACTCAGGGCTGCTGAATATGGTTGTGTTTGTTGTGCACTGTATAACCTTGGGAGGCACTATTCACATAGGCTACTATACTGAGTACAATTTGTACAGCTATTCAGTCATTCTCAGCAGCCATTGCTGTGGTTTATCATTCTTTGAAAGCATAACCAGATTGTGATTTGTCTTTTTCTCATAATAGTTAATTAAAGTTGAGGAAGGACTCTAGGCTATCATAATATAAAGTAACAATTTCTACCAGAGATTGAGTTTTAAACAATGATTCATGTCCACTGATTGGAACACAGCTGTTGCACAAGCTAGCCTTATAAGGCGCTTATTTTTTTCTCTGTTCTTATTTATATATTAAATCACATGAATTCATGTAATCCCAAACTTGAACTCTTATCATATCAATGTACATGTTTTTTTCTAATAATGATATGTGAAACAGACAAATAAGTCTAACCTGGAGAAGTTTAATTAAAGAATGAAAGTACTTTACAGAGTACTGGTTGCTAAACATAGGTGATGTTGTAAAGTGTTGCATTGGTCTCTTCACCACTGTTGTTACACTAGTCTCCTCCAAATGAATTTCAAGTATTTCTGGTAGAATCTGCATTATAACTAACATGCAAACTGCTTTTTCTTCAATAATTCAATCTGAAAAAGTTTGAGGAAACAAGGACTGAATGACACAATGAAGTGGCTACTATTCCAGATTCAGAAATTTGATTTTACCGTATATTGTGGTGGTTTGAAGCTATATGTTTAAAAACATATTGCTAAATCCACTCCATTCCTGTGGGTATAAACCCATTTTAAGTAGGACCACTGATGAGGTTACTTCATTTAAGGTGTAACTCACCTCAAACAGGATGGACCTTAATCTTATTACTGGAGTTCTTACAAAGAGAATGAAATTCAGGCTGAAAGAAGGCCACAGAATCAAGAAAGTGAAATCAACAGAACCCAGAAGAAAGGGGAGAGACAAGCAGATGCCGCCATGTGCCTTACCAGAAAGCAGAGGTGTCAAGGATCTCTGGAAGCTTTCTTTGGGAAGAAAGCTTCACCTTGATGTTGCCTTGATGTGGACATTTTCCGGGCCTCAAAACTGTGAGCAAATAAATTCGCTTTGTTTAATCTGGCCCATTTCCTGGTATTTGCTTTGTGCATCCTAGGATGCTAAAACATACATAACTTGAAGAAACTTTTTCAAATTCATTTTATTGTTCCTATCCATTCATAATAATTAGTTTTTCTGGGTAATCACATTCAGATATTATCTTTCTACCTGTTTAAATTCCAGGATATACACCATATATTTACTAAGTATCTGAAATGAGCAGCTGAATCAAGAGAAATAAACAATACTACACAATTAAAGAAGGGTATATTTATCTAGTCTTCCATCTCATCTTCAACAATATCATAGTATTTAGATAACAGTAAGGACTTTTAAGAACAAATTACATTTTATCACATATTTACCTTAATGTTTCTAGAAAGAAATCTTGTTAGATGATGAACTAGTTTCTTTATCAAAATGTATGGCCAAAACATTGACTGGGAATAAGAAAGATGCTTTAGGATCAAAAAGGAATAACTAATATGCATAGTCTGGGGAATCTTTAACAAAGTTTTCACATCATGTAAGTATGTGCTAAGTCACTTCATCTTTGAACTACAAAATGCAATATTAAAAAACCTTAATGAAAATATTGTAGAGTATGAGTTTTTATTAATTGTCATATTTCAAAATATGATTTGACATAGTATCTTCAAATAATGGATATCTGTGACACAGATGCATAGAAACATTAAAGGAAGAGAAGCAAGAACAAATTTTAATGTATTCATATTTCCTTTCCACTTCCTTAGCAAGGATTACAATTCAAAGCTTCAGATTTTTGCTCAAACTTCTTATATAATACATTCATGCTATACTGTCAGTCCAAATTCCGCCACATGCCAGTTATGTCTCAGAGTTCAATTAAAATGACAGTGATGACACACATCAATAGTTTTGGAGTAAAAATGGAAAGTGAGTGAACTTCTAAATGGCAATTAATTATTATCTTATGGTAAGAATTATTCTAAAAGGAAGGAAATACAATAGATAGCAAGGTTTCATATTTTGGAATTTTCTTCCCCAGGGACAGTTAACCAAGAAAAAACAGCAGGGTTTGATTAACTCTGCATGTTGTTCTTGACCTCATTAATGGAGTCAGCTGATGGATTTCTGGATCAATTTGTATGCAAATGTAGCATAAATAGGAATGCAGTTTCACAACTAATCTTTCCACTTTGACTGACCCCTTTTCTTCCTTCTTTCCATCTTCATTTATGCACTAAGTGGCATATATAGGTACAGTCACAGAAGTATTTTGATAACTGATTGCATATGTTAAACAAGAAAAGAAAAATGTACTTCTAGAAAATTTATTTCACAGGGAAGTATGTGGTACTTAAAAGCAGCCCAAATGACTCTGAAGACTTTTACAGCTGTGATTTTCTTTACTCCCCAATTTCTCTAATACATTCCAATATACTCAGAAGTAAGTAGTCAGTAAGTACAGACAGAACACAGTTAAAGCCCATCTACTTCGCAAGCTGGGAAAATACGTCTCCTCACAACAACAAAAATTGGCGAAATAGAAACATTTATTGCTGTCTTTATCCATTTTTGGGTAATGGTACAATATCAATCTGATTTCTTGATATGTATTATTTATATATTTCACGCTTGTGTTTCATGTATTTGTTCAGCTCAAGAAAGCCGAATAATATCTTGCAGGTATCACATTTTTACCAGGCTTATTAAAAACGTTTGGGGCAAATGCGACTTTAGATTTTTATCACTATAGGAAGATTTTACAAACCTGATCTAAATAGATGAGTTGGAAATAAATCTGAAAAGGGTAAACCTAAGAGACTTAAAGAAGGAAAAGTCCATAAAATTTATGACTGGCTATATGTAAATGTGTGAGAGCTAGAGTTAACTCTTAACTAAAGAATTCCTTTAGGACACCAAAAAAGTGATGAGTCACCGAATAGAGTGGGTGCATTAAATAGATAGTTTAATGAAATGACCAAACCTTTATGAAAATAAAAAACACACACAAAAAAGCACTTGTACTTCAGGTTCCATTACAGTCAGATAGACCGAGCATAGGCTGTCCCCCCTTCTTCCAAAGACCCTAATAAAATGATAATGAGTGAACCTTCAGCTGAAAAAGTGATTTCAGAAAATTGTATGTTACCATAGCCTTAAAATGTTGACTCCTCACTTATGGCAAAAACCTATCTATGCTATCCACAGTTAGTGAATTAATACATCTCCTTATAAGCATGTAATCTAGAGGTAGGGAATTAACCAATAGAATTACTCTTCATGAGAAAGTGTTTTAAAAAATGGTCGTGGGGTTAGGTAGGAAGCAGTGAAACAATGGGACTGTTACTTTCCTTTAAAAATCCTTGTATACCACTGGATTTGTCATCCATGTGTCTGTATTATTTTATAAAATGTTTAAAATAAACACTACTAAGGGAAAAAACAATGCTTCCACTATGCATTGAAATTTCCACACATGCCTAAGCATATTTAAGACAGGGATTACTAATCAGCCACTTAAACTCTCCTCAGCTGCCTTAAAATGTAATTGACTATAATACTCTCTTTAGTAGAGATCAGTTGCTTAAAATGTTTTTAAAGCTTTCAGAACGTTAAATTATAATAGGGTATTTCCATTTAAATTATACATTGAGGCATTGAGGGTTGATTTATAATGCTGGCAAACTTTGAGTCTTAAGTGTGCTTTCAATTTGTTTGCAAATTTGGTATACTTATGTGAATATGCAGAATTAACATTTTTCCAGCACAAGCTACAGTTTAAATTAGTATGAAGATTTACAAAACCCCAATATTTTGGCTTCATTACTCAATGGCAAATCATCAAAAACCTTTCCAATGCCTACTGAAAAATGAAGGGAATATGTTGGGCACTGTTCTGCAAGTGTACTGAAGAATAAGGGTTCTCATTTAAATCCAGTTTATAATGATAAATAAAATCTAGTAAGCTCAACATGGCGGTGCACATGCTAAGCCCCATGTAAGCCCAACCAAAAATCTGGGCTACTTTCTATATCTTGTAAATGCCCAGCTTGCCCAGAAAACCAAATTTACATGCTGTTCATCAGGTATCACAAGCTATGGTCCTCATTCTTATGCTAACTTCTTTCTCATTCTTATGCCAGCTAACCTCCTCATTCCCAAGCAACTACCTGCTCCCCAATTTGTAAATTCCCCATAATTAAAATGAAAACTTAATGTTAGCAATCAGAACATTTCCTTACTTGCTTCCACATTTGCCCTTTACAAGCTTCTCTTTTCCACTCCTCTGCATGATCTTTCTGCTATAGGAATGAAATGTTGCCTGATACGTGATTTGTTCCATAAGGCTGTGAGATACTAAGTTGCATGAAAATTTTTTCTTTTTTCAGTTTTGACAACCATGAAGAGACCCAAAGGCAAATGCTGTGGGCTATGGAGACAGCAAGAAAGTGAGGTGAAAGTGCCATTGAACCTTTTGATTTCTCTGTCCTTGTCATCTCCAAGAGTCATGGATGAGTGCCACTCAGATTTAAGTTCCACCCTCCTTGTGTTTGAGCTCTCCAGTCTCAGTAGCTTTTAGCCCAAAGGTTAGCAGATCAATCTTCATTGCTGGTAAGGCTCAAATCCTTAAACCGAGTTCCTAGCCTTTTGGTGCAATCCATAGCTTCATTTTTGCTACTGCTGATTTCCTTGTCCTATGCACAGGATAGAAAGTAGTTTGTCCTGTGCACAAGGTTAAAAAAAAAAGTGCTTTGTCCAAGTTAGCAGATCAATCTGATTGAGAAGAAGGTTCAGATTTTGACTCCAAGTCCCTAGGATTTGGTTCAGTCTGCAGTTTCATTTATGCTACTGCTGGTGTCTTACCTGGGCACAATTTAAGAAGTGAAATGATGAAGATGGGATTTTCAAACTCCAAAAAATTTGTTTCTCTACCCTCTGACACCTTAGCATATTACATGTAAAAAATTATGGCACCCAGACACAAAAGGGCAAATACTGTATGATTGCACTATCGTGAACTAAATATATTATGTGAAATATGAATATGGGTAAAATTGCATATATAAAACCATTTTTCTTTGCAGTTAAACAAATGTAGGTTAATATCAAGCAAAAAAAAAAGAACAATAACAAAAACATTGCACTAAGTGAAGAAGACCAGACACAGAGTAGTATATATTGTATGATTTCATTTATATAAAATGTAAATATAAATCATTTTATAAAGATGAAATTAGATTAGTGGTTATGTAGGGCTGGGGAAGGAATTCTAAGGAATTCTAATTCCTTTAGAAGGAATTCTAAAGTCTTTCTTTTTGGAGTAATGAAATTGTTCTTAAAATTTTTGAGATGATGACTGTACAACATTGTGATTATACTAAAAGCCATTGATTATATACTTTGGATAGATTGTATGGTATGTGAATGTATCTCAGTAAAATTGCTTAATAAACAAATAAATAATTGTGCAAGAATAGCCAGAAATAGCAGCTATGTACAGTAGAGGAAACATTGAGAGAGAGAAGTGAGAAATTTTCTTTGTCTGTTTTTTATTATTATTATTATTATTATTATTATTATTGAAATAATGAAATTTCTCTAATAATGATTGAAGTGATGAATGCATAACTATGTGATTATACCAAATACCACTGATTGCACATTTTGGATGAATTATATTTTTTATTAATATGTATCAATGAAATTGATTTAAAAAATTATGGCACCAGAAACTGTGCCTATCTAGCCAAATAGCCAAATCTCACCAAAGACAACCTAGCGTTGCAATGACCATTATGGGGAATTATTTCAACTATGAAAATTTACTCATCTCAAATGTGTTCTTGGGAAAAAAGGCTCTCAAAACTAGGCCAAATTGAATGCCTATTTTAATTGGTACTCAGCGTCTTCTAAGAAATTGCAAGATACTAAAAATTGCTTTTGTAACCCAGTGAGCATTGTATTTCTATAGTTTCTGTGTTTCTGTGTTTTTATGTCTGACTCTTAGATAAAAAATTTTAAATTAAAGCTATAGTTTCTCTTTGTGTGTCTGTTTATAGGTTTGATGTATATTTTCCTACCTCCAAATGGTATTACCAAATCAACTTTTGAAACTACCAAGCGCTGGCTGGTGATACAACTGGAAATAGACCTTGAATAAAAAGGGGAAAAGGTAAAGACAAATGAGTTCATATGGCTAAGACACTTCAAAGTGAGTCAGGATGTCATCAGAGAGGTAATGCTTATGCACATCTCACCAGGACCTCATAGATTACCAAAGTAGATGCTACCCCAAAAAGTGAGGCTACTGAGGGCTCTGGAGAAACCCAGGTCCTACGGTCATGGTGGATAGATCTGGAGTTTGGTGCCTTGC
The DNA here is from genome assembly GCA_026826555.1 of Tolypeutes matacus. Lineage (NCBI taxonomy): Eukaryota > Metazoa > Chordata > Mammalia > Cingulata > Chlamyphoridae > Tolypeutes > Tolypeutes matacus. Next base: position 13,536,065 of record JAKSZT010053779.1, on the reverse strand, counting down.
CAGTGGACCCTACTTTGGAGATTGTGTTCCTGAGTGTGACAGAGTTAGACTCAGATGTGACTCCTCTACACATTCCTCTTCTGTCCCTTTTATTCGAATCTATAGTTGGTGCTAGAATTGGTAGGTATATGTCCAAGAGACTTGAATTTCTGGGCTGTCCATGTGCCATCTGGGCCCTGAGCCTCAGCAGAGTTGCAACACCTACTCTCCAGTTGATTGGACGCACCCAGGACAACTAACAAGACAGTGAAGATGGACGACCACCATACCAAGGAACTGAGAGAGTCTACATATGCAAGCAAGAGAGTCCCATCCATCAGCCATATGGGATTGAAAGTCCCCTCTCAAATAGAGGTGGAGTGGGCACCACCATCCCAGAATCCTCAGGATTGGGGAACAAAATATGGACTGGAGTAGACTTACTGTTATTCTACTATAGACTTATTGTGATTCTAGCAATGGAAGAAATTATATCATTTGTGTGGAGATAGTGACCACTGGAGGTGCTGAAGTCAAGGAGAGGAAAAAACAGGTGTAATATGGGGTCATTTTCAGGACTTGGAATTGACCTGGATGACATTGCAGTGACAGATACAGGCCATTGTATATCCTGCCATAGCCTACAGAATTGAGTGGGAGAGAGTGTAAAATATAATGTAAACTATAGTCCATGCTTAGTGGCAATGTTCCAAAATGTGTTCATCAATTGCAATGAATGTATCACACTAATGAAAGAAGTTGTTAATGTGGGGAAAAGGGAGAGGTCTGGGGAGTGGGGCATATGGGAATCCCATATATTTTTTTATGTAACATTTTATGTAATCTAAGTATCTTTTCAAAATAAATAAAAAATATATTTTATTTTTATAATTTTTTTTTTTTTTTAAGATTTTTTATTTATTCATTTATCCCCCCCTTGCTGCTTGTGCTCGCTGGGTCAGCTAACCACGCCGTGCAGGCGGGCTTGCCTTCACCAGGAGGCCCCGGGAACCGAACCCGGGGCCTCCCATATGGTAAACGGGAGCCCTACTGATTGAGCCACAGCCGCTTCCCTAAAAAATATATTTTAAAAAGAAGTTTTACTTCTTTCAAATTGGCTTAAACATAAATAATTGCTTATATATAATTTAATACTCCTAAATTTCTGGAAATTAAGAAAACCAACCTTTAATATTTCCAATGGAAAAAAGGAATCATAGAACTAAAACTAAATGTTAAAAAAAAAATTAAGTTTGTACAATTCAGATAAACCTTTGAGAAATGGCACTAGTTTAATATTAGTTTTAAAAAAAAACAGCTCTACCTTTGAATTGTCAATGTTGAGTATAATACAAAAACAATCTTATTCTACTAGGGTATGTTCTTCCTAAATTTATACAGGTTTACTTATCAAATAAGCTAGCATTATAATTATTAGATCTTTAAGATGTTGAAATATGTAAATTTATGCTAACCAAATTCATTATTTTGGCAAACTGTATTTTAAGAATAATTGTATTTTAATAATTGTAACCACAGTTTCAAAGATTTTTTTGGTAACTTAGGGTCTGAAGTTATATAGGCAATGAAGGATGTGTTTTGTTAAAGAAAAAGAGGGGATTTGTCCTAAAGTAAAATGGCTGGTTGTCATAGAATGAGAAGGTGGAATGTGTAGGACAAAACTTAAAAGTATATAAAATGTTATAAAAGGTTTGTGGAAAGGGATTTTGTCATGGACAAGATTGGCTAAGATTTGATAGGCTTATGAGATTTTTAAGAGTTTTCCTATTAGACAATATCCTCAAGCAAACCTAGAATTTGGCTTTCTTTCTGTTAAATTGACAAAGTTTTGTTGGATTATTGATCTGCTCTTAGTAAGAGGTTGTAAAAGGTTTTCCTTAACCATTTGAGTAATCTGCCTAGAAAGCAAAGATTCTATGTCTTAAAAGAAGAATATCCTTATTGATATTTATATTGGTCCTATCATCCTTTATTGTTTTAGAAAACACATCTTTTCACTTTTAAAATAATAGTCTTTTTTTTACACAATCATATGTTCTGCTAAAAACAGAATGAACAAATTAAAAAGGAATGTAGAGCAAGTTTATTGAGCTAAAGTAACATTAATGCAGAGCAGCACCAAGACAGGTTTCTGCTAAAAAACCTGAGCTGGCTGCTTGAGACAAAGAGAGGATGTAGGGGAATGGGGGGGAGGGGGGGAGTTGAGGGAGATGTGAGCTGTGAGGGTGGCATGAGATGCCTGGGGAAGGACATTCTTGGGTCCCAAAGTATCAAACAGAAAACTGTACAAGAAGGATGTTGTTGCAAGACTGTGACCATCTGGTGAAGATTAGCATACTTGTTGGTGTCAGTTTGATTTGTTTGTTACAGTTCTTCCTTTCTAGCAGGGTCAAGGGTCTTTATCAGCACCGCAAAGGATCATTGGTATGTCAGTTTACATCAGTTTGCCTCTGTTTCTTCTTTGTAAACCCCCGGATAAAAGGGGAGTTCAGGCAAATCAAGATGGTTAATAAAATTATTTAGCATCCCAACTTCACATGCGTTAACTCCTATTTAATCTTGTGGTCACTGTGGTTAAATAGGGAACCAAATACTGTTTCACAATAACCCATTTCCCTATTTAACAAAATGTCAAGTCTGACCATTTTTTTTTGACATTTTGTCTTCCCCAAATCACGCTCTAAATGATGTCTTATTGATCTTAAACTGTGTTTAGGATTTTCCAGAGGATCCCTGGGAAATCACAAAGGATTTGTTCTTTCATCTTGCAAAAAAAGGGAGGTGCTAAGAAAAGTTTTCTTTTTTTGATACGTTATAAATTGCATGGGAATTTTTGTCAAATTAAATAGGATTTTCTAACATTCTGTAGGTTAAATTTGTATGGATAAAATGCTATTAATATAACATTTTGGAAATTGCATAAAGTTCCTAAAGATTTTTATTGTCCTCACTGTACTTGAGGTGTTCTAGTACTGATCTGTCTGATATTAGGCAACCATAATAATATTGGTCATATTTTGTTATTCTTTAAAAATGTGACATATCACAGAACCAATCAAATTTTCTTCTTAGTCACATAATTTTCTAATGATCTTCTATCAGAACTTACACTTTCATAAAATAATAAGTTAACCATTGCCATTTTAAGTCTTTTGTCATCTAATGACAATTTTAATTCTGATGCTTCCCTGAAAACCGTGTCAATCAGCTACAGGCCAGATGCCTCCAATTACCAAAAAAGAACAGTCTCAGAAACCCATGGAAAGAACTAAACCAGGTATTCTGGGTGACAGGATTCTACTGACATTTCTTAAGTAACTTTGAAACTATACCACTGGACTGAGTCAAGATTACAGAATTCTAGTGAAGAAGCTGACCAATTATGAGATTTCTAATATAAGATTGAATGGAACGAAGACTAATTACCTGGGACTGAATGAACTGATAAAGAATGATTATAATTTTGTTTGGATTATAACTGATGTTTTAATGTTCTATTTTCTAGACACCTGGAATTCTTTCTCTTTTCCCTTAAGTTATTTATAACTCATAAAAAAATCACCTTTTCCTCTCTGCCTGGACCCTCTAGATTATTTTTATGGCAAAATTATTTGCATAGGTTCAATCAGAATGTGTCCTCCTTGTTAACAGGATATAATTGGAGATACTGGTTATATAACCAAGGCTTTGACTGATATACCATGTTTGTGAATGATGCTTATTTAATCAGATGAGACTATACACTTTTAAGAAACTAAAGTTGACTTTATGTAGCTAATGCTTATAAAACCCTCTTGGGTTTCTGTGTGACACCTGGCTCCAGGGATCCTAGCCTTACAGGTCAGTAAAGAAAGTTACTTTTTGGACTGCAAGTGAAATCTGGTGTTGAGTTCTTGGTTTGGTTTCCTAGCCTTTAGAAGCTGTTAAAAGTCCAGTTGGAGATTCCTTCTGAAAACTATCTGCAAAGAAAAGGTTAAAAGGCTTATTTGTTAAATTGCTATTCTTGACACACCAATGTAAATAATCAGGCCAAATCTAATGAAACTAGACTTATTTTATGATTACGAATAATCTTTCTGAGTTTATCTTTGATCAAAAGGATGGTGACTGTAGAGAAAGTTTGTTTCAATGGAAAACCATAGCACATTCCTCTGGGTTATCAGATTCTGTTCCTGTTCACTGTCTGAGCTATTTTGTATACCCTTTGTAAACTGCAGATAACTGCATGTTACAAAGGTTTCTTCCTACCTGTAAATTGGACTGGATCCTGTGTTCTTGCATATTTTGTCTAAACTAAATGCCAATCAGAAAACTAACTTAGTATCTTTTGTATACCAGGCCTCAAACTTACAAAAGAGGGCTAATACTCCCAATCACTTGACCTACGGTAATACAAATTTAACACTCTTTACTCACATCTCATCATAGTTTTCCTAGGAACTCATCACCTGGAGCAAGCAGTTATAAATGTATCTAATGTTAGGAAACAGAGCTTTAATACCACTTTCAGTGCTCTTCAGACCCTCCAGGCTGAAGTTGACAGCTGAGTATCAGTGTTCCTGCAAACAGATAAGCTTTAGCTACTATAACTGCTGATGAATCATGTTGCATTTATGTTAATAAGTCTGGGACAAGAATAAATAAACTGAATATTTTAAAGGATCTAATTAAAGTGATTCATGATATCAGTTAGGCTCAAACATTTCAATGTATAGATGTTTGGCCTATGCCTGGGCAATGTGGATTGGGTCTCTTAGTAGTCCCTTTGAAATTTGTAACAAATCCTATGCTTCATACTCATCTACCTCACTTAATTTATGCTCCTGAGCCAATTGTGAGTTGCCCAGGGTGCCACTGATGCTGACTGGGCCTCTTTCATTGAACTCTTCTTTCCTTGGTTAGGTGTTAACCTAAATAGAAATATGATAAAAAATTTATCTATAACAGTGGGAGAAATTGCTGAGCCCATTGCAAAAGCTATTGCTGCACAGCAAAAAATAATTTCAATTCTTTAGCTAGAATTGTTTTAGACAATACAGTTGTGCTTGACTACTTGCTGGCTGAACAGGGAGGCGTTTGTGATGCAGGTGTTATCAATACCACATGCTGTATCTGGATAAATACTTCTTGGGAAGTCAAAACAGTTATATGAAATAGCCAAGCAAGCCATATGGCTCAAGCAAGTAAGGCCTTCCTTAGGATCATTCTTTAATCTCTTTGATTTCAGTTGATTTGGGTCATGGGATCCTTGACTCAGAAGCATACTCCAAACATTGGGCATTTTGTTACTCATAGTAATTATAACAGTCTCCCTGTTGTACTGTATCCTCTCTAAAGTTTGAAATGGTGCACCCAGACATCTCACCAAATGGTGTCCATCCGTCCAAAACAACCAAGGCACAAAGAGAACAGAAACAATCAACTCCTTGACATTTGTAACCTAGAGTTAATCACCTATAAGAGTTGTCTAGAGCCTATATATGATAACTGAGAGTAGGGCTAATGCCTTAAATTTTGACCTCAGGCCTTCGTTTGGACAGATCAAAGGGGGGAATTGATAATTAAAATGTAGTAAACCCAATATGGCCTCACCCATGTTAAGCTCCATGTCAGCAAAACGAAAAACCTAAGCTGGTTTCTATTTCCTGTAAATGCCCAGCTTGTCCAGAAAACCAAATTTAAATACAGCCAATCAGGTATCCACAGCTAACTTCATCCTTATACTAGTTTTCTCTTCCCTCTTCCAGCAATTGCCTCTTTCCTGAGCAAGTACCTGCTCCCCACTTTTTAAGACCCCTCTAAGTAAAATGGAAACTTAATGTTAGCCAATCAGAACATTTCCTAAATGCTTGCGCACTTACCCTACATGAGATTTTCCTTTCTATCTCCTTGGTGGATCTTCATTCTACTTTCTGACTGGGATGTTGCCTGATTATGAATCACTCAATAAAGCTGTGCAATACTAAATTGCTTGAAAAGATTTTCTTCTATCAATATTAACCTGCCAATCCCTATAGATACACAGAAAGCCTCCACAGACATGAGATTGAAAAGTAATGTCTACAATTAAGGGATATCAAGATCCAGCACCACCACCCCCTTATAATGAAATATGCCCTTGTTAATTTGCTCTATTTTTTATTAACAGTTTAATTGGGATAGTTTTAAGTGCACAATTCAATTGTTTTAGTATATTAACAAACACCACCACATTTAATCTTAAACATTTCCAACACTACAAAAAAGACATCACATGTCCTTTTATAGTCAGTCCCTTTTCACCATCATTTCTACCCTCCAGCCCTACTTTGTCTTCATATATTTTATGGTTTGTTCTTTGTGAATAACTTGAGCTTTGATGAAAATATGTTTTCACTCACCTACAAGGTTTAATCCTGTTGTTCATTTAAATTGTTAAAAATGAAATACTTTTCCACATCTTAATTTTGCTAAGTAACTTTCAAAATGGAGATTCTAGAATCCATTAATACTACTTTTCAGAAGTTATGATTAAATAGTTTGACTTTGGGTCTAATTTCTTTTACCCATGTCCATTTATATACATCATTGATAAGAACTGACTGAATGACTGGCTAATCATCACTATTGTGATGACAAATGCATAAATTAATCCCAAGGAACAGAGAAAGTCTGCAACTGCAAGCAAGAGAGTTTCATCCATCTGCCCCATGGGATCTAAGCCCCCTCTCAATTAGAGGCAGAGTGGTCATCACCATCCCCAAATCCTCAAGACTGGGGAATGAACAATAAACTAAGGTAGACTTACTATTATTCTAATATAGATTTAATGTTATTTTAGCAATGGAAGAATTTTTATCACTGATGTGGAGACAGTGGCCACCGGAGGCTCTGAGGGGAGGGAGAGGGAAAAATAGGTGTAATATTGGGGCATTTTTGGAACCTTGAAATTTTCCTGAATGATGTTGCAATGACGGATACAGGCCATTGTAAGTTTTGTCATAAACTATAATCCATGATTAGTGGCAATGCTTCAATATGTATTTATCAATTGTAACAAATGTACCACACAAATGAAGGATGTTGTTAATATGGGAAAGTGTGGGAGGGGGAGGAAGTGGGACATATGGGAATCCCTTATATTTTTTATGTAACATTTACGTAATCTAAAGATTCTTTAAAATAAATCAATTTAAAAATCAAAAGAACATAGTTTGAGAGATACTGGCTCCTTGCCAAATTATCCTTACCTCACAAACTCAGACTCATGGTTAGATAATTATCCATTTGCAATAAGTCAGAATTAGGATACTTGGAACACAAATCTAGTGATTTGTATGCAGTACATTGTACTACAAGTATTTTGACAAATTTTCCCCAAGTGGAAGATTTAGTCTAATTGTGACTAAACTCTTACAGTGATGTGAAATTCCAGTATAGTATTAACAATTTCTGTAAATTATTAGCTATAATCATTATTTTATAATTTATTAGAATTCAGTAAAAATGATTTTGATAACTTGGATTAGGACCAAATACAATCAATTTGTAGATGAATGTAAAAGAGTATATAAATATTGCTTTTTAAAATCATGCATTGGTTAGATGATGACTTTGGCACAATGGGTCCATTAGCCAAGTCTCTTTCACCCCACAGCATGACTAATAGGAAAGGTTTGTCATTCCCAAAATGAAAACTTGTCAGTATCACTGTAGATTTATGAGCCAGTGTTCTAATCCCTCACGATTATCTGTCCTGTTGTTCTCCATTACTGCTTCCTTAAGAAGGCTGTTTTGTTGTGTACTCCTCATGTTATGCTCAGCTGAACTATAATTCACTGGAAGACCACTTACACTTCTGGTGCATTCACACACAAATGAATGGATGCTAGAAAAGTTGTACATCCATTAAGCAGAACATTAGTTTTGATGTTATTCATTTATCTATCAAATATACTTAGACATATGAGTTCTCTGAAGGCTTGTTTACTGAGAAATAGTGCTTTGCTCTTAGGTAAAGGAAATGAAAGATATTACTGCTGTCAATGAATTTAAAGGCTTTTATGCAAAAGTCTGAAAGATGAGAACTCACGTCATTCTTCCACTATCTATTTTGTGGTACTTCCAAAATGAAGTCTTTCAACGGGGCATTTTCATGTTATGATCACAGAGAAAATGCAAACACCTTATTTATAGTTATATGTACAGAAATTTTGTCATCAGTGACTTAGATATTTTAATTTCATGTAGTGTTTTAAAAATAATATAATAAGTAGATGATTAAATGGTAAGCTTTCATTTATTACTTAAAAGCAGACTACATTTGGTGTTCTGTGACTTAAGAGGGATGTTAGGAAGGACAAGTCAACTGAAACAATACTCAGGAATGTGATCAGTTTTGTAAAGGAAATTGCAGGATGTTATGTAAAATAAGTGAACACATTAATACCGGTCTAGGGAGTCTTGAAAGTTCTTTGATGAAGTAGAAGGTAAATATGAGTCTGAAGGTTGAACAGGAGTTAACAATGAAAAGAGAGGAAAAAGAATGTTTAGACTTTAGAAATAATAGGTGTTAATACCTTGAGGCAGAAAAGAATAAAGCAGTTTTGCAGATCTGAAAGACTCCAGTATGGCTGGAGCATAAAGAATAGAAAATCATGGACTGGGTTGGATTATGCAGGGCCTTGAAATCTTTGATGATGATTTCAGGTTTCATTCTAAGGAAAAATAGTTAACTGAGAGGGATTATGAGTAAAATAGTGACTAAATCAGATTTGTATTTTTTTAAAGGATGATTTTGGCTGCTATTTAGAGAGTAGATTGGAGGAGAGGAGCCCAGTTTATGGCTATTGGCATGGTCCAGACAAAGAAGAGCTGGCTAACACTGGTTTGGTGGAAGTGGCCACGTAGAGAATGAAGAAATGAGAAGGTTTGAGAGGAATTTCTGGAAGAAGTACCAAGCTGGTGTAAATTACAAGTATCATATTACATGTTTTCATATGCATTATCTCATTTAATTCCCAAATTATTCTAAGATAGACATCATATTAGTTTTAGATATGCAAAAATTGAAGCTTACTGGAGGTAAGTTTCTCAAAGTATCAGAATTGTGGCAGAACTTGGATTAAACCTCGCTCTGCACATGTTAAAAATCAACCAGCTGCCAAAAAATAACCTTCTCTTTCTGATGTAACTTTTAAAGTAAAATCATGATATTTTGATAAATCATCTTTTGGTATCATTGTCATCAGAAGCTAACTAATTCTTAGTCATGATTAAAAATGGAAAAATAAACTTAAAACACTAACAGTTAAGAAAAGATATGGGTGGTTAATTGCCTAATGCCACCTATTAATTATTCTAACAAAATACATGCTCTCTTAGTATTATATTAGTACTCTAACATAAGCCTAGAAAATTATATTAAAATATATGAGTCTAATTCAGGCAACTCTGAATCAATATTCCATACTTAATCCTTTGCCCATTCTATAATTTCAGAATATTTGAATCCATTATAAAATATCTGATTTTCCTAAGAATCCCACAATACATTTATTTTTGATAGTATGCACAGGAGTTATTGAATGTTCTTTTATTTTACTTCATTTTTACCAATAAAATACATTAATTTGATTAGGGTAGCATTTTCACATTACATAAAAAATGAAAATGAAAAAGTACAAAAGAATAATGCACATTCCCAGTTCTACACCCTCAGTTAATTTTTGGTGGTGTGTTGCTTCCTAAATATGTGTAAGTTTTGCCTTTTAATCCACATTACTTAAACAATTGGACATTCTTCTTTTTCAGTTATCTTACATAATCACTTAGATAAAAGTGTTAAAAAATCTATCTCTTAGGAAACATTAGTTAAAAGGGATGTTAAAATGCTACCAAGGAACAGCTTTGTTTTCAATTTCTTTTTTGGTATTTTAGAACATAGACTTAATGTAATTTCCCAAAATGAAATTGAGAAGAATAAGGGAGGAAATGTTAAAATTTATGGTATGTTTTACTAAATTGGGACTTCTTTAATCTTTAAGGAAAATATTATTTAGCTAAATTTAATGTTAGTTCAATAAATAATAAGTCCTTCCACTCCTCTAATTTAAGTTAGTAATTTAATCTAATAGCCACTAGTAGCAAGATATTAAAATTAATTTGAAAGGCAAAAGGAACCTGTAGGACCATAGATAGTTATGCTTGCCTCTATGCATGGTAAGCTAGTCTCTGCTTCCTGTGAATTTTATAGTTATTAATGTCTTGATTGATATACACATTTTCAACTCTCATTGTTTCCTAATTTCTTTTCAAAATGTTTGCAACAGTCTATAATTTTATATAAAACATATCTTTCTAGTTCTTCTATATCTACTTTGCAATTATAATTTGTTCATAATTTCTCTATTTTTCCTTTTTACTTTCAATCTAAAATAGAATATCTATGCCAGCATTCTCTCCATATTTTGGCATATACTATTTTTAAAATACTGTGTTCTTACCTCTCACTCAAATGATACTATATTTTTATCCCAAGTTAGTTTATTTCTACCTCTCTGAAATGAATGCAAATGAATTTTATACTTAAAAACATACAATAAAGACATTCTTTGAATTTCTTTAAGGATTGAAAATGCTAAGAGAACTGATATTCCCTCAGATAATTATCAATATATTCACAACCTATGCTCCCACCCCTGCTTTATTCTGTCTTCTTTAATTCAGTAAGTTATGCACCTGCCCAGAGGTGGCCAGTTGGGTTGCAATATAGTAATTTCTTATTAACTAACTTTCTGGTTAAAAAAAAAAAAATTCTGTATGAAAGTCACTTTGTACTTTCAAGGTGAAAAGTCTTTAGTGTAAAAGGTTGATTATAAAAATGGACGGTATAGTCAAACTACATGAGACAATAGAACCCTTAGCCACAGCCATTCAGCAATTAGCCCAGAAAGCCAAACTATAACTTCTGCAGCCATTGGCCTGAGACTTAATCATTAACTACCAGTTTCCCAATATTTTTGACCCCTATGCTACCCCACTTCCCACTTCTGACTAAGGAACAACCATAGAAAGCCAAATAATATGTTTCTCAAATCAATCACATAAGATGCCCTGGTTCTAGTTATGCCAGCTCCAACTTCCCCATGCCAGAAAACTCCAATCAAAGCCCACACCAAGCCTTCCCTTTTTAATGCTATAGGACTTTCCTACTCTTCTGCCTCTTTGGAGTCAGTCACAAGTGATGGTAGCTGACTCTTATATTGTTGCAAACCTTTAATAAATGGGTGTGCTGTCATTTGGATTGTCTTTATTGTTAGTTTGGTAGCTTTGAGACAGGAAGGAGGAAGAGGCAGGGCTGCTGGATAGAACTAATCAGGACTTTTCCTTCTCAAATCCCCACCACATGAAGAGGAATTGGGGCCAACTGGCCAATGACCTTTTGCAGTGTACAGCAAGAGACTATACTACAGAGCTTGAAGCGTGCTTTGCCAGGAGCAAGGAGATCTTTCTTAGAAAAGATGAGGGAATGGGAGAGGGTCTGGCTGTGGTGTGGAAATGGAGGAATAGATTAGTGGAGAATGTAACCCTATCAAAAACAGCACTGCTACTAACCCCATATGTTAGGCAAACACCTTGCCTAATTGTCTCCCTATGTTTTCTATACATTCTTACTCATACTTTAGCCTTTCTCCTTCCTATTAATTTTACTTTTTCAATCTTATAACTTTTTAATCTTACAATTTTATACATTATTCCAGACTTTTCAAAGATTCATAGTTCATAGTTTGAAATACCAGTTACGCATTTCTTTATTTTGTGTAATTTCATTTATTTTTCATATTTTCAACATTTCAAAATATTCTTTTTCACAATTTATTAAAATTATAAAATAGTAAAATAAATTATAAGATACTTAAAAGATAATAAAGCTCATTTTGTAATTTTAAATTTTGTTTCACACTGCAACTTAGTAAATCTTGAGATTATTCCTAAATCCATAAAAATATGGTCTAAGTATCATGCATACAGAGGCAGACCACTTAAGCAGCAGTGCCTTCCAGTGCCTGCTACTTTCTCTGCTAACACACACAGGTACTGTTAATGATAGTAGTCAGTAATTAAATATACCTTCTACCTAAGTTTATTTCCAAAACTAATTAAATATTTGCAATCTGGAAATAAGTAACATTATAATATAATATAATAGATTAATAGGCATTAGAATAAGAGGAAAATACTATATCTTCCAATTTAACTTGTCAGTATCTTTACCTTCACAGGTAAATTGAGGATAATTATAGCCATCTCACTGTTACTATGACAGTGATTTGTAAACTATTATTATATTGATATCATAGCAGTAGCACTACCAACATTACAGTAGTAATAGTAGCAGCAGTAAACTAATAGTACTAATGATGATAAAATAGTAATGGATTTTTTCCTCATGACTAACAAAATAACCATTTCACTGCTTTGACATACCAGTAGTGGGTTTTTGTTGTTTTGATTGATTTCGTATTTATTGAGGTATAATTTACATTTAAATTTGTTTATACAACTTGAATTTTGACAAATGTATACTGTAATGTAGCCACTGCCACAAACATAATATAGAATATATGCATTACTTCCCAAATTTCTTTTGTATGTGTTTAGAATGAGTTCTCTACCCTATCCCCTGGTGCCATGCAACCACTGATGTACATTTTGTCACTATAGTTCTGCCTTTTCTAGAATTTCAAATAACCATATAGTACATATTATTCTGTACCTGGCTTCTTTCACTTAGCATAAAAGTGCTTTTGAGGTTCAAGCATGTTGTCACATATATCAGTAATTTGTTCCTATTTATTGTTGTATTCCTTTGTATGGATGTACACTGATTTGTTTCTTCACTAATCAGTTATGGGGTTTTGGACTATTGATTGAAATTTCCTTATCTTTCATTAATCCATCCAATCAGTCAATATTTATTGTGGGCTATGTACCAGACATTATTGTGGAACTACAGAGAGTATAATAAATAAAAGAGAAAGAAAAATATTTTTCCTTATGGTGCTTAAATTCTAGTTCAAATTGTCAATAAACAGAATAAGTCAGTAATATAGGAAATTAGAATATGATAAGTTCTATTAATTACCTTCCATTTTAAGAAACACTCTTAAATATCAAATTAAAGAGGTACACCTTTTGCCTTAATAGGGTTGAAATTCTTTTTAGTCCTACTGTCTAAGCAATTTGGCATAAGCATATAGGTAACCAGGGGTATTGCTGTATTTCCTTAGGAAAAATCTGTGCCTTCCTCTCTTCACTCATGGAATTGGGGTCACTAAGATATACATTTGTCTTATGGTTATGAGAAATTTAGAGATATTTACCACCCACCTATTCACCAGAAATTCTTTCCATCATATCAAAATAAAGTGTTACTTGTAATTGAATTTACAATCATCCTCTAGCATATAAACTCTTATCCTGGGGTTATATTTAATTAATTCTGGAGCAGAAATTGTGATGTGTATCATGAATATTAGAACATAATTTTCCTTTTCTTGACTTTACCACAGTACAACATTCTCCTTTCTAATTATACCTCCTATTTTATATTCTCACTTTTGTCTGTCTATACATACTACAATTAAAACAAAGCAATCTGATTCTACAACATTTTAAGAATATAGTAAAGTAATATGACTATGTAGACAAAATTGTTCAGTTAGGTTATTTATTATTTTGTTTTGTTTTGTTATTGGTGCCATGATTTATTTTGGCATTTAGTGATCTTTGATTTTCATTGAAAATTTCTTGTTTGCATCTGCTCAATCTTTAACTGATAACAAGTATAACAGAGACAAAATGTGAAAATTAATAAATCTATTGAATTAGTTGCATAAATCATATTCTCACTTTCAATGTCTTTAACAAATACTAGCAAGGTTGTTGCCTTAAACCATTCCAAAATTTGTTTGATAACTGTGTAAGAACATACTCTATGAATGAATATTAGCAACTATATATTCTAAATTTCTGAGGATGATTTTGATTTCAAAGAATTCAAATATTCATAAGAAATATCAAATTATGTTGTCCTAGGATTTAATTTGGAAAATAAGATCAATCCTATACATTGAGACTATTAAATATGCTTAGGATTCAATGACTCAGTATGAAACATTGTTAACATCACATGCAAACTAGAGCATAGAAAAAAATAAAATGAACAGAATTATTTAAACCTATTTACTTCTGTTTTATGAACTCCCACAATGTAGAAAATTGAACATTTGGTTTATCTCAAATATCAGAACACTTTTCAAATGAGACTTAATTCTCTATATTTGCATATTACATTCCAATGATCTATTCTTTGTGTTTTCTCTATATAGTGCATATAAAGATCAAAGTATTATGGGAAATAAAGCAGATAAATTATGTTTTCAATGGCTTATATATCATTTTTTAGTTTCGTTATGAGTATAATTGTATATGTACACAAAACTAATTTCTTTGTTATCTTCCCCAACTTTTTTCCTTATTATATGATAAGTTGTACTAGTTTCATGTCATAATATTTAAGTATGTCAAAAGCAAATATTACCCAAGGACTTGCACCCTATTCTGTAAGGAGTTAAAGCATTTCCAGTTGGATGCAGGAGAGTTGAACATTGTTAGGCAAAAATATACATATGCATGTCTGTTATTGTTTTTACTTAGAGACTAAGTATGTTTTAAGGTAATGTGTATGGTTGCCCAGTTGACAAGAGTGGACTGTAATGGTTAGGCTAATGTGTCAACTCAGCCAGGTCATTGTGCCCAGTTGTTTGGTCAAGCAAGCACTGCGCTAATTGTAACACAAGGACAATTATGGGCTTTAGTCATCAGTGAGTTTACTGCATAGATGACTGATTACATCTACATCTACCAATGAGATTGCTGTCAGCGATGAGTGATGCTTTATCCAATCAGTTGAATGTCTTAGAAGGGGAAGTGGTTTCATCATTCCAAGAGAATTTCCCAGTTTGTCTTTGGACAGCCAGCATCTCCCAGAAACTCATCAAGGACCTTCACTGGACTTTCATGCAGCCTCCCTGCAGAACCTAGACTTGTTCATCTCCACAGTCTTGTGAGAGAATCTTATAGATTTCATACTATTTGCAGATATCTCCTGTTGATTCTGTTTCCCAAAAGAACCCTGACTAATACAGGGAGACAGATGGCCAAGTAGAGCACTTCAGGGAAAGCATGATTCTGCTGGCACTTTGATTTTGGACTACTAGCTTCCAAAACTGGGAGACAATACATTCTTATTTTTCAAACCAACTAGTCTGTGATATTTGTTATAACAGCCTTGGCGAAATAAGATACCTGTTAAAGACCATTCTATTTTTAAAATAATCTGGAGCAGTCTGTCTCCTCATAAATACACAGGTCCCTTCAGTTCTGTAATCCTTGCTCTTTTATCATTTCCCAGCTGGAATTCCAATTACATAAATACAATATCTGCTACTCATACTTCCAACACAATGTGTTGAGCTTAGTGAAACCTCCTCTTGGTACACCTTGAGTATCTTGGTCACACATACTATTTTTCACTCTAAATAAACTATTCATTTAGAAAAAAGAGAACTTCATTGGTACACAAAACCATGTACCTACTGTTTTCCATGTTTGTATTATAAATTAATAAATCAATTCCCCATTGTTGTATGTGAGTTTCTGATTCTTCACTGTTATTAACTGAGCTCTTAGGCCTACCCTAAATCCAGGATGATCTCATCTCTAGGTCCTTAACAATATTATATCAACAGAGACCTTATTTCCAAATAAGGACATATTCACAGGTACTTGGTGTTAGGACTTTGATCTATCTTTTAGAGACCACTGTTCAACTCACTACAGTAGTTCTTTGCATTTTTTTTCAACTAAGATTGTATTATTGCACACTATAACCAAGAGTGTGTGAGAGTGCCCCTACATGGGAAAAATATGAATTAAAGAAAAATGGGCATTTTTCTAGACAAACAAATTTACTTATCTTCACTTGTATTTTTTCTCACTAAGAAGTTTGAAAACATATTTTTCATGTGGTAATTGGTCATTTAGAATTCTTTATTTATGCATTTTGATGATTTATACCCTTGCCTATATTTCTAATAGTTTATCAACTTTATATATTCATAATATATATTTATTAAAAAAAATACATTTACCCTCAGTCATATTTGCTGTAGAAATGTTTGCAAATATATGCTCTGTGCATAAGATTTTCTGAAGTACACAATTTTTAACTGTTCTATTTACTGCCATTCATTGTTTTTTTGTATAAGAAGGCCATATTGAAATAAATTAAACAACCACTATGTTTCTTCTTTTAACATTTTTTCATACTATATTTTACATTTAATTACATAACAAAATAGAGATTTATCCTTCAACAATATTATGAGATAAGAATATAATCTAAGTGAGTCAAATTTTTATATTCATTCATGGTGTTTACCAAATATTACCAATGCTCATTGCTCTATGGTGCATAGTTGGATGCCACTTTCTGGACTCCTTTTGGTTGGGTGGGTCTGTATGACAAGTCTACTAGTTCTGGCAGAAGAGATTTGAGCAGAGTTGCATGTACCATTGTTTGATTTTTTTAGGTTGCCAAAATGGAATATAACAGAAATGGCTTGATTTTACAATGGGTAATTATTAGCTTGCAAGTTACAGTTCTGAAACTGAGGAAAATGTCCAAACCAAGGCATCATTAGGTGATGATTTCTCCCCGAAGATTGTCTGCTGGTGATCCTGGACCCCAGCACGTGCCGGCATCTGTTGGCCTCTCCCTTCTTTTCTGGGTCTTGTTGCTTTCAGATTCTGGCTTCCTCTGACTTTCTTTCTGGTCCTGTGGATTTCTCTCTATTCCTGTGGTCTTCTCTCTCTCAGCTTCTGTGGGTTTTTTTCTCTCTCTCATATTCATCCTATTTATAAAGGACTCTAGTAAGAGGATTAAGACCCACCCTGTGTGATGCTTTACTGAGGTAATCTAATAAAATATCCAACCTACAATAGGTTACACTCACAAGAATGGATTAGCTCTAAGAGCATGATTTTTTGGGTCCATAAAAGCCTCATACTACCACAACTATTTTTATGCAAAACTATTAAATTGCCAATGTATCACCCTTCAAAGTTTTGTTTCTTTCTAACATGTTTTTCAGCAGTGCTTACAGTGATGGCAGTACCGTCATCCTGGGTTCCTGAATGTATGCAATGAGCCTAAAGCCCCTTCCACTGACCCTTGATGAACATCCTGTCTGTGCTGCATGAGTGAGAAATAAACCTCTGATGTTTAAGCCAATGATATTTTTTGATTTCTTGTAACCTCAGCATATTTCCTATTTCTATCATCTTTGTATCTTTCATTTTTGAGTGATATGTACTGATATGTATTGTTCCATGTGACAGTTTGAAGATTTTGTGAATCCCAGAAAATATCATGTTCTTGGAGTTAATCCACTACTGTGAGTGTGGGACATTTTGGTTGAATACAATTTAGTCAGAGGCCTTTGATTGGAGTATTTCAGGGAGGCTTGAACCTCCCTGACTTTTGCTGGGTCCTAATCTGAAGAGGGCACAAAGAAAGAAAGCTGCCATTTTTACCCTGCCACGTGTGAGAGGACTCCAGGATTGCCCACAGCTGACCTCTGGGAGAAAGGGAACCTACAGAGAAACCCCGAGAGGCTGAGAGAGAGAAAAACTGCAGGCTGGAATCAGCAGAGCAGCCTGAAGCTGGAAGCCCAGGGAGAGACAAGCCTTATGGCTGTTCACCCACTGCTGAGCTCCAGGAGAAAGTGAGCCTGGAAGAGAGTCAGAGTCCAGATGCCAGCCTTGCCACATGGCAGGGTTCCAGGATCTGCCAACAACTTTGATGATGCCTTAATATGGAGATTTTCACAGTCTCAGAACTATAAGATTTTACCCTTCTAAATTCCCATTATAAAAGCCAGCCCATTTCTGGTATGTTTGCATTATTAGCCTTTAGCAACCTGAAGCATTCCATTTACCTTTATATTGATACTTGGGCCATTATAAAAACATTTATTTTTGCATATTAATATTCAATCTCTATTTTCTTAATTCCATTAATATATTTAGGAAGAATTGTTATATTTACAAACATTTTTTTTTCTAGTTGAGGAAATTTTAAGAATTACTTTATTCACAATTTTTTCATAAAATCATAGTAGATTATTTTTATTTTCTCATTTATAAATTGTGAAGGCTTGGTGTGACTTAAATCATATATAGTTATAATCTTGGAATAAACTGATGCAGCTTAGATAATTGTCATGTCCTTAAGCAAATGCTAAGACTACCATGTTTAATTGGATGGCCTTTTAATAAGAAATTGTCAATAATGTATATTGCAGGCTGAATCAGGGAAAGTTTTAGGCTGCTTCACTAATGAGTAAATTGCTGGTATAATATAAACAAACTTATTATATTTTAAAAACTTCTTTTGCACCAGTATTGTTATAATATGCAAATCATATTGCTACTTCTCACCAATTGAATCAAAGGGTTTTTTATCCCTTGGGAAAAGATTAGGAACTACTTGGTTCATTTTACAGTCTAGATGAATTGAGTCCACAGTTGCAAAATAGCAGCAAGAGACAAACTTTATGAAAAGAATGAATAGACTCCTAAACATTATAACTTTACATATCAAAAGTAAAGATTGAAATTTTTTTTTGTTGTTGTTTGTTTATAAGCCAAGGTTTCTTTATGCAGGTCTTCACAGAACCTTTAATATTTGATTGTACAAAGTAAATCTCCAAGAAGAGACTATAGAATGCATGTTTCCAAAATATAACAATATAATCCTTTTTCCACAGGACATTCAATGAGCAAACTTCCCTCCCTACTAGGAAGCAAGCCTGTGGCAGTTTAAGGATGCAGGTTCTGGAATCAGATTACATGCATTCCAACTCCACCACTTCATAATTTAGTTTCTCTGTGCCAGGGTTGATTCGGCTGATCTGGCTGGCTAGGCGGGTGTCCACTTCCTCCCTCACCGCTCCATGTGCGTCCCTCCCGAAGCTGAGCGCTTGGTTGAAGAGGACGACCTTCCCCGCTAGAGGAGGACCGTTCTTCGGTCAAGGGTATACGAGTAGCTGCGCTCCCCTGCTAGAACCTCCAAACAAGCTCTCAAGATTGAAATTTTGAACCTTGATTTTGACTATAAGGCAAAGTACAGAGAAGGCATATATTAAACTAAATCCAGTCAGGCAGAATGAAGAAAGGGAAAGTTCACCCCTTCCTTCCTAGTGTAGAAATGAGAAGGAACTAGAGGATAGTAAACTAAATGGCCAGGTGCAGGAATCCATCCTGCAAAGTCTTGGTGGAGGTAGGTCCAGCAGAGCCCGCTACAGCACAATGAAATTACTCCAAACACGAAGGTTGAGAGATGTGAGGGGGAGAACAGCTGAAGAAGCTGTGCTCTCGAGCTGATCCTCAGCACGCTTTTTATTCAGGATTTTTTTACAAAGTCTGGGTACAGGTGCAGGGGAGCAGGCAGGTATAGGGGTTGTAAATCACATCATAAGAATTCCTGGCTGAAAATGGGGAAGCAAGATTACAGAAACATTAAGTGTTATACATAGGAGGTAGGGTGGGAGATAAGGTAAGGCGAAAAGTTCCTGTTTATGGCAGGAACTGATAAGGTGAATTCTGTGTGGGCAGAGAAACAGGCCTCCAAGTTATTTCTTAGATGTAAAGATTAGAGGGTTCCCACTGCCAGGCATATGTGCCCTGACTTCCCACACTGGGATAAATCTTATCAAGAATATAGAATGTCTCCTTAGGATAAGGGAAAAGCCCCACATCTTGCCCATTCTCAGTTTGAAATTTCAGAGAAACATTTCAAGCATAGTGGCCCCATAATAACACAAGGAGCCTTAGGAATAATAGTTGATAAACTGAGTGTGAAGCCTAGGAGTTAATGAACAGTGGCTAGTTCTTCATGGCCAAGTTTCAGGCCCCAAGTTTTCTACACCTGATCATTTAGAAAACCAGACTTTATGCACCTCCTTTGGCTCCATAAGAACCCAGAAGTTCCCATTCTTCCTTAGAGGATGTAAATGTCAGCTGAGTAAATTCAGCAGTTTTGCTTTTTAGGGCCGTGGCAGCAAAGGACAAACTAACTCACAGCAAAGTTATGAGGTGGACATTCTGAACCAGGGGAAAGATAATAGAAGCATAAGATGTTTGAGGGCTCTATCATAGCAGTAAGAAAAAATGCAAGTTCAACTTGGAATAGAGACCAGTGAAAAGGAGAGTAATGCAAAAACTTTCACATATAAATATCTCAACTGCCCACAACCACTATGTCATGCAAGCTTCCCTTCCCCCAACTCCCCAGATTACATCTTCAGGAAGAGCAATTTAAGATTAGCATTTACCTGAAAGATATTGAATTACCTGAAAGACACTTTAAACAAGAGAAGAAAATATACTAAACTGGTAAGCTAAAACCTGTACTCAAACTCCATTCCCAGTGGAGTTCATGAGAAAGATGAAATCTGTTTAGAAAACAAAGAAATTTGTTTTCTTTGCATATGTGAAAACAAATGTGTTAAATTTCAACTCCATTAAAATGTTTGTAATGAAATGATTCACTAGACCATAATTAAAGAACCAATTCCCTACTAGTTGACATATTTTAATTACTTAGCAAGGAAAAAGGATAATTAAGTTGCACATTCAGAGCACTTCCCTTTGTAAAATTAAATTATGTCAACAGATACTTAACATTCTTATTATACCTCCTAGAATGTTAAATGTAAGGGATCCTGATAAATACATTCTTTTGATGACCTCTAGAATTATATTATTTTCTTTCAATTTGGTAAAGCATTCCCTGACTTAATATGACAAGAATTTTTTCATCAACTCATAAGAAATTCAAATTCCATAAACCAGTTTAATGAAGAAAACTCTTAGATATTTATACTTAATCCTTCAATTGCAAAGATAAATAGTCTGCTATTTAGTTAGAAGATGATTTTCACTGATTGTTTTAGAGGGTCTGCTTGGATTTCTCATCACATGTGCTATACTGAACTTGGTGATGAGCATCAAATTTCCCTCAATTTTTTCCCTGTCCTAATTGGAAGAGTAAAATATTGTAATTTTGACTTTCATAGGAAAAAAAGCTGATGCTTAAAAAAACGAATTTCTTGAATAGTTAACAGAAATATTTCAAATCAAATGAAAATAAACAGCAGATTGATTTACTCATAAAAAACTGAGAATGAAAGAAACTGAGTATTATTATCAAGTTTTAGAAATTGAAACCCTAAAGTACAGCAGGTTAAAAACCTAATATATCGATATTTTTCAAACTTTTGTTTGTTTGGTTTAGCCATGTAAATCTTAGTTTTAAAAAGAAATTTTAAGTAGAATCCCAAGCATAAACATATAAAACTGGTATTATTGACATACAGATACATAAATAGAGATATATACTACTGGCTCAAATATATAGTATTTAGTAGTATAATTGTTAAAAAAGACTCACAACCCTCTACTCCCTTTCTGTCTCCTGTTAACCTATCTTCCAGACTCTAGTTCTGTCAGTCTGCTCAGTTTGCTTAATTCATATCAGTGAGGTCATGTAATATTTGTCTTTCAGTGCCTGGCTTGCTTCACTCAACATCAGGTCTTCAAGACTCATCCATGTTATTCCATGTGTTAATGGACCATTGTGATGGGCCCTTGATATTGATGACTATACTCATGAACCTTTTATTTTGAAATTGAAACTTAGCCTAGTATTATATGTTGCTAAGAGTTACCTCCTGAAAGCCTCCTTGATGGATTTAAAGGATAAAATACTGAGAAGAAAGGAATAGTTGTACTTGAAGTAGCTCCATATTAAGATGGGAGAAGTTAAAAAAAAAAAAAAAAAAAAGATAGAGAGACAGGAAAGACTGTTCAACTGAAATGTAAGTTTTACTAGGTTGATCCAATTCCAGAATAAACCTCTCCTAAAGCAGTTGTGAGGGTCCCCAGGATGCCTACCTGCCCACAGCCTGGGCATCCGTTAGACATTGAATGAAATGATTGGCAAATCCCTTCAACTTACTCAGAGTAAGTTGCCAGTCATTTCATCCAAGGAAAGGCCATTTTGTGAAATATACCTTCACGATTGTAGAGGTAATTCATACCATATATTTAATTAACTCAGTCTTTTATTCATAAAGAATCATCAGACATTTGAGAGCAACTATGAGCATGAAATGGATTGGCAAAAATGAGCACACAGAACAATGGACCCTGAAAGAAACAGTAATAATTAAAGAACTAAGGAGGGTATTAAAAATTCAAATTAGTGTCAATTGAGTAATGCAAGAAGATATTGCATCAGTAAGAAAATATCTAGTTTTTATGAAAGAGCAATCAGAATAAAAAGAGTGCCTAGAAATTAAAAATATGATAAAATTGATTAAAAGATTATATCTGTCAGGTCATAGGG
The DNA here is from genome assembly GCA_026826555.1 of Tolypeutes matacus. NCBI lineage: Eukaryota > Metazoa > Chordata > Mammalia > Cingulata > Chlamyphoridae > Tolypeutes > Tolypeutes matacus. The sequence goes on along the minus strand of JAKSZT010053779.1, from coordinate 13,513,549 downwards.
CCCAAATGATAGAGCTGCTTGTCCCCAAGCCTGGACTTGTTGCAGAAACTTTTCTTGCTCTGGGACCCACTCAATGCCAGCAGTGTTCCATGTAAATTGGTTATAGCAGTGTTTCTATATGTAGAATATGGCTGAGATGGCTTCCAAGTATTGTGCTTCCTCCCTAATGGTAAAAGGTATGCAATGGAATGACTTGTCCTTTATCTTATAGGTCTGTCCAAGTTCCCCAATTACTGGACTGCTAAAAACTTCACTGATGGGTAGGCCCCTGAACCTCTTTAGTGCTAAATCTCTCACTTTTTGCAGCATACATGTTTTGTGAAGTATCTCATGTATTTTCTATTTATTGCTCATAAGTCTGATTAATATAATACCAACAATATGTGAGACAATGTAATGCTTTGAAGAAGTTCCAGGTCGCTTTACACTATAACATGACAAAGAGTAACATGTGATACCATGTGATAGCTCTGTGAACTTCTACATATGTCCAATCCAATTGTACATTCAGGAAACTGGGAAATGTCTACTGAATAAGCCTGTGGATCAAGAAGACATACTATGAGGTGGACCAGGACCATGACCAATAGGGAGATAGAACGGTACTTTGGATATCTGTATATTAAGGTCAACTCAGACACTTTACCAATATTCTTTAGAAAATCTGGATAGTCCCGTTTCCCTAACATGGTTATCTAAATCCCTTTAGAGAAGGATGAAGTAACTGAGTATATATATTTCAGGGTCATTTTTCACTGGAATCCAATCTCTCCTCAGATATGGGTTCTGAGTAGGCAAAACAATTTAGAATTGAAATATAAGCAAAGGATAGTAAATTTCATTTTGAATAGCAAAACTCAGTTTACAGCTCATTCATTCTTGAAATGTTTTGATTATTTTTATCAAGCAGTACTTTTGTTGGTTGTCTGTCTATTTTGCTCCTAGTTAAACCATGTTCTCTGAATAATATCCATAGGTCCCTTCAGATCAAGACTTTCTCTAGCTGCCATTCTAACACTTCCCATAGAGTACCTTGACTTGATGAATAAGTACAGCCATTTGGCCTCTTCTCTTGTGGAATTCCATCAAACTATTTGCTACTATGTATCTCTTACCATCAGCCTTGACCTTTAGCAAATAGCCAATTCCAAACTTTGGGTAATGCTGGTTCCTCCTTACCAATACATTCTGTATTGCTTTGGTAAATGGCCGATCAACTAGAAAGAGAGTTAACTTGTGGGATTTTAGGTCTTTTACAGTAATCCCATTCTAGCATGCCACTTTTCTGATCCATTTTACCCATTTCTCAGTATGTAACCAGGGCAGCTCTGGCATCTCTATTTCATTTAACCAATACCAACACTTTTACCAGCCTTCAGGAGATCCATTGTGAAAATGTTAAATTCTTTGTCACCTGAGTGCCTCCCTATGGAAAATCTCTCCCTTATCAAGATTAATATCTTCTGCACCTGACCAGCACCCTCAGGATCCCTCCCAGGCACACTTTCAAGGTTCATGCTGACATAAATAAGCCATTTCCTACAGCTCCTTTGATAGATAAAACTTCTGTATACTGATTAGGCCCATCACTTCCTGGTTGGTTTAGACTGGCATTTGAACCCAGTTAAGAATCTGTTGAGGAGCATAGTTGAGGATGCATCTTGAAGGGGGCAATCGTTTTTCTTATGTATATTTCTGCTTCATTTGAGGTTCCTATATTGTTTATAAACAAGTACTGGGGTCGGGGATGGGGGGAGTAGGGTGTCTATCTGCTAAGAAGGAGGAGTTGGCCAGTTTTGCAAAAGTATGTGGTTCAGCAGAACCTAAATATTCAAGATTCTCCAGTGCACCTACCCAGATACCTCATTTCAAAGTCTCAGTGCTTCATTGACTCTGTATCGGACCCCAGCCTGGTATAGAAGACTTGCTTAGGATAAGAATTCAGGCTTTCAGAAGTTCTGCCATTCTCAATTATGTCCTATGTTTCAACTTTAAAGAGTCTGCCCTCAGGCTACAGGAGATGAGGGTCTCTTTAAAGCTGACAAGAAAGTTTTCAAACTCTACCTTTTCTTTCAAATTATTGATTAATTTATCTGGTCTGCCATTTTCTTTCTTCAACATATCAGTGATGCTTTGCCCAAAGCATCCAAATATTCTTTATATTTGCTATATCCATCATGCCTTATAGACACTGGAGATATTGCCCCAGCTACTGTTCCTCCTTCCACCTATATGTCATCCTAGTTCACCCCAGCTATTGCATGACAGGGCCTGTCATTCCTCCACCTACCGTAGTGTCTTAGTCTCCTAGGCCTGAAGTAACAGAGACCACAAACTGAATGTTTGAAAACCAAAGAAAGTTATTGTGTCACAGTTTTGGAGTACAGAAGACTGAAATTAAGATATTAAGAGGGCCATGCTCACTCTAAAGTCCTGGCTTATGACAGTGGCTGATAATCCTTAGCATTCCTTGGCTTGTGGCATTTCAACATCTACTTCAGTCATCACATCACATTTTATCTCTGTCTCCCGTGTCTCTTCTTTTTGTATAAAGACCAGTCATATTGGATTAAGGGTACACCCTATTCCAGTATGGCTTTGACTTAAGGAAGCATAAATTACAGCACAGTGTTTATACCCTGTTTTAGTTTTTGTGGGTGCTGAAGCAAATACCATGACATTAAATAATGTGAATTTATTGGCTTACAGTTTTGAAGCTAGAAGAAGTCCAAATCAAGGCATTATCAGGCAATGTTTTCTTCCCAAAGACTGGCAATGTGGTGCTGGCTGAGGTTGATCCTTGCTCCTTGGATCCTCTATCACATGGTAATGCATGCAATGGAGGCTTCTCCTGGTCTTTCCCTTCTCTTCTGGGTTACATTGGCCTTCAGCTTTTCGTTGCTCTCTCTATGTCTTTCTCGCTATCTGTCTGAATTTCATTCTCTTATAAAGGACAGGACTCCAGTAATAGGATTAAGGCCCATTGTGACTGGGCCACACCTTAAGTAACCACATCAAAAGGTCCTACTTTCAATGCATTCATTCCCCACAAGAAAATGTTTTCTTTTTCTGAGGTATATAGCTCTAAACCACCACATATGGCCATCCATCATTAGATAATTCACTGAGGTCTGCTGGTGGGAAGGGGAAGACATAGACCCCTACGTGAGGGATCTCCCATTTGGCCAAGGAGAATTCTACAGAGACGGGTGCAGTTCAGACATTTTTTATAAGCTAGCACACCTAGCAGCTGGGGATTTATGCAAACAGAGTTTGAGGAGGACAGCACGAGTATCCATTTACATGCCTTGTTACTGTTTGTTTCTTTAATCATCATGTCACAAAAAGAGCATGTGCTTAGCAGATGAGCCTGTGTCCTGACAAATAGTCACTTAATTCAGTAAAGCAGAACCCTGCTATTGTGTTGTATGTCCTTGTAAAAATTTTATATGAGCTGATGTACACAGATCTGAACTTAAAAAATGACCAGTACCTGGCTATGACCTTTCTAATCAAAGACACATTTACCTTATAGGTCAAGGGAAGTATTTCAAGATCTGCACTAAAATTATGGCAGCCATGAATTAAAATTCTGGTGGTTTCCAATGCATGCGTTTTTACTGCCATCATTCAAATAACTTATAACTATTTCAAATTACATTGCAGTTCAAAGTTTGCAGATATCCTGAAACTTTTGCCAGGTTATAGAGATCCAAACATCATAGTTTTACAAAAGTTTATAATAGTGCAATGTGAGAATAGGAAAATCAACTCCAGCATTGTTTTGTTTCTATAATTTCATATAAATATTTTAGCACAGGCCTCCCACATTATATTCTTTTTGTGATTGTTCTATTTGTTCATTTCTTCATAATATGTTGCTTCTCTTACCTCGTGGACCCCTCTAGGACAGACATTGTTGGAGTAGTATTCATGAACAGAAACTACACTATTAATTTATTCTTTTATTCTTCATCTTAGGCAGTGGGGCGATCCTATTCCCTTACTCTCTATCACTTCATAATTTCTTATCTCCCTTTGTCCTTGGGAACCCTAAAATGTCTTAGTGCCTATAACAATGAGCATATCCTCAATTCACAGGCTTGGATATTTGCTCTTCTATACTCTTGTATTGGAAGTTGTGCAAGAACTGGACCGAGCCCTGCAGAGAACATCAAAATCAAATAGCCAAGTCTTTATTTCCCCCCTCTTAAGTGAATATCACAGGGCAAATTTTCTGTTCCCTGAGGAAGATCTGAATGACATATTGCAGACTGTGCAGCCTTTCTGCAGGCCAGAATCTAAAACATTTACAGATTATAAAGTAAATAAGCATATAGTATATGCTAATTCTTTCCTTTTGAATAGCTATTTGTGCTTTCGCTATTTAATTAAGTTATGGACTGTGGCCTTTCTGTGAAAGTACAGTAATTAGGAATCAATTACACTTTACATGGAAACACTGGTTACTCTGCCACTGGGATAATTGGGAAATAACTATATTGTCATTTTTATGTACTTTGGCTATATTGAATCACAGCACTTCAGTGGTGATACACTGGCAAATTACACATACATTTGTTCATATTAGGTCATGGAATGTGAAGAGAGTGTGAAAAAACTGCTCACTTAGAATGAACTCCAAAGATAATGTGTAAGTTCAAGCAACTATGAAAAGATAGTGATGGCTTCTCAATTAATTTCCATTCCCAATGCAATTAGTGCCACTTAATAGAATGTGGTGCAATATTAGTAAATGGATCTAAATGTCTTGCTGGGTGGTGTGTGTGTGTGTGTGTGTGGTGTGTGTGTGTGTGTGTGTTTAATTTGACTACTAAAATGATTTGGAAAGTTCAGATTAAAGATATTTTTAATAAAAAATGATTTCTTTAAAAATACAAATACCTTGAGAGTAATACATTAAAATAAATACAAACACTAATAAATTGGCTTCCACTGTTCTAAAGAGGTTTACAATGGAAACATTTTAAAGAGGAATGATTTTCTGCTTACTAGGTGACTGGGAAACAAAACGTTGTGATAGTAGAGAAATTTTTTGGAGGGTTTATGCTTGTCTTTAATTTATTCTTGGTATTGATACTGCTAACCAGGCGTTCACAGAAAAGCTAGTGGTGACTAACAGTGAGCCAAGATTTCTTTTGAAGATTCTAGTAAGACTGCTATCAGAATTTCTATATTACAGTTAAATGTATTGTTTACTTTCTAAAAACAAAGCAAAGGAACCCTCAAGGGCCCTATTTAAGCAACATATGTGCTAACAGAACCAATATTAATGATCTATATTTAGATGATGTGTCTCAAACTGTTGGCAAGTGAAATGAATTTGGTATTCAGATGCATTGCTTTTGTCTTTCCTTCCTTCCTTCCTTCCTTGCCTTTTTTTTGTGTGTGTGTGTTCTTTTCCTTTATTTCTCTTTTTTTAAAAAATGTTTGAAAATATATTCAACAATTTGTCAGGACAAATAAATGATCCAAAACTATAGCAACAGATATTTACTTACTACAGCCTAGGTATATGAAAACTTAGCTAAATGAATTTTCATCTCCTCAGAGGTAACCACATCTTTTACTGCTGATAATGGTCCTGGTTTACAGCATCAATCTGCAAAATCAAGACACTATTGTACCCAATGCTTTTCCTGGTTTCTGATAGCACTTTACATGGAGAAAAATGTAAGCCTCTCAAAACACCTGAATCTCAAATGTTTCATGAAAATATTATTCAGATATAAATGCTTCCCATTCTATGCTTTAAAAGATAGTCTGCATGTTCCTCCAGTAGGTGAGGGGAATATATATAATAACAAAAGTTATACCATTTAAAATAAATTGAAAGCATTGTTCTGGAGCTGCATTCAACTAATGCCAACCTCTTATATTCACTCAGACCAGCCTACCAAATGAGGCAGTACAAATACCCCATAAACATCAAACTGTTCTAAAAGCATGGTACACTTGATCAGTGATTACACAATTACTTAAGAGAGGGAGTCTGACAACAAAACTAAAGGAATTAAGTGGTATAGGAGGTTTGTTTTTTTAATTATAACCAAACCAAATTAAGGAAAACAGAGTTATTACTCTGAAAGAAAGAATATAACAGAAATTGCCTCAACTGTGACGCTATAAAGCATTACTTAGTAGTCAAATGAATTGCATCATTTAACAATAGAAAATTAAGACAATGGGCACAAATGGGTTTTTCCTTTCCTGAGGTGCAATTTAGATCTCTCTCTTTCATTTGTGCAGTTGTGAATTATATTTTAAAAATGTGAAGGAAGTGTAATTACTTTAAATGTGTTTTAATAGAAAATATTTAACAAAGTTTAAATAAACATTATTTCATCTATCTGTACATTTTTCCTGATGAGCCAAATACCAGTAATATAGATCTTCAATACACAGAATTACAATAACATTAGACTCAAAGTCTTCCCTGAAAAGGCATAAAATAGAATATAGTAATGGTTTTATGATCACGCAAATTTTGAGGTTCCTAGAATTCCTTTCATTCAATTGTTTCTCAGTTAAATTTGGAATACAGGTGTTTTAGCTTACTAAAAGCTACCAAAAGCAATATACCAGAAAAGTGTCCAAATCAGGATATTAGGCAACACTCTTTCCCCAAAGACTGGTAGCCAGCAATCCTGGATTCCTCTGTCAAATGGGAAGGAATATGGCAGTGTTTCCTTTCTCCTCCAGATCTTGTTGCTTTCAGCTTCCTGGTTTCTGTGACTTCCTCTCTCAGCTTCCATGCATTTCTCTCTGTTCCTGTTGCTTTTTCTCTCCCTATAAATCTTATTTATAAAGAATTCCACTAAGAGGATTAAGACCCATCCTGGACCATGCCTTATTGAAATAATCTGATCAAAAGACCTTTAACTGATATAATCTAATCAAAAGGTCCCATATACAACAGATTCATACCTACAAGTTTAGGTTAGCTCTAAGAACATGATTTTTGTGTCTCTATTAAAGCTTCAAATTGCTACAACAGGGGAATTTTTTATTGAAATACACTTTTATTTCTAGCTGATTAAAGTAGGTTCCAGCTTCTATTGGATACATGCTTAGAAGCAATCAAAATATTAAACTGAAACATGAAATTGTTGTTATTTGTGTATTTTTCACCTACAACTGACAGTTTCATATGTTTCAATACAAAGTGTTACCTAGTATGTGTTTTCTGAAGAATTTCTAGCACAGCAATATCAAATGCAATGGCAAAAGATTTCTAATAAAGGTGAAATATGACCTAGCCAGAGCTCTGAAGAATTCTAAGCATTATATAATTTCCATCATATTGTACAAACTACCCATGAATATCTGTATTCTCAAATCAACATGCCTCTATTCCTGGTTTTTGAATTTAGGTAAGTTTGTTATGGTAGATGGTACACTGTACATGGGGCAAATACTGGGTAAATTGGTTAGGAGAATGGTAGTAGATGGTTGTCACTGGGGCACACATGCAGGAATGATCAGAATGCTTTTATTGATAATCAAGAGGGTAATTCTAGCTGTTAGCAGAACATGGTGAATCAGGGCAGCTAATGGGTCATTTCTGTAATTGAGTAATTGCACTGTTCATATATAATTAAGAATAACATGAAAAAACAGCTGGCTTTTGAACTATTGGCAGTCATTAACTTGTTACATGTTCTTACCTGGAACATCACAGACATTCTTTGAAATAAACTTTAGATTATGACTAAGATTAACTCTCTGTTTTCTCAGCTGTATTTTCTTTAATGACATGCTAACTTATTCTCATGGTGATTGATAATTCAGTCTTCTCACAGAAAATACATGATCAACCTTGCATAGAAATCACTGGATCAGACATTAGGAAATGAGAGAGTAGTTTTCTGACATCATTTCAGAAAAACTGAAAGTACAATGTACATCTTTAGTTACCCAAGTCAATTTTTACATCAGTCAATGATGTTTCAAAGCAATATACATCTAAATGATTCCCTAATGATATTTTCTTTAGAAAACTATTTAATCTGAATGACATTAGCATCTTTGATCAATGAACCTTTTACATCAGACTAATGTATTGAGTACTATGACATTTTATAAGTATTTCCTAAAACAAAAAATCATTAAAATTATTTTCTGCCTATATACTCCATTTAGATCTCATTTCCTTGTGAAACAGAATTAAAATACTTCAAGTTCACATTCAAGTTCCTGCATAAATCAGCTGACACATTCTGACTTATTTCTTTGTATGTCCCACTAGTACACATAGTGAGGCAGTATTATCTATTTACAAAAAAAAAGACTATTGGGCCGCATGGCTTGACTAAAAATCCCTGTTCTACTACTTGCCAACACGAACATCAGTGATCATTACAAATTCACCTTGATCAGGAAAAGAATAGACCCTACCTCACACAGTTGTTGAAGCATTAAATTAGATGAGGAAAGAGTCAGATTATTTTATAAATTCATAGTACCTATTTACAGTACCTCAATTTAGTATATTAAGCTGATCAATACTCACTTCATTTCTACCTTGTCATCTTGCTAATGCTATTTCTTTCTTCACAGAAGAATATTTTAAGTACTAGCACACACTCTTCTTCTTCTATAAAACCCTTAATTATCCACATTAAATGAACACTATTTTGTATAAATTCATAGCACATGAAAATAAAAACAGTTGCTAGTTACCTGGGGTCCAAAGAATTTAAGTGAGTTGACCTATTTTATTAGTTATCTATAATTGCATGACAAATCACTATACATTACTGGCTTGAAACACAACTTATTTATTTTCTCAAGGTTTCTGAGGATCAGGAATTTACCCATTGTTTAGCTGTGTCCTCACAAAGCTGCAATCAGGGTGTTGACCAAAGCTGGCAACTCAAGATAAGTTATCCTGGGTAAGCCTCTGCTTCCAAGTCCACTTAAATGATTGTTGGCAGGGTTCAGCTCTTTTTGGAACTTTGGACTTAGTTCCTCCCAGCTGGCTGTTGGCCAGAGCCCAATCTCAATTAATTGTCATGTGGGCCTCTCCTATATGGGAGCTTGCCTCCATTAAAGCCAGTAAGGGAGAGAGTCTGCCAGTAACAAGGAAGTTATAACGTTATGTACTATAATCATGGAAGTGACATCCCATTACTTTTTAATTGTGGGTTAGAAGAAAATCACCAGCCAGGCTAGGATAATTGGAAGTCGTTTTAGAATCTACCTGCTGCACCCTTGTTCCTAATTCTGCTGTAAGTTCCATTTTTATAAAACCCACTCTAATCTATGTTTCATATCTATTTCTGTTATCTTAGTCTCAAAAGTCACAATCTCTATAAATTCATTTATGAGCTCCTGAGCTATACTTAGTTGCAACTTCATCACTACAAAGTAGAGGTTTTGAAATTCATTGGCATGAAAAGAATAATAAGAGCTACTGATGCTTTGAGGTTTATTTCTTTTTTTTTTTAAAGATTTTATTTATTTATTCATTTATCCCCCCCTTGCTGCTTGTGCTCGCTGGGTCAGCTAACCACGCCGTGCGGGCGGGCTTGCCTTCACCAGGAGGCCCCGGGAACCGAACCCGGGGCCTCCCATATGGTAAACGGGAGCCCTACTGATTGAGCCACAGCCGCTTCCCAGAGGTTTATTTCTTGTGCCCCATCTGTACCCATAGAATTTATGATTTGGAATATTTGATCCATGATATATTCATTTATTTTTAAAGAAATTGTTCAGTGCTATCAGTGTTTAGAGTGCAGATAATCATCAGAATTGAGGTAGGATCCTGAATTGAAAATAGTCAAAAGCTACTCTTGGGAACTGGCCACTAGAACACGGATTCAGTTTCATGATAAGCTACGGAACAAATGTAATTGCTAATATTACCAGGGCTGCACTACATATGGTGAGGAAAATCCTTAGTAAATATGCCAAAGAAATTAGCAAGACCCTCAGCCAAAAGCTTTGTGGGAACCAACTTGAGCCTGAAAGATACCTTACTAGAAATTCCTTTAAACTTTTCAAGAAAAATTAAAAATGCTACCTGGGACCTATAGTCATTTTTCTCATTTGTACAGCTGACATTTATTTCCATTAGCTGTAACTTATATAAACATTTGCAAATCAAAGTTATGCAAAAACTGTCTTAAAAACATCTCCACTCCTTAATGTAATTACACAGAACCTTTCTTATTTCCATGTTAGAAAAATAATCGTGCAATGTAATTACAGGAAATAGATAATATAGCTATTGCTTTTCTCTTGCAAGGCAAATTTCATCATTTAAAATGAAATGGTTTGTGAGGTTAAGGAAAAAATATGTAGACAGAGAGAGATTTCTGGAATGCATAGGGCCTTTGAAGAGTTCAAAATGGTTATAGTTATTATGATTTTATTTCACTCATCCTACATTGTTTGTTAACTAATATTTTTTACAATAAATCTGACCATTTCTTCCCATGTGTGTGTGAGTACCTTGCTTCCTTTACCAACATATGGGTCAGAACAAGATACCTATTAACACCTCCAAGGGAGGAGTTTCACCACATAGAGGCTAGCAAAGAGCATAACAATGCCTGCCACCAGGAACAGCAGTCCTAGGGTCTCAGCCCACTCGTGGATTGTAGGAGTCTGGGTCACCAGCAGAGCACCACTCACACAGGCACTGGATGGAACAACACATTTACTCACTTAGAGAAGAGACAGAGAAAGATTACCTTCAATAGAGGGCATTGTCCCTCAAGGCCAGTGAGTGTGGAGACTTGATCTGCTGGTGATGAAGGGAAATGCCATGCGCTCACTTCTCTTATACCACAAAATGGAAGCTGCTCTTCCCTCCCCCTGGGAACAGCTATGGCAGCAGATGCCGTAAAATTTATGTACTTAGTCTGGTAATGTTTACCTGAGTTCAGGACAAGAAGAGAAGGAATGCCAGAGCAGACCACTATCTGCTAGGGGATGCGTTTTATCATTCATCTAAGGTGCCAGGCCTTCCCTTGTGGTCCTGACCAAAGGGTTTATTTGTGGGTCCCAGGGAAAGGCAACAAGCTATACTTGCCTTCCACAGTTTGTTTGCCATTCATAATTTCCAAGATTTTTATGCTATCAGACCATTTTTCAATTGAGCTATTCACTTTTGTTCATATTAATGTGTGATTTTTACAGAAAATGTAAAATACTTTTACCACCTCTTTGATATCATTTTCAGTTTATTTTAAGGTATTTTTCCATAAAGAAATTTTCTTAATTTTTATTTTCTTAAAAGTTATTGACGTTTTACTTTCCTTATATTGTACATGGGCTCATGCACACAAAGTCCTTCCACTACAAACTATTACATAGGTAATGATTTATATTTTATTCTAGGGATAATATTGTACCATGAATATTCAATATATGTAGAATTTATTATAAGATGTAAGATAGAGATCTAAATTATTTTCCAAATCACTAACAATTTTTAAGCACCATATTTTGAATAATCTCTCCCTCTTACTTTTTTGACAACCATTATATTTATTCTTTCTGTTTATTTCCATTGATCTTTCTGTATCTGTACCATATTGTCTTAATTTTCTAGAGGTTTTATGGGGTTTTTTTTTTGTTGTTGTTGTTCTCTATCAAGAAGTAAATGATTTTCTATGTAGAATTTATATGTGGTCACTTTACTAAACTCATATACTAGCCCTAGTATCTTTTCAGATCTCTCTATTGAGTTTTAAGGTAGACATCCTCTACAAGAAATAATTTTACCTCTTACTTTTCTAAGTTTACTTTATGATTTCATTTTCTTATTTTACTGTTTTAGAGGAGAATTGCAAGAAAAATATTGAACAATAATACTTATTCTTTAACAATTTTATGATGACACTCATGTTTCACTGATAAATAGGCTGTTAGCTATTGATTTTGGAAATGATTTCATCATTTTAAGGAAAAATCTTCATAATCATTGTGGAATAAAACTTGTTTTCAATCAGAATTTGACCTAGTGAGAAAATGTGTTTCTTTTTTCCCTCAGGAATCCTGTGGTAGGTTGACAGACAGCAGCCCCACAGCTTTCCTCGTCCTAATCCCTAGAACCTGTGAATGTAACCTTATATGGCAAAAAAAAGTTATGGGGGGCGGATGGTGAATTCTTACAGATGAAATTAAGGATTTTGAGAGGGAAGATTATCGTGGATTATAAGGGTGGGCCTAAATGTGATCACATGTATCCTTATAAGATGGAGATGGAGGGATATTTCACACACAGAATAGGAGATGGCACTATGCCTGTGTAGGTAGAGGTGGAATGATAAGGCTGCGAGTCAAGGAATACTGGCAAACAGCAGAAGCTAGAATAAGCAGAGAACAATTATCTCCAAGAGTCTTTGGAGGGATTGCAGTCCTACCAACAACCTTGATTTTGCCCAGGTGATGTGGATTGTGGACTTCTTGGACGCCTGGGCTCCATAATGTATGAGAACACATTTCTGCAGTTTCACACCACCAAGTTTGCTACAGCTACAGGAAGCTACTACAACTCTTTTAGTGGCAGTGGTGATGATGATGGCGATGATGATGGTGATTGTGTAATATTTTCTGAGTTTTAGAATTAGAAAATACTTTCATTATCTCTGTTTTACATATGAGGAAACAGAGGCAGAAAGAACTTATCCATGAGTCACAAAGACAGTTATTGCTGGCTGATCCATTATGAAATATATGCATTCTAACGATAGTTCACTGAGCTTTATATAGTATATGAACACCAGAACATAAGTATTTTTTCTTTGTTTTACATTATATCATTAATTAACAAAAATATTTTTATTTTAATGTTGTGTGTTATTATAGAATACATTGAGACTAAAAATAAGTAAAAATGAATTATATAAATTCTAATATAACATTAGAGCTGAAGGCCAGAGTAATAAGAAAATTAGTAAATCACCATTAAAATAGTTGTGTAGTAAGAAATATTTTAAATGGGATCATGCCACTATTTTAAAATAAAAATTGATTATATGAAAAGACTATTATTTCCCAATTGAGGGAAATCAATTGGCCATTAGTGTGAGGGTCTATTTCTGAACTGTCAATTTGATTTCATTGGTCTATATATCTATCCTTATGCCAGTGCCATGCTATTTTGACCACTGTAGCTTTGTAATAAGATTTAAAGTTAGGAAGTGTGAGTCTTCCAAATTCTTTCTTCTTTTTTGAGATGATTTTGGCTATTCTGGGTCCCTCATGCTTCCAAATAAATTTGATTCTTGTTTTTTCCCTTTCTGCAATGAATAGAGCTGGAATTTTAATTGGGATTGTGGTGGCTCTGTAACTCACTTTGGGTAGAATTGACATCTTAACAATATTTGGTCTTCCAGTCCATAAGTATGGAATGGCTTTTTATTTATTTAAGTCTTCTTTGATTTCTTTTGACAAAGTCTTATAGTTTTCCACATATACATGCTTCGTGGAAAGGTAAAATGGTGCAACCACGTGGAAGAAATTTTGTCGGTTTCTCAGAAAATTAAGTATAGAATTGCCATATGACCTGGCAATCCTTCTACTAGATATATACTCTAAAGAATTGAAAGCAGGGATTCAATCAGATTTTGCACAGTGATGTTCATAGTGGCATTATTCACAATTGTCAAAAGATGGAAGCAGAATCAACCCAAGTGTCCATCAACTGATGAATAGATAAAGTGTGGTGTATACAAACAATAGACTATTATTCAGTCATAAAAAAGAATAGAATTCTGATATATATGATAACATGGATTAACCTTAAAAATATTTTGTTGAGTGAAATAAGCCAGACACAAAGGGAAAAATACTTTATGACCTCACTGATATGAAATAATCAAAATTAGCAAGGCCATAGAGTCAGGATCTGGAGTATAGTTTACCAGGGACCAAGGTGTAGATGGCGAATGGGGAGTTAATGCTAGAGTAGTAGAGTTTCTATTTGGGTTGATATTAAAGTTTTGGTAAGGGATGGTGGTACAACATTGTGAATATAATTAACAGCACCAAATTACATATGTGAAAGAAGTTAAAAGGGGAAATTTTAAATTATATATATGTTATTAGAATAAAAATTTTAAAAAATACATAGGACTATACAACACAAACAGTGAATTCTATTGTAAACGGTGGGCTATAGTTAATAGTAAAATTATAGATAACAGTACAAATATAAAAGTATTCTTTCAAGAATTATAATAAATATACCGCAGTAATACAAGGTGTTAATAATAGAGAGGCATATGGAAACTCTGTATTTTATGTATTTTATGAATGCTTTAATAAAAAACAATTCATTATATGTAATTCTACTTGATTATTACAGAAGAATATAAATAAAATAAATATAAAAAGCTGTAAATTTTCCATCAAATATTTCTTCATTAATGCACATGACCTTTCTTGGAAAATGACAAAGATTAAGAAGACTACAATAAACCTAATGAGTTTTAGTCACTTTTTCCATCCATATTTTCTAATATTAGACAAGTATATATTGGTTATTTGCTATGAAATGTATGAAAATAAACACATTCAAATTCACACACCCTAAGGCACTCCAATTTTTCTCAGTTTAAACACATTTTAATTTAACATGGGCACAATTTTTAGAATTGTGTCTATAATTTGTGTTTGAGTGTATGATGGGGGTTGGAGGAAAGGAGCTGTTGTGGTTAGGTAGTGGCTTTTTGTTTATTTGTTCGACAATTTGTTTCTTTAATCATTTTGTCTTTTAGGAAGCCTTAATTTAGGAAGGGTTTATGGTGTTTTCCTTTCAATTTAATTCCTGAACTCTTTCAACTTACTTTCCACTTCTTTCACTTACTTTAGAATCTTCTCCCTTAATCTTGTGCATTTTTTGCAGAGGCTTCATTTTTCATTGTTACTTATTTTTTAAAGAGAGATCATTTTGTCTGAAAGTTTTCCAAGAAAATAATTTCTTTCATTAAGTTATTTCTTTTTTTCTTTTTACTTTTGTTTGATATTTTACTTGTGCTCCTTTTACCTTTGAATCCACCTTTTCCCATATACATGTGCATAGACACAATCACACAAACACACACACACAAACATACATACAATTCTATCAGAGTTCCTGAGCTGATTTCTTTGTGAATATTATTCTGTTTGTTTGTTTGTATGGGTGTGGAAGGGCAGGCAATAAAATAGACCATAGTTTTAAATCCTACTTGTTGCTCTGAAAATCTTTTTAATAATAAAATTGCTGTTTATCTGCTCTTACCTGTGATTTGGCTTTGTTACCTTCTTTCCCTATTTTACCTTCTTAACTGCTAGATGGATTTTCCCTCAAAAGTAGGGTTTGACTGCAGATGATAGAAAACGTAGAGCCAGGATAATTTTACCATTAAGACCATTTCCCCTGCCATCTTGCAGGTCCAAATTGAGTCTACCAGAGCAGTTTTGAAACTGGGCTATGTATACTTCTGGGAGTTTACATAAATGTGTCAAAGCTACTGGGCATAGTCAGGTGTAAAAATAAATTTCTAAATCCCCTACCAACATGTGTAATCTGTCCTAAAATCGGTCTATCTTAGGTCAGACTAGCTCTTTCTTTCACCATCACTTTCAAACTAAAATCTTCCTTGTGAGGAGTGGATGTAGCTCAGCGGTTGAGCACCTGCTACCCACATTCGAGGTCCCAAGTTCAAGCCTGTTACCTCCTAAAAACAAAAGAAAAAAACAACAAAAACAAAACAAAAATCTGTTCCTTTCACCATTTAAAAAAAAAAGAGCATAGGTCTCACCCGAAATCTTATTAAAGTGCATAGTCTTAAATTTCAAAAGGCCTGGAAGTCAAATAAAGGCACAATTCTGAAAAGTGTCAGTAATGAAGAAATAACTAAGTAATGATGAAATCATTGATACTTTTTCATTTGAGGTGTCTTCTAATATTTTGTTCAACAAAATAAGTCAGGTAAAATTGAGTGTCAGCTGATGTATATTAAATTTATTTTTGCTGTTGGATCATTATGTGATTTTTTTTCCCTTCTTTGATATTACAATTGCCAACTTTTTTGCATTTTCATCTAATTATTTATGTGACAATACGAATGAAATCTTATAAAAATAAGAAGAGAAATTAAATTCAGTTGAATCCTTTTCAGTCTGGCAGTAATATCCATCCATGGAAACATTAACTAATTGTTGAAAAACTCTCACCAATCACATTAATAAGTATACTTTCAATACAAATTTAATTTTGTATTTTACAGTCATTTAACAATTGTATTGTATTTATGTGTTTTGAATAATTTCTGTACTGCTAATTATTATAATGAGAAATCAATAATCATGTTTGAAATTTAGACAAAGAATACAAAATTTTCTGTTTTCGATATTAATATCTATAATTATTAGTATTGCATAAAAAAGCATAATCTGATGATAAGATATTTTAAGCATAAAATTCATTATATTGCAATAAGATTCTATGGTATTAAAATTTCAAAAAATAAAGGACTGAAAAGTTGGGGTTGTTAAAGTTTTCATATTTTTAAGTGGATATTGAATAGCTAGCCAGTAAATGTGAAGTTTAGATATATTTTAAAAAGGGATGTAACAGTTCTTTTAAAAATAGATGTAATTTCTTTTGCAAATATATTTTATAAATATTTTACATATCTATTTAAAAATGTTTGAGTGGGTACAAAGTTTTAGAAAACCTTTTTGTAGGTACCTGAGTAAAAATATTTAGAGGCTACCGCTCTGGGGAAATAATCTCCCGCTCTTCCATACTCTGCCTCTGCTTTAGCTCTTGTTACTCTAAGGGATATGGGTTATGTCACTTTACAGCTATCATACTTTTAAATAAATTTATATCCTGTTCAAGTCTTAGGATGGTTGTGTTATTTCTTAGTGCATAATATAGTTTTTCTTTGTTGTTGTTCTGTTTGTTTGTGCATGATATAGTTTTGATCTTAAATTTTACAGTTTTGAATGTGCACTTTACATGCTTTTTGATTTGAAGTTTCTTTATTTTGCTGAACGTGTTTTTATTTCCTCTATGCTTTTCATTCTATTTATTGCATTGTGAATTTTTAGAGAGGGGTGTAGAGTTAAAAGGAAATGATATTTTTCACATCTTTTATTAAATAATTTCATACATGAACAAATGTCCTGATTTATAAATGCAATCAATTGTCCATTGATCACCAAATCGATTAAAGTAATATATTCTAAGCACTCATTATATTTAATATATTGTGTTAACCCTGGTGGGCAATGCAAAAATTAGTAATAATAAGTATCTGATCTCAAAGATTTAACAAGCTATTATAGATCTATTACGATATATTGTTTATCACTCTAGTAATATAAATTGCAAGTAAAAAATAAAGAAAATGACATAGTATATCAGAAAGGCTTCTAAGCTAAGAAGCTGTAATTAGGTCAAGTATTTGGTCAACTAGAATGAGATTAAAGTGTGTTTAAGGGAAGCGGCTGTGGCTCAATCAGTAGGGCTCCCGTTTACCATATGGGAGGCCCTGGGTTCGGTTCCCGGGGCTTCCTGGTGAAGGCAAGCCCGCCTGCAGGGCGAGGTTAGCTGACCCAGCCAGCACAAGCAGCAAGGCGGGGATAAATGAATAAATAAGTAAGTAATTTTTTAAAAAAATAAATAAAGTGTGTTTAACCTTTTCATGCAGTTGAGTTTTTTATAGATTTCTCATGAATGTCTTCTCTTCTATTACTCAACTTTCAAATGTAGTCAAGAATGGTTTTATATAATTATGATGTCAAAATGTTATTGAAGTAAATGTAATTTTTCTTTTCCTTTTATTTTAGATCCTGATATTTATTCCAGGTATAATAATTTTATTTATTTATTTATTTGCAAACTTCCATAGAAAATTACATGCTTGATCTTCCTGATGCAATAATAAGGGAATTAATTTTTGGTTTATCCTAAAGAAGTTAAAACATTATGAATATGGCATTTTATTTATGAATAAAAATGGATATAATTTACATTTTATGAGCCTCTAAGCATTTGCAAACATTATTTTACTTAATTTCATGACAATTCAAAGTGTTAGCTTTATTTTACAAATGAATTTGAGGACCAGAGCAAAAACTGATTTTTTCTGAACCACAGAGTAAGCAAATGGCTGTATAGGCATCTGAACCCAGACTTGTCCACAAAGCATATCCTCTTTCCATTCAGAACACCATCTCCCTATAGAAAGAAAGAAAGAAACAAACAAAAAAAAAAAAAAAAAAAGAAAGAAACAGGAAAACTTTCTTAGAATTCTATTTTCATTTCACATATCAATTAAATTTATTCCTTGAGACTTGTTTACTTAGAGCCAACACTATTAATTGGATTAGCTTTGGAGAGATTTTTAAAATTCATTAATTGGTTTCACAAAAGTTTATAGAGCAATTACTATGTGCCAAGCTATTTTATGCACTTTGGACAGAATAGGAACAAATCAAAATCCCTGCTCTAATGGAGTTTATATTCTAGTGAGTAAGGTAGGTTTTAAATGAACCAATGCATATATAATAATTCAGATATAATACAGTCTAGAAAGAAAAATACAATAAAAAAGATGGTAAATGTCAGTGCAAATCGAATTTGGGGCGTTCTGCTTTAAATGGAAAACTCGAGGGGTTCACTTTCAATGTACAGTACTTAGGATTGTAACCTTATCTCATTGAAGAGACACTATTGTTTCAAATTAGTTAAACTGAATTTTAAATTCAGGTACTGATGGAAGCCAGGTGCAACACAGCAGCAACCTGAGCCCATAATGCATGAGAAAAGACACTGTGTTTCTTGCAGGTCCCGGAAAAAGATGGGCAGCGGAGAGGCGGCAGGCGCGTGGACGGGGCAGCGGACAGGAAGTGCTATGGACTCTGGTAGCTCAACCAGCCGGTGGGGAGAACTGAAACAGCAAGAAGGGCCCATGGGTTTGTGCTTTTATTGTTGGTCAAGGGTAGAGATTAGTAGGTTTCCTGTGAGAGTTACGGAAGGGTTAGTTTAAAGCAAACGCGTGGAAAGGGAAAGCGACTTGATGGTCTGAGGGCAGTGGGGATGGTTAGCTTATCATTTTGGGCCAGCTCTGGGTTCCTGGTAAGGTGTGGGGATGATGTGGGAGATGTGGGTGTTGTCCTGAGAGGTGGGTTTGAGCGCTGGAGAATCTGTGTCCCATGGGTGGAAAACTATATATTAGTACAAAGGGGAATACTGAAACAAGTGGCTTAGCCAAAGTAAAGTGAATACAGAGGCAGCACACAGAAAATTTTGATAGCTTTGATAACCATCTACAAATGGTCTCAAGAATAATACATTGCTAGCTTAGGAAATCAATGTTAGTAGGAGAACATTTTGGTATAGTTTGGTAAAACTCTTGTAAAGGAAGAGCTCTGCAAATCAGATGCATTATTTCTTCCAGCTGCAGATAATGTCATTGTAATGCTGGTTTTCTTCAAGGAAGTTGATTTCAAGCCATGGACAAAGGAATATTCAAGAATTTAGAAGCTCTCAGACATACAAATCTTCTGTTTTATGCCCATATGTTATTATAATCCTTAATTAAGATTTATCCTATAATAACAAATCAAAGAAAACACAGACATCCTAGGGTAGACTTTACAAGAATCATTCCATTTAAGTAATGAATTTATGTATCCTTTGAAGGTAGAGCAGATCCATCATCCTAAATTTATATACACTTTATATAACATTGGTTTTTTATGGGTACTCTATTGACTTTAACATTTATGAAATAGTAGCCATTTTAACTCCATATATTCAAACACATTGATTTTTCTCAACCCAGTATCATTGCTAGAACAGCATTCCATTTAAAATCTTAGGCTACAACAGCTGTCTACTGGCAGTTTCTATTGATCATGCATAGAAATTTCAGGTTTTTTTTTAATTAGTTTCCATTTTTAAATGTATAGTTTTATGCCTATTTTGAGAATTATTTTTTAGCAGTCAGCACTAGTAGGAATAACAAGGGAAAATTTTTTTTATATATAAAATTCAAACCTTTTATTCAATGAAAATAAGAATACAAACAAAATTAAAATGGCAGGGGTATATACTCCATCAAGTATAATAAAGAGTTTAGATGTATCATTTTTATTAGCCTTATCTATCATCTATCTATATCAAGAAAATAACTAACGAAATTATGAAAGGATATGAACAAACAATAAATTCAATCTAGAATAAAAAGATGTTAAATGGAATGCAAATGGAAATAAAATAATACAAATATTTGCCTATTATATAATAAAAATATTTGATAATGTTAAGGCTTCAAGAAGTAGTGCTATAACTTTTTTAAAAATAACTTATTCTCAGTATTACTTCATAAAATATTTAAAACCATTTCAAAAGTACATAAAATATGAAAAACAAAAATAAATTTGTTTTGGGATTATAGCAAAGAAAACATATGGGTAGAAATAAGGCGCAATAGAAAATATTGGCATAAAAATGTACAATCTTGTTTCTTTTTTAGGGGCTAGAAATGGCCAAAAATTTTGACTCAGATTTCCTTGTGATGAAAACAAAAAGGAAAATAAGTTTAGATAAATATTAATAATGTCCAAACTCAAAATCAAGCCAAGATAGCTTTTCTTGATACTTGGCTAAAGTGAAAAGATTTTTTCTAGTATAATCTCCTGAAAAGTACACTGGAAAACTAAAGTATATACTCAACTACATCTCTCCCATAAATATAATTCTGATTCTCATAAAACTGTTTGCTATAGTATCCATCCAAGCAACCTGATTGCATGAGGCCTACCATGAATCACTAAATTATAGCAGGAGTCAAATTTAAGCTGTTCAATATGCAGATTTCATATTGATCTCATTATAATTTTTAGAATATCTAGCTGAATAGCTGTACTACAGGCACATGCCTTTCATAAAATGCTCTTAAAATTTTAGGAGCAATCCACTTAACATTGACAAATAAAGGGTCACCAACCCTCCCTTACTTCTGAAAAATAATACCACTAAGATGCCTGCCCATCAAATCCTTGCCTATGAATTCAAGTAAACTAGCTACATAACAAAAGATAAACCTTAGTCATCTGGAGGAATCTTACAGGAAATTGATCTGGTATAAAATAAAACTTCCATTGGCCAGCATGAGGAGCTTGTCACCAGGAAGACCTAAAACGCCTACTGGAGTAAACCTAAATTGAGGTAGATACTACAATTGCAGGAAACGAGTTCTTGTTTGAAAACAGGTGTGCCCTTTTATATCAAGATATCAGTAGTAGAGCCTCACAGGCAAATGGACTATATAACGTCACTGACATTCACTGAATAAAATAGAGTGAGAAAATCAAAGGAGAAAATGTCACAGTCTGTTCCATTAATCAGAGAAAGGCTAGGGAAATACTGTATAAGGATGGATAGAAAACGTATTAAGATAAATTATGTAAAGATGGGGAGGATTCTGCTAAGGGGAGAAACTTCCCAATCATTTAGACATGAAAAAGCAGTATTTTCCAGAAATACTAATAATTTTCCTAGAAAGCTTTCTAATATTGTACATTTTTCAGATTCTGCCCCCATGTATTCAATTTGAAGAAATCAAGGACCATGATCTAGAAACCTGTATCTAGCAGTTAGCTGAAATGACCCTTAGCCAGGCAGTCTTAGAAAGCCGTGTTGAAGAATGCTTTTCCTACAATAGGAAACAATATATTTTAATGGAAAAAACACAATGATTGGAGGAAATACAATTATGTTCTAAGTCCTAAAGGTTTATCAATTCTACTTTATTAGTACATTTATTCAGGAAGTTAGTCTTTACTTTCAGGAGAAGACAGATGAATGAATGAATAGCAGAAAATGCCCTGGGAACTTAGAAATTCACTCAAAATAATAAAAAGTTGTATTAAGAAAGATAGCCATTGCAGTAACATATAACATAAACGAATTGCTTAAAATGATCAATAAACTAAATGTTCAACAATGGGGAAAATCTTAATTATAGTGTGTTATATCAATGAAATTGAAAAATGACATCAAAATTGTAATTATAATAGCATATGTTCTATACATTATATATGATAAATGTACATAATGTCAAGTAAAGCAACAGAAATCAAAATTAAATGTACAAGATCACCATAGTTGTATAAATTACACATGTTCATAATTTTGACAAGGAAACTTTGGAAGAATTAAAATAGCTGTGTTTGGAGTTGGAAAAGGGCACTTCTCTTTTTATGGTGTTCTAATTTATTTTATAACAATATACTTTAAAGGTTTTCAAAAGTTAGAAAATAAGCATTATAATTACCTTTATTAGTTTACATTAAAGTTACAATTAATATCTGCAGTCTTTCTAGAAAGATATGATAGGCTGGGGCTTCAGCTATGCATGTGTTGGCATATGTGACACAGGGAAAAATATTATTGTTATATACTCAAAAAGTTTTTACTTTAATGTTTATTGTGAGAAGTCTGTAAAAATGCTTTTTGTTTATGAAATTAAAAAAATTCTGGCTACCATAAAATCAATAATTTGAAACAAGAACTTCAGCTGAGGCTAAATGTTTGGCTTTCATAGTCATAAGAGAGAAAATGTTAATTATATATTAAAGAAAAAAAAGCTGGGACCAAACCCCAAAACATTAGAACTTGCTGTGGCCAGGAAAGGACCATTGACGGTAAGTAGATTTTAGCTATTTGAAAAGGATTATGATGCTATACAAATATCATTTCAAAATGACACATTTATGTCACACTTTCCAATACTTGCTTTTTAGGAGGGTTAAGAAAAACAGTCCAAGAACTAATAGCCAAAGTAGATACATTCCAAACTATGGTCCATAGTCAGCCTGTCATATCCAAAATACAAGATACTTTAGATAGAGCTATATGACACCTTTCAACAGAAATATTCTCAATATCTAAACCAACTATTCTTACTCTGATTTTCTCATCCAGTTATCCACTGATCGTCTTTCACCTAAGAATTAAAATGATTTCCTAACTGGTCTTTCCCTTCCATTCTATTATTTGCATTATTGCTAAAATTTTCTTCTCTACGGTCTAAGGATGACAGAGAAAGTAAGATAATTTTATTCATGTTGTATTCTCCTGTGTAATGTGAAAAAGTCTTTTGTATTTTAAATTTGCATTGCTAAAATGATTTATTTGGTACTAAGTATAGAAATATAGTCCCTAGGAAGTGTTTTTATTCCTGCTGTCAATAAAGCATTCTGGTAAAGTCAATAGAATATTCTTTAATTATATTCTTGGGCATTGTGTTGTAATATCAGGTAAAGTGTAGGACTTTAAGGTACCCCAAATTTTATATAACACATATAAGATTCTGAATCACAGCCGTGTTGCAACACCTACTCTCCGGTTAATCAGACTTGCCCAGGACAACTGACAAAATGATGATGATGAACAACGTCCATCTCAAAAAACAGAGAGTATCTGCAAGCAAGACAGTTCTATCCATATGCCCCATGGGATCTAAGCCCCCTCTCAATCAGAAACAGAGTGGGCATCACCATCCTCACATCCTCAAGACTTAGGAATGAACAAACATAAGGGGGGATGCAGCTATGGACTAAAGTAGAATTATTATTATTCTAGCAATGGAAGATCTTGTAATATTGATATAAAAGCAGTGGTTACCAGAGGTTCTAAAGGGAGGGAGAGGGAAAATTAGTGAAACATGTGGCATTTTGGGGACATTGGAATTGTTCTGAATGACATTACAATGACAGATATAGGTCATTATATGTTTTCTCAAAACCTATAAAAATCTGTGGTGTAAAGTGAAACTATAGTGTGAACTACTGACCATGGTTAGTAGCAATGCTTCAATATGTGTTCATCAATTGTAACAAATGTACCACACTAATGAAAGATATTGGTAATAGGAAAAAGTGTGGGGTATATGGGAATACCCTTATATTTTCAATGTATCATTTATGGAATCTAAAGCTAAAATAATATAAAATAAAATAAAATAATAAAAATTCTATGCAATATCTAGCAATATGGTGCTTAGATTATTTTAGGAATCCATAATATTGTGTTATATTTTAATAATATTGATGTAATCTTCAGATTGCCTAAGAAAATCCACCACAGTTTATAAATATCTCACATAAAAATAATTTGTTACAAGAACATTAAACTAAAATTGTTGTCTATTGATAATAAGTTTCCATAGGCATGTGACATCTGGTCTTTATCAAATGATTTGTGCAGTGTCACAGAACATTTGACATTTCTTGGGTTTGTGTTTTCCTAATTGTCCCTAAAATAATTCAAAATCCTATGTGGGACGTGGCGGGAGGTGTGGGGGGTGGGCAACATGGGAATCCCAGGGGGTTCTGTGTAGTATTTTCGGTAATCTAAGCACCTCTTAAAATATATTTATATATATATATATAAAGAAGTGAAAACAGAGAGATGGAGAGGTGAGGAATTTTCTTGTTTATTGTTTGTCATTTTTTGTTTACTATTATTGTTGAAATAATGAAAATACTCTAATAATGATTGAAATGATGAATGCACAACTATGAGATTATACCAAATACTATTATTGTACACATTGAATGAATTGTATGCTTTGTTAATATGTACCAATAAAATAGATTTGTTTAAAAAAAAAAAATCCTATGTTATTTTCCATATCTCATTAACAATGGCTCAAGTCTACATCTGAGTTCAGAGTAACTTCTGTTAATACTCTGAAATTTTAAAAAATTATATTTCTTGTTTTCTAAATTGATTCTTTGGAAATTACTTCAATGTAATGCATTGCTTCCCTGGGTGACCAGTTCTAGGCATGAGCAAGCCTTCCTTCTAATTACTCCTGAGAAAACAGATTCGGTTTTGAGTTTCTCTTAACTGTTTTAATCTACATAAGCAAAATAAGAAATCAACTCTTATATCTAGAATATGAAATTTCAGAAGTTTAGGTAGGCCATTGGAAAATACCTCCATTCAATTATTTCTGGTATTCCCAAAAGGGTGTCTCATATTTGTTACCAATATCTTCTCCATTAAATCATGTTATATGCAAATTATCTGCTCCTTTCTCTAACTGCTGTAAGGACACACTTTCTGTAGAACCATCTAGTAAGTGGAAGGAAAGTTAAACCAGTTACTGCTGCCACTGGTTAGTCAAGGATGCTAGAGTTTCCCTATCACTCATTTCTTCGTGACAGCATGTTTCATTCTTTCATTCATTTAAAGATATTCAATATGTTTTTAATATGTGAGGAACTGCACTAGGCACTAGAATTACAGAGGTGAACCTGCCATGGCTCTTGTCCTGAAGCAGCAAATAGTCTACTTGGGGGAAATAGAGAAGATTCAGATAATAGCATTAAAAAAAAAAAAAAAAAAAAAGCTATGCTACAGGTAAGCACAGAGCTATACAGACACACGCAGTAGGGTATGGTGGTTTAAAGATGTATGTGTCCCAGGTACTTAAATCTAATCCATTCCTGTGGCTGTAAATCCATTGTAAGTGGAATCTTTTAATGAGGCCACTTCAGTTAAGGTGTCACCCACCTCATTTAGGATGGGACTTGTGACAGTTTAGAGTTTGTGGATCCCAGAAAAGATCATGTTCTTGGGCCTAATCCATTCCTGTGGGTGAGAGACCCTTTGGATTTGATTCAGTTAGGGGGTGTTTGATTGGATTGCTTCAGTGAGGCCTGACCCAGGGAGGGTCTTGTTCCTTTTGCTGGAATCCTTTGTAAACAGAGGGCCAAAAACAAACACACACAGAGGAAAAGTTGCAGAGATGGAGAGAAGGAACTCAGTAGCTCAGAGAGGAACCCAGGAGACAGGAACCCACAGACAGAGCAGCCAGAAGCTGAAACAACAAGACCCAGAAGAGAAGCAAATGCCTTCTCGTGCCTTGCCACATAGAAGGAATCCAGGATCGCCTTCAGCCAAACTTTGATGAGGCAGTATCTTTAATGAGACCTTGGTTTGGAAATTTTCACAGCCTCAGAACTGTAAGATTTTAACCTTATAAATTCTCACTATATAAGCCAACCCATTTCTGGTATATTCCTCTCAGTATCTTCAGCAAACTAAAACAGGACTTAACCCTACTGCTGAAGTACTTAATAAAAGGAATGAATACAGAGAGAGGGAGAGAAAGCCATGGGACCAAGAAGCTGGAACCAACAAAACCATGAAGAAAAAGGAGAGACCAGTAGACACTTCCATGTGCCTTGCCATGTGACAGAGAAGCCTGGAATGCCAGCAGCCAGTCTTCGAAAAGAAAGCAACACTTGATATCTTGCTTTGGATATCTTCATGGTTTCAAAACTGTAAGCTAAGAAGTCTCCATTGTTTAGCCTACCTATCTCATGGTGTTTGCTTTCAGAATCCTAGGAAAATAAAACAAAGGGGAATAAAACCATTCCCAAAGGTCAGGAAATGCTACCAAAAAAAAAACAAAAAAACAAACCTAAGCTGAAATTTGAATAGAATATAACCACATACAGGTGTGTGTATGTGGGAAGTAGTGTATGAAGGGAGTATATTATAGTAACAATTATTAATATTTGTTGTATTTTTACTAACCAATAACTCACTATTATTTTAAGTCTTAAATAAGAAAATATGTATTAAGTCTTGGAACGAGTATGACGATCATAAATTTAATGTTCAAAATGTAAGATATCATCATCATCATCTGTCAATCACCATAGAAAATGTTTGAAATATCTCATTTATTCCTTATAATTAATATAAGATTGTCGTGGTCTGAGACTGTATGTATCCCTGAAAAACATGACCTTAAAGTTAATCCTATTCCTGTCAGTGCAAACCCATTGTGAGATGGACCTTTTCATGAGGCTACTTCAGTTAAGGTGTTGCTTACCTCATTCAGGATGGGTCTTAACTTTATTACTAGAGTCCTTTATAAATGGAATGAATTGAGAAAGAGAGAGAGAGAGAGTGAGAGAGGGAGAGAGAGAGAGAGAGTGAGCGAGCGCACAAGCCACAGAAACAAGAGGCTGAAAGAAAAAAAAAAAAAAACAGGAAGAGAAAGGAGAGACCAACAGATGCTGCCATGTTCTATGCCATGTGGAAGAGGATCCAAGGGTCACCAGCAACTGGTCTTCAGGAAGAAAGCATAGCCTTAATGATTCCTTGGTTTGGACATATTCCCAGCCGGGAACTATAAGTGAAAAAATTCCCATTGTTTAAGCTTAACCATTTCATGATATTTGCTTTGAGCAGCCTAGGAAACTAATACAGTGATATTATTGTCATTATTATTATTATATAATTTGAAAAAAATTGATAACTACTAATATCTGCATGTTTCAGATAGAAACAGGAGGTTTCAATAGGATATACTTTGGAGGGAAGATAACATAGTAAGAGGGGATGCCCATGCTTAAACCCAGGTCTGCGTGGTACAACAGACTACCATCATTATGACAAACTTACTAAAAAGAGATTTTCAGCTAGAAAAGGACATTATGTGCAATATCCTGAAATGGACTGACTGAAGAGTGTAGTAAACTCAGGGAATCAAAAGTTGTTTTCCACAGACTGGAGCTAGGGTTGTATGAGGAAAAGCAGGAAGGTATGCAGAGGTCAGGGTTTTATCATCACTCTAATGGTTACGAGAAACTTTTAGTTGCAATTTATATTTCAGTTATGTTTACTTTCTGGTCCCAGTGATGAGAATGAATTGGAGAGGCACAGGAAAGGATGTCCACTAACCTGTCAAAGAGAATAGCCGAGCATTTGATGGCAAGTTGATTACATTGGATACCTTTCACTCTGGAAAGGAATGACCAATTCAGTAGTTGTGCTAAAGTAATAATTCAATCAGAGCTCTTCTTTGCTAGTACCCATGCTGGGACACCACCACCACTACCTGAGGCTGATTTCCATGTCATAAGCACAGCTTCTATAAATCTCCAACATCCTGGTGCTACTTCCTATGAATTTGGAAGCTTTGGTAACAATGCTACTATGGTGATAATCCAATAGGTGATGCTGATGTGCTGGAATATTCAATGTACCACAGTTGCTTTGTGTTTTCTTGATCTCCCAGTGTGTGGAAACTTTACTACATTCTCTACAAAAATAGAAGGAATGCTGTCGTTTGTTTTGTTTCAAACTCACTTCATAGGTATGCAAGGATTGTGGCTTTTCATGCTAAGGTCCTACAAAACCTTTAGCAATTTACCTTTTAGGGTTTTACTTGCAATTCTTCCTATTCCTAAGTTCCTAAGTAAAATTACCAAAATCCTTGTAAAGGCATGGATGTTGATTTTAAGATAATTATGCATTGCATTGACTAATTTATTGCAATTTATTAAACTTTGCTACATAAACATGCAAAATGTCTTCAGAATCCATTAAAACTACAATTTTGAAACTTCACAAACATATTTGTGAATATACATTTTGTTGTTACAAATTATATATATATGTATATGTGTATATATATATATATATATATATATGAAAAAAAGGTCCTGGTGTTTTTGATGGAGAATTGTCTCTCTTCTCACTATCTCATTCCATTCCAGGTGATACCAAGTAATTACCTCCCTCCCCAATAGAATTCAAACAACACCTCCTAGTTTGCCCCTGTGCCCTAGTAAAGAAAAAGTATATCACCAAGGCACACCATGTGGCCATATGGACAGAAATTTCAATTATGTGTGAGTAATTTCAGACTCACTGGATAGTTATGAGGTATGTACCCCAGATAAATATGTTCTGAAACTTAATCCATTTCTGTGGTTATGAGCACATTGTAAGTTGGACCTTTTGATATGGTTACTTCAGTTAATGTGTCATCCAACTCAATCTGGATGGGTCTTAATCCTATTATTGGAGTCCTTTATAAGCAAAATAAAATTGAGACAGGTAGAGGGAAAGCCAAAGAGGGAGCAGCCAGAAGCTACTTTTGGAAGCTGGAAGAGAAGTGACAGGCTAGGAGAGGCTGCCATGTGCATTGTCATGTGACAAAGGAGCCCAGGATCAAGGAGCAGGGAACCACAGAATGTCAGGTTCAGAAAGAAAGCATTGCCTTTTTGAAGCCTCAATTTGGGAATTCTCATAGCCTCAAACCATGAGCCAATAAAACCCATTGTTTATGCCAACCCATTCCATGGTATTTGCTTGAGCAGCCTAGGAATCTAAAACACCCACTAAATCATAATTTCAGATGGGTTTAGCAGGAATGCATTGTAGATTGGAAATGATATGTCATGAATTAGAATCAAACAGGTTTAAAAAACACAAAAACCTGTATGTAGAGATAAACAAGCTCCCCACGTTACCAATTCTTCTTGTGCTGACTCTTGTATCATACCTACAGCCTCATGGGGGCAATTCCTTA
This sequence comes from Tolypeutes matacus, assembly GCA_026826555.1. Classification (NCBI taxonomy): domain Eukaryota; kingdom Metazoa; phylum Chordata; class Mammalia; order Cingulata; family Chlamyphoridae; genus Tolypeutes; species Tolypeutes matacus. Next base: position 13,484,165 of record JAKSZT010053779.1, on the reverse strand, counting down.
TTACTAGCAGATATAGGATGAGAATAGCTTCAGCTTGGTTCAAGGATGGGCCAGATCAGCAGGTGTTTGCAATATGAAATGCTATTGCTATACTACATCCTCACATAGGTGTGCTCTGAATTGACAGTGGTGAGGGCAGATCCTTGGGCAGAGTTTTGGACAGTAGTCCACTTTGCATAGTGAAAGATGCAGCCTAAGATAGGAATATGCCTGAATTCATAGGCAGAAACCTGGCTTAGCTAGTTGGTCAGTGTCTGAAACAACTAAGATTAGCAGATCTTTGAAAAGGAAGATTGGGGAGATTTCAGCCATCTTCTGTTCTTGACCATCAAAATGCATGGACAATGGACTCATAAACAAAGTAGAGATGATGGCAAATAGGGAGGCTACATACTGAAGCAATAACATGATACCCTCTCATTAAGACTTATCTATCTACTTCTGCTTCCAAATATCCAATCCACCAGCAACAGATATCAGTGCTGTGCTTATGATGCACAACTAGCCTCAGAGAGACCAACTAAACATTTGGTGGTAAATTGAAATATATCTAACACTTTCCACTCTGGAAAAGACTAACCAGTATTCACTTGTTCAGGAATGACTATATTTCGTATGTTTGTATTTCCTATCTTTTGTGCCCCAGAAGCAACATTCAGTGCTCAGAATATAAAATGTATTGATAACATCCCCTTGAACTGAGGGACTGTTAAATGACAAAGACATACAGTTAGTTGTGGGTATATAACTGTGAGATTAATTGGCTCTTCCTCATACCAAACTATTCTGATATGCCAGCCTGACAGAGTGCTGAACTAGACACTTAAAGACGGAACTGAGGTAGTAGTTTGAGGATGACAGCCCGAGAAAATGGAATACTGTATTTCAGTAAACCAATGACCATTATATGGTACTGTGTGTCTGTTGGATAGACAAATTGGTTTAGGGACCAACAAGTAAAAGTTAGGATTAGTCTTGCAGTGTCCTGTTAGGAGAATATGTGCTTTTTGTCCATATAAGACTCAGTGTCTAAAAATTCTGAGTCCCACAGGATGGAGATTTTCACTATGAATCACAGTAGGAATGTCTGTAAGTTTAAAGCTATTGTGACCTCTTGTTTCCTTTGGGTTTCTTGTGACAGTAGTCCAACAAACATGGGTATTGACCTTTGTCATCAAGAGAAGGTAAGCTACAGGATTGTTTAGGACTCTTATTATTTTCTTGTATGTCTTTTGATAGGCACAAGACAAATATTAATCACAAACTGAGAAGAGCAAAAAGGTCCTGATAAAGACATGGTAAAAATGACCTTAGTTTTTGTTGTTTTGTTTTTGTTTTTGTTTTGTTTTTGTCTTGAGGTGGTAGATCAACCAACTTGTAAACCACCCAGATCAGCAGAAGTGCTAGCTGAAAGGGGAGGCAATCTAGAATGGAGTTTGGAGGAGAGACACCATAAGTATCAGTTATAGACCCCAGACCAGTTATAGCATAGGGAACTGTAGTTTGTCCCACCAGGATTCCTCCCATGAGTTTTTTCAGAAATTGTGTCTAATCAAAATCCCACAAGAGTTGTGCCTGTCTGGAGTAAAGTTAGTGTTAGATATAAGTGGGACTGGGCATTGTGAGGTGGACTATAGAGGAATCTGTTGGTGACCTCCTGGATTTCTTTTACTATGAACTGTAACCCTACATAATCTGCTGTGAGTATGGGTTGCTAAAGCTGGGACCTGTTCCATTGTCCTTAGAGTAACCCCCAACCAAAGGAGACCTCTTATACTTCCTAACCCTGTGAATACAGATTCCGTGATATGTCTCATTGGCATTCAAGGTCTAGTGTTCCACTTGGGAGCAGACTGAAGCTTAACTCTAGCTCAGACCACATCCTTGCTTAGCTGCTTTCCCTGCCATAAACTGCTTCCTCATTCCCATTCTCCCAAAAGCACTTCCGCAATATATCATGCAAATTTATCTCAGGTGCTACATCTGAGAGACCCAATTTAAACACATGGAGAAATACTATTTCTACGTTAATATATTTTTGAGACACTCACACTCCATTGATGTGTGAGAAATTGTTACAACTCTCTGTAGGGCAAGATTATTTAAATCCCTTAACTTTTTACCTCAAGCATTCCATTTCTAAGGAATCTATTCTGCAGAAATAACCATGTAAATTTAGAAAGAAATGTATAAATAAATTATTATTATAATAACATTGTTTTAATGGTACAAAATATTGAAATGTGCATCATATGGGAATGGTTAAAAATAATAATATATCCATACTTTGTGCATCAATTAAACAGCATAAAGTGGACTTATTTACTCTAACATAGAAATATGTTCAACAAATGGTAGGAGTAAATTTGTACTTTAGTGTCAGCAGAACTGAGTTCTTTTGCAGGCTCTTACTTTCATTTACTGTGTGATGGTATATAAGGTACTTAACCTATCATGATTTTAATTATTTTAAAAATATGATATCACTTGCTTAGCACTTAACATATAGTTAATGGTCAATAGTTATTAGCTATTGTTTTATTACTTTTATATTTTATGCAAAGATGTTAAGTGGCAGAATACCGTATTTAGTGTTTTTGGAGCATGGTATAGCACCCTATTGCATACTATAGGTAACAGAGAAGTTAAAGCATTTGCTTGTAGTCAGATTCTCTAGGTAAATATTCATGTTGTATGTTTAATTAGTTGTATAAACTTGAACACATTTCTTAAACTCTCTAAGTTCCAATTTTCTCATCAGCAAAGTGGATAGAATAACTTCACACCAAGCATTGCCCTAAATGTTTGATGTATAATATTTTATCTAAGTCTTACTATAGCCCTAAGAAATAGACATTGTTATTAGCTTCATTTTACAAAAGAAGAAACAAGCACAAAAGAGTTAAATAATTTTCCAAGAGTCACATAGCTAGTACAGGATGAATCAGGATTTGAATACAATCTGTCAAATTTCACAGTATGGAATCTTATCTACTTTGACATAATGTGCTTGCTCCTATATATTATGGGTTAAGCAAATGGTGGATAGCATTTTTGCTTGAAACATATATGCACATGTAAGTGTATATATACATATATGTAGTGGGTGTATATGTATAAATAGGGTGTATATGTGTATATACATGTATATGCATGCATACTTGTATGTTTATCATAGAGATATATCTAGAAGGAATGATAACAATTGTTATCTCTTGGAAATGGGTTTGGCCCACTGGAGGAGGACATTTCCTTTTTATTCAGAATATATTTATTCTTCAGAAAATTTGCAATGAATGTACATTTTTAAAATAAGTATAAGAATATAGTTTTTACAAGCCTGAGAACCAGTCTATAAAATTCTTTGAACAAAAAGTAGGTAAGTATCTTCAGTTCTTGTGTTAGGCAATAGTTTCTTAAACTTTATAGCCAAAGCAACAAAAGAATAAAATAGACAAATAGGACCTCAACAAAACTGAAGCTTTTGTGTATCAAAGAACTTGATCACGAAAGTAAAAAGATAGCTTACTCAATGGGAGAAAATATTTGGAAAACACATATATGATAATGGTTTTATATCCAGAATACAAAAAGAAATCCTAAAACTCAACAATAAAAAGACAAACAATCCAATTAAAAATGAGTAAAAAATACTTGAATAGACATTTCTCCAAAGAGGCTATACAAATGGCTAAAAAGCACATGAGAAGATGTTCAACAAATGGCTATTAGGACAATGCAACTCAAAAACACAATGATATCCTGTTCCACACCCACTAGAATGACTGCTATTTTAAAAAAATAACATAAAATTGCAAGTGCTAGAGAGGATGTGGAGAAATAGTGACACTAATTCAGAATCTAGAATATAGAATATAGATTACTGGGGTTTGGGTTGAGGGTAAGGAATGGAGAGTTAATGATTAATTTCTACAGAATTTCTATTTGGGTTGATTGTAAAGTTTTGAAAACGCATGGTGGTGATGGTAGCACAACATTGTGTGCATAATTAACAACACTGAATTATATATTTGAATGTGGTTAAAAGGGGAAATTTTATGTTGTGTATATGTTACTAGAATAAAAATTAAGAGATAAAACATGGGACTCTACAAACACAGTGAACCCGATTATAAACGATGGACCATAGTACAATTATAAAAATGTTCTTTCAGGAATTATAACAAATGTTCTGCATTAATGCAGAGTGTTAATAATGGGGCAAAGATTTTTTCAGAATGCTGTATTTTTTTCATGATTTTTCTGTAAACCTACGATTCTATTAAAAATATTTTAAAAATGCAGTAGCTGAATCCTCAAAATAGATTCAATTAAGACAAGTTAAAAATAGGTGCACTTAGTAATGAAGAACCAAATTACAAATAAAAGTTCATGGCAGGTAGGTAGGAAACACAAGAACAGGAGACCTCTAAGGCATAGTTGTGTGAAGACTGAATGCATTTATTAATAAGATGATGAAGAGTCACTGATGTCCTTAAGCTAACAAGTTCATCCCCCAGATGAAGGCCTGTACCTCATAATCTGAATCTACTTGGGCATGCTTCCTCAAAGACTCCAACTGAGCAATAAGACTAATGGTGATGGGCAGTTCTTCTCGGGCCGTCTTTCTTCCCCCCAATTCAGATATGTAGAATATTTGAATTCCCTATGAAAATTTTAAAAAATATCATTTTTCAGGTATATTTATGAGTTATTTGACAGAAGATCAAGGAAAATTTCTTTTCAGACATTAAACCAGACATTTAAAAATTTATTAGGTCCTGATAAACACATTTTGAAGACCCCAGAGAATGTGCAATGAAAAATTCATGAAGGGAATTGCAAAAACTATTAAGGGAAAATTCCCTCAATGAGGAAGGTAATTTAGACAGTATAATCAAAAGAAAAAGAAGCAATGCATGTGTGGGCTGTTGGCTGTGGGGTGAGGGGGTGCTGTTGATAACTATAGTTTGACACAAAGAACCAGGTTACCCTTCATGGTAGGCACCTTTCTCATAACTTATGTTTGCACAATGTTGGGTATTTCTGTAGGAAAAAAAAATGGGAAACATATTGCACAAGGTGATTCAAAATGAGTTTTATTACCCCAGAGAAATGGAGCTTGTAGAAATAGAAAAAAACACATTCTATAAAGTTCCAAGATTCGCTACCCTCAAATACCCCTCAGTTTGTGAAGGGGTTTTATATAGTCCAAAGTTGGTATAGCTCTTCTAGAGAACACATTTCCCTGTTAGGCTTTTTAGTTAGAGTTGCTCTTATGATGCTGTAGCAGTTTCATATTGTTTGTGAATTCCAAAAATAGATATTGGATTATGTTTGTAAACTGGTCTGTTCCTCTGGGCATATTAGATTATATTGGATTCAGAGGTTTCACTTTTACTTGATTAAATAATGATTAAGGCTTTGATTGGGCCACATCAGTAGGACGTTGAGTCCCCATGCCTTTGGTGGATGGAGACTCACAGAGAAACCATACAGCAGAGAAGGGGATTTGGAGTTTTAATGTTGGAGCTGCAGGAAGTAAACACACAGAGAAGAAGATACATGAGGAAAGAAAGAAATCTCCATTAGACACTGCAAAATGGCCCCAGGAAGAGAGACAAGCCATTTACTTGATAGTTTACAGCTGGCCTTGTGGAGTGAGCAGAGCAGCTGAGCCCAGAGGGAAACAAGCCCTGGGAGAGAGGCAAAACTTATCCCAGCCTAAAGCTGATATTGGAAGAAGCTGGGACTATAGAACCTTAAGAGAAAGAGGAAGCCGGAACCCTTGAACCCTTGCAGGCGTTGGAAGCCATCTTGCTCCAACACGTGGTAACAGACTTTGGTGAAGGAAGTAACTTATGCTTTATGGCCTGGTAACTGTAAGCTTCTACCCCAAATAAATACCCTTTATAAAAGCCAACAGATTTCTGGTATTTTGCATCAGCACCCCTTTGGCTGACTAATACAGATATCTACAGAAGGCCTTTTTCTGGTGGAAATCCTGATGTTGTAAGGCAGTAAAATATAGAGGAAAAAGCATGGATGTAGAAATCAAACTGATGAGGGCAAATTTCCTGCCTTCGCAGTGACTTAGTTGGGAATTTATACATTATACTGAGTCTTTGATTTTCCTCTGGTAATAATAATCTTATAGGGTACTGTAAAATTAATAAGACAGCATATATGATGATTTGGCATATAGTAGATGATTTTAAATTATAACTATTATTATTTCTTTATATCCCTACACAGATCATGTACTTTGGCCTATTTGTGAAATTACACTTTTCCAGTTTCCTTTCCAGTGAAGCAGGAGGATCACAAATGAATAATCACATTGCATAGAAACTGGAATTATTAAACAGTCAAAGGATGAGCTAGAAAGCAATGAGAAGAGGAGTTACACAGAGAGAACAAGGTACAGTTCATTATTTCTGACTCTTGGATGATGTTCCTCTTCTTTGGATACGAAAAGATCTGAGAACAGAGAGAGAATTGGAGCAACCACCTTTGTGCTTGAGGTTTTAATTTTCAATTTGAATCAGGTGTCGCTCAAAGGCAATGCCTGGAAGAATCAACCCCTGTAGGGGAGGGTTCATCCTATTCTGATAAGTCAAGTACCATATGATTCAACTGAAAGGAAGACAGGGCATATTGATGTAGCCAGCTTCAAAGCAAGCCAAGAGCCAAGTGCAGGGAGATGCAAGCTGTTCAGGAGAGAAGTACACAAAAGGTGCCCAAGCAAGGGAAGTACTTTCAAGGTGGAATGTACCTTAACTGATAGAGAAGCAAAGGTTTATTCACAGTTTAGAAATGAAATTGCTTCTGTCCTCATTGACATCTAGAGCTTGATGACTTTAGGAGCCATTTTAATAATAACTTTAGATGTAAGTTGCTTTTCATTAAAAATGTGACTTTTGCTATTTTCAGTTCACTATTTTATTTGTGGTGAACTAAGAAATTTCCTAACACATACTTGCATTGTAATATTAGGAAATCACTTTATCTCATATTCATTCACTCATGTAACAAACACAAACTATGTCCTTTTAAAATCCCAGACTCTGCATTAACACCTAAGCATATAAAAGTAATTCTGACAAGATAGGTCCTCTCAGAGAAGTTCATGGTCTAGTGGGGAAAGTAGATCTCTGAACCCATAACTTCAATAAAGTACACAAAGTGGCAAAACTTTCATACCTAAAATGGCATGCATACTTAAGAGATTTAGCAAAGACTATGTGAAGATAGTGATATAGAACTCAGGCTGTAAGGAGGAGTGGGCATTTTCCAGATTAAAAACATACCATAAGTAAGTTGACCGTTTTAGCTCACTTAGCATATGTCAGGCACTGAGGAAACACTTTAAATACATTAACACATTTGGGCATCAGGCAATTGCCCTAGGTAAATATTGTTACCACATCTTGGTATATATGCAGCTAAAGGGTTCACATATGATGAACCCCCATAGCCAGACTTCATTCTTCATAACTACTTCAATAGAACATCTCTGGTCAAATGTATTATCATACTACTATAGAAAAGATCAAAAGGCAAAAAACAAAGTGTTAATTAATTAGCACATTTTCTATGCCAGATGCTGGGCTGGTGTACTCACCAAAGAAAAATAAGACGACACTCTACTAACAAAACAATCAGGCAGAAGAAGGCAGTACTGACAGAAGAGTCAACTACTGGCATTCTTTGTTACCAGTTTTATTAGATTCCCAGGGCTGCTGTAACAGTGTACCACAAACTGTATGATTCCAAACTTTTCTCTCTTCTGTGTCCAGATTTCCTCTTCTTATAAGGGCACCAGTCATATAGGATTAGGACCCATGGTTATAGAGTTTGGCCTCATTTAACTAAACTAATTCCATCTGAAATTATCATATTCCCAAATAAGGACACATTCAAAGTCCTGGGGGTTAGGACTTCAACATATCTATTTTGAGGGGGATGCTATTCAATCAATAACACCAGTAGATGTGAGATAAGAAATGGAGTAGACAAATGTGACTGATAGTTGTCACTTAAAAAATGGAGTAAAATGTGATGAAATAAACTGAAGCAGGAAAAACATTAGGAAAACAACTTAATGGGGGAAGGTAGTGAATTCAGTTTTGAATTCCTAGGATCTCCCTAGGAAAATTAGATATAGTAATACCAACTTAACTATCCCTCAACTTGGTTAAGGACACCAAATTATACAGTGATGCTTATCACTATAAAATACTATACAAAGTTTAAAACAAACTGTCTTACCCCAAATGAAGAAACATATACAATTAGAACAACTCATTCGAACCATACTCACAGGAAGGTAAACGGTCACTTCAGCACACCTGGCACAGAGCATATGATTAATAAATATTTTTGAGTGAAATACACAATGAATAAATGAATGGCTAGATACATAGTAAGATTATTTATCCATTGAATTTACTTGTAAAGCACAGTTGAGAGAAAATGGACCTGACAATACAAAAGACATTTGAAATGAATAAATCATTAACTTCTTAAGCTTGTTGAGTTCTCATCCCTGGAGATATTCCATAAAGGGAGAAACTGTTGTTGCTTGATAGGCTGCTGTTTCTAACTTGGATAGTTTGAGAAGGCCCATACAAGGAGTTCATTAGGAATAGGAATGAAGAAGCAGTGGTATAACCTGAAGACTTTCCACTGAAGTTTCTGATAAGCATATACCCACTCTCCTTTAGGATAAGCACCTACTTATCCACCGACATGTGATTAGACTTTGTGATTTTTATCACTAACCCTCCAATTTCATTTATTTTCAGTATATTACTTTTCAAATCCCAACTAGGATTCATTATCCATTTTTATAAGGAAATTAACTTTATTTTTGGGTCAAAAGTTCTACTTGGGTTTACTTAGTGAACTCTTTCCCTTCCATTAATGACATTTCACTTCGTTGTTATTTTCCCATGAATCCTCTTTTAATATGCTGACAAACATAGCTTCTATGCTATCATTAACACTCAATCCCACAAGTTAATTATTCTATACACAAAACTGTTTCTTTCACACTCTGTCATTGATTATATTGATTATATTTATCCATTGTTTGCTTTTTTAGATTTAAATTTTGGTTTTATTGCATCAACTTTTTACTATCTACATAATTTTGTCAATATATTTTGTTATATTTTCTCAATATTGGTTTAATATACTTATGTTGAGTGTTTAATCTTAAGACCAAAGAGTAAAATTTGTAATTGAATCAAATTATTTAACTTACAATTAAAATATTCAAACTATCAATCACAGCACCAATCAAATTATAGTCACATAATAAATCAAATCATATGAATATATTATAATATGGAAATTTATCAACAAATCCCTAGTGCTTGCTATGTGTTAGGCACCTAGCTAAGTATTGGTGATATGATAGTGAACAAAAGATGCATGGTCCTTATTCTAATGATGCTTCTAGTCTAGAGAGAAATATCTCATCAAGTAGGATTTTTATCAGATTACCAGAGACAATTGAGGCAGTTTGTGTTTTTCATTTTTCACTTCACTTCATTTTTTCTCAATTTCTAGTTAAAATAAGGCTATAAGTAAAATTATTTTGTTGACATAATATTTCTAACTACTTTCTCTTTCTTATATGGTACTATTACTTGCTTTTCAATAATCAAAATGGAAAACAACATAGTTGGAAAACTTCAACTTGATCATATATAAATATTGGTTTATTAAACCTGAAATACCTAAAGAGTGGCGTAAGTTTTGAATAATGGTAATGCCAGGGAGGTCCAGAAAAACACCTCTGAATGTTTTTCCTTTTACGTCATATTTTTCTAGACCTGGTTTTGTCACTTAATGCCTGTAGATCTGCTAAGATAGTGGGCGGTTGAATAAATGGCCCATTGTTAAGTAGTTTGAAAAGTTGCTATATACAGTAATAGGGGCATATAAATTTAGAAGACTCTGTATATGTCAAAGACTCTGTATAATTCATTTGTCAAATAAATGAATGGCACACAGGAATTCCTCTAAGATTTCAAACTGAGAAATAATGTTAGCTTTTCTATAGTATGGGTACTATAAGGATGGGCAGAAGGAAAGAAGATGGTATATACAGAAGGATAAAAAACTTTGCCAGAAGTCTGAAGCAGGCAAGTAAAAGCCAGATTCAGTGAAAATAAGAACGGCACTTTGGTGTAAGGAAGTGAGCAGAGAGAAGAGGCAGGGTATAGATGGATGCAAAGAATCTGAAATATCTAGCAATGGAAAATCAGGAGTTTAATTAGGACTTTATTCAACAAGGAGCAGAATAAAAGGACCTGTTGCTTGTGAAAGCTCTCTGTAGCAGAAATCATTGTTTAGTTTCCCCAAAACAAACAAACAGGCATTGGGTATAGCTCAGTGGTTGAGCATCTGCTTCCCATATCTGAGGTCCTGGATTCAATCCCTGGTACCACCTTAATATATATACATATATTTCCCAGAGTTCATGGAAATAAGTTATGTTTATCATCTTTCATGTAAAACATTGAATTCTACTTTGTATTTTAAGTATAGATATATATAAATTTTCTGAAGTTCATCATACCTCCCTTAAGCCTTCTAAGAGAAACATTGTGGGGAAGAAAAAGCAAATAATTTTTACTATATATATATATATATATTTCTTTTTGTCTGAATTTATTGGGGGGTTTAAAATTGGGGTGGATGTAATGAGAATATTGGATGAGGGGAGCTAAAAGACTGACTCTGCCATATCTGTTTTAAAAACTCACAAATTCTGTCATAAATAGCTTTAAATATAGTAAGACAATGAATGGGAAAGGAAGAAATAAAGAAAGAAATATGTATGATGCAAGGGAGAGTCATGGTGATCTATGTGTAATGTTTAACTTTCTTGCTATGTGCCAAGCCAAGGCTCTGGGCTATCACCTAGGGAAAAGTCTACCACACACGGAACGGCAAAGATATGCCTGATACCAGGAGTGGGAGTCTAGACAATTCTGTCCACTATTGTGTCTGCTACTATGTATGGCAGTATCATAGTCATCAAGGAAGACAGACACAAACAAGCACTGGTTGGAACAACGCTTTACTCACATAAAGAGACAAAACAAGGGTGGTTTCAGTAGTGGACACTGGTCTCCCGTGGCCAGCAGTTCCCTTCCTACAGCAGCAGGGCAATGATTGGCACACATGCCTCTCACACAGGCCACAAAGTGAGAGAGACCCCATTCCCTCCCTGCCTCTAGAATGGATATACTAGTGAGGCCACTGACAAATGGATAGCCAGTTGTCATATGACCCACATGCTTAAACAAAACTAAGAAGTTCACTGTGCACCAGAACAAGGGAGGAGCACCCTGTAAAAAAGAAACACCTGGGCTTAGCGTGAGCTCACTGCCCAGCCTCAAATGAGGGAATGTTCTGGGCCCAGGGCTCTGATTAGGGCAAGCCTGGGGAGGGCTGTAGATAGCAAAGTGGCTGCTTCCTCACACTATGTAACTTGTGGATGTCATTTAAGCTCTTTGATCTTCTGATTTCTTATCTATATAACAAGGACAATTATATCTAACTCATACTATTGATAAATCTAGCTTCATGCTTGGCATACGGGCAGAACTTGGCACATGTTAGCTCTCATCCCACGAATGCCATAAATGTACTCGTGGTAGGTTTTCTGTTCATCACAGAAAAGACCGTGGCAGCAATTTCTATAGTGCAATGTAAGGTTTCACAGACGTTCGTTTAGAACATGTTTTAATTAGCAACATAATTAATTGTAGACTTCCTTTTCCCTAGTTTAAGATTATTGCGGTCAATATTAAGCACTCAGTTAATATATGATTTAGAGTTTAGTTTCAGGGAAGAGAATACACTCTAATTTGCAGGGAAGACAATCCATGTTAATTTTGTGTTAACAGAAATGGATTCATTGTATAACATTAAGCGCTTACAGAAGTTTTGGGGGAGCTGAAGAAACAGGCTTGAGCATGACCTTTCAGGAATTATTTTCAAAAGTATGGACCAGAATTGGACTCTCAAAAAAAAAAAAAAAAAAACAACTGTTGTCCCTTCTATGATTAGAAAAAAAACCACCCTCTGTATCAGGAAACTACTGCTTGCTATAGTTCCACACCTCTGTTTTAATCATTGTGCAAAATAATGGTTTAAAGCCTGCCCTCCTTCCACTTAATTCAACTCCAAATGCACATTTTGCTCAAGTTTATCTGATTTGTGGTAACTAGATCATATTTGAATTCCTAGGTTTAAAAATGATTAAAAAATCAAGTTTTTAGTGTATGAGTACATTCTGTAAAGGAAGTTGCATAGAAGGGAGTTAGAATTGACTTTTCATTTTATTAGAGAAATTGTGGGGTTACAGAAAAAAATACATAAAATACAATATTCCCATACACTGCCCCAAGAGCAACACCTTGCATTGGTGTGAAACATTTGTTACAATTAATGATAGCTCTTTTTTGTAACTGTTTTACAAAATAATTTTTAAATAGTAGTTACTTTTTACAATTGATGAAAGTTTGTGAAAATAGTACTATTAACTCCTGTCCATAATTTACATCAAGTGTATTTTTCCCATATACCACCCTATTATTAACACCTTAAGTGTCATACATTTGTTATAATTCAGGAAAGAATATTCTTATACTTATATAGTTTTAAGTATAGTCCATCATCAATAAAAGGGTTCATTGTGTTATACAGTCCTATAGTTAAGATTTTAATTTTACTTCAATAACCTATACAACCTGAAGTTTCCCCTTTTAACCACATCTCCCTATACAATTTGGTGCTGTTAATTACACTCACAATATTGTGCTACCATCACCATCATTCGTTTCCAAAACTTTAAAAGCAATGCATATAGAAATTCTGTTCAAATTAAGCATCAATTCTCCATTCTCTGAATTATATCTATCCATAGGTAAACTATAAATTAGATTCTAACTCTGTGAATTTGCTTATTATAATAAGTTCATATCAGTAAAATCAGACAATATTTGTACTGTTGTGTCTGGCTTATTTCACTCAATGTCTTCAAGGTTCATCCACGTTGTGTGCTTTAGGAATCCATTCCTTTTTGTGGCTGTGTAATATTCAATTGCATGTATATACTACATTTTGTTTATCCCTTCATTGACTGATGGACAATTGGGTTGCTTCCATATTTGGGCAACTGTGAATAATGCTGCTATGGACATCAATGTGCAAATATCTATTTGAGTCCATATCTATTTGGATCCCTGTTTTCAATTATTTTGTGTATATACTGAGTAGTGGGATTGCCAGGTCATATGATTGTACTAGTCTTAGCTTTCTCAGAAAGTGCCAAACTGACTTCCACAGTGGGTGCACCATTTTTCATTGCCACCAGCAATGAATGAATGTTCCTATTTCTCCACATCTTCTCCAACACTTGTTATTTTCCATTTTTTAGATGGCAGTCAATCTAATGGGTTTAAAATTCTATCTCATTGTAATGTACCCTGCCACTATGCTGAATTCATTTATTAGTTCTAGAAGTTTTGTTGCATATTTTTTAGTATTTTCTGTATATAGTATCTTATCGTCTGCAAATAGACAAAGTTTTATTTCTTTTTTTCAATTTGGAAGTCTTTTATTTCTTTTTCTTGCCTAATTGCTCTGGCAAGGACATACAGTACATTGTTGAATAACAATGGTGACAGTGGGCATCCTTGTCTTGTTCCTGATCTTAGAGGGAACACTTTCAGTCTTTCATCATTAAGTAGGTTGGCTTTGGGCTTTTCTTATATGCCTTCCATCATGTTGAAGAAGTTTCTGTCCTAGGCTACTTTCACTTATAATATTTATCTTTTCTTGCTGCTCCTTAGCTTCGTACTTTTCAATTGTATTGTCTTTGAGTTCAATGAATCTTCTGGCAGCTCCATTCTGCTCTTGAAATACTCCTTGGAATTTTTAATTTCAATTATTTTTTCTTCAAATCTAATAGTTGTATTTGGTTCTTTTAAAAATTTATCTATTTACTAATATTCTCATATTGCTCATTCATTTTTTCTGATATCCTTTAGTCCTTTCTCTGTATTTTCCTTCATCTCCTTGAGCAATTTAAAGAATTTTTTAAAGGCTTTATTTAGTATGTCCACATTCTAATCTTGTTGGTTTTTCTGAATTTTATCCTTTTCCTTTTGACAGGCCATCACTTCCTGTTTTTGTTGTTGTTGTTTGTTTGTCTGTTTGTCTTGTACTCTTGTTTTGCACACTGTACATTTTCATATTTAAAAATATTAATACTCAGGGGTTTACCCCCTGAGATGTCTGTTTCTTGATTTTGTAACTAGTTGGTGATAAGACAGAGATTTTCTTGAGCTTCAGTCCTTCTATTGGGAAGGTCTTCCAAAGCCAAAGTAATGTGCAGGGCTTTCTGTCTTTCTGTGCCTTTGTCTTGTCCTTGGATTTTGCTTGTTAGTTTTGAAGTTCTCTGTTTATAAGTATTTGGTTGTCCCCTCTGTTTCTCATAGGTCATACCTCCCTCTTCCTGGTGTTTAAGCCAGCAGTTCTTTGTCTCAGACTATCTGCCTTTATACTTTCAATCACTCCTTTTTTTTGTCTCAAGCCGCTTTTGCTTGGAGTGAAAATTCTGGGAGGAGGAACATGCTGGAGAGGACTTTCCCAAGTCAGTCTTTCTCAGCCAATACTGGGCCAGCATCCCATGTGGGGGACACAGACTAGCTATAAAGTACATTAGAGAGGGGATCAGAAAGGGTGCCAAGAACTCCTCTGATGGTTTCCCAATGCTGAGTTTCCCTGGTCTGCCTTACAAATGCAGCCCTCAAACTAACTGTTCCTCACAGCCCTGAGCAAGCACAGTGTCCTGTAGTCTCCACCACTGCTAACCCTGTCTTGGATTGGTTGAAATAATGGCTGCCCTCAGAGCCAGGATCCAAATTTACTAATTAAAAATCATGATCCATGATGTGCCATGCCTACCCCTAGTCTTGGGGAAGAGGATCTTTACATCTCTTTCTGTCACCAGTGAGATACCCAGGGATTGGAAGACACAGTGGCCTGCCATGACAGAGTATATGGGTATAGCTGCCACACAGAGCAATTTACTGTTCTTTATCTTGATACATCAGCCCCTTCCTTCCACTCTCCCCTAGATGATGTACAGTGTTCTTCTGGTCTGTAGAGTTTCAAAATAGCTGTTTCAGACAGTTCTTACTTGTTTAATAGTTGTTTTTATGGAAGGATTGAGTTCTAGAGCTCCCTACTCTGCCATCTTCCCATAATCTTCCTATTTCAATAATTGGTATTCTATCAACAATTAGAATGAATTCTGATTACTATACTGATCTGCTACCTATTATGAGAACCATAATGCTCTTGCTTCTGTTCACTAAATATTTCCACTTGTCCTCTGAATGCTGGGATCTCATCATCTTTATTAAATCAGAAATCATATCAATACAACCCTCATTATCATGCTACAAAGGACAGCAAATAGCATATGCTGGTTCTCTTCAAAAATAAATTTCTCAATTTGGTGAAAAGACTCTCTTCTTTTTAAATTATATATATATATATATATATATATATATTTTTTTTTTTAAGAAGCTTTAAATTACATAAATGTTACATAAAAATATAGGATATTCCCATATGACCTACCTCTTCTCCCTCCCACTGATCCCTATCATGAGCTATAGCTAGTGGAGGCATAAATGAATCACACATCATAAAGTCATTCCATCATTCCTAACTCCTTAAGACTTAGGATCACTTCTATATTTTACCATGGAAAGTTTGGCATCTCTAAAATTTAGCATAAGCTGTATTTCAGCCTGTATTTAATAAACCAATATAGGAAACTGAACAACTTCCAGATGCCCGATTTAGAAATAAAAACCAGATTCTCTTGTAAGTGCAGCCTTATAAATCTATTCATCTTGAACTAAAATAACATTCCTCCCTCCTTTATCTAGCACATTCAGAATCAATTCCCACACATTTTTTCCATATTGATATAAGTTAAGAAACTCTTTATTCCACTTTGATGAATAAACTTTATCCCCATGTCATTGTAAGATCACACTTTACAGATAGGCATGCAGTTCAGTGAGCAGTAGTAGCAGGGGGTAATGGTGGGACTTAAGAATAGGCTTCTCCTCAAGGTTACTACCTAAGATAATATTATTATAAGTCTTGAATCAAGTCAGAATGAGCCTCATCACTCAGGGGAGGAGAAGCTTTTTCTACTGAGGAGGAAAGCTCAGTGGGCATTCAGGAATTTAGAATCAAATAAATCCACACATATATCCCTATTATAACTTTTGAAGTCCCATGATTTCCCATACATATACTAATTTTCTCATTTGATACCTGGCAAGGCTGAATTGTCCCTATCTTGCAATTTAGCAATTAATAGGTTCAGACTATGTGTCTGATTGTGATGATTACTATGGCTATTCCTCAAATATTCTAGTTTTCTAGCTCTAGATATTTTATGACCCCCTTGTGGTTGGATAGAAACATATTACTGGTTATAGCCAATGAATTGTGAGTTTAATTCTGTGTAAAACTCCCAGACCAGAGCATTCAATTGCTGGTATAAGACACTGCAAAGTTTTCTTTTCCCAATATGTTCAAGAAGGTAGTGTGTCAACAGTCTGAGTACCTTAGACTCAAGTTAACCTCATGATGAGGGAACATCCTAGATAACCAGAAATGGATATGTAATTTGAATTACCTCTATTTTGACCTACCTAGATTTTTGGTGTTGTTTTTTAATGTAGCATAGGCTAGCCCTATGCTGATATATATGCTAAAATACTGATTATCATGGATGTTAGGCCTTTGTTTAAAAAATTACTATTATTTAGGGCACTCATAGAAATTATCTGGACCTGTGACAGTGTCTTGAGTAGGAATTTGAAACTTGGGCTTGTAATTTTCTTTAAACTCTCTAACAGAGTTGAAGTCATTCACTCATTTCAGTACCACTTTTATTATAAGGGTATATTGCAGCAGCTAATCAGCTCATCAAATACTTGCCTTCAAAACATACTTTCTCTCAGGAGACTACAGTTAATCATTTAATTTGCTGTTTTGATAGCAAAACCATTTAATTTGCTGTTTT
>JAKSZT010053779.1:13418796-13467012 GCA_026826555.1 Tolypeutes matacus | reverse complement strand
CATTTAATTTGCTGTTTTGATAGCAAAACCATTTAATTTGCTGTTTTGATAGCAAACATAATGAAATACCAATGTTCTATACTCTTATGTTACCAGGATCCTCTTTGCTTTCAAATACAACCAGATTAGATACTCAATACCAGATGCTCATTTCCTTTAGGCTGTATCATGTGTATCAATTAGGGTTTAGTAGCAAAAAGAGAACAAACTAGTAGGAGCAGAAAATAATGCATTATAATTTATTTAATATCTTACAGAATATTTGAAGGTTCATAGGAACAAATTCTAGGCTGAGACATCGGGAATAACTGTCAAGCCAACAACAGAACTGGACTTCCAATGGGGCTTCTTTACCTACCATGGACAGGAAACTGCCTTCTGAATCAGGAAGTCACCACTAGAGTTGCTTGCTTCACAAATATAATAAATCTTCTACAATACATACACATATACACACAGAGAGATGCCTGTGCCATGTTTCTGTCTCCACTTAGCTAATTTCTGAATTCAAATTTCGTTGAAGTGTGTCTGATTAGAAGAACCTAAATCATAACTAGAAATCTGGGCACAAGAGATCTTATATATTTTGTTTATTTTAAAAATTCAGCATCTGCATTATAAGAAGGCATATTAGGAAAATATTGGAACAGATATTGAACTTCCGGAGCAAATGCATCTGCTACTGTTTATTTACAAAGTCATGATTTATGGATTGAAAGCCCAATTGTGGAAAAGCTTTAGTATTAGCACTTCAATTTTGAAGTGTTCCCTCAAGTATTTACTCTATAGAATAATTGCCAAACTTTTAGTTCAATTCACACTCTTGTTATGTACATAATTTGTGCCAAGTTCTGGGGATACAAAGATTAATTATACCAGCTCCTCACCCTTAAGGAGCTAACAGTCCATAACTTTAGCTACCCTAATCAATAGCTACAGTAGTTCAGGTTTTAACACTGTATCAAGAAGTGAACAATAGGATAGGGGAGTATATAGTTTCAAGTTTGTATAGAGTGGATATTTAGGGACATGGGAAAATTTAAATCATGCCTTAAAAGATATTTTCTGGTCATAGATGAGAAAGGGAGTAAATTCTTTGGAGCAGCAAAATCATGAGTAACATGAAATTACAAATGTCTATATGGAATATATGAACCTTGGAACATAGTATGTATGGGCAATAAACATTTGTTGAAATAAATAAGAAACAAAGCTATAATGCAGAAGTCATAATAAAAGTGAACATAAATGAGGCCAGGATACCAGGAAAGGTTAGGTTTCCTAAATTGTTAAGGACAATTTAAACCAGTTATGACCGATTGATTGTAATGGAAATCAGGTGTGCCACTTCCAGGCAAGAGCATTTAATTGCTTGTGTAAGACCAACCAATGTTTTCTTTTCCCTCTGACATAGTCACCAAGGTCAAGAAAGTGACTTCTATAATAGGCAATGTAAGAAAATGGAACTCTTTTTTGTGAAGTAATCCCATGGTTATATCTTTAAAAAGCTAATTCTGAAGTACTGAGAAGAATAAGTTTTAGTGCAAAGAGTTGGAGTCAGAGAGATCAGATAGAATACTATGTAAGATTCTACAACTGGAGCAGAAGTGGAAGAAGGAGAGAGAGGAGGAAGCTTATCTCAGAAATATTAAAGGGAAGAAAATGAAAGCATGCACTTGAAGTAAATATATAGGGGAAGATGGAAGAGAAGTCAGCAGTAAATTCATGATTTCCACCTTGGCTCTCCAAGTGAATCATAATGGCACCACTAAGCATGACACAATTTTTAATGCTCAACAAATACTTGTGTTTACTCTCATATTTCCTATGTACCTTCCTGTTAGGTAGGATCATGTAGCTATTGCTCATCAATGACCTATGAAGAGAAGTGATGTGTCCCATCTAGGATAAAATACTTAGGTGCATGGAAATCTCTGGCTCTTTCTCCCCTTGTAGGGTTAGAGCTGAGATGACTGAACCATAAGATGTGAACTGGATTTCTAAGTCAATTGATGGATAGAAGCAGCCCTAGAATGCTATCCAATCCTCATCAAATGTTGAGTTTGTGAAAAATGAACATTTATGTGTATAAACTTACTGTGTTTGGGGGGTTATTTTATGACAGTTTAGTCAGCTTACCCTGATTGAAACAAGATAGAGGTAAAACTGAACCTCTATAAAGGTAAATACTGTTAAAATTTCTTCAACATCTATTCTATGCCAGTCATTGTCTCCTTACATGTAACAACTCAATTACTACTCAGAAATTGAGTCACAGAAAAGTTAGGTAATTTGATTTCATAGAGCTAGTAGGGTGTGAGCTTGAAATTTTTGGACCTTATTTTACATAGGCTGAATTTAAGAGGAGAATTCTAAATACGATATAGAGATACATTCTTCATGCTTAAGAGATTTAGTTTTGTGATTCATCACCACAGTGTTGATATTTGGATTCATGGAACAAATAAATGAATATGGAAGCATGTTAAAACAAAAGGGAAAAAAATCATGATTTCTATGGGATATATTTATATTTCTATTTAATGGAGAAAAAGGAGAGAGACAGAATGAGAAAACTCTAAGAGACAGTAGGAAAATCCACCAGATCACTGAAATATCCTTTCTCCCCTCTAAATGTTGGATGTTCAGATCTCAATATCTAGCTCTTTCTCTTTCTGTGGATTCTTTCTAGGTTATCTAACAGTCTCCAAATTTTAAATACCTCCTTTGTGTTAATTGATTTCCATTTTATATGGCTATCCCTGACATACCTCTGGGATTCCAGACCCAGGTATCCAAATGCCTACTGGGATACATATTGGATGTCTAGTAAGACTTAAAAGTAAATATATCTGAAAACTAATTCTTGTTTTACCTTCCCCGTGTTTTCTCCTTCCCCACTCTTATCTATCTAGGTTAATTGCACAAGATTTATCCTGATTGTTTACATCTGAAATAGAGGATCATCTTTTATCCCCTTAAGTGTCCCCACACCCTTCACCCCATCAGCAAGTACTGTAGATTCTTTCACTTCTGTTTTGGGACCCCTCTTTCATTACTCCTGTGCTGCTATCTGGCCTAGAACCCCTTTATTATTTGCCTGATACACTGAAATAAATATACATATATAAATGACTCAGATTTCCCCCATTTTCCTCAACAGGCTATTTCTCATATAGCAGCCAGAGTGACATATTAAAAATAATCATATCATATAATTACCTTGTTCAAAATATGTCAATAAATTTCTTTCATCTAGTGAATGAAAGTCAAAACTGTTTATTTTGGTCCACAAAACACCACATTATCTGGTCCATGTTTTTGGCTCTGATATCATTCCTTCTAATTTTCAACTATATCATTGTTTTCTAGTTTCTATTTTCACTTCTGTATACATTAACAGCTTTATTGATGTATAATCTACATAAATAGATGCACATACATAAGGTCTACAATTTAATCAGTTGTAAAATACCTATACATCTGTGAAATAATGACTAAAATCAACATAGTGTTCATATCCATCACTCCCCAAAGTTTCCTTGTGCTATTTTATGAAACATAGTTCATGCCCCTATCTGTCTCTTCCTTCCACAGTCAACATCTAATCTACTTTATGTCACTCTATCTTAATTTGCATTAAGATACATTTCTATACATTTATATAAATGTAACATACAGTTTGTAATCATTTTTGTATGGCTTCTTTCACACAGCATAAATATTTTGTTTCATTTAAGTTACTGCATGTATTTATAATTCATTTGTTTTTATTGAAGAGAACTAAAAACTTACACATGAACCAAAGATTATTTATCATTTAACTTATTGGTGAACATTTGGGTTGATCCCAATTTGGGGCTGTAATAAAAAATGTTCTGGATATTCTCTTAGATAAATATGTAGATGTGGAATGACTGGATCATATAGAAGATGTGTGTTTAACTGTTTAGGAAACTGACATTATCAATGTATGAGAGTTTGAATTCCTCCATATCTTTCCAAAAGTTGGTATGTTCAGAATTTTAATTTTCAGATATTCTAACAAATATGCTATGGAATATTATTTATTTAATTTGATTTCCCTAATCATTCATATTTTGGAGGATCTTTCCATATGTTTGTTTGCTCTCCATATATTTTCTTTGTTGAAGTATCTGCAAAAATCTATTGCTTATTGTTTATTAGGCTTATTGTTTTATTATTGAGTTTTGAGAATTTTTTATATATTCAGGTTTCAAATCCTTTATCAGATATATTGTTTGTACATATTTTCCCTGTCAATGATTTGTCTTTTCATTATGTTAACAGTGTCTTTTAAAGAACATGAGTTCTTAATTTTCATTAGTTTTATTAATTTGCTATATTATGGAATGAGCTTGTGATATCATGTCTAATAAATCTTTTTCAAACTTAATATAGCAAAGATTGTCTCCTATGTTATATTCTTGAAGTATTACAGTTGTTGGTTATACATTTACTTTTAGGTCTATGATCTATTTTAAGTTCATATTTGTAACTGTTACAGGATATTCAACATCATTTGTTGAAAAGACTGTTCACCAGAGACTTGGCATTGCATTTCGTCAAAAATCAGTTATCCATATATGTTGGGTCTATTTTTGAACTTTATATTTGATTTTCTTGATATATTTGATGCCAACAGCACACTATTTTGGATACTGCAACTTTATAATTATTCTTGGAATAAGAAAAGGTTAGAGCTCCAATTATTTTCTTCTATTTCACTGTTACTCTAGCTATTCTAGGTCTTCTACATGTCCCTATTAATTTTAGATGTAATTGTCAATTTTCTGCAAAAATATCTTCTGAATTTTGATTAGGATTGCATTCTATCCATAGATCAATTTTGTGAAAATTTGCATCTTAACAATATTGAGTCTTCCATCCCATGGTAAAAGTATATTTCTCCATTTATTTGTTCTTCTTGAGTTTCTCTCAGCAATGTTTTATGGATTTCAGTACTCAGATATCTAAATTGGAATTTTTTATACACTTTCATAAGTATTCTGTTTTCCCTGATGTTATATTAAATGACATTTTAAAATGTAAATTCCCAATTATTTCTTTCTAACATATATGAAATAAATTGATTTGTGTATATTGTTCTCAGAAAAAGCAATGTTACTAAATTCAAATATTAATCCTGGGAGTTTATTTGCCAATTTCATCAGATTTTCTACATAGATGATGATATTTTCTTTCAATAAGGGCAGTTCTACTTCTTTTCCAGTCTGAAAGAAATTTATTTCATTTCTTGCCTTATTAAACTGAGTAGAACCAACAGTACCATGTTGAATTTAAGTGGTGAAAGCAGGCATCATTGCCTTTTCCCAGAGCATAATGGCACAGCCTACAGCCTTTCACTGTGAAGAATGATCTCAAATGTAGGTTTTTCATAATTTTTCTTTATCAGTTTGAGGAAGTTCCCTTCTATTCCTGGTTTTCTACTAGACAAAGGATTTGTTAAATGATATTTCACGTTTACTGAAATAATCATTAATTTTCTTTTTTTCTTTTTGCATTTTCCCACTTTTTTGCTATTATGAAAAATGCTTCTATGAGCAGTCATGTAGAAATTTTTGTAGACATATATTTTCATATCTCTTAGGTATATACATAGGAATAGAATTGTTGGATCATGTGGTAACACTACATTTAAAATATTGAGGAAATGCCTATTTTTCCAAAGTGTTTCACCATTTTACACAACTATCAGCAATTTCAAGGTTTATAGCTTCCCACATCCTTACCAACATTTGTCACCATCTTTTTTATTTTGGTCATCATTGCAGATTTGAGACAGTATCTCTATGTGGTTTTGATTTGAATTTCCCTAATGACTAATCACTTTCAACATCTTTTCCAGTTCTTATTGGCTATTTATATATCTTCCTTAAAGAAATGTCTACTCATATCCTTTGCCCAATTCTAATTGGATTATTTGTCTTTTTATTGTTGCATTTTAAGAGTTCTTTATATAATTTGGATACTAGTCACTTAAGAGATATATAATTTGCAAATACATTTGCCCATTGTGTGGGTTGTCTTTTCACTTTCTTCATGGTTTTCTTTGAAATGCAAAAGTTGTGGGGTTTTTTATTATGCTCGATTTAACTATTTTTTCTATTGCTGCCTCTGCTTTTGGGATGGTATCTAAGAAATCATTGCTAACCCATGGTCACAGGGATCTCCTTTTAATATTTTCTTTATGAGTTTTATGGTTTTAGCTCTTAAAGTTAGGTCTATAATCCAATTTTAGATAGTTTGTATATGATGTGATATGAGCCCACCTTGATACTTTTGCATGTGGATATCCAGTTGCCCCAGCAAAACTGTATTGAAAAGATTATTTTTTTCACCATTGAATTACCTTTAAAATATCTATTAACTATAAATGTAAGAGTTTACTTTTAGACTTTCAATTCTATTACATTGAGGTAATTGTCTATCCTTACATAATTACATGATTGTTGCAGCTTTGTAGTAAGATCTGAAATCAGAATGTATGATTTTTCCATACTTATTCTTTTTCAAAATTGCTTAGGCTATTCTGGGCTATTACATCGCTATATGAAATTAGAATCAGGTTGTCAATTTCAGTTGATAATTGTTAATCTAGACTATTTTTGTGTATAAGTTTATTTTATCTGATATTAATGTAACCATGTTTTTTGGGGGGGTTACTGTTTGTGTGGTATAAATTTTCCCCTGCTTTATCTTCTACGTGCTTTTATCTTTGAAAGTAATGTGAGTCCCTGGTGGACAGATCTATGATATTGTTTTCAATTCTTCCAATCTCTGCATTTTGGTTACAGTGTTTTATCAACTTACATATATTGTACATACTGAAAAGATAGATCACTTTGCTATTTGTTTTCTATATAAAACCCAAGGTCATGAAGACTTACTCTTATGTTGTATTTTGGGAGTTGTAGAGTTTAGCTCTTAAATTTAGGTCTATAATAAATTTTAGTTAATTTTGTATATGCTGTGATAGGGGAATCTTTTCTGTTCCTCTTTTTTCCATTTCTTCCTTCTTTTGTATCAAACAGAAAATTTAAAACAGACTATTTTAATTCTCTTGTTGGATCTTTCCCTATATTTTTAGAGATAGTTTCATAGTGTTTTCTTTTGAGTTTACAATTAACATTTTAACTTAAAACAATCTAGTTCAGAGGAATAATAACCTTATTTTCAATAGAATACAAAACCTTTGCACCAATATAGTTCCATTCCTTCCCCATTCCATTGTACTTTTGTTGCCATACAAATTCAATCTTTACACATCATAAGCATATCAATAGTTTTATGGTTAGAGTTTTATGCAGTTATCTTTGGAGAAAGAGTACAACAAGTATGTTTATTCTCTCATAGATATTTACTTATGTAATTACTTTTAATGGTGCTCTTTATTTTTTCATGTAGGTTCAAGTTACTATGTAGTGCACTTCATTTCATCCTGAAGGACACACTAGTATTTCTTGTAGGGCAGGTCTTTTTGCAATGAATTCTCCCAATTTTTGTCTAACTAACAATGCTGTAATTTCATTCTCATTTATGAAGGATAGTCTTGCTGGATATAGAATTATTAGGTGATTGTCTCTTTTATTTCTCTTCTATGATCTTATGGCCTCCATGGTTTCTGATGAAAAGTCAGCTATTTATTGTACTTAGGATCCCTTATATCTGATGAGTCATTCTTCTCTTGCAAATGTCAAGATTATCTCTTTGTCATCAATGTTAAATAGATGAACTATGATGTGCCTAGGTGTGGATTTCTTTGAGTTTATGCTACATGGACTTTGTTGAACTTCTTGAATTTTCCATTAATTTGGGAAATTTTTCACCATTATTTCTCAATTATTTTTTTCTGCCATTTCTTCCTCTCTCACCCGCCCCCCCTTCATCATTTTGGGACTCCCATTTTGCATCTGTTGGTATGCTTGATATTGCTGTACATGTCTCTAAGGATCTGTTTATTCTCCATGTTTCTCTTTCTTTCTGTTCCTCAGACTGTTGATCTCAACTAACCTATCATCAACTTGACTTATTCTTTGTTCTGCTAACTCAAACATCCTTTTAAGTTCCATTAGGGATTTTTTAATTTAAATTATTTCACTTTTTAACTTCAGAATTTCTATCTTTTATATAATTTTATCACAACATTGATATTATCTCTCATTAAATTATCAGTCTCATACTTCAAATCTTTAGACATGATTTCCTTTGGTTCTTTGAAAACATTTTTAAAGGATGATTTAAAGTTATTGCCTAGTAACTCTAAAATTTATGCTTCCTAAGGGAAAATTCCAATTTACTGCTTTATTTCTGTGTATTGTCCATAACTTCCTGTGTCTTTGTATGTAATCATATTTTATCAAAAATTTGCCACTTAAAATAACAAAATAAAACATTCTCAAAGGCTATTTGTGTTAATGTTGTAGTGAGTGTGTGTCTGTTCAATAACTTTCCTGTACTGATTTTAAATTCCAGTATGCCTACTAATTCTGTAAACTCTGCGTTCCCTGTGATTTGCTGCTTGCTGCTAAAATCTGTTCAATTAGCTTGGTGGCCACCTAATAATTCTACAGAGATTTCCTTAAATGCCTTGAACCAGAAAGTGTTTCAACCCTTGCTTAGGAGCTCTTTGTATGCTAGGGCACACCTCCAATGCTGTAAAATCTTAAAATTCTGCCTTAGGCACTTATGCAGATCATCAATATTAGGCAGAAGTGGAAGATTAGGATTTTTTCAGGTTTTCTTGGGCATGAACACAGACAAGCACAAGTTTGTGGCCTTCTACATTCCCACACAAATATGTCATAACTTTTCAAAGCTTTCTATGGACATCTCATTCCCCCACTAGGTTTTTTGATCAAAGTCTTGTTTGTCTCAACTGGAATTGCCTCAGACAGCTGCAATGTTAAACACTTGTTTTTAACAAATGCCAAAAAGATGTAGGATTTTTTCTCACTGAACATGCTCTAGTTAGGTCATATAAAGATGCTCTCTGCTAATGGGTTTCCTCCAGGGTTTCTAAGATGGGTCAAATAGTGGTAATCCTATGGGATTGTGACTTTTTGAAGAAATCCAACACTGGTCTTTCCCCTCCCATGTTTGCTAAGCTTCTGTATTTTATAGGTACTGTGGTTGCACAACTGCTGTTTTATAAGGCTGCTATGAAGCTGGAAAGATTAAATAAGAATAGTGTAAGTTAAAATGTGGCAAAAATTCTTATCGGGATTCAGGTGGATTTTTTTCTTGAATAACAACTTTCAGGATAATGGTAAGTCATTGACTAATTACCGTAACTTTTTTAAAAATTGGTTTTGACAACATTGCCACTGTTCTTACTAATTTTTGACCTCCCAACTCACTTTGAAGTCTTTTAGCCATATAAACGCATTTGTCTTTACCCTTTCCCTCTTTTTGCCAAGGTCTTTTTCCAGTTGCATTGCTAGTTGGTGCTTGGTAGTAATCCCTCAGTGCCAGGGAGGCTTATCCCTGGGAGTCATGTCCCATGCTGGAGGGAAGGTAATTCATTTATATGCTGAGTTAAGATTAGGCAGAGGCCAAATTTGAGCAAAAAGGAAGCTCTCAGGAGGTAACTCTTAGGTACCCTATAATACTAGGCTAAGTTTCAATTTCAAAAGTAAAGAAATAATAATTTTAATATACAGATTGACTAATTTGCTAACAATTTGTTTAGAGTTGTGTATCTATATCCATGAGAGATCTTGGTCTGCAGTTTTCTTTTCTTATACTCTCTTTCTATGGATTTTGTTTCAGAATCAGGCCAGATAGAATGAGTTGTGAAGCATTCTATACTCTATATTCTGGAAGATATTTTTATAGTATTGGCATTATTTCATCCTTAAATGCATTGTAGCATAAGCCATTGAATCTATCTACAACTGGAAGTTTCTTTTTGAGAATGATTTTTGTTCAGAATTCAATATCTTCCACAAATATAGAGCAATTCAGATTATTTAATTATTCTAAGACAAGGTTTCATAATTTTTATCTTTCAGGGAGTTTGCTCATTTCTTTAAAATTGTTGAAATTTTGGCATTAGTTTGTTTATAATGTTCCCTTATTATATTCTTTTTCTCTATATATTTTCTATATTTCTATACTACTCTGTAGAATCTGAGGTGAGGTCTCATCTTTCACATTTCACATGTTGATTTGCCTTTTGTCATTTTTTCTTGATTAGTAAGGCTAAAAGTTTGTGAATTTTATTGATTTTCTCAAAGAAAAACTTTTGATTGTTTTATTTTCCCAGCTGCTTAAACAAATACCATATGTTGGCTTAAACAATGGCAATTTATTAGCTCATAGTATTGAGGCTAGGAGAAATCCAAAATTAAGGTATCAACAAGGCAATTATTTCTGTCCAAAAACTGGAATTCTGGGTCTGGCTGCAAGCAGTCTTTAGGTCCTTGCTTCTTGTTGTCATATGACAATGCACTGATGACATCTTCTTTCTCTTCTGGGGTCTATTGACTACCAGCTTCTTGCTCTTCCAATGGAAGCTCTTTTGCTGCAGCCAACTTCCTTTGCTAATATAGACCTCATCATTATTGGATTAAGGACTAACTTAATCAGTTTGGGCACATAACTAATAACATCTTCAAAGTTTTTATTTACAAAGGAGTGCAAACCCACAGGATGGTTTAGAACCTGAGCATGCTTTTTGTAAGGGACATGATTCAATCCCCAAAAATGATTTTTCCCTATTAACTTTCCATTTTCCATTTCACTGATTTCTGCTCTGATCTTTATTATCACCTTATTTTCTGCTTACTTTGGTTTCATTTCTCTAATATTTTTCTTGTTATTCAAGGCAGAAGATAAAGTCATTTACTTGAGACCTTTCATATTTTCTAATATGGACAGTGAGAGTAATAAATTTCCTATTGGTACTATTTTAGCAGCATTCTAGATTTTTTGATAAGTTCAGTTTCCATTTCATTCCTTTGAAAATCCTTTCTAATTTCCTTTTGGATTTTCTTGGATATCTTGGTAATTCACATGTGTGTTATTTAGTTCCAAATATTTAGATACATTTTAGATATAAATCTATGATTAATTGATTTCTAACAATCCCCACTGTGTTCAGAGAACATATTATTTATGATTTGTATGCATTTAAATTTGAGACATGTTTTATGAGCCAGAATATGATCTACTCTTATAAATGAACAATGTGTATTTGAAAGACATATGTATTCCCCATTTTTATGTTGAGAATTCTAGAAACATGAGGTATGTCAAATCAGTTGTAAATATTGTTCAAGTTTCCTCAATATTTACTGATATTGTGTTGTATTTTATCAATTATTGAGTGGGGTATTGATTTATTCAATTATTTTTGAGCATTTGTTTCTCCTTTGTAATTCTATGAGATTTTGCCTCAGGAATTATGAAGTTGTGTTATTAGGTCATAAATGTTTAGGCTTTATTGTTATTTTTTTAGTTAGGCCAATAAAAAGAATTTATTTGGAAAATGGGGGAAAGAACAGAGCTTGCTGAGAAATGGGAGAGAAAGATGGAAATACACACCAAGATTTGGTCCTGCCTCCTCTAGACAGAAGACTGAGCTCTGCCTTGTTTAGTTACAATGTTTAATATTTTTATGTCCTGTTAATTTAGTCATTCATTTTTAAGAAATAATTATCTTTATCCCTGAGGTTATTCTCTGCTCTGAAATCTACAGTGTATATATTAATATGGCTACACAAGCTTTCTTTTTAATTCATGTTTGTATGGTCTATCATATTTCATCCTTTTATTTTTGACTTATCTGTGATTTTATATTTAAGGTTCATTTATTTTAAGCACTTTATAAGTTAAGCCTTGCTTTTTTACCCAAATTGTATCATCGCTCCCTTTTAGTGTGTTGTTTAGAACATTTGCACTTAATGAGATTTCTGGTATGGTCATGTTTAATTCTATCATCTTTTTAATTTTTTTCGTTTTTTTCCATCTATCCTTTGTTCTTCTTTTTTTTTTTTTTTTTTTTTTTGAGAGTACCCTTTGTTCTTCTTATTCTGCCTTCTTTTGGATTAACTGAGTATTTTCTATTATTCCATTTTGTCACCTTTATTTACTGTATAGCTATAATTTTTTACTTTGTTATTTTAGCAATTGTTTAGGGATAATAATATAAATCTATAACATATTCTACCTTCAGGTTATATTTGAAATTTTGCATAGGAAAATAATAATACTATCTTCCATTTCTTTTCCCCAGGTTTTGTTAATAGTTAACTATATTATGATACAGTGTATTATATACACACATATATATGTAGTATAGACATATTAAACATAATATGTACTATATTGCATATATAAAGTAGACATTATAGATAATAAAATATTGAAATAATACAAACATTATACTATATATATTATACATATGTATATATAGTTTATCATCTATATACTGTCATTATTTTAGTATTATTATTTTGTTTAAATATTCCATTGTAAAGATGTAAACAAAAAGAAAAAACAAGATGTCAACAATAAGAAAAAAACATGTTTAGCCAGGTAGTTACCATTTATTGTGATCTTCATTTCTTTCTGTAGATCTATATTTTCTATCTGGTGTCATTGTTCCTTCTTTCAAAAGAAATTTTTCATTGTGGTGTGATGTGCCAAGTGGTGATGAAGTCTCTTACATCTTGCATATTTAAAATGTCGTTTTCTTGCCTTAGGTTTTGTATTATATTTTCATTGGGTAGAGAATTCTAGATATAGTGAAATTAAGAAACATGTGGTTTTAATTAAGGAACAGTTATCTTCTAGAGATATCCAGAATAAGGCATTATTATTTGAGAAGAAATTTAGAAAGGGTTATGGCAAAGGGATAAATAGAAAATTTTAAGTCAGGTGAGAGCTACATATGTTTTGAAATTTTCTGAATATTAACCTCCATTGGAATCCACACTGAAAAGAGGTATTTGACATGTTAGAAGAACAAAATCATACTACAAGTTTAGCTGTAGGGTCATAAGTCTGCAAAAATTGCTTGTTCATCAAACTGGAAATTCTGAAAGTACAGAAACAACAAAAAGTGAGAATTAATATAGAGCCATCAGCAATTGTCAACTCATTGAACTGAACTTTAATCTCATTTTTAAAATATAGCCATCAAAAACAAAATTTATGTAACTAGATTCAGGTCTAGTTGAGGAATACTTGTTGACTGCTGCCTTTCAGATAAGCATTCTCCTTACGCAAATTTTAATATCTACAGATAAACTGAAAATATGTCTTAAAGGGCCCTTATTTTAAATATGATTACATGAATACTATGATTGAGATAGTGGAAATATAAGGGAACTTTTTTGAGACCTGAAATGGCAATAACATGCACATACACATTGCTATCATGACTGGAGCCTCTGGCACTGGACTTAAGGATCTAGGTCTTGGTGGATTTAACAAGCTGCTAACTCACACAACTAAATCCTATGTAGGATAGATGGTGGAATTGGAGATACACTGCATATAGGTGAGTATCCCAAAAGCATATGTTATCATTGAGCAAAGTTCTTCACCATGATGGATAGTGAGATAATTATCTATCTGTGAATTCAGTCCGGGTGGAGAAAAAAAAAAAATGCTTCTCCCATCCTTCTTCACTACAAACCCACATTCACTAGGGTTTGGGAACAAAAATTGCAACTATTTGTCACCCTAAATATTCAAGCATAACATAAAATATAAAGTGGTCTAGTAAGGAATGCTTTTCTTTATGGAATAAGTTATTACACTTGCCTAAATTTGATAATGTTTCCCTCTCCATGCAATTGTTGTTGTTTGTTTCTAATTTCTGATTGCTGGGCTCTCTTAATAGTCTTTATTCCAAATAAACTTCCCCCTGCCCTACTCACCATTGTCTCTCAGGTTTAGCTACTTATCTGAAGCCTCAGCAGACCTTATATTTGATTCTCATGAGTTATACTGCTATATGCATATAAATACCCATATCTCTATTTATATCTGTATATCTAACTTGCACTTCTAGTTTTCTCTCCAAGTCCTTATGCCTTCATGCATATAGCACATCTCTAATTGGATGTTCAACCAGCTGAAATACAGAGAAAATTAAGGTCACTTGGTGGTCAACATTTTTTTAATTTTCTTATTGCTAAATTATTTCTGCACAGTAAAATATGTTATCAGGAAGACAGTATGTTTCTGAAAAGAAAAGCTTTGCTGCCACAGAATACTTTGGTTTCAATACTGTCCCTGCTTTTTATTTTATATGTGACTTAGGAAGCTGTAAGCTGTAAAGTTCTGAGCCTCATTTTTCTAATTTGTAAATTAAGGATAACAGACCCTAGTTTACTTATTGCTATAAGTATTAAATCACATAATTCACAGAAAATCACTAATATAAATGGTAAGCACTTTACAATCGTTAATGCCTTCCTTTCTAGTTTGTTTCCAGTTATAATTTCCCTACCCCACAGCCAAATGGAACTGTCTACTAGGATTTTTCAAACCATCTTCTTTGGAAAAATGCTTGATTCCTAGTTTCTGATAGATTGGATTTTAGGACATTTGGGGATATTTATTCACATTATTTTCACTCATTAAGGCTATGTATACCACACTTTGAGGTGGAATTATGAGCACATGAATTTAAAAATAATTTTTAATTACATTTTCTTAGGCACTGTACTCAACACTTTGGGGAAATTTTCAGTGACTGTCATATGAATATTTTTACTTGCTTGCTTTTTCCACTCAGGTCCTTTAAAAATGGAGATAGAAGTGGTTATTTGAAGAAATTTTCCTCACTAATTAAAAACTAAATTCCACTCTCTTACACAGATTAATTATCCATTCACTACACATTGGGAATCTTACCAACCTTAGTTTGTACTGATCTTATTAATTTGTCTATGTTTATATCCTAAAGCAATGAATATGTATGTAGGAAAAGGTTTGAAAGAAATTTTGGGAAAACCTTTAAGTAGTGTATTTTATTTTAAAATAGAGATTCCTTAATACTATTGGGTAGAGAATTATTGATGTGCAATAATTTTGATCAAGAAATGTAATTTATGAAGATATCTTGCTTTCAGTTTTCTTAAGATTTTTCAATCAGCTTATAGTTTCCAATTATGATTTCTGATAAGCAAATATCTGTGGAAGAATATTAGCAATTTGTGCATAGAAATTGAATAGAGGAAAATTCTGTTTGCCTGAAAGAGAAGTATTCTGATATTAAATTGGTTCCTTATATTTCATTGCAAACCATTAAATTACCAAAAGAAGTGTATTCATTGAAAATAAAGTTATGATTATTTTGTCTGGTAAATGGACAAAAGTCTCTCCTTTTAACCTCCAACTGCACAGGTTAGAAGATATATACTATACCCATTGCTTTTTTACTATTATATTTCTCACTGTCATCTCAAAATTCTCATAAATTAAATATATGCCTCAACTTGTTATTATAATAACATTTGAATTTGCCAATATAAGGCATACTGCAGGGAATTATATTCCAGTGAAGCCTAAACTAGACAACAAACATCTTCAAACATAAAATACATTTTTTAGAAATATGTATTACAATCTAGAATATTTTCAGCTATGCAAAAGTTCAGGATTTAATTTTTATAGTGAATATAAATTGTTAAAGAACCTAGTGTTTCATTATCAAGAGTGTAGTTCATATCTGAATAAAAATTACAAAGGTGACATCATCAACATGGTGATGTAAGACACTCATTGAAAAAGTCTTCCTTCAGAATCAACTAATAAAAGAACAAACTTCCTTAGAACTTTGGAGTATGACAGAGACTGGAGAAAGACTCCACAAAAAGTGAATAGAAGATAAAGCAAAATAATCTGCAAGATCAAGTAGGAGATTTCTGTCCCAGAACTGACATGCTGGACTTTACCCCCACACTCAGTCTTGTGCAGCTTGGGAGTTCTGCAGAAGCAGCAAGACCCAGGTCCCTCCTACCGTGGAGGCAGAATATAGAGCCGCTCTGACCACCACTTAAAAACCCTACACATATGAAGGCAGAGGGACTCAAGTCTGCCAAGGCCCAGGGCAGAGCACAAGTGGCTGAGGAGTATCAGAAACAAAAAGACAACCAGAGGGAAAAAAAGAGAGAGAGAAAGAGAGAGAGACTATGGCAAAACTCTAGGCAACAGGTACACACCCACTCTCCAGTTTCTTTGGCTGGATCTCCTAAATGCCAAACAGATTTTTCTAGAGTGACCTTACATTCTGGATTGACCATATCTGGATTTGTGGGGTGACTTATTCTAATGGGGAAGAAACTGGAGGCTGAAAATCCTCAGAGAAAGAAAAAAGAGAAATGTTAAACTGAACTTCTATAAGACAAAATATGATCCTGAACTGAAAAATGTAAGTAAAAGAGGGCACTGAGTGATTGAGAGGATTTCATCACATCCTAGGAACAGGTAAGAAAATTCTTCACAAAAATAAAAACAGATCAAAACTTCCAGAGAAGGAACAGAGGAAAGGAAACTTTCTCCTGGAGGTGAAACAATTGCACAAAAAGTACAATATTAAAAATTGTACTACATATCCAGGGCAAGAGTCAGATGAAGAAAAGCTGAAAAAAACCTGAACAGTTAAGCATGAGCTACCCTAAATGTCTAGAATAAGTTGGACCAATTATCAAAGAAAAGATTTAGCACATATTTAAAAAAATTAAATCCTAGACAAGAAGGAGAAACTGACCTTCACAGTTAACTCATGAATTTAATTTGATGACCTCACATCATCAACAACAAAATAATTAACAGACATACTAAGAAAGATATCAATCAGGAAGTTATTGCTTAGTCAAAGGAACAAATTAAAACTTCAGAGGAGACACAGCATTTGGAACAACTGAATAAAGAAGTTCAAACAAATCCCAAAAATCAATTTAAGGAGATGAAGGAAAATATGGATATAGAGCTAAAGGATATTAAGAAAATAATATGTGAGTACTGATAAGAATTTTAAAGTTTTAAAAGAAACATAACAGGAGTTCTGGGAAGATGGCATAGGAATAGGCAAGAAGGGCTCAACTCTCTCATAAAAACAATGGGGAGTGGCCAAAAGCTAACCAAGGGACCTAATCTGGGGGTCAACATACCAGGAGAGTGCTGCACAACTCCAAGGAGAATGATGGACAGAGAGGCAAAGAACCCAAAATAAAAAACATGAGTTACTAATCCTGTGAGGTGGCCAGGAAGGGCTCCCATCCCCTACCCGCAAGATGTTAAGCCAGGATAAAACCCCTGGCTCACTGCAGCCAACTGAGAAGGGACAGTCTTCCTCCCTGTCAACTGTTACAAGGGCAGAGGGAAGATGAACCAGAGACCTTTTCTTCAGTAAATTTGGACAGCAGAGGCTGCATTAAATCTCAGCTCTGGCCAGACCAGAAAACACAGGAAGAGATTGAAAGAAATACCTCTGTCGTATTGTTTGTTGAAAAGGGCCATCTGCTGGCTGCTGGCTGATGAAGATATTGCAAGAAGAAAATTGATTTTAGGTCTCTCATTACCTTTACAAACCATACTAGAAAACAAGAAGAGATGGTCCAGCCAAAGGAAAAGAAATCACAAAACAAAACAACAAAAAACAAATATCCTGAAGAGATATAGAATTTAAGAAAATTAATCAATGATAATCACACAAATCTCCTAAATCAATTCAAAAAAGTGAAGGAAAATATGAGTAAAGAGATAAAGGATATTAAGAAGACACTGGATGAGCATAAAGAACAATCTGAAATCCTGTAAAAAAAAGTAACAGAATTTATGGGAAAGAAAGACAAAATGGATGAAATTTAAAAAATACATTAGAGGCACATAAAAGCAGATTTGAATTGCTTGAAGACAGAATTAGTGATTTTGAGGACAGAACATCTGAACTGGAAAAGTCAGTAGAACAGAAAGAGAAAAGAATGGAAAAAATGAAAGAGGGTATCAGGGAATTGAATGATAATGTGAAACACATAAACATATGAGTTATCAGTGTCCCAGAAGGAAAAGAGAATGGAAAAGGGACAGAAAAGATATTTGAGGAAATAATGACTGAAAACTTCCCAACTCTTATAGAAGACATAAATATCAATATCCAGAAAAGACAACATAATAGACCTTCTATGAGATACCTACTATTCGGAATGAAAAATATTAGAGATAAAGACAGGATTCTGAAAGTAGCAAGAGAAAGCAAATCCTCACATACAAGGGAACCTCAATAAGATTAAGTGTTGATCTCTCATGAGAAACATGGAGGTGGGAAGGAAATGTTATGATGTATTTAAGGTACTCAATGAGAAAAACTGCCAGAAAAGAATTCTGTATCTGGCAAAACTGTCCTTTAAAACTGAGAGTGAGTTTAAAGTCTTCACAGACAAACAAAACTGAAAGTATATGCTACCAAAAGGTCATAATTATAAGAGCTACTAAAGGGAGTGCTGTAGCCTGAGTAGAAAGAACAAGGGCAAGAGACCTGGAGAAGAGTGTAAAAATGAAGATTATTAAGAAGGGTAAACTAAACCGTTAAAAGACAGACAATAGTAAGACACGATGGAAGAAAGTCAAAGGACAAAATGAATGAAGTAAGTAATGCCTTTACAGTAATAACATTGAATATTAATGACTTGAACTCCCCAATCAAAAGACATAGACTGATAGAATGGATAAAAAAATATGAGCCATCTATATACTGTCTGCAAGAAGCTCACCTCAATCATAAGGGCACAACCATGTTGAAAGTGAAAGGTCAAAAAAAGATTCCACACAAACAGCAACCAAAAAACTGCAGTAGTGATACTAATATTGTACAAAATAGACTTTAAATGCAAAACTGTTATAAGGGACGAAGGAGGTCATTATATATTAATAAAAGGGGTAATTCAACAAGAAGAAATAACTATAAAAAATATATATGTACCTAACCTGGGGTCCCCAAAGTACATGACGCACACACTGGCAAAACTAAGGAAGAAACAGATCTCAGTATTGGATAGAACATCTGGACAGAGGATAGACAAAGAAACAGAGAGCTTGAATAATATGATAAATGAAATAGATCTAACAAAACTGTATAGAGCTTTATACCCCAATACAGCAGGACATACATTCTTTTCAAACACTCATAGATTCTTCTCCAGGATAAACCATATGGTGAGTCATAAAAAAGGACTCAATATATATAAAAACATTGGAATTATAAGTAACACTTTCTCTGATTATAAAAGAATGAAGCCGGAAATCAGTAATGGATGGAAAAAGGGAAAATTCATAAGTATATGGAGATTAAACAATGCACTGTTAAATAATCATTGGGTCAAAGAGGAAATTGTGAGAGAATTCAGCAAATATCTTGAGATGAATGAAAATGAGAACACAATTTATCAAAACCCATGGGAAATTTATAGCCCTCAATGCTTACATTAAAAAAGAAGGAAGAGCTAAAACTGAAGAGCTAACTTCACATCTGGAGTAACTAGAAAAAAACAACAAACCAATCCCAAAACAAGTTGATCGAAAGAAATTGTAAAGATCAGAGCAGAAATAAATGAAATCAATAACAAAATAACAGTAGAGAGAATCAATGAAGCCAAAAGTTGCTTCTTTGAGAATAGCAACAAAATTGAGAAATACTTAGATAGAATTACATAGAAAAAAAGAGAAAAGGTAAAAACAAATGAAATCAGAAATGACAGGGGGGACATTATCACTGACTGTGCAAAAATAAGAGAGATCATAAGAGGATACTATGAACAACTGTACATCAAAAAAACAGACAATTTGGATGACATAGACAAATTCCTAGACTCACACGGACAAACTACACTGACCCTTGTATAAACAGATCTCAAAAAACCAATCACAAGTAAAGAAATTGAAAAGTCATCAAAAACCTCTCAAAGATGAAAAGCATAGGACTAGATGGCTTTGCAAATGAGTTCTACTAATCATTCAAAGATGATATAATACCAATCTTGCTCAAGTTCTTCCAAAATTGTGAACAGGAAAGAATGCTATAAAACTCATTCTATGAAGCTAACATCACCTTAATACCAAAAACAGATAAAGATACTACAAAAAAAGGAAATTACAAACCAATATTTTTAATGAATATAGATGCAAAAATCCTCAACAGAATATTTGCAAACCAAATCCAAAAGCACATAAAAAAAAAAAAAATACACCATGATCAAGTGGTTTTTATATAAGGTATGCAAGGGTGGGTCAACACAAGAAAATCAATTAGTGTAATAAACCACCTTAATAAATTTAAGAAGAAAAATCACCTTATTGTCTCATTTGATGCAGAAAAGTCATTTGACAAAATGCACCAACCTTTCTTGATAAAAAGCCTCCAAAAGATAGGGTGCTTTCTTTTTTCTCCTAATTTTTAATATATATATTTTTATCACAGAAGTTGTGAACTTACCAAACAGTCATGCACATGTGTAAAATTCCCATACAACACCCCTTCACCAACACACTACACACTGTGGAATATTTGCTACAGACTATGAAATAATATCATCAAGCTATTACCACTAACTATGGTCTACAGCGTACATTTGGCATATTTTTTCAAACCCCCCTATTATTATTATTATTATTATTATTATTTTAAGATTTTATTTATTTATTCATTTATCCCCCCCTTGCTGCTTGTGCTCGCTGGGTCAGCTAACCACGCCGTGCGGGCGGGCTTGCCTTCACCAGGAGGCCCCGGGAACCGAACCCGGGGCCTCCCATATGGTAAACGGGAGCCCTACTGATTGAGCCACAGCCGCTTCCCTCAAACCCCCCTATTATTAACACTGTACATCTTTGGCATTGATGCAAGAATATTACATTATTGCTGTTAAACTATGGTCCATAAGCTACATTACTTGTATTTTTCCCATGCTTCTCCACATTTTCCCACCACCAGGCAATAGTGATGTACATCCGTTCTAGTTCACAGAAGGATATTCTTGCATTTGCACTATCAAATCCACCTCTAGGTACACTGTGTTAATCAGTTCCCAGATTATTCTCTAGCATTCTTTCAAATGACATTTACATCTCTAGACTACTCTTTTCAACCACAATCCCATTTATAAATGATCTGTTATTTACTACATGTTACCATCGACTCTATCCATTTCCACACTTCTACAGTCAAGTTTATTAAAATATTAAGCATCAGTACATGCTAACAGCTGTCCTCTTATCTTCTAATAACCTATATTCTATGTTTTTTCTCCATGCATTTATTCTTCGTATTTAGTTCATATTAGTGTGACCGTGCAATATTTGTCCTTTTGTGTCTGACTTACTTCACTTAGCATAATATCCTCAAGAATCCATGTTATCATATATGTCCCAATTTCTTTTCTTCTTGCAGCAGCATAGTATTCCACTGTATGTATACACCACATTTTGTTTATCCATTCATTTGTTGATGGGCACTTGGGTTGTTTCTATCTTTTGGCAATTGTGAATAATGCCACTTTGAACATTGGAATGCAGATGTTGTTTGTGTTACAATTTTCACTTCTGAATATATTCCTAGTAGAGCAATTGATGGATCATATGGCAATTCCATATTTAGCTTCCTGAGGAACCGCCAAACTGTCTTTCACAGGGCTGCACCATTTTACAATCCCACCAATGGTG
Organism: Tolypeutes matacus; assembly: GCA_026826555.1. Classification (NCBI taxonomy): domain Eukaryota; kingdom Metazoa; phylum Chordata; class Mammalia; order Cingulata; family Chlamyphoridae; genus Tolypeutes; species Tolypeutes matacus. Next base: position 13,445,295 of record JAKSZT010053779.1, on the reverse strand, counting down.
AAGGAGTGTTCCTACTTTTCCACATTCTCTCCAACACTTACTGTTTTCTGTTTTTTGTTTTTGTTTTTAATAATGGCCATTCTATGAGGTGTGAGATGATAGTTCATTTTCATTTTGATTTCCATTTCCCAAATACATTTTTTTTTCATGTGCTTTTTGGCTATTTGTATTACTTCTTTGGAAAAATATCTGTAAAAATCTTCTGCTCATTTTTAGTTGGATTGCTTGCTCTTTTATTATTCAGTTGTATGATTTCATTATACAGAATGGAAATCAAACTATTGGATATGTGGTTTCCAAATATTTTCTCCCAGTGAATGGGCTGCCTTTTCACCTTCCTGAGGAAGTCCTTTGTATCATAAAAGTGTTTAAGTTTGGGGAGTTACCATTTATTTCATTGCTCATGCTTTTGGTGTAAGGTTTAAGAAAGCACCAATTACTACCAGGCCATAAAGATTTTCCTATGTTTTCTTCTGGGAGCTTTATGGTTCTAGCTTTTATATTTAGGTCTTTGATCCATTTTGAGTTATTTTTTTATATAAGGTGTGAGATACAGGTCCTCGTTCTTTCTCTTGGATATGGATATCCAGTTCCCCCAGCACAATTTGTTAAATAGACTCTTGTGACCCAGGTGGGTAGGTTTGACAGGCTTGTCAAAAATCTCTTGACCATAGATGTGAAGTTCTGTTTCTGAACCATCAATTTTGTTCCATTGGTCTATGTGTCTATCTTTATGCCAGTACCATGTTGTTTTTATCTCTCTAGCTAGGTAATACGATTTACAGTCTGGTAGTGAGAATCTTCCAACTTCGCATTTCCTTTTTAAGATGTTTCTGACTATTTGGGGCCCTTTACCCTTCCAAATAAATTTGATAATTGTGTTTTCCTTTTGTTTAAAAAATGCTAGTGGAATTTTTATCAGGATTGCATTGAATCTTTTATCAATTTGGATAGAATTGACATCTTAATATTTACTCTTCCAATCCATGAACACGGACAGTTCTTCCAATTATTTACATTTTTTAAAAAAACTTCTTTTAGCAATGCATTGTAGTTTTCTGAATACAAGTGCTTTACATCCTTGGTTAAGTTTATTCCTAAATATTTGATGCTTTTAGTGACTATTGTAAATGGGATTTTTTTCCTGACTTACTGCATAGATTATGCATTATTAGTGTATAGAAACACCATTGATTTTTGCTTATTGATCTTGTATCCTGACACTCTACTGAAAATGTTTATTAGCTCTAGAAGTTTTCTATAGATTATTGGGGAATTTCTTGGCATAGCATCATATCACCTGTGAATAAAGTTTTACTTCTTCCTTTCCAATTTGGACGCCTTTTGTTTCTTTTTCTTGCCTGATTGCTCTAGCTATAGCCTCTATCACTATATTGAACAACAGTGATGACAGTGGGCATCCTTATCTTGTTCCTGATATCAATGGGAAAGCTTTCAGTCTTTCACCATTGAGTACAATTTTAGCTGTGGGTTTTCCATATATGACCTTTTTCATGTTGAGAAACTTTCCTTCAATTCCTATCTCTTGCAGTATTTTTATCAAGAAGGGATGCTGTATTTTGTCAAATGCCATTTCTGCATCAATTAATAGGATCATGTGATTTTTCATCTTTGATTTATTAATGTGGCATATTACACTGATTTATTTTCTTGTGTTGAACCACCTTTGCATGCCTCATATAAAACCCACTTGATCATAATGAATAATCATTTTAATATGCTGTTGTATTCAATTAGCAAATATTTTATTGAAGTTTTTGCATCTGTATTCATTATGGAAATGTGTCTGTAATTTTCTTTTTTCATAAACTTTTATCTGGTTTTGATATTAGGGTGATATTCATTTCATAGAATGAGTTTGGTAGTGTTCCTTCTTGTTCAATTTTTTGCAAGAGCTTAAGTAAGACTGATATTAAATCATCTTTGAATGCTTGATAGAACACACCTGTGAAACCATCTGGTCCTGGGCTTTTCATTTTGGGGAGTTGTTTGATGACTGTTTCAAACTTTTTAATTGTGATTGGTTTGTTGAGGTCTTCTATTTCTTCCAGTGTCAGTGTAGATTGTTCATATGTTCCTAGGAATATTTCCATTTCATCTACATTGTCTAGTTATTTGGTGTACAGTTCTTCATAGTATCCTCTTATGATCTCTTTTATTCCTGTGGAATCGGTAGTAATATCTCAATTTTCATTTTTAAAATTTCATTTGTTTGCATCTTCTCTCTTTTTCCCTTAGTCAGTCTAGTGTCTTAGTTTGTAGATTTTGTTAAACTTCTCTAAGAATCAACTTTTGGTTTTGTTAATTCTCTGTATTGTTTTTTTTTTTTTTTTCAATTTCATTTATTTCTGCTCTGCAATTCATTATTTCATTCCTTCTACTTGCTTTGGGATTATTTTGCTGCTCTCTTTCTAGTTCCTCCAGCTGTATAGTTAGGTCATTGATTTTAGCTCTTTCTTTTTTTTAAGGTAAGCATTTAGGTTATAAATTTCCCTCTCAGCACTGCCTTCACTGCATCCCACAAGTTTTGATATGCTATGCTCTTTTCATTCATTTTGAGATATTTATCAATTTCTCTCAAAAATTCTTATTTGACCCACTGATTATTTAAGAGTGTGTTGTGTAATCTCCATATATTTGTGAATTTTACCTTTTCCCACCTCTTCTTGACTTCCAACTTCATTCTATTATGATCAGAGAAAGTGTTTTGTATAATTTTGATCTCATTGAATTTATTAAGATCTGATTTGTGTCTCAACATATGGTCTATCCTGGAGAAAAGTCCAAGAGGACTTGAAAGGAATGTATATCCTGCTAGTCTAAGGGCCAATGTTCTGTATATGCCTATTAGTTTTAGTCCATTTATCATATTTTTCAAACTTTCTGTTTTGCTATTGATCCTCTGCCCAGATGTTTTATCTGAAGTTGAGAGTGGTGTATTGAAGCCTCCAAATATTATTGTAAAGACATCTATTTCTCCCTTTAGTTTTGCCAGTGTTTGCCTCATGTATCTTGGGGCATCCTGAATAGGTTCAGATATATTTATGATTGTTATTTCTTCATGGTGAATTACCCCTTTTATTAATATATAATGCCCTTCCTTGTCTCTAGTAACAGATTTGCTTTTAAAGTTTATTTCATCTGATATAAGTATAGCTATTCCTGGTGAATTTTTTGTTTGTTTAGTTTTATTCTTGTTTTTATTTTTACTGCATGCGTAGAATATCTTTTTCCAGTGTTTCACTTTCAGTTTATTGGTATCCTTGGGTCTAAGGTGAATCTCTTATTTGGCTCATATTTTCTCATCCATTCCTCCAGTCTGTGTCTTTCGATTGGGGAGTTTAATCCATTAACATTCAATGTTACTACTTTCACCCATTTTCACTTTTGGATTTTATCTTTCATAATTTATTTTCACCAGATTTTTTACACTTTTAATTTCTTTTACTGATATAATCTTCATTTCTAGACTCTCTCCCAAGCCTCTCTCTCCTGTCTTTTCTTTTCAGTCAGTAGCACTCCCGTTAGTATTTCCTGAAAAGCTGTTTTTTTTTTTTGTTTAAACTCTCTCAGTTTCTATTTATCTGTGAATATTCTAAATTCACCCTCATTTTTTAAAAACAATCTTGCTGGATATAAGATTCTTGGCTGGAATTTTTTCTCTTGCAGTATCTTAAATATATCATACCACTGCCTTCTTCCTTCCATGGTTTCTGATGAGAACTTGGCAATTAATCATATTGGATATCCCTTATATGTTATGCATTGCTTTTCTCTTGCTGCTCTCAGAATTCTTCATCTTTGGCATTTGACATTCTGATTAATATGTATCTCAAAGTGGTCTATTTGGATTGATTCAGATGGGAATACATTTCTTCAAATATTCCTTCTTCCCCTTTTCCCTTCTCTTCTCCTGTGACTCCCATGACATATATGTTTGCACATCTCTTGCCATCATTTAGTTCCCTGAGATTCTGTTCAATCTTTTCCATTCTTTTCTTCATCTGTTCTTTTATATGTTCACTTTCAGAGGCCATATCTTCAGGCTCACTTATCCTTCTTTCTGCCTCCTCAAATCTGCTGTAATATGCCTCCAGTATGTTTTTAATTTCATTTATTGTGCCCTTTATTCCCATAAGATCTGCTATTTTTCAATGTATGCTTTCAAATTCTTCTTTGTCCTCACCAAGTGTCTTCTTAATATCCTTAATTTTTTTAGCCATCTCATTGAATATATTATGGAGATTTGTTTGAACATCTATGGTTAGTTGTCTCAATTCCTTTATGTCATCTGGAGGCTTATCTTGTTCCTTTAACTGGGCCATATCTTCCTTTTACTTGGTGTAGATTATAATTTTTTTGTCGGTGTCTTGGCATCTGGCTAACTAGATGTATTTATTCTGTGTGCAGTTTCTCTCTTTAGTTTAGGGTTTTCTTCCCCTTTTCCCCATGCTGGTTGTGTAGTAGGAGTAGGCTAGGGAAACACTGTCCCCCTCCTGTCCTTTTGGGGGTGGAGCCACAGGAGCCCAACAGTTGAGTTCATGCATGTCAAAAGCACCTGCAGTTGCCCTGAGAGGCTGAGGAAACACCAGCCCTCTTCTATCCTGTGGGGGGGGGGGTCAGGGTCAGCAGTAGAGATGGAATCAAAGGCATTCAACAAACCAGTCTGTTCTGGCTGAAAGTGCCTGCAGTTGCCTGGAGAGGCTGAGGAAACACAGCTCCCTTCTTATCCTTTTGAGCATCAAGGATGGACCAACAGGTTTCTGAGTATCCAGTCTGTGCAGGCTGAAAGCACCTGCATTTGCCCAGAGAGGCTGAGAAAATGCAGCTCCTCTCCTTTCTTATTGAGGTACAGGGATGGAGCCCCAGGTGTCTGACTATTCAGTCTATGCTGGCCTAAAGTGTCTGCAGTTACCCCAAGAGGCTGGTGCAGGTCCCCCCAATTCTTCCCTGCCAGAGGTGGGGTTGGAGCCTAGGTTAGGTCTGCCACAGAACAGCTCTCAAGGCTGCTCTTGCCACCAGTGAAAGCTCTGACCTCCACAGCGTGGAGATGGCCAGTCTCCTCTTTCCATTTTTTTCAAGGATGTTGCAGGATGCTCTTCTGGTCTCATGGGACCCTAAAACAGGTGCTTTAGATAGCTCTGGGTGATTACTAACTGTCCTGTAGGATGAGGTGATTCTTTGAGTTCCTTACTCTGCTGCCATCTTGCCCCTTCACCTAAGGATGCTGTATTAGTAAGCCAAAAAGGTGCTGATGCAAAGTACTAGAACTCTGTTGGCTTTTATAAATATTATTTATTTGGGATAGAACTTTACCATTACAAGGCCCTAAAATTCCAACTCAATGTACCATAAGATGTGCTTTCTCACTGGAAGTCTGTTGCCACGTGTTGACACAAGATGGTGGGCAATGTCTGCAAGGGTTCAGCCTTCCTCTTTCCTCTTAAGTTTCCGTGGTTCCAGCTTCTTCCAATTTCAGCAGTAGGCTGGAATAAGGCTCTTCACTCTCCCTGGGGCTTATTTCCTTCTGGGGTCAGCTGCTCTGTTCTCTCCACAAAGTCAACTGTAGACTATCAGGCAAATCTCTCTTCCCAGGGCCTGTCTATGGAGCACTCTCTCTTCCTGCATATCTGCTTCTGTGTGTGTACTTCCGTGTGAGACTCTGTTTTATCAGCCCAAGGGGGCTGGGACTTGATGCTGAGTCGCATTCTAATGATATGGTTGGATCAAAGCCCTAATTGTAACTTAATTTAATCAGATGTCTCAGCTGAATCTAATACAATGAAAGGTTTATCACTCCAGAGGAACAGGCCACCTTACAAACAAAAATCTATATTTCTTTTTGGAATTCGTAAATAATATCAAACTGCCACAGATGCTTTCTTAATATAGTAAAGTGCCTATATGGAAAACCTACAGCTAGCATTGTACTCAATAGTGAAAGACTGAAAGCTTCCCTGCTGAAATCAGGAACAAGGCAAGGATGCCCACTGGCACCACTGTTATTCAATATTGTGCTAGACATTCTAACTAGAGCAATTAGGCTAAAGGCATCCATATAAGACTGGTAGAAGTAAAATTTTCACTATTCACTGATGATATGATCCTATATCTAGAAAATCCTGAAACATCCACAGGAAAGCTACCAAAACTAATAGATAATTTCAGTAAAGTAGTTGGATACAAGAGTAATACACAAAAATCCATAGCGTTTCTTTCCACAACTGATGAGCAATCTGAGGAGGAAATCTGAAAAAATCCATTTATAATAGTGAAAAGGACCTGTACAAAGAAAACTACAAAACGTTGCTTAAAGAAATCAAGAGCTAAATAAATAAAACATTCTGTTTTCATGGATTGGAAGACTAAATATCACTGAGATGTCAATTGTACCCAAAATGATTTTACAGATTCAACCCATTTTCAGTCAAATTTCCAACAGCCTACTTTGCAAAATGGTAAATCCAGTTATCCAATTTATTTGGAAGTATAAGGGGTTCCAAATAGCCAAAACATCTTGAAAAAGAATAATAAAGTCGGAGGACTCAGACTTCTTGACTTTAAATTTTATTACAAAGTAGAGGGGTCAAAACATCATGGTACTGGCACAAGGATAGCTATATCAACCAATGGAATCAAATTGAAAGTTCAGAAATAGACCCTCACATCTGTGGCCAAGTAATTTTTGACAAAGTTGGCTAAGGCTATTCAATTTGGAAAGAAAAATCTCTTTAATAAATGATGCTGTGATAACTGGATATCCATATGCAAAAGAATGAAGGAGGACCCTTATCTCAAACCATATACAAAACTCAAAGTGAATCAAAGACCTAAATATAAGAACTAGGGCTATAAAATTCCTAGAAGAAATATAGGGAAGCATTATAAAGCATTGTGTTAAACAAATGTTTCTCAGACTTTGTACCCAAAGCACAAGCAACAAAAGGAAAAAAAATAGATATATGGGACCTCATGAAAATTAAAAACTTTTGTGCATCAAAGATTTTTAGTATGAAAATTATAAGCAACCTCCTCTATGGGAGAAAATATTTGGAAATCGCATATGTGATTATGGTTTAATATCCAGAATCTATAAAGAAATCCTACAACTCTACAATAAAAACAACCCAAATGTAAAGTGGGTAAATAACTTGACTTGACATTTTTCCAAAGAAGATATACAAATGTCTACAAAGCACATAAAGACGCACATCATTAGCCATCAGGGAAATACAAATCAAAACCACAATGAGATACTACTTCACACATACTAGAATGGCTACTATTTAAAACAACAACAACAGAAAATTACAAGTGTTAGAGAGGATGTGGAGAAATGAGATCATTTATTTATTGCAAGTGGGAATGTAAACTGTTGCAGCTGCTGTGGAAGACAGTTTGGCAGTCCCTCAAAACTTAAGTATAGAGTTACTATATGACCCGGAAATCCCACTATTAGGTATATACCCCAAATAATTGAAAGAATGTATTTGAACAGATATTTGCACATCAATGTTCATAGCAGCATTATTCACAATTGCCAAATGATGGAAGAAACCCAAGTGTCCATCAACCAATGAATGCATAAACAAAATGTTGTATATACTTAAACTGGAATATTATGCAGCTATGGAAAGGAATGAAGTCCTGATACATACAATGCCATAGTTGAACCTTAAAGACTTTATGCTGAGTGAAATAAGCCAGATCCCAAATGACAAATATTGGATGATCTAATCGATACGAAATATATATATTTGCCTGTATAATCAGTAACAAGAACACAAAAATATACTCTTTCAAGACAATCAGATTCCTAAATCTTACAATTTCCAAAGGTTTTCCAAAGAGCACAGTATAATTTTGAGTTTTTGATCAAAATGTCTCAAGGCTTTGCAAAAGGGCTTAATTTTTTTAAATTCCACTTATAATAGAAGATAAGCCACTCACTAACAAATGATTAATTGATGTTTATCAACCACTTTACATATTTTCTCTTTTTATCAATTCATCACCTGATTCTCACTATTAGCCTGCTAGTATGTTAATGTTACTATCTTTGTCTTAAATTATAATATGCCAGGGGAATTTACAAATACAATTAAATTCAAAAGTTAAATCCATTAAAGTCACTTGCATTTCCTCTTCCTCATTCCTAAGTAATACTTGGTATTTTCCATACCACACCAACAGCCTAAAAAAAGTTGAAGATTGGTAAACTTTAATCACCAAAGTCCCATTCCAGATTTCATTTGCCTTAAAGTCTCTGTAGCATTTAACATTATAACTTTTATTTTTACTTTAAATATTCTTCCTTGGCTTCTACAACTTTATATTTTCTAAATTTTCATTCTGTTTATCAATTCTGTAAATTCTCCTATGTTTATGTACACTCATCATGTCCTGATGCCTTAATCTAAGCAGACCCTATGTGTTTTTATTTTTCATCTGATCTAATTATCTCTCTACATTCTTTTTAATGGAAACCCATACTTTTGTGTGGCATTATTGCACCAAACTAAAACTTTATTTCTGATATTTCCTTCCATTTTGCACTTTAGCCCAACTCTCCCCACATTAGCCACTACAGCTATTGTTTATTTATTATCCCATGAAATATTGTTTTTTATATTGCTCTGTGTCTGTATTGAGATCTTATATCTTCTAAAACATAAATATATTCTTAGGGGTAAATATCATGTCTTCTTCATTTTCTAACACCTTTTGAGGCTTTGTAGTATTTGGATATAAAGGAACAGTGAATATATCTGTGTGCACTCATGTATAAGAAAAAAGTTTTCAACCACAGTAAGAGTCATTTAGTACCTAGAACACCACTTGGGATTCCTTGATATCATTATTATATTAATGTAAAAAAACTAATGTTTATAATGGTGTCTCTGATTAAAAAAGAAAAATAATGTTAAGTGCACTGAGTCAAGAAGGTAGAATATTTAGGAAATAAAGGAATCTGAATTGTTTAAAATATGTTTTTGATCTTAAGATCAATTCATGATCTCAGCATTTACTTATTTCAGATACTTTTAAATATGGGTTAATATAATTTGCTAAATTTTACTAAATGTCAAATTTTTCAAGTAGCTTCTTGCTTTTGCCTGCTATTCACTTAGAGTTGTCAATGCCTCATTATCATAAATGATGTTTCTTGGTTATCGAGCAATTTCCCAGTTTTGCTTCTATATAGATAGATTATGAAGGTCTATTAGGCCACAATATGTGTCATCTACTCTTAAGGAGAGAAAAGCATCAAGAATGCACTGCCTTCTTACCAAAGCTTCTTCCATAGGCTATGTTAATCTTGGACTTATTCCCTAGAGTAAAATCAATGTCTTGAATAAACATATATTTGGAGCTCTAAGTTTGCTTTTAAAGTATGCAGTTTATTAACTATATGAAAATACTAAATGCCTTAAATTTCTAATAAAAAAATTAATGAATTTTAAAATAAACTAAGGTTTAAAGTTAAGGGAACTAAGATGGTATAGTCCAGAAGAACATGAATACAGAGAATCTCCAAGTGAATAGAGTGAATCATGGTAGCACTTTGGCATTGTTTATGAATCCCAAAAATAGATATTGGATTATGTTTGTAAACTAGTCTGTACCTGGGCATGATTGAATTACAATTAGGGCTTTGTTTGGGCCACATCAGTAGGGCATTGAGTCCCCACCTTGGTGGGTGGAGATTCACAGATAAAAGACAAGGCAAAAGATGGAGTTGAGAGTTTTAAGCTGGAGCCTAGGAAGTAAGCACACAGAGTAGCAGAGCAGCTGAACCCAGAGAGAATTGAGCCCCAGGGAGAGAGACAGAGTTGGTCGACTGAGAGTCTACAGCTGGCATTGTGGAGAAAACAGAAGAGCTGAGCCCAGAGAGAAATGAGCCCCAGGAAAAGAGGAACCCAGGAAGCCTGAAACCTGGCAAATGTCAGCAGCCATCTGTCTCCAACACATGGCAATAGACTTTGGTGAGGGTAGTAACTTATGCTTTATGGCTTGGCAACTCTAAGCTTCTACCCCATATAAATACCCTTTATAAAAGCCAACCGATTTCTGGTATTTTTCATCAGCACCCCTTTGGCTGACTAATACATAATTTGGTACCAAGGAATAAGGAAGTGCTTTTGCAATTACCAAAATGATGGAATGGTTTTATAAGTAGGTAAGGGGTATTTTTTGGAGGAATTGTGAGATGCTTAGTAGAAAAGACCTACAGTGCTTTGAAGAGACTGTTGATAGTAATGTGGACTTTAAAGAGACTTTTTATGAGGCCTTAGAAGTAAATGATGAAACAATTATTGGAAAATGGAGGAGAGGTGATCTGTGTTTTAAAGTTGCAGAGAATTTAGCAAGATTGACTCCTGATGTTTTATGGAAGGCAGAATTTGAAAATGATGAGCATTAATGATGGGCATTTAGCTGAAGAACTTTCCAAAGTAAACTCAAAGAATGTGGCTTAGCTTCTCCTTGCAGCTTATAGCAGAATGCTAGATGAGAGAGATAAGCTGAGCACTAAACTGCAGGGCACAAAGAAAACAGAAACTGGTTCTGGAAATTCCAAGCCTCTGGAAATTAAGCTCCCAATGATAGTGCCCCACTTGAGGATTTAACTAAACTTGGAACTTGTTAATCAGAATTGAAGATGGAGTTATCTCGCAAAGACTTGTGGAAAGTCTTACTGTCTGATGGCTTGGACCACTGCTTCTTGCATGCTAAACCAACAAGCTTTTTGAGAGAGCTGTATGAACAAAATCACTGTCATCTTGGACTAAAAGGGACATAGAAAGGAGACTGAAGGAGAAACAGCTTTCAGAGAAAAACCATTGAAGCTGAGATCTGGAATTAAGACATCGCCTTGGGCAAGAAAGGAACCCCACATGTACAGAGAGGGTGAGTTTGCCCCCAGCAATTGAAGAGAGTGAATGTTCCTGCCCAATGTTTGGGGATAGTTTTGCCACCCTAGGGTGCAGAAAGGGCAGAGCACATTCCCCAGGGATTAGGGAGGTTAAGTTCAGCACCTCATAAGTCTGAGAGGGGTGCGCCTATCCCCTATGGATTAGGGAAGGCCAGGTGATCAACTGATGCTCTGAGAGGGTTAGCCCTGTATGCCAAAGGTTAGGGAGGATGTTGTCTTCACTTCACTCTACTAGGGGGGTTAAGACGCTAACCCAAAGATTGGGTAAAGTGCGGCAATCACCCCAATGCTCTTAGAGGGTGAAGTCTGGAGCTTGATTGCCACCCAAATGCTTGATGAGGATGGAACCAAGAAAATGGCTGTTGGGCAAGCCTGTGGAAAGTGTAGGTTCCCATAAGGCCCCAGGAAGAAGAAACCATCATCTTAAGAATGACTCTCAGACTTTGACATCTAATGAAGTATGTCTTGCAGGTTTACTGAACTGTAGAGGACCCATGATTCATGTTTCCCTCCCAGTTTCTCCTTATGGTAATGAAAATGTTTATCCTTTGTCTGTCCATTTGTGTACTGGAAGCAGATAAATGGTTTTGTAATTTTCAGAGGTCTACAGCCAGGTGGGAATTTGCCTCAAGACAAATTGTATTTCTATAAACTGTTCTTGATATGGTTTTGTACTTAGCATTGTACTGATTTAAGGTTTTTTAAAATATATAATGGCTTTTTGGAATTCAGAGGGTGCAGTGTAGCAGTTTGGCATTGTTTATGAATTCCAAAAATAGATATTGGATTATGTTTGTATTATGTAAGCACACAGAGTAGCAGAGCAGCTGAGCCCAGAGAGAATTGAGCCCCAGGGAGAGAAACAGAGCTGGTTGCGTGATAGACTACAGCTGGCATTGTGGAGAGAGGCAAAATCTAGAGAGCCTCATAGTCTACAGCCGACCTTGTGGAAAAAACAGAGGCACTGAGCCCAGAGAGAAATGAGTCCCCGGAGGAGAGGAACCCAGGAAGTCTGAACCCTGGCAGATGTCAACAGCCATCTTGCTCCAACATGTGGCAATACATGTTGGTGAAGGAAGTAACTTATGCTTTATGGCCGGAAAACATAAGCTTCTACCCCAAATAAATACCCTTTATAAAAGTCAACAGATTTCTGGTATTTGCATCAGTACCCTTTGGCTGACTAATGCAATCATTTTTAGCCATTTTCTATTAACATAAAGGGAAAAAAAACAGGATAGAATACAGTAGAAGGTATTGGATGTATCCTGGTGGGAAATCTATTCCTCTTTTCAGTTACTCTCAATAACTGACTTTTGTTCACAATGTTAATTTTTTCAATATTACTCAGAAGCCAAGTATTTCTGTTACTTTGAAAATGTTTTTGTTTTCAGTATTTTCTACTTAATGCCCATTTAATTATGAAAACTCTCTTTTCTCAGTATTTTTAAATCATCAGAGATTCATCACTCCTAAAGAAGAATATTTGTTAAATGTGTGCTATTATAAATTAAATGGAGGGAAAATGTATAAATTGATTATAACCAGTATTTTTCAAGATTTTCAATCCTGTGATAAATATCTGCAGTGTCATTTTTATAACTGGTTTCAAGACACTACACAATTGTCCAGTTGCCTATTTTCTAATTTTCATTCTTAATAAATTCTAGTTAACTTTTCCTTTTATTAAGAATACACCATTTGGAAAACAACACTTTTACCATGCAAAAATACATTAAGATACTTTGTATCCCAATTTTCTCCTTTCTACTTTACTCTTATGTGATGATAGCTTTAGGAATGATGATATGAGCTGCACAAGTGGGAAACTGATACTTTTAAATCTTTGATTCATTTGAATTTTTAAAAATATGAGATGGGTTTTATTTCCTAAAAAGAGAAAATTTTGGTTTTCCATACCTTTCCTGAAGAGCTGAAATGAAAACATTGATTTGGAAAGCTGAAATGGGGCTCACTGGAGTAATTATTTCTTTCTGCCAGTTGTAACTTTGGTTCTATTTCTTGCCTTTAAATCACCTTTAAAAAGACACTGATATACTTAACTGGCAGGGGAGACACCATGATCACGAAGGTGGTTTTCCCAGGGCGAGGCTGATCCATTGCACTGGGGATCTGCTGACCCCTGCGATTTCCCCAAATGTGGGAAACTCGCCTGCATAATTTGTGTTGGTGGGGGAGTGGTCCGCGCTTTCCCCAGGAAAAAAGAAAAAAAAAAAAAAAAAAAAAAAAAAGACACTGGAACTATAGTGCCTAGTCTAGTTTCCTGCTACACATGCCTATTTTTATAAAATAGTTATATGGGAAACAAAAGGCTAAAAATGTGGGTATCGATCAATTATAACAATGCTCATTCTAAATCATCTCTCTAGTTTACAGATTTATTTACCCTGTGGGCCAAATAATGCCCCATTATACATTGACTATGTGCTGAAATTGTCTCACTACGTAATTGTAAAAGTAAGCTCCATTTTTTTCCTCTTAAGTGGCTTTGTTATAGTGATATCTTATTGCTATTCCTACTGATACCTACTGATTAGGGTGATTGAATATTAATAATATTTGTATAACTTGAACTGTTCTATTCTCATATAATTTGTAAACTTCAAAATCTCATTTCAATTAATGTTCCTACTTTTTTGTATGAGTTCATATTAATTTATCTTGTTTTATTTAACTTCCTTTTTCTCTACAGATTGTGAAGTCCAGAGCACTGCTTCTCAAATTATGGTAGGTATGAACTTATAGGAAATAGAAATTTTATTAAAAATTATTTAGCTTTAATTCCTTCTCAATGCTCAAATTCACCTGTGGAATGACAAGCAATTCCTTTGAACATAGTTCAAAAGGACAATCAGTTTATGGTATATTGAAATGTCAAATAGTTACCTTGGTCACTCTTTGTTTTCTCACCCTGCTTTATTTTTGCCCTCCAGTGTGTGATGTCTAGTCTACCCTTTATGGCAGGGATTATTTACTGACTTTCTGGCCCTACCATATTAACTATGGACACATGCAAATGTTGCTGCAAGCCCAGTATTTATCTTTTTGTGACATGACTATTGAAACATATCAACACTTAAACCAAAATATAAATCTAATAATGGTAAAATATGCAGAAACTATGATTTAAGATCATGGAAACTTTCTGTGAATGACAAATAGCAGAATGCTTATGAGCTTATATAGGGCCTCGGTGGGAAGTGGACATTTCTTCTACGTGATGCATTAGTAGAGCAAGATGATAGATAAATGCAGAGGTTAAGTTGTTTTGTTTTGTTTTGAAATCAGGTACTCTGGATTCAGTCTTTATTCTGATTCTTACTAGATTCAAGTTATCAGAAAGGGTTATTAATATATATTGCCTCAGTTTTCTCATCTTCAAAATAGGAATAATAAAGCTATGTATTTGTAGGACATTCATGAGGATTAATTGGAATAATGCATAGGAATTGCTCAAGACACTACTTGTCACAGCTTTATCAACAAAGAGTGGCCATTACTATATAATCAACTGATATAAACTATATAAGATACATAATTGTGAGAATTACTGTCTTGGTAATATCAGATTGTTTGATTTATTTCTTAATAAATCTTAGGTGAGCAAAAAAGCGGAATAGTTTCAAATATAGTAGAGTTGGATCCTATCATTTTTATTCTTAATTTATCCTCATTAATGTAGAAGTATAAAATATTTAGTACTAAAGAAAGTTTTTTTAAATATCTGAAAAAAAATTGTTGACCAAGTTATCAGAAACAGGGCATTATTCCTAGTTTTTATGACTATTAGCTCTATTAATTTGAACTCGGTGAAGTTCTACTTCCAGTTTGACAAAGTTCTGAACAAACTGGCCTTTCCTCAGATATCAACTATTTACATACACTGTGCACAAAATACAACTGCTAGAAGGAGCTAAAAAGTGAACAAAAGCAGAAAAACTTGGAAATTTGGAAATATGGACAACATGGATAAGTTTCTCATTTAGGGATAGTTTGTACCAGCTTTATAGCATTATTTATTGATGACAATGATTCTGATGGTCTGCTCTGGTCTCTGTGAGAGTTCCAGAGACTCTGCCATGGAAGCTAGTTTTGTAGCAGGATTATGTCTGTGTGACAGCAAATTATAAAACCCCCCACCTGAGATTCCATCTTGGGCTCCCTGCTTCTGAGGTGTTCTGTGCATATGATAGCAGTGCCTTATACAAGAAACTATGCCCTTGTCATGGCCCTTATAGAGAAAAAACAATAGAAACCTGTACCTGGTCCCTCTGGACTCCTTGTTAAAAGACTACCTTTAGCCATGTTGCACCCCCTCATTCTATTGCCATTGCTGTATTGTATTCTTTTCCTTCAATTTACTGTAGATTTTGGTCCTTGACTCTTTTTTTAGCAATTGAACCCTATTTATCTACCACACCTAGTGCATGTCTCATACTTACAGAAACAGAAAGAGAATTATGAATACAATTAGTTTATCATAGAACTACACTAGAGAGTGCAAACCCTGTGTCGCACTGAATGGGACATGGTGTCTTGCTCTCCAGTGTTGTATGTGTGACTAATAAACTGCTGTCAACCTCATCTGTCCAGTGTCTGGTTTTGTGTATTCAGCCATCTCCAAAACCCTAAGGCAGGAATCCCTCACCTAGAGAGTGAAGAGGAGGTGAGCAAAACACCCAAGATGATCCAGATGATGGAATTAGCCATCAAGGACTTTTAAGTAACTGTTATAACAATGAAGAGGCAAAGAAAACTATGCTTACAATGAATGAATGAAAAGTTAGGAAATTTCAGCAGAAAAATAGAAACTATAAAATAAACTAACAGAAATAACAGAAATGAAAAATATAATACTTGAAATAGTTTGAACAGATTTCTTTACCACTGAAACTGTTTTCTCATCCAAAAACTGAGCAACACTATAGAATCTCTGTCTACCTTACATATTTGTTGCACATTCTTAACTCTTAATAACTTACACAAATATAAGACGTTGTTATATAAACAGAAAGACACATTTTAGTTTATATTGTATCTAACAGAAATCATCATAAGTACATGATAGATACTGACAAAAATCTAGAATCTTACTAATATTCTACTTTAAAGAATATGCATTCATTAACTTAAAAATCCACATCTTGTTTAAAAACTATGATTAGCCAAGTGTGAGTATTTGTGTGTGTTTGTGTGTGTGTGTGTATATATATATATATATATATAATATGTTATTTAATTTTTTATGTAGGCAATTAGGGAACTAGCTAGTATAATATGAGTAATTTTATATCTACCTGGGTAATTCAAACAAATTTCTTATTATCAATGACGACTACAATAAACACACAGCAGTTTTATTGATGAGTCACAGGACTTTGCAATGTGATCAGTCTCTATTTGTTAAATAATTTACAAAATGATAAACTATATAACTGAATTAATGAGCACCACCCATCTGTGGAGTTCATTTTCATATTTCTAAAATATATCCTACTGTCTGGAGTATACTGACTACACTTGTGTTTAAATCAATGATTCCGTTAGATTAGAAGCTCGCTTTGAAAACAGAGTGATTTTCCTCTACAGAAACCTCTAAGTCTTGATGGGCCTTGATGACATAATGAAAGAGTAAGGCAAATATCATTTATCATATAAACTCAATATACATAAACATGAAAGTCTTTTTGTCCAGTAGTTATAATTTTTTCATGTTACAATAGGATCATCTTATTATCATGTATATTACCTTTACTAGAAAGGTCACTACAAAGTTCAGGATCCCATGGATGTTCAAACATCATTATTTTATTACCAGCAGTCCCAACTTTCTATTTTCAACATTTACCTTTGTTGCAATTAAAATCCTGGTTTAATTCATTTTTTGCTTTTTGACGAGTCAATTCAAACTCATTTTTATAAAGCAAATATCTCAAATTTTGTAATTTTGTAATTTACTAATATGGGAAAATGAAACCTAATCCATGTAATCCTACTTAATTATTTTCAGGAAATAATTGCTAAGTAGGAGCTTACCTTTAAATGAATATTTGGGAGAATATGTGTTAATTTAGCTCTACATATTTTAAAAGTGGCATATTTTTATTTAAACCTAACTAATAAATTTGGACAAGTGAAGTGAGCATGTCATCTTAAAGTTCAGGATTAGAAACAAAATGTGCTCTAAAGGGTCAGTTTGTGATGAAATCATGATGAGCTGGGTGAGTAGAAGCAATAAAACACAGGGTATTGCTCTTTCACTTCTCTTCAACAAAGAGCAGCATGCAGGTATAATTGGGGAAGTCAAAGTGATGTAGTTTACTAAAATCTGTGCTGAAAATGATTGTATTTTCCTTGAGGATTTTTTTTTTGTTTAGGTTGTTATTACTAATCCTTTTCTTTTCTCTCATTTGCTTTTAAAGGATTTCTTTTTCAACTGAACTACCCAGCAAAACTTTCTGCTTCAGTTAATCCAGCTCACCATTTGTATTTGTGTTTTTATCTTTTCAGGTACTCAGATCTCACAAGGTTCATTCAGTCCAATGCCATAGCCCTTTAATTGTGAGTGTACATTTTCCTTCAGCAAACAAGAGTGAATAGTTCTTTGATGTTTCCATTTTAAATGTATTATCTTTCAAGTCAAGAATGTGATTTTAGGTGCTGTACTTTTAAACCCATAGGGTGCACATGCCCAGTTTTCAAAGAACTCTTAGAACGCTGTTTTTATAAAACCTAAAACTGGGATTTTCCCCACATGCTAAAAGTGTAAGCCAGTTATAATCTCTATTCAGAAGAAATACTTCTTCACAAATTAAATACCCACTGTTTTCAGTCTCTAAGTTGGCCTGCAAGTGAAATAATGTCTTATGAAGCAGTGTATTAAAAGGGAAGAAATCCTTCAAATAAAGATATTTGTGATTATATTGAAATTTTATCCAATATAATTAAATCAACAAAAGGAATGAAAACCTGAGCTTATAGTACAGATATCTGTTGAATAAAATTTTGCAAAGCTAACTAAAACTTTTTAAATAAGTTTCTTTTTTATTTCCTCCGGATATTATCTGACATGTTTTATAGCAGATGTTTTATTATATGTGAAAGCAAACTGCGTGTATTATTAGAACAATGCCAATAGTACACATAAGGTGTCTAAACTTGATCTATGAAATTAATGTTTTTACTATTTCTGAGAAAAGGAGCTCAAAGTGATATCTAGGAGTGACATGCTCAAGAATAACTGACAGTTTTTTTCTATTTCCAAGAAATATACCCTGTGGCAATTCAATTACTGGATCACTGACTAATTGCATAGAATAGTATAAGTATTTTTCATATATTTAGTTGACCTGAACATACATTAATTTTGAAATCTTTGCCTAATCAAATATATTTTAATGCTGTTTTAACATTAAATGGCAAAATGTATTTAATACAAAAAAGGAGAAAATCTTCTACTTCATTACTATCCTGTTTTATGATTAGTTGTTTTAAAAAGATGTCAGAAATATTTTTCTCATTTTGAGAATATATTTTAAAGTTAGTTAAGTTGGAAAGGCAGAAAAATATGCTCAACATCTGTATTAATAAGCCAAAAAGTTGCTGATGCAAAGTACCAGAAATCTGTTGGCTTTTATAAAGGGTATTTATTTGGGGTAGAAGCTTACATTTACAATGTCCTAAAGAGCCCAAAACAAGGTTGTTTTCTCACCAAAGTCAGTTGCCACATGTTGTAGCAAGATGATCACTGCTCTCTGCCTGGTCTCTCAGGGCTTCCTATATCAGTTGCTAGCATAGGGCTCTTTTCTTTACAGGCCTTCTCAGCTGCTCAGTTGCTCTGTTCTCTTCAGCTTCAAACTATCAGACAAGTAGCTCATCTATTCCTGGGGACCCAGGATCAAACATAATAGAGCTCTCTCTTCCTGTGTGTCTTCTTGAGTGAGTGTCCCTTTATATTAGCCCAGCAAGAGGGTGGGGACTCAACCTAAGTCACTCCCTAGTGATATGGTCTCAAAAGTCCTAAATTGGTTTTATCAAGTAAACTTAAATACTTTGAATTTAACACAATCAAAGGGTATCACAACCAGAGGAATAGATTAGTTGATAACATAATCTTTCTCTTTTGGGGATTCACAAATAATCTCAAACTGTTACATTATCTGTGCAAAAAAAAATGAAGACATTGGGCTAAGATTACTAAGTGTTTTCAACAGAAAAGCAAGCAATCTTTAGAACAAACCCTTTACATTTATCTTATCTTATGGGGGAGGGGGTAGTGTGTCTTTCATTGTATTTGAGAGAGTTTACAACTCTGCAAATTGTAGATAACACTTTGCAATGCTAAATAATTCTTGTGTGTAGATATGCAAACAAATCCTTTCCAGTGGAATTTCAGTTGCTTTCCCTCCCCAACTGCATAATAAGCCAGTTCTTCATTCATTTGCAAATTCATTTCACTATTCTAGAAGTTCTCTGACTTCCCCTTTGGACCATTTGCAACTTCTTAGCAGTTTCCTCATTTCATTAACAAGTAAAATAAAATCTTTGATATGTGTTCATTTTATATAAATGTATGAGATTCATGATTCTATTTCACATGAAAGTTAATATTTAACCTCATGTAAGTTCCAAAATCATGTTATCAAAATAGTAAAAAAAAAAAAAAAAAAAAAAAAAAAACATGTTAATAAAACTTAGTACTCAAATGCTAATCATCAAAAAAACACAGAATGACAACAGGAGACAGAATTAGGAAGAAGATGTGTTTATGGACTTGATCTTTAGGTTTAGATATTCCTTTTCAGTGAAGTGAAAATGAACAATTACTTCCAAGTAGAGGCCCTGCAAAGTTTAGTGGTCAGGAGGACAGTGATTTTGTTGTTGACCATAGCAACACTGAATTGCATGAAGTAGGCTGGAGATAAGGAAACAAATCAAGAAGTGGCATTAAAGAAAATCTTGAAATTGAAAAAATGTTAAATAAAGAGAGAAGGGATAGGGGAAACAACAAAAAATATCACTAAGTTAATATAGCAAGGGGGTGTACGCATTTAGATAGTGTTACAAATTCATCATTGCATCTACTATAAGAGGACTTTAAGAGGTGTTTCCATTCTTATACTCCTAACTTGTCTCATTCCATTCTTCTTATATAAACCAAGAATAAACAAGTTTACTGATGTGAAGACCACAATCAGAAAAAACACAAATTTGGACTTGGTCAGGAAAGATTTAATGCAAAAGTATTATGGGTAACAGGGACTATTGCAATAGACAAAGAGGAATTTTGCAGTAGGGCAAATTCTCTGCTCTAACCATAAGGCATACAAATGTCTTAAGATTTAGGTTAAAAGGGTTTTTCTTTTATAGAGAGAAGCAAGCCATGTGTAAGGGAATTGAATGAAAATTGGAGTGAACAGATAATAGACCTGATTATTTTATGCTGAAACTGCCTCTTTTTTTCAAGGTGCCCTAAAAGTTCTGGGGTCTGGAAGAAGGAGAAAAGCTTAATCAAAGTCTGTTTAGCAAGAATTTTGTTCTGATAGATGAGTGGTAACCAGTGTTTCAGCAATCATTTATGTGGCAAAGAATGGGAATTTGAAGGGTCTATATCTGGCTTTGTCATAGGTTGTGACAGTTTAAAGCTGGGTGGACCCCAGAAGATCCTTTTCTTAAAGCTAATCCATTCCTGTGCACATAAACCTACCATAAATGGAACCTTTTGAGTAGATTCAGTTAAGCAAACTGCCTTTTGATTATATCACCTCAGTAGGGCATGCCCCAGGGTAGGTCTTAATCCTCTCACTGGTATCCTTTATAAATGGAGGGATAAAAAGTCACTGTCACAGAAAAAAGCTGCAGAGACCTTGAGAAGACTCCAGAAATGAAATCAAGGTACCTGGGAGAAAGAAGAGTCACAGACAGAGGAACCTAGAAGCTGAAGGCAATGAGGTGTGAGGAGAGGAGAGTAGACAACACCAGGTACCTGACTGCCCACAGCTGCAGCTTGGGGAGAGAGAGTCTCCTGATGATTCTTGATTTGGACACTTTCATCGTTTGAGAACTGTAAGTTTTAACCTAATAAATTCCCATTATAAAAGCCAGCCCATTTCTGGTATATTTCACAGGGAGCATTTAGCAAAGTAAAACATAGGTAAACAAGGGGTGCATCCATGAGTCTTATCTACGTCATATGGGAACAGGTGGTTGTTTTCAGCAAACCAGTTTTCTCGAACAGAGAGTGTGGGAGGTATGTCCTGAACCTCGGTGTTTTCCGGAAACATATGGCTTGGGTACAGTTAACATTTGCACAGCAAAACATCCAAAACAACATAAAATCTAACCTGTTTAAAAGAAACAAATAATAACTTATTTCTCTTTTTCTCAACAACTTCCTTTTGACTTTCAAGAAATAATTGGGCACTAGTAAATTATAGAATCTTTATTCTCTAAACCTGTGATCTTCATAATGGTGAGCAGTTACCATTTCAGGAACTATTTTTAAGGGATTGTATGTAATTCAAAAGGAATCAAATTCTACTTCAATGTTCACTTTTTAAAAAGTGATTGTCCAAAAACTAGCTTGCATGTACATATATAATTTCCAGGCCAATACTATTTAATGAATTTCTTCCACTTCCAAAAGCATACATATATAAAAGTGAGAGGATTAGATTGGTAGCATAAAATGCTACAGGATGCTGTATCCCCCCAAAATCTTTGAACATACTAGAAAGAAATGGCAGAATTATCTTCCTCTGAACCCCAGAAAAGAGTAAAAGGGCTGCAGTAGCTTGGTGAGTGCCAAACCAAGAAAATGAAGTTTTCAAAAATGGTAGAAACTGTAGCACCCTTACTGGCCCTCCTTCATGCATTGTAGACCTGGACTGCACTCCCATTTGGGGTCTCTGGCCCTGTTCTGGTGGAGGAAGAGTAACCCCCATGTGCATAGTGTGGAGGCTAGATGTTGGTGCCAATCTGCTGGGTGGCAGACTAAGCCAGGAAACTCATCTCTGGTTTGCCTTCTCAAAATTTGCTCTGCAGGCAGAAGCAGTGTGCAGAGAGCTAAAACAATATAAGAAACCATTAAGTAAAAGTAGCCTGGGGCAAAGGATTGCCTTCTTTAAGTCATACAATGAAGTGTCTAGAAGGAGGAGAAAGTTTATTTTATAGGCAGTAGAAGGAGTATTCAAATTCCTGTAATTTGGGGAGTTCCTAAAGACATGAGCAAGAAATATCACAGGACAAGAGTCAGGGCCAGGAGAAATGTAAGCAGATGGTAGTGTAGAGAGCTCCAGGACTCAGTCCATTCATCAAACAACTATTAAACAGGCAGAAAATGTCTGAAACAATGACATTGAGGCTCCAGAGGCCAGAAGAGGGGGGAAATAGGCTGATAAATTATGGTAAAGAACAGTAAATTACTCTTTCTGTGCAGCAGATACCAGTGCCTAACCCCCCTCTAGTGGTAGGCTGGTATCATGTCCAGCCCCTGGCTAGTTGCTGATGACAAAAAGGGGCATAAAAACCCTTTCCTCAGAATATGGGTGGGCATGACTGATAACTAATCACAACTTTCATTAGCTAATTCAGATGGCTGAGGCCCACTTATGAGGGCAGCTATGGTTTCAACATGCCCCAGACAGAGGCAGCAGCAGAATTGTTTCAAACTGCCCCTGACAAGGCAATTGTAGTGGAGAACTAAAGACTCAGCACTTCCCCAGGGCTTCAGGGGAACAGTGGTAGGGATATATTTGTTGGGCAGAGAAGGGAAACACAGCCTTGGGAAGCCATAAGAGGTGCTCTTGGAGGCAAAACTGATCCCCTCTCCAGGGCACTTTGGAGTACATCTGCAATCCCTTCATAAATCCTTGGCCTAGTTTTGGCTGGGGAAGACTGACTTGGGAAAGTCCTCTCTGTTGTGCTCTGCTCCCAGAATTTGTTCTCCAGGCAAAAGCAGCTTGAAACAACAAAAGAAGTATAAAAAAAACTATAAAGGTGCACTCTCTGGAACAAGGACCTGCCAGCTTCAGCACCAGGGAGAGGGAGGTCTGTCTCCTGGGATACAGAAGGGTCAACCAAGTGCTTGTAAAGAAGGAAACTCCAAAACACCACAAGAAAAATCCCAGGACAATAGCAGAGATATTATATGGGTATGACAGTGTTTGAAAAGGTAAGTCTAAGGTTATGTATATTACTAGAAGAAAAGCTGAAAAATATAACATGGTATTGCATAAAATAGCAAAACCTCATGTAAAATACACATATGGATGATATTGCATATATAAGACTGTTTTTACAAAATATAAATGAAAATAAAATATACAGAGAAACAGAATAGCAGCTATATACAGGAGGGGAAGCATAGAGAGATTGAGAGGTGATGTGACTTTTTTTTTTTTGGTTTCTTTTCTTTATTGTTTACTAAGATTATTATTATTGGAATATGAAAATGGTCTAAAAATGATTGAAGTGATGAATGCACAACTATGTGATTATAGCCAATACCATTGATTGTATACTTTGGATAGATTTATGCTTTATTAATATGTGTCAATAAAATTTATTTGGTTATTTTAAAGCCCAGAAAAAGACACAGGCCCAGAAATACAGGGAAAATCCAGCACACCACATTCGCCTTGGGCAGACCTTCCTGATAGGAGTGCTAAAACTCAAGAAAATTTCTGTCTTACATCCAACTGGTTACAAAATCAAGAAATAGACATCTAAAGGAATAAATACCAGAGTAAACATTTTAAAATATTAAAATATACACTGTACAACAAGAGCACAAGACAAACACTTAGGAAATGGTGGTTTTTTCAAAGCAAGAGGATAAAAATAAAACACCAATGAAGACAAGAATGTGGACATACTGAACAAAGTCTTTATAAGTGGTGATATAAAAGTGATCAAGAAGGTGAAAGAAAATACAGAAGACCTTAAGGATATCAGGGAAGAATGAAGGAATAATATGAGAGTCTAAGAGACAGATTTTAAATTTTAAAAAGGAACACAACAGAAGTACTCAAGTTAAAACCACAATAACTGCCCCGGAGGGTTTCAAGAACAGACTGGAGCTATCAGAAGAAAGAATCATTGAACTTGAAGACAAGACACTTGAAATGAGTTGGGCTGAAGAGCAGAAAGAAAAAAAATATATATATATATAGAAAGTGAAAATAACCTAAGGTATTTCTGTGACACCATTAAAAGTACACCAATATATGCATTATGGGAATATTAAAAGGAGAAGGAAAGAAAGGGGCAGAAGAAATATTCAAAGAAATAAAGAGAGAAATTCTTAATGTAGCAAAAGATGTGAACATGCACATCAAAGAAACCCTGTATTAGTCAACCAAACAAGTGCTGATGCAGAATACCAGAATTATGTTGGCTTTTATAAAGGGTATTTATTTGGGGTAGAAGCTTACAGTTACCAGGCAATGATGCGTAAGTTACTTCCCTCACCAAAGTCTGTTGCCACGTGTTGGAGCAAGATGGCTGCTGACGTCTGCAAGGGTTCAGGCTTCCTCTTACTCTTAAGGCTCCGTGGTCCCTGCTTCTTCGGATATCAGCTGCAGGCTGGGATAAATCTTGTCTTTCTCCCGGGGCTTATTTCTTTCTGGGCTCAGCTCTCTGTTCTCTCCACAAAGCCAGCTGTAAACTATCAAGCGAACAACTTGTCTCTCTTCCCAGAGACTTTCCTGTGTCTAATGGAGCTTTTACTCTTTCCTCAGGTATCCGTTTCTCTGTGTATTTACTTCCCAGGCCTCCAGAATTAAAACTTCAACCTCCCTTCTCTGAGGTGTGGTTTCTCTGTGAGTTCCTGCCCACCAAGGAGGTGGGGACTCAATGTCCTACTGGCATGGCCCAATCAAAGCCTTAGTCATTATTTAATCAAGTAAAAGTGAAATATCTGAATCCAATATAATCTAATATGCCCAGAGGAACAGACCAGTTTACAAACATAATCCAATATCTATTTTTGGAATTCATAAACAATATCAAACTGCTACAAACCCAGAGCACACCAAAGAGGATAAACATCAAGAAAAAATATACCTCATGTAGTAATTACACTAACAAATGAAAAGGGCAAGAAGAGAGTTCTAAAAGCTGCAAAAGCAAAGAAACACATTATTAACAAAGAAATCCCAACTTGATTGAGTGCCAAATTCTCATCAGAAACCATGGAGGCAAGAAGGCAATGGGTTGAAATATATAAATTGCTGAAGGAAAATAACTGCAAGCCATTAATTTTATATCTAGCTGTATTGGTCAGGGTTCTTTTGAGAAACAGAAGCAACAGGAGATATCTGTAAATAGTATAGGATTTATAAGATTCTCTCATGTGACTGTGGGGATACACAAGTCCAGAATCCACAGGGAGGTTGCAAACTAGGGGCTCTGATGAAAGTCCAATGAGGGTCCTTGATGAGTTACTGGGAGACCTTGGCTGTCCAAAGATGAGCTGAGAAATTCACTCTGAATGCTGAAGTCACTTCCCCTTTTAAGGCATTCAACTGATTGGATAAAGCATCACTCATGGCTGATGGCAATCTCCCTGGTCAGTAAACTCACTGATGACTAAAGCTCATAATTGTCCTTGTATTACAATTAGCCCAATACTTGCTTGACCAAACAACTGGTTACAATTACCTGGCCAAGTTGACACATTAGCCTAACCATCACAATGGCCAAACTTTATTTCAGAAATGAGGGAGAGAATAAGACATTCTCAGATAAACAAAAGCTGAGGGAGTTAGTTACCACTAGACCTGCCCTACAAGCAATACTGAAGGGAATTCTTCAGACAAAACAAAAGGACATTCGACAGTGGTTGAAAGCAGCATAAAAAAAAAAAAAAAAAAAACTGTGGTAAAAGTAACCATTTAGATAATTATAAATGCCAGTATTATTGTATTGTATTGTATTGTATTGTATTGTATTGTATTTTTTGGTATGTAACTCCATTTCTTTCTTTCTACAGGTGCCAAAGTGCAAATTTATAAATGTAATTTTGGACATACAATGCAGAAAGATATAAGTGATAAGAAGTAGTGACTTTAAATATAAATGGATTAAATGCTCCAGCCAAAAGGCAGAGACTGGCAGAATGGATAAAAAAGCATGACCCAACTATATACTCTCTGCAAGAGACTCACCATAAATTCAAATGTACAAGTAGGGTGAGGGTGAAAGCATGGAAAAATAAACTATGCAAGTAAAAACCAAAAGAGAGTTGTGATGGCTATACTAATATTGGGCAAAATAGACTTTAAGTAAAAAACAGTTATGAGAGACAAAGATGGTTATCATATACTGATAACTGGGACAATTCAACAGGAAGCTGGAACAATTATAAATATATATGCACCTAAGAGCAGGACTCCAAAATATGTGAAGCAAATACTGACAAATTCTAAGGGAGAAAATGCCAGTTCCACATTAGTAGTAGGAGACTTTAATACACAAATTTCAATATCTAGGTAGAAGATTAATAAGGAAGAACAAGACTTGAA
>JAKSZT010053779.1:13370214-13418786 GCA_026826555.1 Tolypeutes matacus | reverse complement strand
CAAGTGTATATGGATCATTCTCCAAGGTAGACTATATGTTGGGTCATAAAAAAAGTATCAATAAATTCAAAAGTATTGAAATCATGTAATACATATTCCCTGGCCACATTGGAATAAAGCTAGAAATCAATAATGGGGAGAAGTGGAAAATTCACAAATATGTGGAAATTAAACAACAAATTCTTAAACAACCAAGCAGCTAAAAAGAAAATCAGAAACAAAATTAGGAACTATCATAAGATGAATGAAAATGAAAATATAACATACCAAACAAAGGCAAAGGCAGTGCTGAGAGAGAAATTTATAGCTCTATATTTACATTAGAAAAGAAGGAAGACTTTGAATCAGAGACCTACCCTCAAAAGTAGAACTAGAAAAAAGCACTATCTAAACCCAAAGTGAGCCAAAGGAAGGAAGTATAGACAGTGTGGAAATAAATGAAATAGAGAAGAAAAATCAAGAAAACCAAAAGGTTCATTGATTCATTGGAAATGTTGCTAAAATTGACCAACCTTTAGCTAGACTGACAAAAAATAGAGAGGATACAAATAATTGCAATCAGATATGAGAAGGTAGACATTGCTACTGACCCTTATGAAATGAAAAGGACTGTAAGAAAATATTATATCCACCAATAAATTAGATAACCTAGATGAAACAAACAAATTCTTGCAAACACACAAACTACCTATGTTGACTCAAAATAAAATAAAAGAGTTCAACAAACTAATTACCAATTAAGAGATTGAATCAGTCATCAAAAACTTCCCAATGTAGAAAAGCCCAAAACCAGAATTCTTCACAGGGGATGCCTACCAAACATTCCAAGAAAATTTAAATTCAATTCTGCTCAAACTCTTCCAAAAAATTGAAGAGGAGGGAACATTCCCTAACTCAATCTACAAGGCCATCACCCTCATACCAAAGCCAGATAAAGATACCAAAAGAAAGAATACTACAAACAATATCTCTTTTGAATATAGATACAAATATTTGCAAAACAAACAAACAAACAAAAAACATTATAAACAGAATCAACAGCATATTAAAATAATTATAATATTATTATATTATAATAATTAGCATATTAAAATAAATATAACCATGAACCGGAGGGATTTATACCTGATGTTCAAGGTTGGTTCAATAAAAGAAAACCATTTAATGTAACACATCACATTAATGGAATGCAGAAACAAAACATACACTATAATCTCAAATGATGCAGAAAAGGCATTTGATGAACTCCAGCACTCATTCATGATAAACAAACTTAGAACACTAGGAATAGAAGGAAACTTCCTCAACATGATAAAGGGCATAAATGAAAAGCCCACAGCTAACATGCTACTTAATGGTGAATGACTGAAAGCTTTCCCTCTATGATTAGGAACACAACAAGGATGCCCACAGTCATCAATGTTATTCAGCATTGTACTGGAAGTACTTCCAGAAAAAGAAGACAAGAAAAATAAATTAAAGACATCTAAGTTGGAAAGGAAAAAGGAAATCTTTCCTCTTTGCAGATGATATGTTCCTTATACATAGTATCATGAAAAATCTACAAAGACTCCTAAGCTAATAAATGTATTCATCAGTGGTTTGTTACAGGATCAATTCCCCAATATCAGTATTGATTCTAAATACAAACAATGAACAATCAAGAAATGAATTCATCACAATAGCAACTAAAAGAATCATATGTCTAGGATTAAATTTAACAGAGGATGTAAACAATTTGTATACAGAAAATTACAAAACATTGCTAAAAGAAGTCAAAGGAGACCTTAATAAATGGAAGGACATTCTGTGTTGATGAGTTGCAAGACTAAATGTTGCTAAAATGTCAATGCTACAGAAATAAATTTATAGATTCAATGAAATCCAAATAAAAATTTGAACAATCCTCTGCAGAAATGGCAAAACTAATCAACCAATTTATATGGAACCAAAAGGGGCCTCAAATACCTAAAGCCATCTTGAAAAAGAGGAACAAATTTGGAGGACTCACCCTTCCTGATCTTAAACCTTTTTACAAAACTACAATAATCAAAGCAGCATGGTGCTGGCACAATGACAGATATATAAACCCATGGACTCAATTGAAAGTTCAAAAACCAAACTTCACATTTTTGGCAATTGGTTTTTGATAATGTGACAAAGACCAGTCAATTGGGAAAGAACAGTCTCTTCTAAAAATGGTGTTGGGGAAACTGGTTCTCCTTTTGC
The DNA here is from genome assembly GCA_026826555.1 of Tolypeutes matacus. NCBI lineage: Eukaryota > Metazoa > Chordata > Mammalia > Cingulata > Chlamyphoridae > Tolypeutes > Tolypeutes matacus. The sequence continues at coordinate 13,416,557 of JAKSZT010053779.1, read as the reverse complement.
AATTCATACCATATACAAAGATCACCTGAAAGTGGATCAAAGAGCTAGAATTATTAAACTCCTGGAAGAAAATGTATGGAAGCATTTTCAGGATCTTGCCTTAAGCAATTAATTCTTGGACTTTACACCCAAAGTACAAACAACAAAACAAAAAAATTGATAAGTATGACTTCATCAAAATTAAAAACTTTTGCACTCCAAAGGACTTTATCATGAAAATAAAATGATAACCTACAAAATGTGAGGAAGTATTTGGAAACCACATATCCAATAAAGCATTAATATCCAGAATTTATGAAGAAATACTTCATCTTAGCAACAAAAAGACAAACAAATGAATTTTTTAAATGAGCAAAAGATTTGCATAGATATTGCTCCAAAGAAGATACACAAATTCTCAGGAAGTGCATGCAAAATGCTCAAAACTATTAGCCATCAAGGAAATGCAAGTCAAAACCATGATATATTAATTCAGAACCATTAGAATGGCTGCTATTAGTACAATGGAAAAGAACAAGTGTTGGGGTGGATGTGGAGGAATAGCAACATTCATACATTGCTGGCAGTGATGTAAAATGGTGCAGTCACAGAGGAAGTCAGTTGTCCATTCTTCAGAAAGCTAAGTATAGTGCTAACATATGACCTGACAATCCCACTAGTAGGTAAATACACCAAAGACTTGAAAGCAGGAACTGAAACACATCTTTGCTCACCGATGTTTATAGTGTATTTTTCAAAATTGCCAAATGATGAAAGCAACTCAAGTGTCCACTAACCAATGAATGAATAAATAAAATGTAGTAGAGACATACAATGGAATATATTAAGCCATAAAAGGAATGAAGTCCTGATACATGTGATGAATTTAACACATAATATTGAATGAAATAAGCCAGAAATAGAAGGACAAATATTTTATGATCTCACTGATTTGAAACAATTAGGATAGCAAACTCATAGATTCAGAATCTAGAATATAGGTGCTTTGGTTTGCTAAAAGCTGCTTGGAGGAAAATACAAGAAATGTTTTTGCTTTTATTATGAGACTTTATTAGGTTAAAGCTTATAATTCTAATATAGTTACTCCTGCTCTTTGGTTATTGTTTGCTTATAAGATTGTTTTCCAGCCATTCACTTTCAGCCTCCTTGAATCCCTGGGTCTAATGTGGGTTTCTTGTAGACAACATATAAATGGGTCATATTTCCTTATCCATTCTGCTAATCTGTGTCTCTTGACTGGTGAGTTTAATCCATTAACATTCAGTGTTATTACTCTCAAGGAATTACTTACATTAGCCATATTTTCTTTGTGTTTATGTATGTCATATATTGTTTTTATTTCTCTTTTTGTCTTTTTAGTTGTTCTTGCACTCTCCTCCAACTTTCTCCTGTTTTTTCCTTTCAAACTGCAGAACTCCCTTTAGTATTCCTTAAAGGGCAGGTTTCTCTTAATTTCTGTTTATCGGTGAATATTTTGAACTCTCCATCATTTTTTAATGCCAGCTTTGCTGGATAGAGAATTCTTGGCTGGAAGTTTTTTTCTTTTAGTACCTTAACTATATCATACAACTGCCTTCTTGCCTCCATTGTTTTAGATGAGAAATAAGCACTTAATCTTATTGAGTTTCCCTTGTAAGTGATGATTCTCTTTTCTCTTGCTGCTTTCAATATTTTCTTTGTCTTGAGCATTGGACAGTTTGATGAACATATGTCTTGGAGTAAGCCTGTTGGGATCTATACTGTTTGATGGTGCACTGTGCTTCCTGGATATGTACATCCATCTCCATCAATAAGGTTGGGAAGTTTTCGGTCAACACTCCTTCTGTCCCCTTTCCCATCTCTTCTCCCTCTAGGATGCCTATAATGCATGTATTTGCTTGTTTTGTTGTTGTCATTCAAATCCCCAAGTCCCTGCTGGATTTTGTCTATCTTTTTATCTATCTGTTCTACTATCTGTTTGATTTCAGGTGTACTGTCTTCTACATTACTAATTCTTTCCTCCACCTGTTCAAATCTACTGTTTTGTGCTTACAGTGTCTTTTTGATTTCTTGGATTGTGCCATTCGTCACCATATATCCGTTATCTTTTTATGTATGTTTACAGTTTCTTCAGAATGTTCATCCAGTGTCTTCTTAATATCCTTAATCTCTTCCTTCACTTCATTAAGTTGGTCTATGATATTTGTTTGGACAGCTTTGATTAGTTGTTCAATGTTCTGCACCTCTTTCTGGTTTTTAGTTTCTTCACTGGACTGGGCCATATCTTCCTGTTTCCTAGTATGGCTTGTAATTTGTTGTTGCCCTCTGGTCATCTTTTTATCTTGATGGGTTTATTCAGTTGATTCACTTCTTTCTTTACTCTAGGGTTTTATTTAATTGCTGTTTTTGTGTGTGTTAAGTTTTCTCTTTGACACTTTGTTCTTCTTATTCTATTTCATTACTGTTGTCTATGTTCCCTTGAAGGAAAAAATTATGGCCAGAGAAAGTGAAAGGGGTAAAAAAAGTAAAAGGATAATAGTAATAATAATAGTAATCATTAGAAAAGGAACCATATAAGACCTTGGAAAATGAATATTTAACTCATGTAAGCAGTGTAGAATAATAGGAATAAAAAAGTGGGGTAACAACAAAGAAGTGGGAAACTAAATAGAGAAAAATATATAGAATGAATTAAAAGGCCAGAATGATGATGAGACAGGGAAAGAGAAAAGAAAAGACAAAAAAAAAAAAAAAAAAAGAGTTAATGAAAGAGGGAGAACAGGAAGGCGAGATAGAAATACATAGCAGGAAAATTGGAGCCTAAACAAAGAGAGGTTGAATGTAAAAACAACAACATAAAGTAGAAGATAGAATTATGAAGGAAGGAAAAGAGATAGCATTGGTAGACAAAATTGGTATACACAGAAAAGGGGAAATCAAGGAAGAAGAAACACAGCAATGAATAAAGCCACCAGCACCTTGAGGATTTTATCCCTTTGTCCAGCTCTCTTCAGATCAATGCCTTGAAGCTTCCTACTCTGTGGGTTCCCAAAACAGCTCACTCAGGCAGGATCTTACCCCCACACAGCCATTTTTTGTAAGACAGTTCTGCCTATGTTCTTTTGAAAGAAAAAAAAATTAAGATCAGAGAAAAGAAAAGAGATAGGAAGACAAAAAGAATAATAGTAATGATAATAGTAAAAGGATGGAGAGCAACCGTACAAGATCTAGGAAACTGAAAAATTAACAAGAGTAAAAAGCACAGAGGAGTAAGATTAGGAAAGTGGAATAGAAACAATGAAACAAGAAACAGAATAGAGAAAAAATATATAGAATGAATTAAAAGGCTGGAATGGTGGGAAGAGGGGGAAAAGAAAGAGAAGAGAGAGAAAAAAAAAGTAAAAAAGAGAAAGTATACAGAGAAAAAAGGAGAGAGGGAGAAATACAAACAAGAACACCTGGAGACCAAATAAAAGAGATGAAATGAAAGAACAACAATGGAAAACAAAAGATATAAAGAAGAAAGAGTGAAAATAAATAGTGTAGGCAGAATAGGTCAGTAACCAAATGAAAGAAAGAATAAAGACAAATAAACAAGCAGAGAAAGAAAGAGAAGGGATACAAAACAAGCAAGAAATAAGACAGCAGCAACTCATTTGTTTAAAAAAGGAGACAGAAGAAAAAAAAACAAAAAACAAAAACAACATGGAAAAACAGCCTTCTCTCTTAGAGCCCTAAGGATCTTCTCAGGTTTCTGGTGTTCCCCAATCACTCACCCAGCAGCTTGCCTTCTGAAAGGCAAAATGTCAAAAAAAATTTTTTTTAACATTTTTGTTATTGTTTTAATATACCAAACTTTTAATTTAATATAATTTTTATTTTTTTTTAATTTTATTTCTTTTATTTAAACCTATCATTATTATTTCATTTTCCTATTAACTGTATTTGGCTATTTTAATGGCTTCATTTTTTAAGAGGTTTTGCATGACAGAAGGGTTACAACTGGGGCAAGGGAAGATAATTGGTGTGGGGTATCAGTGATGGGGGATACATGAGAGGAAATTCACCTGGCATATATATAAGGTATATAAAAATGTTCGAATGTTCACAGGGCATTGTCACAGTGGGTGGAGACTCACATCATAAGTGAGAGAATATTGAATTCTCATCCTGGAGAGCTCTGCCATATTCTCTAATGGGGCAGCAACAGTTCCCCAAGTGCAAGGGCAATGACTGGTGAAGAAGGATGATCCATTGATGGGCCCTTGATATTGATGACTATGCTTATGAGCCTGTGCTCTTAAAATTGAAACTTAGCCTAGTGTTGTGGGGTGCCTAAGAGTTGCCTCCTGAGAGCTTCCTTTTTGCTCAAATGTGGCCTTTCACTAAATCAAACTCAGCATATAAATGCATTAGCTTACCCCCAGCGTGGGACATGACTTCCAGGGATGAGCCTTCCTGGCACTGAGGGATTACTACCAAGCACCAACTAGCAATGCAACTGGCAAAAGACCTCGAATAAAAGGAGGGAAAGGTAAAGACAAATGAGTTTATGTGGCTAAGAGACTTCAAAATGAGCCAGGAAGTCATCCTAGAGGTAATGCTTATGCACATCTCAGCAGGATGTCATAGACTGCCAAATTGGATACTACCCCAAATAGTGGGTCTCCTAAGGGCTCTGGAGATAACCAGGTCCTATGGTCAGGGCAGATAGCTCCGGAGTTTGGTGCCTTGCCAGTGGGCCCTGCTTTGGTGTTGGTGCTCCTGAGAGTGACAAAGATGTACTCAATTATGGCTTCCCTACACATGGTTCATCGGTCCCTTGTATTTAAACCTATACAATGGTGCTGCTGGAGTTTATAGGTATACATCCAAGAGACTGAAAGCTTTGGGTTGTTCATGTGCCTACTGGGCCCAGAACCTCAGCTGAGTTGCAACATCTACTCTCCAGTTCTTTGGACACACCCAGGACAACTAACAAAGAGGTTAGGATTGACAACCACCATACCAAGGAAACTAGAGAGCCAACAACTACAAGCAAGAGAGTCTTATCTATCAGTTGTATGGGATCAAAGCCTTCTCTCAATTAAAGGAGGAGTGGACATCACCACCCCAGAATCCTCCGGATTGGGGAATGAACTATGGACTAGAGTGGACTTACTGGTATTCAACTATAGACATATTGTGATTCTAGCATTGGAAGAAATTACAACATTGATGTGGAGAGAGTGACCACTGGAGGCTTTGGAGGTAGGGAAAGGGAAAAACAGTTGTAATACATGGGCTTTTTTGAGACTTGGGAATCGTCCTGAATGGCATTGCAATGATAGATATTGGCCATTTTACATTGTCACATAGCATGCAGAACAGTGTGGGAAAGAGTGTAGACTACAGTGTGAAGTATGGTCCATGCTCAGTGGCAAAGCCCCAGGATGTGTTTATCAATTGCAATGAATGTGCCATACTAATGAAAGATGTTTATGTGGGTGTGTGGGAGGTGTGAATTTGAATAAAGGGGAAAGTTACATTGTATATATGATAACAGCGTAAAATTTTTTTTTAAAGTCCATGGAACTACACTACACAAACAGTGAACCCTAAGTTAAACAATGGACTTCAATTAATGGCACAAGTATAAAAATATGCTATTATCAATTGTAACAAATATTCCACACCAATTGGAGGTGTTGGAGGTGGAGATGGTATATGGGAATCCTGTATTTTATGCATGATTTTTCTACAAACCCACGACTTCTCTAATAAAGAAAATAAACAAAACAAAACATAACACAACTGGAAGCCTAAAAGAGACAAGGAGAGACAAGTTTACAGTTTGAGTCCAACTATTTTAACTTTCTGTTAGAAGAAAACTCAATGTTCTTCAGAAAACAATAACTAAATCCAAATTACCCACAATTTATTAGATACAATCAGTATACAGCATACAAGAAAAGCATGGTAAAATTGCAAAGTGAGAGAGAGAAAGAGAGAGTGAGAATAAAAATCTTAGAAGCAGAGAAAAAATGCACATTATTCATGGGAAGAATCATACACATGATTGTTGTTTTCTCATTAGAAGCAGAAAAGGAAATAAGACAAGGAAATTACTTCTTTAAAGTGATTAAAAGACCATAGAAACTATTAACCTAGAATCCAGAATTTGATGTCTTAAAATATCTTCAAAATTTAAGTCCAAATAACAGCAATTTTGGATAAATGAAAATTGAGAGAATTAGTTGCAAAGGCACTTCAAGTAATGCTAAAGATGAACTTTAGGCTGGATGGAAATGACAATATATAGAAAATAACATCTTCAGGAAGAAAGGTAGAACACCAGAAATGCCAAGTATATAGGTAAGCATATAACTATACACTTTTTTTCTTCTCTTAATTTTTAAAGAAATGGCTGTTTAAAGCAAAATTCTAATGTTGAGGTGTGGAATTTATAACATAGGCAAATGCAATATATATCTGGCTGAAGTAGAACATAAAGCAGAAGGAAATAGAAAGCAGATGGTTGTTAAATTCTTGCATTATACATGAAGTGGTACCATAATAATTCTAACTACATTGTGCCAAATTAAAGATATATATTGTAATTCCCAGAGAAATCACTTAAAAGGTTTCATAGAGGTTCAGCAAAACCTATAATGAATTAATATTGAATAGTTAAAAGAAATTGATAATCTTAAAAGGGGAAGAAGGAGTAAAAATGGGCAAAAATTCAGGTGTAATAAATTGAAAATAAATAGCATGAGAAAGTGCAATTTGCATATTTTATCAGACAAAGCTGAATTCAAGGAAAACAATATTACCAAAAAGACTAAATTTATTAAAACATGACAATCAGTAATGTTTATAGACCTAATAACAGCTTATAATACCTGAAAGAGACAAACAAACAAACGAAATACACTGAGCAGAAAAACTAGATAACTCCAGATAATAGATATTTTAACTTCCTCTTTCAGTAATTTTTAAGGGAATCACACTAAAGCAGTAGAGATGTAGAAAATCTAATCAACACTATCAACACCTTGCTCTAATCAACAATATAGAATATTATGCCCAACAGTTGCAGAACTCACATTCTTTCTAAATGCATATTTTTTCAGGAACACTAAATATAATACACCATATGTTAGATCATTAAAAAAAACTTACTAAATTTCCAAATATTGACATATTATTGAGAATTTCTGTCCAAAGCATAAATTATAAACCAATCACAAAAAGAGATTGGAAGTTCTGGAAATATGGCATTGAAATAGGCGGGTAGGACTCAACTCTCTCACAAAAAAAATAGAGAAAGGGCAAGAAGAAGCTGTTTGAAGGACCTGCTTTAGGGATCAGTAGCCCAGAACAGTGCTATACAATTCCCTGGAAGGTGAGGGACAGAAAGACAAAGAACTGGAAACAATAAATGGAAATACTGATCCCCCATAGTGACCAGGGATGCTCCCAAACCCCACCCCCAAGCTGGGATAAAACCCCTAGCTTACTGCAACTGACAGAGAGGAACAGACATCTTTCTCCCTTTAAGTTGATTCAAGGGAAATGGGAGAGGGAATTTGAGGGCTTCTCTTCAGTGAATTCAGCCAGCAGTGCCCACTTTGAATCTTGGCTAGGACAAGACCAAAACACAGGAATGCTGAGATTGAAAAACAAAAACAAAAACACCTCTGTGGAAAGGTGCATTGAGTAGTTCCATTTGCTGGCCTGTCTGGAAGTTGCCAGAGAAAAGCTACTTATAGTTCTCTCTCTTAACCTGAACTCCTGGGAGAAAATCTGCCACCCATTAGTGAGTCCCCAGCCCAATTTTGATAACTTAAACTGGGAAATTTTAAAAAATTAGAATATGTTGAACCAAAAATCAAAGAAGAGGTATGAAAAAAAATAGGCGAGAGAGAAAAATTGGCCATCAAAGTAAATTCAGCAAAATACTCAAATTTCTAGACATTAGCAAAAAATTATAAGTCACATTAGGAAACAGGAAGAGATGGCACAGCCAAAGGAACAAATTAATGTTCTGAAGAGATACAGGATTAAAGACAATTAATCAATGATAGCAACAAAACTATACTAAATCAATTTAGAGAATTGAAAGAAAATATGAATTAAGAGATAAAGGATTTTAAGAAAACCTTGGAGAGGCATAAAGAACCATTTGAAAGTCTGCAAAGCAAAGTAACAGACCTTATGAGAATGAAAGACACGATGGATAAGATTAACAATACATTAGAAGCACATAAGAGCAGATTTGAATTGTTTGAAAGAAGAATTAGTGATTTTGAAGACAGAATATCTGAACTGGAAAGGACAGGAGAACAGAAAGAGAAGAGAACAGAAAAAAATGGAACAGGGTCTCAGGGAATTAAATGACAATGTGAAACATACAAACATATAATTATTTGTGTCCCTGAAGGAGAAGAGAATGAAAAAGGGGCAGAGAGAATATTTAAGTAAATAATGACTGAAAACTTCCCAACCTTTATGAAAGACATACATATTAATATGCAAGAAGGACAATGCATGCCAAACAGAATAAATCTGAATAGACCTACGCTGAGACACATACTATTCAGAATGACAAATATCAGGGATAAAGAGAGGATTCTGAAAGCAGCAAAAGGAAAGAAAAGTATCACATACAAGGGAACCTCAATAAGATTAAGTGCTGATCTTTCATCAGAAACCATGGAGGCAATAAGAAAGTGGTCTAAACTATTTAAGGTACTGAAAGATTAAAACTGCCAAACAAGAATTCTGTATCTGGTAAACCTATCCTTCAAAAATGAGGGTGAGATCAATGTATTCATAGACAACCAAAAACTAATAGAGTATGTTATTCAATATTGGGCTAGAAGTTCTACCTAGAGCAATTAAGCTAGATAAAGAAATAAAAGACACCAAAATAAGAAAGGAAAAAAGTAAAACTTCCACTATCCACTGATGATATGATTCTATACCTAGAAGATCCAGAAAAATCCACAACAAAGCTACTAGAACTAATAAACGAATTGAGCAAAGTGGCAGAATACAAGATTAATATGCAAAATCAATAGCATTAATATACATGAATGATGTGCAATCTGAGGAGGAAATCAGAAAAAAATTCCATTTATAATAGCAACTAAAACAATCAAATATTTAGGAATAAACCTAACCAACAACATAAACTACATGTTTTCAGAAAACTACAGAACATTGCTAATACTGTTGATTGTACACTTTGGATAGATTTATGCTTTACTAATATGTATCAATTTAAAAAATTAAAAATATGTTAAAGTCTAAGTTTCTATTAAAAAAAGATATTGGAAATTTCCCACATATTTATAAATTCCAGAAACAATATCTTCTCTAAATAACACATAGGTCAAAGAAGACAGGAGAAATTCAGATCTATTTTTACTGAAAGGTAGAGAAAATACAGTATTTCAAATGTATGCAATGCAGCTAAAGCAATGATAGAGAGAAATTTTTTGTTTTAAATGCTTATGTTAGAGAAGAATAAAGTTCTAAAATTTTTGCTCTAAGTTAACACATTAAAAAAACAGAAAGAAGAGCAAATTTAACAAAGAGTAAGTAGGTAGAAAGAAATAATGGAGATGAGCAGAAATTAATGGTATAGAAGGAAAAAAAGGACATAATAGATATTATCCTAGTGAAACTAATTAAAAGAAAATAAATAAAATGCTAATTAACAATATAAGGTGAAATAATCATAGACTTTACAGAAACTATAAGGTTAATTGGGAAATATTGTAACATGCCTATGTTAATAATTACAGAACAAAACGTAGCAAAACTGACCCAAGATGAAATTAAGAATCTGAAATAGCCCTATATATATTAAATTTTAATTTATTGTCACAAAATTTTCCATAAAGAAAATTCCTGTTCAGATGGTTTCAAATTTGAATTCTATCAAATATTTAATTAAGAGACTATACTATTCAAATACACTCTTTCTAAAAATACAGGAAGAGGAAATAATAATCCTGATTTCAAAACTGGCTAAGACAAATATGTTTAAAAAATTATAGAATAGTGTCCCTTATGAACAAAGACATCAAATCTTTATAAAATATTAGTGCATATGTTTAAAAGGGGAAATATTAGATTGCATATATGGTAACAGAATAAAAATTGAAAAATAAATTTAAATTCCATAGAACTACACTAGACAACAGTTTCCCAGACCACTGATTAGAGAATTTGGTTTTACTAATAATTTATCACTCAGGGATTCTTACATCATCTCATCAGATATTATTGTATCATTGTTATTATTGTTGTTCCTTGATCCCTGAATAATAAACTTCCTTGATGCCCTTGTGGGTTTCTGGGTGGAGTAATCAAAGTTGATAAAAATGTTTTAGTTCTTGCACAGGAACAGCTTTTTGTAAGGGTTTTTATCTCTAGCTTTGGCTTTATATGGGAAAAGGGAAACATCTTTCATGATATTCATTTTAAATTCTTTAGCAGTTTGCTCCTATGGTACATACCTGTCACTAATTCTCTCTTGGTACCAAACATAGTTAGACAAAGAGGAAGGAGAAAGAAAAGAAAAACACTAGTGAAAAACCTGAAAACCAGAACTATTAGCCTGTAGGATAATCTTAATAAAAACTTTTGTTAAATGGACATGACAATCAAAATGAAAAGAAATTGTGTTTTGAAAGACATAATTATATTCCATGAACTCCTGATATATGTTTATACCAATATCATTAATTTAATGTGCCCTATGATGGCCCAGAAAGTTTTGTACGATGACCAATGTCAGGAATAAAAGGTAAAAACCAAACTTCCTTATTATACCAGCAAAAGTTTTATCTTTATAAAGGGAAGAACTATTTTATCATAAAAAGAAATAGAATGGTTTTAACATTTTACATTCCCATCAGCAATGTATGAGTGATACAGTTTCTCCACATCCTCCACCAGCACTTGGTATTGACTTTTTTTTTTTAATATATCTTAGCCATTATGATAATTTTATAAGGCTATCTAATCATGGTTTTAATTTGTACTCCTTTAATGGTTAATGATGTTGAACCTTTTCTCATGTGCTTATTTGCCATCTGTATATCCTCTTCATTTTTTGCCCATTTTAAAAATTGCGTGTTTTTTTTTGTTTGTTTGTTTTTCACTGTTGAAGTTTTAGAATTTTTGATATAGTCTAGATGGTTGTCCTTCTTCCTATATCTGGGCTGGAAATATTTTCTTCTAGTATGTATCTTGTCATTGCTTCCTCTTAAACATGTCTTTCATGGAGAAAATGTTCCGTTTTTAAAAATTTGGATGAGATTCAATTTATCAATTTTTACTTCTATCAGTCATGCTTTTAGATCACAAACTACTTAGCTCTAAATCCCAAATATTTTCACTTATGCACATTTCTAAATGTTTTATATTTTTAGATCGTATCTTTAAGTTTTATTCCGTTTTTATTTAGTTATTGTATAAAATGTGATGTTTAGGTGGAGCTTCACTGTTTTGCCCATGGATGTCCACTTGTGCCAATATAATTTGGTGAAATAACATTGAATTGAATTGAATTGAATTGAGTTGAATTGCTCTGTTGAATTGTTTTGCACCTTTGTAAAAACTAAGTTAAGAATACTTGGTGGATCTAGTTCAGGGTACTCTATTCTCTTCCACTGGTCAATGTATCTACTCCTAATTGATTACCACCCTGTCTTGATTACTCTAGCTACATGGTAAAACCTAATATCAGGTAGAGTGCTTCCTCACTTTATGTTTCTTTGCCAAAATTGTTTTAGCTATCCTAGGGCCTGTGTGTTCCATATTATTTTTAGAATCATCTTTTATATATTTACAAAAAGGCAAGAAATTTTATAGCAATTGCATTAAACCCAGAGATCAATTTGGATGAGAACTGACATTTTTGCTATGATGAATCTTCTAATCCATAAGAATGGTACATCCTCCAATTAATTTAGGTCTTCTTTGATTTCTTTTATCTAAATTTTATAAATGTCAGCATTTAGATGTTGCACATAGTTGATAAATGTATATCTAATATTTCAATGTCTGGAGTGATTGTGTAGTTATTTTGTTTTAAATTTCAGTTTCTGCATGTTTATTGTTATTAGACAGAATTGTGATTAATTTTTGTTTTTTGTTCTTGTATCTCATGACCTTGCTAAACCTACTATTAGTTTAAGGACATTTTGTTTGTTTGTTTGTTAATTGATTGACATTTTCTACACAGACAAACGTTATCATCTGCAAATAGGACAGATTTATTTTATTTCTTCCTAATCTATGTGCCTTTTCTTTTTTTTCTTTTAAAATGTGCCTTTTCTTTTTTTTCTTTTAAAATGTGTGTGGAGTGGTGGGCAGGTATGCCTTATTGCAGTGGCTTTAGCTTCCACTACTACATTGGTGGGTATTCTTTTCTTTTTCCTAATCTTATGGGTAAAATATCAGTGTTTTACCATTATGTAAGATGTTAGTTGCTGGTTTTGTGTAGGTGCTCTTAATCACATGAAGATAATCCCACACCATCCCTAACTTACAGATAATTTTTAACTCCTGAATTGGTGTTGTCAAATGTTTTTCCTGCATCAGTTGATAAGACCATGTGACGTTTCTTCTTTAGCCTGCTGATACATTGATTTTTGAGTGGTGAAGCAGTCACACAAACCTAGAAGAAATCCCACTTGGTCATGGTATATAATTCTTTTTTTTACATGATAGACTTGATTTGCTTTCATTTAATTGAATATTTTTGGCCTCGATACTAATTAGAGTTATTGGGATATAGTTTTCTTAGGCTTTTTTTTTTTTTTCTGTATGCTGCTAATTTTTATGCTTGTCCTGTGAACTAAATTGGCATGTGTTACCTCTTCTACTTTCTGGAAGAGATTATGTAGAAATGGTACTCATTTTATTTAAATTATTCAGTAGAAATTCTGCATTGAAATCATCTGGGCATGGAGATTTCATTTTCATGAATTCCTAAATTATAAATTAAATTCCTTTACTGATTTTAAGACCATTTAGATTATCTATTTCATTCTCATTGAGTTTAATAGTTTGAGGTTTGAGGATATTTATGAATAAGTTGCCTAATTTACCAATAAAAATTGTTAAGAGTGGCCTTATTATTCTTTTATTACCTGCAGGGCATGTAATGAAATTCACTGTCCCATTACAATTATTATTTATTTCTTTACTTCTTCCTTTTACTTTTATCTCTCTTTCTAGGTGCTCAACAATTCTTCTGACTTTTTCATTGATTTTTCTATTATTTTCCTATTTTCCATTTCATTGATTTGTCCTCTTATCTTTATTATTTCCTTCCTTCTGCTTGCTTTGGATTTTATCCACTTATTTAAGATTTTTTGTAGTAGAAATTTAGATTGTTTCTTTCTAAATAACTATTTAATACTATAGATTTCCCCAACAGCACCATCCTAGCTAAACTGCACATATTTTATATGAATTATTTTTGTGTTTTTTTTGTGTGTGTGTTTTTAAAAAGTCCTTTCTTACTTTCTTTTTGACCCATGAATTATTAGGAAGTAGATTATTGAATTGCCATGTGTTCAGAGATTTTCCTATTGTCTTTTTGTTTTGGATGTCTACTTTCATTCCAGTTTGTTTAGAGGTCACAATCTTTATTATTTCAATTCTTTTAAATTTGTTGAGATTATTTTTTATGGAGCAGGATACAGTCTTTCTTTGTAACTATTCCATGGGAACATTAAAATATGCACATTTTGCTATTGTCCAGTTGAATGTTCTGTCTACATATATTATATTCTTTTGATTGACTGATTGATTGTGTTACTCAGATCTTCCATGTTCTTGGTGATTTTCTGTCCAGTAACTTTATTAGTTGTTAAAGGAAGTGTGTTTAAGTCCCCAATATTCATTGTGAATTTGTTTTTTTTTCTCCTTTCATTTCTATCAGTTTTAGCTTCATAGATTTTTTTTGGTTCTGTTATGTAATGTGCACATATATAAGATCATTTTGTATTTTAGGCAAATCGATCATTTTTTTATTATGTTATATACTTTTTTGTCTATAGTAATTTTATTTTCAGATGTTAATAAAAGCATCCCTGCTTTTTTTCTGATTAATGTTTGGATGTTACATTTTTTATTCTTTTCATTTCAGCCAACATATATTATTGAATTTGGAGTGAATTTCTTATGAACAATATACAGATGAGTCATGTTTTTTTTTTTAACCATGCCAATCTCTCACGTTTATTTAGTCTTATAATACAATTTTAAATTTATTTTGTTATTTTATTTTTTAAAATTTTTACAAACAATCTCTCACTTGCCTCCTCACTTCACCCCCCCTCCGGTAACATCTAATCTACTTTTGTTCTCTGTGAATTTGTTACTTCTAGTCATCGCTTATAATGCTATCATACAATTTTTGCTCATATGTGGTTTGCTTATTTCACTGAGCATAATGTTTTCAGGGTTCTTCCATGATGCAGCATGCCTTTTAAATTCATTTTATTCTTATGGCCAGATAATATTCCATTGTGTATGAGTACTACATATTGTATATCAACACATTTTTTGATGAAAACTTAGTTGTTTCCATGATTTGGCCTTTGTGAATAATGCTGCTATGAATAGTGGTAGAAAGTATCTGTTTGAGACCCTGTCTTCACTATCTTTGGGTGTATATCTAGAAGTAGAGTTGCTGTGCCATAAGAGATTTCTAGTTTTAACTTAATCAGGAACCACCATATTACTTTCCATGATGGTTTTTGGCTGTTCCATTTTACATTACTACCAAACTAGAGTTCTAATTCCTCCACATTCTCTCCAAAGCTTGCTATTTTCCTTTTTTAAAAACTAATATTCATCATTGTCCTTCCTGCCACAGATGCAGACCATTGTGCCAATCACAGCAGCAAGTAAAAACTTCACATATATCCAGGCACAGGAATTTATGTCTGCAGAGACCCAGAGTAGAAGATAAGTGGTTGAGGCATGTCACAAAAGTGCACCCAGGTGAAAAAAAAGAGAGAGAGAGACCACAGCATGTCTGTTGGCAAGAGGTGCACATACTCAATAGAGGTACACTATTTTGCTGGAGCCCCTGAACACAAAGTGGACCTTTCTGGATTGACCCCCTCTGGCTCATTGGTGTTGATATTCTGATAGGGAAGGAAAAGGAGGCAGAAAAACCATATAGAAACAAACAACACAGGGAAATTGAACTGCTGTAAGACAGGATGGGTACCAGAACTGGAAAGTGTAAGGAAAATGGGGCCTTGAGTGAGGGAGAAGATTTAAACAAATCCTAGAAGCTGGGATGAAAGTTATGTGCCCAAACAAAAAAAGGAGCTCAAGATTACTGGAGAAAGAACAGAAGAAAGGAAGCTTTCTACTGGAGGTTTAAAAAAAAAAAAAGAAAGAAAAAAGCACAAATATTGGAATCTTAAAAGTTGTGCCACATATCCAGTACAAAAATCAGGTGAAGAAGAGTTTAAAAAAATCTGAACACTTAAACATAAACTTCGACTGAGCATCAAAGAAGAGACTTAACAAAAAGCCACTCAACAAAAAAACCTTAGGCAAGACGGAGAATCTCATTTTTGGAGTTAACACAACAAGATATCAGATGTGCAGACATCAACAAAAAATTACAAGCCACATTAGGAAACAGGGAGATATGGTTTAGTCAAGAGAACTGATTAAATCTTTTGAGGAGACACAGAATTTGTATCAACTAATCAAAGAAGTTCAAACAAATCTCCTAAGTAAATTCAAGGAAATAAAAGAAAATATAGTTATAGATCTAAAGGATGTTAGGAAGACAATGTGTGAGCATAAGAAGAATTTGAAAATTTAAAAACAAGAATAACAGAAATTATGGCCAAATGGCACACTAATGGAGACTAAAAATACATTAGAAGCATACAGCAGCAGATCTGAAAAGGCAGAAGAAAGAATCAGTGAACGAGAAGACAGGATAATCTAAACCATACAGAAAGATGAACTGATAGGGAAAAAAAATTGAAAAAGTTGAGCAGAGTCTCAGGGATTTGAGTGACAGCATGAAACATTCAGATATATGCATAATCGGTGTCCCAAGAGGGTAAGAAAAGGGAAAAATGGCCTAAAGAATATTTGAGAAAATAATGGCCCCAAATCCCCTAACTTTTATGAAAGACATAAATATTCATGTCCAAGAAGTGCAAAGTACTTCACACAAAATAAACCCTAATAGATTTAATCCAAGACACTTGCCAATAAGAATGTCAAGTGCCAACAACAAAAAGAGATTTCTGAAAGCAACAAGAGAAAAGTGATTAGCCCCATACAAGGGATTATCAATAAGACTAAGTGCCGATTCACATTAGAAACATCAAAAAGGCAGTAGTATGATATATTTAGGTACTGAAAAGGTAAAACTGCAAGCCAATAATTCTTTATCTGGTAAAACTGTCCTACAAAAATAAGGGACAATTTAAATAGTCACAGATAAACAGATACTGAGAGAGTTTTTGAACATAAGACACACTCTACAAGGATAAAATAGTGAACCCTCTTATGAAAAAATGAATATGGTTAACAGTGCATATATAAAGAATTTTTTTCTCTGGAATAGAAAAAATGTATGTAAATGTTACAAGATATTATTATCAGGGTGATATTTGGGCAAAAATACAACGAAAGCAAACTATAGACAGTAGTGTATAGTAATATATTGATAACTTTCCATGAATGCCAAAATAGATGTATGTTAAGCAAAAGAAACTAAAAAAAAAGTGCTACATATTGTTAGTCATTGTTTATACAAAATGTAAATACAAATAATTATAGAGATGGTACTAGATTAGCAGTTATGTATGGCAGGAGAAGTATGGTGCGATTGAGAGGCAACTGACAAGGGGTAGGGATTTTGTTTGTTTTTTTATTTTTTTCTGGAGTTAGGAAAATGCTTTAATATTAATTCAAGTGATGAGCATGCAACTCTTGTGATTATACCAAATGCCAGTGACTGTACACTTTTAATGGATTGTATGGTTTATGAATAAATTTCCATAAAATTAATAATTAAAAAAAAGTCACTGAAAATTGGCAGATTGAAAGCAAAAGACAGGCAATAATTTCTTGATGTAGTAAGAAGAAATGAAGATCTTCAATAAGGGTGACTAAAAAGGTAAATGCAAAACCCAGTAGTATTAAATCCTCAATATACAACTCTGCTCATTAATTCTTATATTTGTCAGAGTACAATTGGACAAGAGAAAGACATGTTTCCTGATAATTAATATGCAAAATATAAAGCGGTAAAGTAGGTCAAAAACAACATATAGGGGGAAATAGAGATATGGAAGCAGAGAACATGTATCCTTTTAGCTAAATTAGTATCTCTTCAAATTAGTAGACTACAGATGTAGGTTGTGTTATAAAAACTCCAGGGTAGCCACGAAGAAAGTTTCTTTTTTAAATATATAGAAACACAAATTAGAAAAGGATAAGTCAGAAACATTACAAAAGATCAACTATAAAGTAAAGGAAGCTGCAATAAAGAAAACAAGAGACATCAAAATATATGACATATTAAAACTAAAAGACAAAATGGCTGATGTATGTACTGCTTTTACAATAATAGCACACAGTGTTAAAAGGATTAAACTCCCCAATCAAAAGATGCAAATTGGCAGAATGGATAAAAAGCATGATCCAACTGTATATTGTTTACAAGAGATTCACCTTAGACTCATAGACATGAATAGGTTGAAAGTGAAAGAATGGAAAAAAATATTCCATGCCAATAGTTTCCAAAAAAGAGCTGAGGTATCTATAATAATATCAGGCAAAATAGACTTTAAGTCAAAATCTATTACAAGAGACAAAGAGGACAAAATATGTTAACAAAAGGGGCATTTCACAAAGAAGAAATTATAATCATAAATATTTGTGCTTCTAACTACAGTGTTCCAAAATACATGAGGCAAACTCTTGCAACACTGAAGGAAGAAATAGACTACTCTAAAATAATATTTGGTGACTTCAATACACCACTCTCATCAATAGATAGAATGTCTAGTCAGAAGTTCATTAAGGAACCAGAGAATTTAATATGATAATTGAACTAGATCTAACAGAAATAAAGAAAATATTGCTCACCAAAACAGCAGGATATACAGTGTTCCCAAGTGTACATTGATCTTTCTCCAGGATAGACCGTATGTTGGGTCACAAAACAAGTCTCAATAAATTTGAAAAAGATTGAAATTATACAAAGAATTTTCTCTGACCATAAAGGAATGAACCTAGAAATCAGTAACCATCAGAGAGCAGGAAAATTAGCAAATTTATGGAAGTTATAAAACATACTATTAAATATTCAAGGTGTTAAAGAAGCTACAAGGAATATCTTGAGAGAAATGAAAATGATAACACAAAATATCAATGCTATGGGGTGCAGTGAAGGCAGTACTAAAAGGGAAATTTATAGCTCTAAATGCTTACATTAAAAAAGAAGAAAGAGTGCAGTGGATGTAGCTCAAGTGGTTAAGCACCAAGTTCCCATAAATGAGGTCC
Organism: Tolypeutes matacus; assembly: GCA_026826555.1. Lineage (NCBI taxonomy): Eukaryota > Metazoa > Chordata > Mammalia > Cingulata > Chlamyphoridae > Tolypeutes > Tolypeutes matacus. The sequence continues at coordinate 13,398,011 of JAKSZT010053779.1, read as the reverse complement.
TGGATTTGATCCCCAGTAACACGTAAAAACAAATGAAAACAACAATTCTCATTGGAGAGCAGATGTAGCTCAGTGGTTGAGTGCCTGCTTCCCACATACGAGGTCCTGGGTTCAATCCCTGGTCCTCCTAAAAATGAAGAAAAAGGAGGAGAAGGAGAAGGGGAAGGAGAGGAGAAGAAAGAGCTAACATCAAACACCTAACTGCACACCAGGTGTAACTAGGATAAAGCAGCAAATTAAACCCAAAGCAAACACAAAGAAATACATAAAAAATATTAGAGCAGAATTAAATGAAATAGAGAATAAAAAATACAATAAAGAACATTAACAGAACGAAAAGTTGTTCTTAGAAAAGATCAATAAAAGTGACAAACACTTAGCTATACAGACAAAGAATAAAGAGAGAAGATGCAAATATATAAAATCAGAAATAAGAGTGAGGACATTGCTCATGACCTCACTGAAAATAAAAAGGATCATAAGAAGATACCATGGACAAATATATGTCAAAAAATTAGACAACTTAGATGAAATGGACAAATTGCTAGAAACAGAAACAACCTACCCTGTCTGTTGATGAAATAGAAGATCTCAACAGACCAATTACAAGTAAAGAGATTGATTCAGTCATCACAAGGTTCCCAACCAAGAAAAGCCCAGGACCAGAACCAGATGGCTTCATGGGTGAAGTCTAGCAATCATTCCAAGAAGAATTAATACCAATTCTTGTGAAACTCTTCCAAATAAATGACTAGGAAGGAAGACTACCTCATTCATTTTATGAGGCCAATGTCAATCTCATACTAAACCCAGATAAAGACAAAACAGGTAAAGAAAACTACAGACGAATTTTGCTTATGAATACAGATACACAATCCTCAACAAAATACTATCAAATTGAATCCAACAACATATTAAAGAAATTATACATCATGATCAAATGGGATTTATCCCAAGTGTGCAAATGTGGTTCAACCTAAGAAAATCAATGTAAGACACCACATTAACAAAACAAAAAGAAAACACACATGGTCATTTCAATTGACAAAGGAAAGGCATATTACACAATTCAGCAAACTTTCTTGATAAAAACACTTCAAAAAATAGGAGTGGAAGGAAATGTCCTCAGCATAATAAAGGGCATATATGAGAAACCCACAGCTCACATCATTCTCAATGGTGAAAGACTGAATTCTTTTCCCCTGAGATCAGAAACATGACAAGGATACTCAGTGTCATCAGCGTTATTTAAGATTGTGCTGGAAATTCTAGTCAGAGCAGTGAGGCAAGAAAAAGAAATAAAAAGCATTCAAATTGGAAATGAAGAAGTAAAACTTTCACTAATTGCAAATGAGATGTTCCTATATGTTGAAAGTCAAAAAAAAAAAAAAAGTATAACAAAACTCTTAAGATTAAGAAACAAATTGAACAAAGTTGTGGGGTAAAAGAACAATGTGCAAAAATCAATAGTGTTTCTATACATTAGTCATGAGAAATATAAGGAAGAAAACAATTTTTAAAATTCCTTTTATAATACCAACTAAAACAAATAAATATCTAGGAATAAATGTAACCAAGGATGTACAGGAGTTATTCACAGAAAACTATGAAACTTTGTTAAAAGAAATCAAAACAGAGCTAAATCCATCGTGCTCATGGATTAGAAGACTAAATATTGTTAAGATGTCAATTCTACCCAAAATAATTTAGTTTCAACACAATTCAAATAAAAATTTCAACAGCCTACTTTATAGGGAAAAAAAGTCAGTTAACAAGTTTATTTGGAATGGGAATGGGCCCCTGGTAGCCAAGCCATCCTGAAAAGGAACAAAGTTAGAGGTTTCATACTTTGTGACTTTAAAAATTATTACAAAGCCACAGTGGTTAAGACAGCAGGGTACTGGCATAAGGTTTGATATATCATCCAATGAAATCGAATTGAGAGTTCAGAAATAGACCCTCACATCTATGGCCAATTGATTTTTGGCAAGCTTGCTAAGTCCAGTGAACTGGGAAAGAATTGTCTCTTCAACAAATGGTGCAGAACTGGCCATTCATGTGTGAAAGAATGAAGGAGGACCTCTCTCACACCATGTACAAAAATAACTCAATATGGATTGAAGACCTAAATATAAGATCCAGGACTACAGAATTCCTAGAAGGAAACATATGGAAGTATCTTTAGGATCTTGTGTTAGACAATGGTTTCCTTGACTTTACTTCCAAAGCACAAGCAACAAAAGAAAAAATAGATAAATAGGACCTTATCAAAATTTAAAAAATTGTGAATCAAAGGACATTATCATGAAAGTGAAAAGACATCCTACTCAATGGGAGGAAACATTTAGAAACCTTATATCTGATAAGGGTTTAATATCCAGAACAGATAAAGAAATCCTACAACTCAACAATGAAAAGTCAAACAACCCAATTAAAGATAGGCAAAAGTCTTGAAAAGACATCTCTCCAAAGAAGATATACAAATGGCTAAATAGCACATGAAAAGATGCTCAGCATTATTAGTTTTTAGGAAAATGCAAATCAAAACCACACTGAGATACCATTTAACATCCACAAGAATGACTACTGTTAAAAAAAAAAAAAAAAAGAAAAATTTAAGTGTTGGAGAGAATGGAAAAATAGGGACACTCCTTTATTTCCTGTGGGAATTTAAATTGGTGTAGCCACTGTGGAAGATAGTTTGTTAGTTCCCCAGATAGCAACTTTATTTTTATTTATTTATTTATTTTTTTATTGTGGGTAAAAATCAAATTTTTCACAATACATACCAATATTTGTAAAATGATATATAAATATATATGCATATATGTGCATTTGCTTACAAAAATGTTATATATATTTTTTAAGAGGTGCTTAGATTACCTAAATGTTACATGCAACCTACAGGGATTCCCGTGTTCCCCACCTCCCAACACCTCCCACCACATCCCACATAAACATCTCCCACAAGTGTGGCCCATTACCCTCAATGGACTTACACATCCTGGGGCCTTGCCATCAACAATAGACCACAGTTCACATCGTAGACCACACTCTCTCCCACACAGTTCTGAATGGTGTGTGCTGATTTAAAATGGCCTACATCCGTTGCCACAATGGCACTAAGACAACCTCCAAGTCCCGAAAAGCCCCTGTATTCCAAATGCACATCCCCTCCCTGCCCCGAAAGTGTCCAGTGGCCACTGGCTCCACCTCACTGTTATAATTTCTTCCATTGCTAGAATCACCATATGTGTACAACAGAATACCATTAAGTCCACTCTAGTCCATAGTTCTTCCCCCAATCCTGAGGGACTGGGATGGTGATGTCCACTCCACCTCCAAGTGAGAGAGGGCTTATATCCCATGGATATGGTGGGTGGGATGATCCTGCCTGCAGATGCAGGCCCTCTGCATTCCCTGGGATGGCTGTTGCCCATCGTTGTCTCCTTGCCAGGTGACTTGGATGAGTCCATTGAGCTGTACGGTAGGAGTTGCAGCTCCACCGAGATTCCACGCACACCTGGCACATAGGTAGGCCAGAGGCTCCAGTCTGTGGAAGTATACCTAAAAACTCTAGCATCACATATAGGTTTGAATAGAACGGACTGATAACCATGTGCAGGGAGGACTTATTTGAGTCCAATTCTGTCACTCTCAGGAGCACAGATTCCAAAATAGAGTCCACTGATAAGGCATCAGTCTCTGGGGCTATCCCCCCTTATAGAGGACCTGGGTGTCTCCAGAGCTCTCAGGAGCCCCTCTGTGTGGGGTGATATGCACTTTGATGTTCTATGAGCTCCTACTGAGGAGTGCATAAGCGTTACCTCTGGGATGACCTCCGGACTCTTTTTGAAGTCTCTTAGCCACTTGAACTCATTTGTCTTTACCTTGTCCCCCTTTTATTCAAGGACTTTTTCCAGTTGTGTTGCCAGTTGGCACTTGGTATTAATCCCTCCTTGCCAGGGAGGCTCATCCCCGGGAGTCATGTCCCACGTTGGGGTGAAAGTAATGCATTCATATGCTGAGTATGGCTTAGAGAGAGGCCACATTTGAGCAACAAGGAGGCTCTCAGGTGGCAACCCTTAGGCACCCCATAACAGTAAGCTAAGTTTCAGTTACAAGAGCAAAGACTCATAAGGGTAGTCATCAATAACAAGAACTCATCAATGGGCCATCCTCTTTTGACAGACACTGTCCCTGCACTCAGAGGACTGTTGCTGCTCCGTTGGAGAATATGGCAGAGCTCTCCAGGATAGGAATTCAGATTCCCTCATTTATTGAGTGATTGTCCACCCACCGTGACCATGCCCATCCTTTGAACTTTTGAACAATTTTGTATATCTTTCATGTATATTCAGATGAATTTACTCTCATGAATCCCCCCTCCCAGACACCCCCCACCAATAATCCCCTGCAATACCTATTGTAACACTTTTGTGATCTAAATCTTCCATGAACATGTAGCCCATATAATAATCAAATACACTTAATAGGAAAAAGAAACAACAATGATAAGCTTACATGCAAGAGACAAACATAAGGAAACTCGGGGAAAAAAAAACAAAAAAACAAACAATCAAAAAAAACCCAAAACAAAACAAAATATAATTAGTGGATTGGGACATTCATAAAAATGGGAAAAAAAGCAAAAGAAATGCCTTTTAAAAAAATATATTTTTTTCCTTTTATCACTGTGTTATCGGATGTCCGGTGTGCCATGACACCTTCCCCTTCTCAATCCCCAGTGTCTCCCAAATTATCATTTAATTTTCAAAGAAGTTTTAGGTCACAGCAAAGTCACACATGGAATTTTTTTGGGATGTTAGCATTATTATAACTGTTATACAGATAGCAAATTATAACACTAAACATTGTCAATGATTTACAGTATAGTTTACAATTTAGATGATACAGTTTAATAAGTTTGATGATATTTACCATGTCCTGTGTCCATTACTGTAAGGTAATGAAAAACCTTCACCATGACCACCAAACACCCCATTAGATCTTGACTGTTCCCTTCACCCCAGCCCCCCAGGGCCCATGATAACACCCTATCCCGACCCATGGAATGTCAATATTCACAGTTACATGCCCTGGGAATATGAACCTGCCCTTCGTAATCCACCCACCCGCCAGTGCTGCACCACCAAACCCAGGAACACCACCACTCATCTGCCCCATCCCCCAACATGCAACCACAATTTATCCCTTTACCATAGATTATGTCCATATGGGTGATGACTCAAAGCCTGCTCTTCTCTTACTCTCCTTTGTTAACCAATCTTTCAGACAATGGTTCTCAGAGACTGCTCACTTTCCTCAGTTCAGATCAGTGAGGTCATATACTGTTCATCCTTCAGTGCCTGGCTTGCTTCACTCAACATAAGGTCTTCAAGATTCATCCACGTTATTCCATGTGTTAGCACTTTGTTCCTTCTTACAACTGAGTAATATTCCATTGTATGTATGTACCACATTTTGCTTATACATTCGTCTGTTGATGGGCACCAGGGCTGATTCCAACTTTTGGCAATGGTGAACAATGCCGCTATGAACATTGGTGTGCATGTATCTGTTTGTGTCTTTGCTTTCAGTTCTTCTGGGTATATACCCAGCAGTGGAATTGCTGGATCATACGGAAGATCTATTGTTAGTTTTCTGAGGAACTGCCAAACTGTCCTCCACAGTGGCTGGACCATACCACAGTCCAACCAGCAGTGGATGATGGTTCCTATTCCTCCACATCCTCTCCAACATTTAGTGTCTCCTGTTTTTTTAATAGCTGCCATTCTGATGGGTGTAAGATGGTATCTCATTGTAGTTTTGATTTGAATTTCCCTGATAGCAAGCAATGTTGAGCATTTTTTCGTGTGCTTTTTAGCCATTTGTATTTCTTCCTTGGAGAAGTGTCTTTTCAGGTCACTTGCCCATTTTATAAATGGGTTGTTTGTCCTTTTATTTTCAAGGTGTAGGATTTCTTTATATATGCAGGATATTAGGCTCCTATTGGATATATGGTTGCCAAATATTTTCTCCCATTGGATAGGCTGCCTTTTTATTTTCTTAATAACATCCTTTGAGGTGCAGAAGTTTTTAATTTTGATGAGATCCCATTTATCTATTTTTTCTCTTGCTGCTCATGCTTTGGCTGTGAAGTTCATGAAACCATTTCCTATTACAAGGTCCTGTAGATGCTTCCCTACATTATCTTCCAAGGTCTTTATGGTTTTGGCTCTTACATTTAGATCTTTGATCCATCTTGAGTTGGTTTTTGTATAAGGTGTGAGATGGTATTCTTCACTCATTTTTTGGATATGGATATCCAGTTCTCCAAGCACCACTTGTTAAAGAGGCCATTCTCTCCCAACTGAGTGGGCTTCATGGCCTTGTCAAATATCAGATGACTGTATATGCGAGGATTTATATCAGAACTCTCAATTCGGTTCCATTGGTCAGTAGGTCTATCCTTCTGCCAGTACCATGCAGTTTTGATCACTGTAGCTTTGTAGTATGTTTTAAGGTCAGGTAGTGTGATACCTCCAACTTCATTTTTCTTTTTCAATATGTCTTTGGCAATTCGGGGCCTCTTGCCTCTCCAAATATATTTTGTGTTTAGTGTTTCCAGTTCCTTAAAAAATACAGTGTTGACTTTTATTGGGATTGCATTAAATCTGTAGATTAGTTTGGGTAGGATAGACATCTTGATGATGTTTAGTCTTCCTATCCATGAACAGGGAATATTTTTTTGTTTATTTAAGTGTTCTTTGATTTCCTTTAACAGTGTTGTGTAGTTTTCTGTATATAAGTCCTTTTCATATTTAGTTAAATTTATTCCTAGGTATTTGATTCTTTTAGTTACTATTATAAATGGTATTTTTTTCCTGATTTCCTCCTCAGTTTGCTTGTTATGGGTGTATAGAAATGCTACTGATTTTTGAGCATTGATCTTATAGCCTGTAACATCACTGAACTCCTTTATAAGTTCTAGAAGCCTTGTTGTAGATTTCTCAGGGCTTTCTATGTATAGGATCATGTCATCTGCAAATAATGAAATTTTTACTTCTTTTCCAATCTAGATGCCTTTTATGTCCTTTTCTTGTCTCAGTGCTTGCCCAAGTATTTCTAAGACAATGTTAAATAGGAGTGGTGATAGTGGGCATCCTTGTCTAGTTCCCAATCTCAAAGGGAAGGCTTTTAGGATTTCACCGTTGAAAATGATGTTAGCTTTGGGTTATCCATATATACCCTTTATCGTATTCAGAAAGTTTCCATCTATTCCTATCTTTTGTAGTGTTTTTATGGGGAAAGAGTGCTGTATTTTGTCGAATGCTTTTTCTGCATCTATAGAGATGATCATGTGATTTTTTTCTTTCAATCTGTTTATGTGGTGTATTACATTAATTGATTTTCTTATATTGAACCATCCTTGCATACCAGGGATGAAACCCACTTGGTCATGGTGTATAATCCTTTTGATATGTTGTTGAATGCGATCAGCAAGTATTTTGTTAAGGATTTTAGCATCTAGGTTCATTAGAGAAATTGGTCTGTAATTTTCCTTTCTTGTGGTATCTTTATTTGGTTTTGGTATTAGGGTAATGTTGGCATCATAGAATGAGTTAGGTAATATTCCTTCTACTTCTATTTTTTGGAAGAGCTTAAGTAGAATTTGTGTTAGCTCTTTCCAGAAGGTTTGGTAGAATTCAGCTCTGAAGCCACCTGGTCCTGGGCTTTTCTTAGTTGGAAGGTTTTTGATGACTGAGTCTATCTCTTTACTTGTAATTGGACTGTTGAGTTCATCTATTTCTTCTTTCATCAATGTAGGCTGTTTGTGAGTTTCTAGAAACTTGTCCATTTCCTCTAAATTATCATTCTTATTGGCATATAATTTTTCAAAGTATCCTCTTATGATACTCTTTATTTCTGTGGGGTCAGTAGTGATATCACCTTGCTCATTCCTTATTTTAAGTATTTGCATCTGTTCTCTCTTTTTCTTTGTTAGTCTGGCTAAGGGTTTGTCAATTTTGTTGATATTCTCGAAGAACCAGCTTTTGGTTTTGTTTATTGTTTCCAGTGCTTTCTTATTCTCTATTTCATTTAGTTCTGCTCTAATCTTTGTTATTTCCTTCTTTCTACTTCCTTTAGGTTTAGTTTGTTGTTGTTTTTCCAGTTCCTCCAAGTGTGCAGTTAGGTCTTCAATTTTAGCTGTTTCTTCTTTTTTAATATATGAATTTATAGCTATGAACTTCCCTCTCAGGACTGCCTTCGCTGCATCCCATAGGTTTTGATATGTTGTGTTGTCATTTTCATTAGTTTCAAGGTAGTTACTGATTTCTTTTGAGATTACTTCTTTGACCCACTATTTGTCTAACAGTGTGTTGTTTAACTTCCATATCCTTGTGCCTAACCTGTTTCTCTGGCCCTTAGTGATTTCCAATTTCATTCTGTTGTGGTCAGAGAAATTACTTTCTATAATCTCAATCTTTCTGAATTCATTGAGAGTTGTTCTGTGGCCTAGCATGTGGTCTATTTTGGAGTATGTTCCATGTGCACTGGAGAAGAATGTAAATCCCGCTGTATTTGGGTGTAGTGTTCTGTATATGTCTATTAAGTCCAGGTCTTCCAATGTATTGTTGAGTGCCTTTGTTTCTTTATTGATTCTCTGTCTAGATGTTCTGTCTAATGATGATAGTGGTGTGTTGAAGTCCCCTGCTATGATTGTAGAGGCATTTATTTCTCCTCTTAGTTTTTCCAGAGTTTGCTGCACGTATTTTGAGGCACCCCAATTAGGTGCGTAAGTGTTAATGATTGTTCTCTCTTCTTGAGAGATTACTCCTTTTACTAATATGTAGTGTCCATCTTTGTCTCTTACAATTGTTTTGCATTTAAAGTCTATTTTGTCTGATATTTGAATAGCTACTCCTGTCCTTTTTTGGCTATTGTTAGCTTGTAAAATGCTTTTCAAGCCAGTCACTTTAAGCCTCCTGGAATCCCTGGTTCGAAGGTGGGTTTCTGGTAGACAGCATATAGATAGATCATATTTTCTTATTCATTCTGCCAATCTGTGTCTCTTGATTGGTGAATTTAATCCATTAATATTCAGTGTTATTACTTGTAACGAATTTCTTACTTCAGCCATTTTTTCTTTGGGTTAATGTATGTCATATGTTGTTTTGTTTCTCTTTTTGAGTTTTCAGTTGTTTTTAAACTCTCCTCCAACTCTTTCTCCCTTGTTTTTTCCTTTCAACTTGTAGAAATTCCTTTAGTATTTCTTGAAGTGCTGGTTTCTTCTTGACATACTCTCTGAATTTCTGTTTATCTGTGAATATTTTGAACTCTCCATCATTTTTGAATACCAGTTTTGCTGGATAGAGAATTCGTGGCTGGAAGTTTTTTTCTTTTATTATTTTGAGTATGTCATACCACTGTCTTCTTGCCTCCATCGTTTCAGCTGAGAACTCAGCACTTAATCTTATTGTGCTTCCCTTGTATGTGATGGCTCTCTTTTCTCTTGCTGCTTTGAGTATTTTCTCTTTGTCTTGAGCATTGGACATCTTGACAAGTACATGTCTTGGAGTTGGCCTGTTGGGATTTATAATATTTGTGTGCCCTCCTACACTAACGCCATCTTGGCCCCCTTTCCCAGATATTAACTTTAGAATTACCAAATGACCTGACCATCCCTCTGCTATGTATATACCTAAAATAATTGAAAGCAGGAACTCACATATTTGCACACTTATGTTCATAGTGGCATTATTCACAACTGCCAAAAGATGGAAGGACACATCAACTGATAATAAATGTGGTAAATGTGCATTATAAAGAATAAAGTTCTGATTCATGCAACATGGATGAAACTTGAAGACATTGTGTTGAGTGAAATAAGCCAGAAACAAAAGGACAAATATATGATATTATCAGATACCACTGCTATGAAATAGTTAGAATAAACAAACTCTTAAAGCTAGAATCTAGAATATATAAAGCTAGAATCTAGAATATATGATTCCAGGTGCTGGGTTGGATATAGGAAATGATGAGTTAATACTTAGATTTTACAAAATTTCTTTGGATTGATTATAAGGTTGCAGAAATGGATGATGGAAAACGTAGCACAACATTGTGAGTGTAATTAATACCAATGAATTATATATGTGAATGTGATTAATAAGGGAAATTTTAGATCATATTTATGTTACTAGAATAAATATTAAAAGATAAAACATAGGACTTTAAAACTCAATGAACTTTATTGCAAATAATAGACTGTATTTAAAAGTACAATTGTAAAAATGTTCTTTCATGAATTATAACAGATATACCACACTAATTCAAGGTGTTAATTATAGGGTGGTAAATGGGGAAAAATTGTATCCTAATCAAACTATGGACTATATTTAATGGTACAATTTTAACATTCTTTCATGAATTATAACAAAGATACCAAACTAAAGCAAAGTGTTATTAATGGGGGGGGGAGTATATAGGAATGCTGTATTTTCTACATGGTTTTTCATTAAACCAACAGCTTCTCTAATTAGAAAATGTTTTAAAAAGTGTAATTGGGCAATAGATTTGTGGTCTATTTCTGGATTTCAATTCTATTGCATTGATCTATTTGTCTATCTTTATGCCAGTACCACAACTTTTGATTACTATTGCCTTGTATTACAGTTTGAAGTTGGAAAGTGTGAGTCCCCTAATTCTGTCTTTTTAAATGATTGTTTTGGCTATTTGGGGCCCCTTGCATTTCCGTATGAATTTCAGCATCACTTTTTCCATTTATGCAAAAAAACCTGCTGAAACTTTGGTAGAGATTGCAAGAATATGTATATTGCTTTGAGTAATATTAATATTTTAACAATATTAATATTGTTTTAACACTTCCAATTTTAACACTTCCAATCCATGAGCATGGGATGTCTTGCCATTTATTGGGGAATTATTTAAATTCTTTCAGTAGTATTTTGCAGTTTTCAGTATATGTCTTTTTTATCATTGGTTAAATTTACTTATAGATGTTTTATTTTTTAGCTTATATTGTAAATAGATATTTTAAAATATCCTCTTCAGTGGTATAACAAGCTCTAGAACATTTATATTGGTGTAATAAAAATAACTTTGAAAATTAAAAAAAAATCCTTTTTAGATTGTTCATTGCTAGTGTAGAGGAACACAATTGATTTTTGAGTGTTGAGCTGTACCCTGCCACTTTGCTGAACTCATTTATTGGATCTAGTAATTTTCTTATTGATTCCATTGGATATTCTAGATATATCATTATGTTATATGCAAATATAGTTTCACTTCTTCCTTTTCAATATGGATACATTTTATTTTTTTTCTTGTCTAACTGCTCTGGCAAGAACTTATAGCAGTAGTGAAAGTGGGCATCTTTATCTTGTTCCTATTCTTAGAGGTAAAGTTTTTTAAGTCTTTCACCATTGAATATGATGTTAGTTATGGAATTTTTCATAAAAGGCCTTTATCATGTTGATAAAGTTCTCCTATAGTCCTACGTTTCTGAGTGATTTTTTTATCAGGAAAATGTGCCGGATTTTGTCAAATGCCTTTTCTGCATCTTTTGAGATAATCAAGTGTTATTTTTTTCCTTCATTCTATTCATGTCATATATTACCTTATCAAACTCTCACTTTTATTTGGAGTATTTAGACTATTTACACTTATGTTAATTATTTATATGTTATACCTAAAGTCTTCCACGCTTTTATTGAATTTCTGTTTGTTTCTTCTTGTCATTGTTCCTCTGTTTCTCTTTTATTGCATTTTTGGACTATTTGCACACTTTTTAAAGAATTTTATCTTGATCTATTTATAGTGCATTTAGTGTATTTCTTTGTATAGGTTTTGTAGTGCTTGTTCTAGTTATTTCCATATACACATGTGTCTTATGACAGTCTACTTGTATCAACATTTTACCACTTTTAGTTAAGTTGGAAATCTTATTTGCATTTATGTCCTTGTTCCCCTCCCCCATTCAAATATTATTGTCTTGAGTATCAGATGACATATTATTTTTGTCTCAATAATTCAATATTTTTAAAGCTCATAAGGATAAATATAGTTTATTGTATTTTCCCATTTATCTATTCTTTCCATTCTTTTTCCTTCCTTCCTGATGCTCCAAGATTCTCTTTTATCATTTCCTTTATGCTTGAAGAACTTCTTTAAGGCAATTTTTAAGGATATGTCAGCTAGCAAATTTTTTTTCTTTTTTTTTTTTTAGTTTCCCATTGTTGAAGAATGATTTTTATTTCTTATTCTTTCCTGAAAGATAATTTCAAGGAATATAGAATTTGCACTTGACACTTTTTTTTTTCATCACTTGAAAATTTTTATGTCACTTCCTCTGGCCTCTTTGGTTTCAGATGAGAAATCTGCTGTCATTTTTTTGGTGTTCCTTATAGGGAAGTTTCCTGAAACCACTTTTTCTAAAACTCTTTTAGCTCCACTCCTTCTCTTTTCCTTTTGAGACTACTACAATTTGAATGTGGGATCTTTTGATATTGTCCCATAGGTGCCTGAGACACTTTAATTTTTCAATATGTTGTATATTTTTCTCTCTGTTTTTTTTTTTTTTTTTTTTTTTTTTGGATTGAATTAATGCTATAATCTTTACTTAAATTCACTGAGGCTGGTCTTTGTCATCATCACTCTATTATTGTGCCCATTCAGCAAATTTATTATTTCTGTTATTTTGTTCTTTAATTTTGTAATTTCTATTTGGTTCTTCTTTATAATTTCTATCTGATAACTTCTACTTATATACTAAGATTTATTATTCATTGTTTCAATGGAATTTACAATTGAGTATTGGAGCATTTTTATGATGGTCACTTTAAAATCCTTGTCAGATAATTCTCATCTAATTCATATCAGTGTTAGTGTTAGTTAATCAATGATCTTTTTCTCATTCAAGTTAGGATATTCCTGGCTCTTGGTATGCCAAGTGGTTTTTTATTGTACCCTGGACAATATTTTCTATTATGTTAGGAGTTGCTGGATCCTATTTACACCTATAATTTAGTAGACAATCACCTTGTTTATATTTAGTATGCAATCCTGGCTTACACTTTTTGGACTGAGGTTATAAATACAGTATTTTCATAGCATTTCTAATATTATTCTGGTTATGTTGATTTATCTGGTCTCTCTGGGGCTCCCATTAGTTCCTATTGTTGCTACTTTAAGAGACGGAAGGAGTTTCTCTAGGCTGGCCTAGCTAGTTCATCTAAGTGTGTCTTTAAGTGTAGGAAGGGTGTATTTAGCCAGTGGGAAAGCAGAGGCTTCTAGGGAGTGGCTTACAGTGACAGAGTCCCTCCTTTCAGTGTCTGTCAGACATACCTTTATCTCTGCATGGGGAAGGGGGTTCTTAGGCCCACAGGGACAGAGTTTTCCAGGGACAGGCCACTTATTTTGGAGGGGTCCCTCTGGCCAGTGTCCTGGCTCCCCTGGTATGTCCCAGTGGGAAAGGTTAGGTTAAAGTCATGTGGCCATGAAGAGCACTTTCCCTAGCTACTCATTTTCATGGGGCTCAATTGATGACCCCCTTTCCACTGATACTGGACTCTCCTGGAGTTGTCAGAAGGACTCCTATTTGATCTGTGGAAGGAATAAAGCCTATCTGGCTGTCTTCTGTTGCTCTATTTGGGGTTTGTCAACACTGGGCTTAGATTGCCTTCTTTTGCTGTACAGAAGATGTAAGAAACCCTGCTGCTGTTTTGTTTCTCCAGTGCTAGGTCCTATACCAGTTCACCTTCCTCTTACCACCTATCAGAGCTCTCCTTTGGTTGCCTTTTGCATTATATCTAGTGTTCTTAGTTGTATTTAGCAGGAAGGAAAAGGGAGAAATGTGTCTACACCATCTTGTCATCCAGATCACCATACTATTTTAATTTCAGCAAAATGTCTGTGCTTGTCTAGAATTCAATACATGTTAGATAAAATAAATTTATCGGAATTCTATACCAAAAATGTAGGCTCAATGTCATCCATGGTCTGTATATTTCAACACAAAAAAAGAAATATCAGCTTCAGGATTTTTTAATTTTATTTTATAATCACTCTCATTAGCATTACTAATGAGAACCTAATAGATGGGTGAATGTGCATTCTTCTGTGGAGGTCTAAATGACATAGAGTTCTGAAGTTTAGAAAATCAGGAAAAGGCCGAAGAGTTCATGAAGATTATTCGGAAACAGAGAACTAATAAGAAAAGGAAGTGTAGTTATCTAGATGAAAGAAATAGGTAAGATTGAATACATTTTTAAATGCAGTAAACACTAAAATGACCATTTTCAATTCAGTGTTTGTTCTAAAATAAATTTTTGGTTTGATTAATTCCTTTTCTATTTTGTGTTCAAAAGAAATAAATGAGTGCACATCATGTGGGAACTGCAAGTACTTCAATAAAAATACAGAAAATACCAAGGCTATGTTCATGATTTGAAAATGTGATGTTTTCTTGATAAAAGCAGATATAATTGTGGGAAGCATAGTTGAAAAAATGAATATCTATATAAAACTTTTGAGAATTGAAACCATCCATATAACTTGCTGTCTGCTATCATGACTTTACTTTTAAACTGTTTTTTTTTTTTTAAATAAAAAATTACCTTTTCTATTATCCCCAGGAAGATAAAATTTGTGAATTTTACTGTTCATTCCAGGAACTTCCTAAAAGACCCATCCACTCTTCATTAGAAAGAATCAAATGACTATTTATACCTAAAAATTCTCACTTTTACTGGGTCCACCAATCCTTAAGATATTATATTATGATACTTGTCCAATCCTAAACAAGCCTCTTTATTGAATGACCTACCTTGAAGTACACTTAAAAATCTTAATCAATATCCCAGATTTGTCTTTCCTTCTTTGAGATGTGACAAAGGATCTAACAAAAGCTATGTTCTCCCTTGTTACAGTAAACAATTAATTCAGCTTGTTCTTTTTAACAGGTTGTTTTGGTGATATTTGGGAGAGCTAGCATTTGACCTTTCATATTTAAGTGTGGTTATAAATAGCCATTCAGATAACCATATCTATCTATTAGGAGTGTTTCCCAAGAAGCTTAGGACTGGCACTGGGTAATAGTAACAGTTTTCTCGATACTGACTGACCTTCAGTTCAATTCTTATATTTAACATACTATACTAATCGCTGTTCTCCTATTCCAAACTATTTCAATGGTTTACCTATATTAAGACAGACATATTCTTTTATCTAGATTTATAAAACTCTAAGAGCTTTATAGGTGTTTCCTCAATTATTCAGTGAGCTAGGTGCCATTATTAACATCATCCCCATTTTCCAAATGTGTAAACTGAGACTGGGGAGGCTAAACAATTATGTGAAGTTCCCCTTGTAAGGGGCAGAGGCAGGATTTGTTCTGAGGGATGTCAGGCCCCAAAGTTTGTGTATCTAACTTCATTGCTATATACACTCCTCTATGCTACATGTCATGCTTTTGAATGCTTGATTTCATTAAGTCCTCACCACAATCTCATTTTGCAGCGATGGATAATTAAGTCCAAAATCTTAAGCTTCACAACAAATATACAGTTTGAAAATGAATGTAAAAGTCCAGAAAAATTAAATAACATTTCCAAGAAAAAAGAACTACAATTTCAAGCTAGGATTTTGAATTCTAAAATTAGTAAACTTTCCACTAACCACTACTAAATTAATTTGATTAATGAAGGTCTGGTACATCCAAAATGGCTATTGACCTGGCAAGTGCCTACTTCAGTAGCCGATGTACCAGAACGATGTTTTTCTACTTGAAAGTGGGAAGCTGGTATTCTGCATGGGCAAATATTCTTAAACCATTAGTAAAAACGTCTTGGTCTTCCTAATTTTTCTCTTGTTATAGACTTGCGTTCACAAACAAATAATTATCAAACTCTGCTCTGCGTTTTCCTGGTTTCTTAAATTTCAGAACAGAAAAGCAAATGCCATTTAGTCACTCACAGAAGCCTACCCCATTCATCAGCCTATTAGGTGCAGATAGTAATGCTAATGGGGGTGATTATAAAATAACAAAAGCCTAGAGCTGGTATTTATCTCTTCATGTAGAAAGGAGAATTTAGTGATTACCTTGCAAGCCTCATTTAACAGACTGGCTGGAGGACAGGAAGAGGTTTATTCAAGAGATTTCACATGGTGAAGTTGGGGGCATCTACACTAAGGACCTTCTGTTGAATTCTTTGGTTTTATACACTATACTAATCCCACTTTTCCTATCTCAAATGATTTCAATAGTTCACATGTATTAAGAAATACAAGTGTTTTTTCAGGGTTTTTTTTTTTTTTTTTTTTTTTTTTAAAAGCACTCATCAATTTGCCCTGCTAAATTCTTTACTGTGAACTTGTCACGCATCCTCCTCACATCTTTTCCTTCAATTTGCTGCACTTAGAAAATGGTGAGAATTAGTACACTGAGTGATGATCTCCTGGGTTTAGACACAATCTAAGGTGTCCCAGATGGATCACTTCTCTATCTTTAGGCTTAAAGTAAATGTACACAGGCTTGAATCACTGTCTTTGGAAACCTAGATCAGGGATGTTTATACATATCAGATATAGGAATTTCATTAAAAAGTATGACAATGATAAATCACTACGACTCTTAACTTCTTATTTTTTCTCATTGGTTTTGTTTATGAATAAGGATTATTCCATTTTGAAAGATATATTTGATTCGGGCAACAACAACAAAATCAGGGAAAAATCATAAATGTGTTTTCCTTAGTAAAATAAGTCTACTTATTTCAAAAATAAGTCTACTCTCTATTTCAAAAATGAAGACATAGATCCTACTTTGCACTTTCTTCAAAGAGCATAAATTATACTAAAGTAGATATATTAGTCAGCCAAAGGGGTGCTGATGCAAAATACGAGAAATCTGTTAGCTTTTATAAAGGGTATTTATTTGGGGTAAAAACTTACAGTTACAAGGCCCTAAAGAGTCCAACTCAAGGTTACTCCCTCACCAAAGTCTCTTGCTTAAGTGTTGAAGAAAGATGGTGGGTTACCTCTACCTGGTCTCTCCTTCCTTCTTCCTCTTAAGTCTCCATGGACTCCATGGACCTTCTTCCTCTTAAGTCTCCATGGACTCCAAGTCAGCCATAGGGTGGCATAGGGCTTGTCTCTCTCTGGTCTGTTCACAGGCCAGCTGTAAACAATCAGACAAATGGACCAGCTCTCTTCCCGGGGCCTCTACCCTGTCTACGGAGCTGTCTCGCTCCCTCTGTGTTATTCTGTGTGTCTTTTTCGGTGTGAGTGTCCTTTTATAGAACCCACCAAAGGGATGGGGACTCAACCCTGCACACCTTAATGATGTGGTCAAATCAAAGCCCTAGTCTTAACCTAATCAAGTAAATTCAAACCTTTGAATTTAATACAGTCAGTGGGTATCATGCCCACAGGAACAGAAAAGTTTACAAACATAATCAATATCTCTTTTTGGAATTAGTAAATATCAAGCTGCCACAGTAAGTACACAAAAATTGTAAACTGAAAATGTGTGGCTTTTATGAACCATGTGGTAAGTCATCCAATGAATGTCAACAACTGCTTGATGCAGCAGAAGTGTTGTTATTTTTCTTCTTTAACATAAAACTATAAGTCTCCAGGTTTGATATATATATCTAAGTCATATATCCATCTAGATTCAAAACAGAGCAAAAATATTATGCTTCAGAATAAAGCATATATTTGATGGACTTGTTTTCCCCTTGTAGTAGCTGGAGATAAATAGAATTGCATTGGTGATGTTATGTCAAAAGAAAGAACTGTGTTGAAAAGACAAGGAGTGGAGAAAATGGGGAAATTTTAGGATTTGGAAACAGAAACACTTGAGTTCAAATGACCAGACCTTCACTTTTTTATTATAACTCTGTCTAGTTAATTTTTAACATTTAACAGGGAAAGGGGCTTAATAGAGTAATGATATTTATGTCATGGTGTTCTTATAAGGGTGGAACAAAATAACACATGTAATAACACACAGGACATGCTGGCTATTCAATAAACTCATTTTTAAAAAATACAATTACCTTGTCATTGTTAATTACTTAATTATCATGAAATTATTTTAAAATACAACTTTTTTTTTTTTAATAGATGAAACTATTGTGGAATTAAGTGAGCAAATTTGTCTTGGCAACAGATTTCATTTGTGAAAATAAATAAATAAGAGTCTATTCTTCCAACTCTGTCAACTAGCCCTGGCATTTCCAATTTCTTATAGCTGATTTAACAATGTTTCTAATCATCCTTTTATCCATTCAATGGATATTTCTTGATTCTAATGATGGATAATTTGCTTGATTTGAGGATATATTTTTTAAAAAGTAAAAGTAGAGCCCTGTCTTCAGGGATATTACATGAGAGTGGAGGTGACAAATATGTTGAAAAATATGTTTGGTTCATGTGGTGATATGCAAAACAAGTGACATGTTAACAGGCCAGCTGTGGAAGAAGGACCATCAGGCTGCAGGGATGGACTAATCATAGACTCACCATGTGGAGATTCATAATGAATGACAAAGGATAATACAATTCATATAAATTGGCAAAACAAGAGGACTGAATTTTGGAGAAGAAAATATTTATTTTCTTTATAATGTACATTTTTAGTCTATAGTTCATTCTTGGGGGAAAAAAAATCCTCTAGTCAGTGGGCATTTGACTTTCCTTCACAGAAGAAAAATGAGCATTAGATATAATGACCTGTGCCAATATCATGTAGGGCGCATTAGCCATGTTGTGATTGCAAAGGCAAAGTTCTTGAAGGGAATTAAAAGCACCACTCCAATGAACACAAGAATGAAACAACATTATTGCTAATTTGGAGAACGTTTTAGTGGTCTGGAAAGAAGAACAAAATAGTCACAGCATTCCCTTAAATCTAAGCATAATCCAGAGTGAGGCCCTAACTCTTTTTAATTCTATGAATACTGAGAGGTGAGGAAGCTGCAGAAGAAAAGTTTGAAGTTAGCGGTTTGTCTCATGAGATCTAACTAAAGATGCTCTCTCCACAACATAAAAGTGCAAGGTGAAGGAGCACTTATTCAGAAGGAGCAAGTTATCCAGAAAACCTATATAAGATCACTGATGAAGGTGGCTCCAATAAACAACAGATTTTCAGTGTAGATGAAATAGCTTTCTATTGGAAGAATATACCATCTGGAACTTTCATAGTTAGAGAGAAGTCAATCCTGCCTCCAAAGCTTCAAAGGATAGGGTGACTCTCTCTTTAGGAGTTAATGTAGCTGGTGAATTTAATTTGAAGCCAATGCTCATAAACCATTCTGAAAATCCTAGGGCCCTGTGGCAGTCTGAGATTATTTATGGATCCCCAAAGCAGAAAGGTTATGTTTATAAACTAATCTATTCCTCTGGGTGTGATACCCTTTGATTATTTAAATTCAGTTGAGGGGTCTTTGATTAGGTTGCCTGTTAAGATTGCTTTTGAGGGCTTCTTGATTGAACATGTCAGTAAGGCATGACTCAGGTTGAGTCCCCTCCCCCTTGCTGGGTCTGATATAAATGGTCACTCATTCAGACAGACACAGGAAGAGAGAGCTCCGTCTTTTTTTATCCTACCATGTGACAGAAGGAAGAAGGCTCAAAATGCTAAAGCCCGGGGAGAGATGAACAATTTTGCCCAAGAGCTTACAGCTGATCTTGGGAAAAGAGCCAAGACTGATACAGGAAGCTCTGAAAGACAAGCCCTATGCCAGCTTGAAGCTGAAATTGGGAAGAAATGGAACACCTGAGACTAGCAGAGGATGCATAGAGGGGAAGGCTGATACCTCGCAGAGATTGCCAACCAACTTGCCTCAACTTGTGACAGCTGAATTTGGTGAGAAAGTACCTCTTATGGTGAGTTGAACTTTCCATGGCCTTGGGACTGTATGCTCTTACTCCAAATAAATACCCTTTATAAAAGCCAACAGATTTCTGGTACTTTGTATTGGCAACCCTTTGACAGACTAATATAGGCCCTTAAGAATTATGCTAAATATGCTCTGCCTGTGGAGCATGGAACAATCAAGTCTGATGACAACACATCTGTCTACAACATGGTTTACTGAAAATTTTAAGCCCACCGTTGAGATCTACAACTCAGAGAAAAAGATTATTTCAAAATATTTCTACTCATTGACAATACACCTGGTCACCCAAACACTCTGAAGGAGATGTACAATGAGATTAATGTTTTCATGCCTGCTGAAACAGCATCTCTTCTGTGGCTCATGGATCAAGGAGTGATATCTATTTTCAAGTCTTATTTTTTAAGAAATCCATTTTGAAAGTTGATAGCTGCCATAGATAGTATTCCTCTGATGGATCTTGACAAGATAAATTGAAAACCTTCTGTAAAGGATTCACTGTCCTGGATGTTATTAAAAACATTCATGATTTATGGGAGGAGGTCAAAATATCAACATTAACAAGAGTTTACAGGAAGTTGCATCTGACTATCATGGGTGACTTTGAGAGGTGTGTTGGTTTGAATCTGTATGTACCCCAGGAAAAATATGTTCTTAAATTTAATCCATTTCTGTGGGTATGAACCCATTGTAAGTAGGACTTTTGATGAGGCTACTTCAATAAGGTACAGCTCAGACCAATACAGATAAGTCTTAATCCTATTACTGGAAACCTTTATAAGCAGAATGAAATTTAGAGAGAGAGAGAGAGAAAGCTGCCATCCCAAATCCCTCAAGACTGAGGAATGAACAAAAATAAGGGTGGGGGGGTAACAATTAACCAAAGCAAATTTATTGTTATTGTACTTATTATCTTGTATTAACAGAATAACTTGTAAATTGATATGAAAAATAAAATTATAAAAAATCTGACTGCAAAAAAGTAAGTATGTAAATAGGCTAATTTTACTTACAAATGTAATTTCAAATTTTCATAAATAATAAAAAAAGATATTAACTTTTAAAAAAGAAGCTAAACATCAGTGGAACCCAGAAAAGAAGAGAGAGACCAGGAGACTCTGCCATGTGACAAGCTAAGGCTCAAGGATTGTTGGCAGCCAGCCCCAGAATTCTATAGTCTGAGAGAAAGCATGGCCTTAATGACATCTTGATTTAGACCTTTGCTTAGTCTCAAACCATGAACAAATAAATTCTATTGTTTAACCCAACCCATTTCATGGTAATTTGCTTTTTCAGCCCAGGAAACTAAACCATGGGTTCAAGACTGTAGCATATATGGCTTTGCATTTTCCCACAACCCTTCCAGTTCTTTCTCCTTCTAGTCACAGCAGCATTTCATTTCTTAATAGTCCCACAGCACACCTTGAGAAATAACTGTGAGCTCATGACTGATAAGTAAAACTTGTATGCTTAGACTTCTCTCCCAGAATCTCTAAGAATAGTCTGATCTCTGAATTGTTTGGCCACCTTTGTTACCAATAGATCTCTTAGTAATTACTGTAAATATGTAACTCCAGCCCTACTGACAAACATTTTAAATGCTCTTTTTATGTAGTTTCTGTGAAAGTGGAACTTTTACGCTGCTGGGAAACATTGTGAATGTCTGGTCCTTGATTGTCCTGAGCACTGAAATTTTTAATCATGCTCCCCCCTCATGTGCCCTCCCCATCCACAGGTAGACACATAGTGTAAAAGACCTGTCTTGCTTTGTGGCAAGTGCAGATTGAGCCTTGGAAGTGCCACACTTTCCATCTGCCACCACGGATAAGGATTTAGGCCACAACCAAGCTCGGAGCCAACACCCTGTGAAGAGCTTCCTCACGTAACTCCCCTATTAAACACTCTTTTGGTTTCCAAGCTGGATTTGTCCAAGTCTTCCTTTGGTCTGACATTTTTCTCTCAGTTTGGTGGGAAGCTGTCATTTTACATGGCTCCCTACTATACTAGAAACAAAGCCTTTTAATGGAAGAAGTGACTGCAAATGTGGTGAAAATAGCAAGAGAACTAGAATTAGAAATGGAGCTTGAAGATCTGACTGAATTGCTGCAATCTCATGATAAAACTTGAATGGATTAGGGGTAGCTTCTGATGAATGAACAAAGAAAGTAGTTTCTTAAGATGGAATCTACTCCTCTTGAGGATGCTATGAACATTGTTGAAATGACAACAATGGATTTAGAATATAACACCAACTTAGTTGATAAAGCAGTGCAGGGTTGGAAATCATTGACTTCAATTTTGAAATAAGTGAGGGTAAAATGCTATCAAACACCTTTATATGCTACAGAGAAATATTTCGTGAAGGGAATGACAACCATCATTGTTGTCTTATTTTAAGAAATTGCTACAGCCACCCCAACCCTCAACAACCACCACCCTGATGAGTGAGCAGTCATCAACATTTAGGCAATATCCTACACCAGGAAAAAGATTATGACTTGTTGAAAGAACAGATGATGTTTAGGATTTTTTATTATTAAAGTATGTACTTATTTTTAAATATAGATATAATGTTACTGCATCCTTAATAGACCCAAGTATATTGTAAACATAATTTTCATATGCACTGGGAAACCAAAAAATTTTTGTGACTTGCTTTACTGCAATATATGCTTTATTGTGGTGATCTGGAATCAAACCCACAATATCTCTGAGTTATGCCTATAGTACCTCAAGGGAGGATACTTATAGATATTTAGGGCCTAGACTGTGTGATTTTAAGGTAGATTGTGGAAAGTGGAGAACGGGTCAGAATTGAACAGAGTTTATAACATAGCATCTTAGGTTGGTGATCACAGCAAGGGAGAACCTTGAGCAAATATTAATGAAGAAGCTGTTAGCCTTGATAAATGAACTTTTAGTTGGTTCACAGTCTTATCTTCTAGGAGCAGATATTTCTTGGAGCAAACTACTAGGTTATTTTTGCTTGGTCTCAGCATTCTTTAACAGTAAGAAAAGAAATTATGTTGACTTCAGTTCCCAGAATGAACGAACCAACAGGAGGACACTAATTAAAATAGTGTCACTAAAGGTCATCTGGAAAGACCCATGCGGATTTATAAATGTCCAGTTAGGAAATACTCAGTCAAGTTTGGACATAAAAATAAGGGCCTTGTAGCAGTTTCTTTTTTAATGTATGTCTTTTTCCAGAGGAATGGGATATAAAAATGATTTGAGTTTTCCTTTAATGTAAGAGTCTAACTTGAATTGGAACATATAAAAATGAATGACTCACCAAATACCTCAACAGCAGAAATCTGAAAGCTATTTTAATGTTAACTTGTAAACTACTGGTATATGAATTTCCTAATTTACCCTTTTTAATTTTTTCTTTTATTTCTCATTTTTGACACCTTACACTATAGGTCAACAATTCTGCTGTTATTCTATTTAATTTTTGAAATTTTTATAAAACACCTATTGCATTTAGTTTCCTTTTGAAAAACACAAATAAACACAATTGGGATTACATAAGGAATGTGCACTAAAATGTCTCATGCCACTGAAACATAATGACATCTTCATGAATGCAAAAAAGAGATTTGACCTGATGGGCAACAGATGAGGATGGAGGGAGTTAATTGTGGGGAGGGGATAGGGCACCCACTTGGTTCGGTAGTGCTATATATATGCATATATATATATATATATATATATATATATATATATATATATGTTTTTTATTAGAAATAAGTGTTGCTATCAAAACTAGCACAGTTAGTTTTAAGTGATATAGAGTAATATAATTTTATTCCAAAGTTATTTTTCTTAAAATCAAACCCAAAAAAATCCCCACAAAAGTAAGGGACTATAATATCAAATATAATATAACAATATTTCAGGAAGAAAAATGTGCAAATAACTACTGCATCAAAGTAAATCTTATATAATTGTTTAAATTGGTTGTATAATTTTAATTTATTATTTTTAATCTCTATTTGTGTTATTTGTTTTTTTTTATTTGTGTGCCCACATTTTACCCCCAAGTAAATGACCCCCTGTGACATAGAAATCTGTTTCAAAAATGAAAAGTTGTTAAAAATTCAGGATGTTGCAAAATTTTATAAAGCTAGGTACAGGAGACTGAGTTATGTGCCCCAGAAAAAAGTTTCTTTAGAATTCTTTGAAAGAGTGAAAATTCACTTTTACCTTTGCATTGAGGGTCACACTTGCCTCCTCAGAAGTATTTGGCTAATAAAGCTTTGTGATTCTGCTTGAAGGCTGTCCCCCAGCGTACTGCTGACCTTACTCCCATTATTCCTAGAGCAAAACCTGATATTAAATGATATTACCAGGAGAGTCTAGTCTACTCTGTTTTCCACATTGGTTCTACATAGCTATAGATAAGGTATTCTGTTCAACTAATATTATAAGTAGTTATAATACTTTTAATTTTCTAATTCATATCTCTTGCAAACATCCTGATGAAACTGATTTGCAGTTGCTCCTATTTGTAGTTGGTCTATTTGCAGACAGAGTGGGCATTTACCTATCTGGTATTTGTGAGAAATGTAGAGTTCAGATCTAGGCATATATACTATACAGTGTATACTCTAAACGTCCTTACCTTACTACAAGTAAGTGTTTGAAATTCTACAAAGAGGATTTTAATTATGTGAGCTAAAACTTAAACAGCAGTGGTACCCTCCATTTGAAGATGGAATTTTCCTTTGCAATTTCTTTAGATTCACTGATCTATTCTAGTCATAAATGGATAATGTAAACCGTGACCTTGGTGGTGGGGAGTATAAGCTAGAGGCAATGCTCTGCAGTAGACCTTTCCAGGCATGAAAGCTCAGAGAAGCCATGGAGCATATGAGAGAACTGGGGTTGGGAAGAAGGACCCTCAGAGGAGGAAAGGACCTTGATGATGACATTTGAGAGGTCTATGAAGGATAAACTGCATATATCACAAGATTTCCTAAGTAGTCCAGGGATTGAAGCACAAGGCTATTATAATCTACTAAATAAAATATCTGGGAGTGGTATTTTTGTATTTTTCCATCATAGTATGTGTATCAAATTCTCATAAAAAACACACACAAAAATACAAAACAAAACAAAACAAAAACAGAATGAGTTTTACAATTAGTTGTAAGGCAGTCTAAGCCCAAATGATCCAAAACAAAGGCTAAGTGTGTAGTCATAGGGCAGTTGCACATGCATGTGTTCTCTGAGTTGAGGGGCCCATACAGTGATTTTACTTAATTCCTCACTAGGAGATTGTTTGGTTGTATCCTTTAAGATCAGCAAATTCTCAATATTTTTTAAAGTTTTGTGTTTTATTGTTCATTATAATCAGATTCAGGATTGTCTGAGATTTTCCTCAACAATTTGATGCCTGTATTTGCACTGGTATGTTCCAAATGATTATCTAAGTGGCAATATTTACCTTTTCATATTTGAGTAATGAGTTCTGATTGGCCCTCGTTCAATATAGCTTAATATAAAAATGATAGAAATTCTCCTATATCCTCTGTTGATCTTAAATTATGTTATCATTCATGAAGAATGAATTTATTCTCACAATTGAAAGTCATTTTCATAAAAAGGACTTTGATATCTGAAATGGTTTAATAAATCAAGGCTTTTATTTTATATCACAGCAATGATAGAGAAATGTGCAGCTTTAAGTGCTAGCACTATGAAGCAAAAGAGTGAGGCACTATTAACATGTAAATTTTCATCAAGTGAAGATGAACTATGGTCAAGACACACAGTACAAATGACAGTTTTACAGTGGTTGAACTAGATTAAAGCAGCAGATGCTTGAATTATAACATGGCACACCCTAGTCAGAGGTGGCATAGGAATAATGGTTAAGAAAACAGAATCTAGAGCCAGGCTTTTCCACTTGCTGGTTTGGGTAAGTTACAACACATCTCCCTGACTTGGTTTTCTCAATGATAAACTGGGGTTAATAACAGTACGTACTTCATAGAATTGCTGTGAGTACTAAAAAAAGTTAATGTAAAGTGTTTAAGCAGTGCCTGGAAGATGGTAAGCCCTCAGTAAGGGTCAAACATTATTAGTAGTAGAAAAAATACTTACAAAAGAATGTGCACCAGAGCAGTTGCCACTCTATCCTTGTGTGGTCATCAATTTAGTTTTGACAGAGGAATAACACACAAAATTTAATTAATGCTGCTAATGTGAAAGTAGTTGGTTTTATAATTTTGTTTATTAATACTTACAAATAGTATTATTAAAGTTATTAGAATAGTGAATGATTTATGGGAAAAGATAAGCAGATTATTGCTAAGTAAGTACAAATAAAATTTTACTTGTAAAATGGTTTAGTTTCTGAGGCAGACAGGAAATATTAGCATATAGAGTTTAAATTTTAAAATTTTACATATAAAACAAAAAATGCCATGTTAAGAAAAATTCAAAACTTATTTAAGAATCTGTTAGAATTTCCCCCATTTAGAAAAAGTCTATATATTACTAAAATTTTAGAGAGATGTTCTACACAACTTATTTGGAAACTGATTTAATATTGGGAGCACTGGACTAGGAATCAGGAGATGTTAATATTAGGTCTAAGAGAGCAACTAATTAACTCTTTGACTAACAGCAAATTCACTTAACCGCTATACTCCATTTCATCATGTGCAAATTGAGATTTGAACTACATAATTTTTAGTCAGAGGATCCCAAAATGTACATCTTCAACCAGCTATATTAGCAAAATCTGATACCCGGTAAAATATTACAGTTCGCAGGCCCTTTTCACACTTTTGGAATTAGAATCATAAGAGATAGAGTATTGAAATCTGCATTTTTAACCAATTGAATCTTATGCAGAGAATTGCTGCTCTGAGAGTTACTGCAGTTCTAAATTTATGTTTTTCATTCAATAGTTTGCCTTCCAGACTCCAGTTCAAAACTTTTATGAACAGCAAATTACTATCTTTGGAGAACACCAATGAATTTGGAGGCATCTCTAAATGTTCCATTTATTGAGCCAAAAATTTGTTCCTATAATTTATACACACTGGAAACAGCTGAAAGTGTAAATTACTATAATGGTGGGAAATAGAACTCTAACATAATGACAGAGTAGCATTTGAGCTCAAATATTGATTCTAAACGTTAGTGTGATAGTATCATTTTGGAATAAGTATGTATAGATATGTATACATTATAAAATCAACAAAAGCCACTAGAGTCTAAGAAGAAAAGCACGAATCATTTCTAAAATTAGAGTGCAATTATATCAGTGCTAAGATTCAACAATGGGGTGTTAAAAGGAGTATGGGGTTTTTCCCTTTAGATTAATGAAAAAGTTCTAAATTGGAATGAGGTGATGACAGCAGAATTCCGTGATGAAACTGAGATCCACTGAGTGTACACTTTGGGTGGATTGTACAAGGCAGGAGACCATACGACACAGTGAACCCCATGATAGATGATGGGCTGTGGTCAACAGTACAAATATGAGAATATTCTTTCAGGAACTATAGTAAAACTGTAGTACTAAAACATGGTGTTGATAATAGGATGATTTGTGGGAAAATATACCAAGTATAAGCTACAAACCATAGATAGCATTAATATCATGACGATGTTCTTTCATCATTTGTAACAAATGTGTCACAGTGTAAAGGGCTGGTGGTAGGGCCATGTATGGGAATCCTGTATGGCATGCATGATTGTTTTGTAAACTCACAATTTCTCTAATAAAAAAAATTAGAGTGCATTTTAGAATCATCCATATAGTGATCCGAAGAAAGGGACATGGTATTAAAACAGTGTGTGCCTAAGATTTAGTGAATGTGTTCCATTTGAACATGTTTTTTTTTT
>JAKSZT010053779.1:13255138-13369814 GCA_026826555.1 Tolypeutes matacus | reverse complement strand
TATATATATATATATATATATATATATATATATTTATATATATATACTGAATGCGTTTGTTTTAGGGAAAATTGAATTCTTAAGATAATAGCTTTATGTCTCCATATTATTTACTTATTTATATTAATTTCCAGTTATGTTCAGCTTCATTTTAATAAGTATCCTTCCTATCTCTAATAAGTTACTAATTATCATTCCATCTGATGTGGTACTAAATTCAATGTTGTCCCTGATATACAAATTTACATTCTTCAAATTAAGTGTTTGCAAAATTGGATATTAATCAAATCAGAAAAAATTTTATCAGTGATAGTTTAATGGATCATTTATGCACATATGACTCAGAATTACATGCACATACATATAAACACAACTCAGAATGATGTGCCCTTGCAGCAAGGACAATTTCATAGCATACGTTTCTTCTGCCCTTTACTGTGTAATTTCTCTCATTCCAAGAGAGAATGACATGAAAGAATAACCTCCATTATCTAAAGTGTCAACCACTCTGAAAGTCATGTGCTTTCCACCTTCAATAGCTATGACTTTTGACCCATGACTCTGTTAGAGGCCTCTCCACTATTTTGTAAATTCAGTTTTGAATGTTTATAAATTAGATAGGATATATACATGTTCTATGACCGCAAAATCTTTGAAACTATAAATTAGACCATCAATCTTAAAATAAGACTTTTTTTTTCATTTGTTCTTTCCTGGAAAAATTATCTGAACCACACCATTTGTACTATGTTAGCCAGTGAGATTTATTTCTTACCATTGGAAAGGGCCAAAGAAAATGAGGCATTATAAGTCTAATTCAATGGCTTTGTTTTCTCTTCTTCAATTAAAAATAAATAATTTAGGTAAGATTTCAAATTATGAGATGATAACTGAGTTTTCTCTTTGCTCTCATTGAGAATATATGACTTGGTGATCCAATCATTGAAGGAAATGATTGCAAAAACTAGCCAAAGTAAAAAATAACAACAGAATTCTGAGAAATCTAAGCTTGGGAGTTTGCTATTAACTTAAATTTGTAAGTGTCATGGCCAAGACTAAACTGAGTTTTAGAACACTTTTCATAATACTTTTTCAAATACATCAAATGTAGTTCTTCATACTCTGTGTTCTCAATCAGGATATGCTAACCTTTATGGATGATCTGAGTGTTTCTCTGTTTTCTAAAATAATTATCTTTATTTGAGACCTAAATAAAGCAATACAGCTTTGAAATAAAATGGCACATCATGGTTTCAGCAGGGTCTGAGGCAATACTCCATAATTGAACACATTTTTTCAACAATTTGTATGAATAATTAGAATATTTGGGATAAATAAACTCTCCCCTGCTCCATCGGTTCAGTTTAAATTTTGCCACCAAATGAGTTTGCCACAATTTTACTAAAAATATTTTGGGTTTTTAGGAAAGTTTTTGGACTTTCATACTGTAAGGGATCATGGACATATTCCAACATTCTATGAATCTTGATCTTCTCTGAAAAAAATGAACTTCTCCTGGTAGTAACTTTGACACTGGGGAGAGTCTAGATGCTTCTTAGGATTGTATAAGAGTTGTACTTAATGGGCTGCACCTAAACACAAGGGAATTCTCTACACAATAACCTCCATGTCATTTTATAAGAAATATATGGTAGTCCTAGGGTTTTGTTTCCTTCTAATGAAGCAAAAGGTTATTTTTAACACAGGAAATATTTGATTTGCCCCTGCATCTCTAGTGACTCTAACATAGAGAAGCAAAGTTCATTATTGCAGTATAGAGTGAAAAGAAGCCTAGAAAGTTGAAGTAAGTTAGCCATGTTTTTATTGATTACAACACTACTGAGAGTAGGACAAGACAGATAAAAGCCAGAAAGTTGGAATTAGTTTGAAATTACCCCTCCTAAGGAACAAGCTCTTTGGAGAAAGCACTGGATAAATTACAAGTCACATTTTAATAACCTTAAAGCACAAAGCTGTGAATGTAGAATAAATATGTGTGATAAAAGAAAATGTAATTGTAGTGTTATTTATATCCTTCTATTCTTTAAAAAAATTTAGTAGATTTTCTAAGGAAAATTGTGAGAAATGCCTCATGGTTGCCATAGAAACACAGTCAATATGTTTTGAATGCTCTGACCTGAACCTTGTTTTGAAAAGGAAAGAAAATATGTATCCTGGCATGCATGGAACAACATTGAACAGTAGAACATTCTATAATGACACAAATAGGTAGCCACAAGCCAAATGTTGCTATTGAGCACTTGAAATATAGCTCATATGACTAAGGAACTGCATTTTTTATTTTATTTATTTAAATTAATTCAAATTTAAATGCAAATGGAAACATGTGAGTAGTGGCTACGATATTTGACAGTGCTGCTAAAAAATGAGACTGAGTTTTTTTAAAGCTCATAAAATGGTTTAAATATAAAATATGTAGTGTAAACTGTGAACTAATAAATTTTAATATGTACTTATGATGCGTTAACAAAATAATGGTGGTCTTCAGGGTGTTTTCCAGAGAATTTCAAAAGGGTCACTTTAGCTAAAATTTCCTTCCACATTGTAAAAAATTGAAATACTTGCATCCAGAAAATATTTTACTTATTTTTTTTTTTACCTGCTGCATTGTACTCCATAAGCAGATTAAGCCATAAATTATTTAGCCAGTTAATTAGTGATAAATATTTTGGCTGTTTCTAACTTTTTCGTATTACATACAACACATACTTCCTCATGTGAATTTTCAGTGTGTTTGTTTTATGTATAATCATTTCTTAAATCAAATTGATAACAGTGGTTTTCTGTAAGTAATGAATAAGAACTGAGAGTAGTAGCCAATGGGGAATTTATCTATTGGCATGTTGAATTTTATAAAAAGAAAATTTATTCACCAAAGTCATAAAAAGTAATTCTAGTGACTTAAAAAATAATAAAAATACAAAGTCCATATATTGGTCTTATTTTGATTTGCACATACATGTCAATTGCACAGACCTAGCTTATTATCTTTAATTTTGAGTCTATCGATTTTTATCTCTAATAGTTTATGAATGTAATGTACTGTATTAAGGTAGAAAGAATTCCCATGTTAATGCTCCCATGTGTCATTATATGATAATATTAACATCATATATTTTACACCAATAAGTTCCACTTTTTAATCTTACATATATGGATATATCTATATCTACCTACATATAATCTTTATATACAAGGGTATATAATTATATATATACAATTATATCACAAATACAATATTTATCATAATATATTATAAATACAACACATAATCATATATACATATGTATCTACAGGCATACCTTGTTTTATTGTGCTTTAGTTTATTGTGCTTTGCAAATAACATGTGGTTTTTTGTTTTTGTTTTTGATTTGTTTGTACAAATTGAAGGTTTGTGACAATCCTGTGCTTTTTCCCATGGCCAGTGTTCAGTTCATGTCACTTTTTAATTAAGGTATGTATATTGTGTTTAGACATAATGCTATTGCACACTTAATAGGCTACATTATAGTGTAAACACAATTTTACATTTACTGGGAAATCAAAAAATTAGTGTGACTCACTTTATTGTTGTATTCTCTTTGTTGCGGTCTTCTGAAACCAAACCTACAATATCTCTGATATATGCCTGTATATACAATCTTTAACAATCCTTTAAAAAATGTAGGCATATAGAATTGCATTTATTCCAGAGATTTTGCATAACTGCAGCCTCTGGAACATCTTTCTCTGAAAAGTCAGAATACAGTACCCAAAACAGCCAAGACTTAGCTAAATACATTAGAATAAAAGTAGTATTCATTTTATAGATTTATGACTTCCATATAATTACCCTTATACACCTTTGTGGTAGTTTGCTCTTGTGCTTCTTTCTCTCTACACCAGGAATTCTTAGTACGGGGTCCATGAGCTTGAATTAAAATTCAAAAAGACATTATTCTTGTGGGGACTTGTTGGTCAGGGTGTGATATATTTATTAAATAATTCACAGTATAGTGTGGTCTTAGTATGGGGTCTGTGGTCTTCACCTGACTGGCAAAGGAGTATGTTGAACAGAAAAGTTAAGATACCTTGCTCTACACAATCATCAAAGCCTGCTTTGAGTTCAGTTTCCATTAAAACTGCTTTTTATCTTTGTATAATTTCAGTCAATGCCTTTCCAAAGTTTTTTTTTTTTTTTTTTTTTTTTTCATATTAAGGCAGATCTAATCAAGTTCCCTGTTTAAAAAAAATATATGAAAACCTGACTGAGTAAGACTGTCAAGGAAGTTCCTGAAATTTCTCTCAGTATATTACTGTTACCTGTAACTTTCTACCATACCTAGGCCATTTTCCTTATTATCCCATCAATTAGGTGACAACAATCATCAAGTGGATTTATTCCAGTGCATGATACACTGAATATAAATATAAATATAAAGGTATGTTTAACAATGGGATAGACAAAAGTATGAAAAAGATCCTCTCAGTTGTTCAAAAGTTCCTTCTTGACACTTAAGATACAATATTAAAACAACAACAAAATTTGTGCTATATCCAGAATTAAAAGTGCTATATTAATATTGAAATTAACACTAATACTGCTCATCTTAACTGTGGCGATCAGTTTTATGTGTCAACTTCATTAGTTCATAGGATTCTGTTATTCAGTCAAGCACTAATCTAAGCATTGTTGGGAATTTCTTTTGTAGATGTGATGACTATAATCAGCTGACTCTATGTCAAGGGGGTTAACCTTGGTAATCTATATGGGCATGATCCAGTCAGTTGAAAGGCCTTAAGAGCATAATTGATGATTCCTTGAGAAAAGGAAATTCTACTTATGGACTGAAGCCTTGTCTCCTGCCTGAGAGTTTCCAGCATGCATGCCCTTCCTAAAAATGTGGAAGAGATTTTGGAATTGGATAGCAGTAAAAGCCAGAAGAAATCTTCAGGTAGGTGATGGAAGATGCCTAAAATTCTTTGATTTAAATATTGGTAGAAATATGGACATTAAAAAATGTTTCTGATGAGCTCTCAGAAGGATATTAGGATCACAGTTGAGAAATTTTCTATTGTCTTAGAGAATATATATGTTTTCATGAATAGAATATTGGTAGAAATGTGAACATTAAAGTGCTTTTGGTGAGAACACAGAAAGAAATGAGGAATAAATTATTGGAAGCTGAAGGAATGGTGGCCCTTGTTATAGAGTGGCTGAATTGTGTTCTTGAGTTATGTGGAAATAAGAATTTTAAGTAATGAACTTGGATATTTATTTTGCTTAGACGATTTCCAAGTAAAATGTTGGAGGTGTTGCTTGGTTTATTCTTGTTGTTTTCAGTAAAATGTGAAAGGAAAGAGACAAATTGAGGCCTGAATTGTTAAGCAAAAAGAAACTAGCACTTGATGATTTGAAAAATTCTCAGTCTATACAAATTACAAAAAATGCTAAAATTAAGAGTTCCATTTTTAGGAAAGTGTGCTCTGGAGAGGGGGTCAAGGCTATTGCTGAACCATTTTTTCCTGAAGTGATGATGCAGGTAACTCATGCATCCATTCAACCATCTAAGTGGAAGTCAGAAATAAAGATGGGCTTTTCCAGGAGATGTCCTTGGAAGACCCTCTTTTCTAATGGTACAAATCCCTGTGTCATACATGAGGAATCATTAAGGGTTTGAGGATATAATACAAGCAGAAACATGGCTGACTTGGACTGAAATAGAAAGAGACAGAACAAAATGAAAGCAGGTTATTAGGTCTCTGGGATTCTAGAGGCTAGAAACAGACGATAGGTACAGCTTAATGGCAAACGTGCTACCTTTCAGGAAAGAGAATAACACTGAAAGCAGAGCCTTGGAACCAGAAGCTGGAGCTACAGGCACAATAGCAGAAGCTGATGGAACCACAGACCTGGAAGGTGGAGCTACCAGCCTAGAAGGTGGAGCCTTGAGTCACAGAGGATTATTCTTAGAACTTGAAATCTAATGGAATTTGCTTTACTGTATTTATTAACTTGTTTGTTCTCCTATTTGGAATGGGGATATCCACAACTATTATCTTATTTCTTCCCCAACATTGTATTTTTTTTTTTTCCAAAAAAAATTTATTTACTTTTATCCATTTTAACATCCCCCTCCCGCCCTGGTTTTGCTTTTTTTGTGTCCATCTGCTGGGCAATTCTCTGTGTCTGTTTCCTGCCCTCTCCTCTCATCCTTCTCCTCCTGTCTTCACCAGGATTCAATCCTCAGAACCTCCAATTTGGGAAAGAGGCGTCCTACCGCCTGTGCCACCTTAGTTCTGGGTTTTTTGGCACATCTCATCTTGGCTCTCCCTTGTGTCACTCTCTTTTTACATCATCATCTTGCTGTGTGGCTTGGCGGTGCACCCATGCATGGGGCCTGATGGCCCACACACCTTCTATATTTTTCTTTTTTTTTCTTTTTAGCGGGAGGTCCTAGGGTTCAAACCCAGGTCCCTCCCTATGGGAGATGGATGCTCAACCATTTGAGCCACATCCATCCCCCAGCTACATCTCTTAAGGTTGACCAAAGATACCCAGAGTTACAGTCATTTCCCATACAGGATGGACATAAAATAAATCAGACTTGGTTTATTACCAGCATTCTATAAACCAGACCTAGGGAAAAAAATTAGGTCTGGGGACACATACATGGTTTCTAATATAGCGAATATTTAGCCTACCCTGATTATCACAAAATCAGGACAGCGAGCCAACATTGTATTTTGAAAGCAAATACTATTTTGCTAATTCACAGCTCCAGAGATTGAGAGAAATTTTGTCCCAGGATGGATCATACCCAGAGTCTCACCTATTTAGAGGATGAAATTTGGGACCTTTGAACTCATGGTATTTAGATGAGATTTTTTAATTTAGAGCTGATCCTCTAATGAGTTGAGCATTTGTGGGATATTGGCAAGGTGTATTCATCAGCCAAAGGGGTGCTGATGCAAAATACTCAGAACTCTCCTGGCTTTTATAAAGGGTATTTATTTAGTGTAGAAGCTTACAGTCACAAGGTCATAAAGAGTAAGTTACTTCCCTCTCCAAAGTCTGTTGTCACATGTTGGAGCAAGATGGCTGCTAGTCTCTGCGAGGGTTCAGCCTTCCTCTTCCTCCTAAGGCTCATGTTCCTAGTTTCTTCCAATCTCAGCTGTAGGCTAGCATAAGGCTCATCTTTCTCAGCTATTCAGGGCTCTGGTCTCTTCAGCTGCAAACTACCAGGCGAATCGCTCGGCTCTCTCCCCAGGGCTCCAGAGTCCAAAACTAAACTCTCTGTGTTCTCATTTTCCCTGTATTTACTTCCCTGTCTCTGACTGAGCATCATTTTATATAGCTCACCTGGGGGCGGGGAATCAAACCAAGACACGCTTTGACATGGTCAAATAAAAGCACTAATCTTGTTTTAATAAGGTAAAAGTGAAACCTCTGAATCTAATACAATCTAAGATGCCCAGGGGAACAGGCCAGTTTACAAACACTATCGAATATCTATTTTTGGAATTCATAAACAATACCAAACTGCCACACATGGGATGAATATATTTTGCATGTGGGACATGTGAATTTTCTGAGTGAGATGGTGGATTGAAGTGGGCATGATAGTAAACTCCAAAAGATATTTTCATGCTCTAATTCCCCAAACCTGTGACTAATACCCTATTTGGAAGACAGGGTCTTGAAGTGTCCTTAAGTTAATGATTTTGATGAAAAAGTTTATCTTTAATTATCCAGGTGGATCTTAAATGCAACTATATATATATTCTTATAAGAAAGAAGAATATTAGACTAAGAAACACAAGGAGAAACAGATACATTGAGGAGAAGGAGGCAATATAACCACGTTAACAGAGATTGGAATGATGTAGATGCAAGCCAAGGGATGTCTAGGGGAACCAATAGCTGAAAAAAGCAAGGAACAGATTTTCCCCAAAGGCATTTAGAAAGAGAGTGGCACTGCTTACACCTTTATTTTGGACTTATCCCCTCCAGAACTGTGGAAGAATAAATTGTGGTTGTTTTAAGCTACCTAGGTTTGTGGTAATTTGTTACAGCAGTCATAAGGAAACCAATATGTTAACTAAATCTAATTTTACCTCTAGTGTATTTTGAAATTCATAGATACTGAGAACTAAATGAAAAATTCAAATAAATGTGTCTTCTGTTGTCTTTATTAATGTCATGTATACACCACTCACAGCTTATCATGTTATATTAGAGGGTGGAAGACGCTAAGGAAGGGTAGAGGATCTTTTGTATATCCTTATGTATTCCCTCCTAAGTTAAGAACAACAATAGAAATAGTGATAGTATAACAGAATGTGAACTCTTATTTTCCTCAAGACTCTCAGAAAACAAAAACCTACCATCCCAGCAAAATGAATGTCATGATTGTTAAAAAGCTAAGTGTAGTCTTTTCCATTTGACCCACAATTTTCAAGTGATTTATTTCACCACAATTTTCCAGCCAATCTTAATAAGTATAGTCACTTGCAAGAAGGGTCTAGAATTGAGTCTGTTTACTGATACTCAGACAACATAACACATGAAACGATGCATCATTTTTAAATAGAGCAAATATAAATGGTACAATTCATAGTGCCAAGAATGATGATTCTCAAACTGTTATGAAATGATGGAGAGAATAATAGATTTACCTGGCTCTTTCAAACTGTTCATGCCCTTTGGGAATTTAATAATTCTGCTCCTC
This sequence comes from Tolypeutes matacus, assembly GCA_026826555.1. NCBI lineage: Eukaryota > Metazoa > Chordata > Mammalia > Cingulata > Chlamyphoridae > Tolypeutes > Tolypeutes matacus. The sequence goes on along the minus strand of JAKSZT010053779.1, from coordinate 13,361,082 downwards.
TAACCATTTGATATTATGTTGCTTTCCTCAGATATGTTGCAATAGAAAACATATTAGCTAAAATTTAGTGTTTTAAGTCATCATGTATATGTAAAAATGCATATCAATTATTCATAATTGATATAATCTTATATATAGCCCAGAGAGAAAAAATGATTTAAAATATGAAAAGGCTATAAGAGATAAATGTATGTAATAAGGTCTAATACTGACATACTACAGTCCCAGAAAGGGAGAGTTGAGTAAATGGTATAATCTCATTTACAGAGAGGCAAAAATAATTTTAAATAATTTATTTCAGTAGTATATGAAAAAGGCATGATAACAAATATTCCACAAAGTCAAGATACTATTGTATTTAAAAATGAATCAATGTAATTCTCCACAATAACAAAGTAAGGGATAAAATCATATAATTATATCAATACATGCAGAAAAATATAAAACTCGCCAACTATTTATATAATTTTAAATAATTAGCAATCTTGTAATAGAAAGGAAATTAACACTGTAAAATGTCTCTACCATATACCTTACAGCAAACTTTGTTAGCAATAACATGTATTAACATTTCTCTGTGATACTAGGAATGAGATAGGGATATTTTCTAACACCCTTTCTATTCAGTATTTCATTAGAAATAGTTCAATGGTGGAAGAAAAAAATAAATGCTAAAAGATTTAAAAGTAATAAATAACACTGCCGTCATTCAGAGCAAAACAGCAAACTTTTTATGGTACATAAAAAATCTAAACAAATGTTCTAAAGAGAGAATTAGAATTACCATGTGCATTAGCAAGGTCACTGGATTAAATGTCAACATACAAAAATCAGTTACTTTTCAAAAATTTGCAAACAATAATTAAGAAATGAAAAATTTTTAATTATGTTATTTACTTAAAAATAAAACTAAGAAAATTGTGCATGACTACTACACCAAGCTGGGGGTGCGGAGAACATTAAGGAGATAAATTAAGGAAGATTAATACATAGAAAAGTCTCTACATTGTAAATTTGGCAGTTCTTCTCAAAGAGACAACAGATTAAAATCAATCACAATAAAAATCCCAACAGGGTGTAAATTGACAACCTGATTTCTATTTATGTAGAAATAAGAAGACTAAGAATAGTAAAGACAATCTTGAGGAAAATAACATCGTTGGAGGATATGTCATCAAGCCATATTAATTTCATAGTTATTATAATAGCATTGCACCTATTCAAGAACAGATTAATTGAATAAAATAAATAGTCCAGAAACATCAGAATTCTCTGATGCCTTATAGAAAAAAAATAAATGAACCTATCTACTTCACATCATACTCAAATCTCTATTCCAGGCTGATTTAGATCTATTTAAAAGATAAAGCATTCATATTTCTAGAATAAAACATAAAATATCTTTATGACTTTGTAGTAGGCAAAGGGTTGTTGAACTAGCTACAGGAAACATTAATCATAAGAAAAATACTGATAATTATACTCATTAAAATTAGAAATTTTCATACATCAAAAGAAATCATTAAAAGGGAGAAAATGATATATATCTCTTTCTCCACCAAAGGATTTACACTGAGAATAAATGAAGAATTGCTAAATATCAATATGAAAAAAATATTTAAAAATATAGATAAGGTCTGAACTGATCCCTCACAAAAGATTATGTTGAAATGATAAAGGATTGTAACATCGGTAACCATAAGGGAAGTGAAAAAATAAAGCCGTAATTGAATGCCACCATGCAATTGCCATACAAGTAGCTAAAACTAAAAAGCAAAAAAAGGAAAGGAAAAAAAGTTTGATATCAAGAATTGTTTAGGATATGGAGCAAAAGAAACTCACATTTATTACTGGTTGGAATGTAAATTGATATAAGCACTTTAGAAAACAATTTTATAATATTTACTAAATGTGATTGTAAAAATACTCAATAGTCCATTTTTGTATACCAACAGATATGCTCAAGAATGTTAATGGCAGTTTTCCAAAATATTCAAACAATTCAAATGTCCATCAGCAATAGAATATTAAACAATGGTTATATGCACCAACATGGTTAAATCTAGTAGATATAATGTTGAGTGAAAGAAACCTGACAGAAACTAATACATACTATTTGATCTCAATTATATAAAGCTTAACAACAAGCAGAATGAATTTATGATGATAGAAATCAGAGTTGTGATGTTCACTTTCAAAAATATCACCCAGGTTTACAACTTATACTTTGTGCACTTCTCTGTATGTGTGCTATACTTTAACGGTAGTTTAAATGATTAAATTAAGATTTAGATAAATTGTAAAAAGTATGTGGTCCATATGGTAAATCATTGTTTTAATTTTGTCTGTCCTTGGACTCTCTCTTTTCCATTGATTGTGAAGCCATGCATGTGCCAATGCTAAATTATTTTTTTCATTTTATTTTTAATTAAATTAGAGAAGTTGCAGGTTTACAGAAAAATCATTTAGAAAATACAGAATTCCTATATACTATCACCCGCCCCCCCTCCATTACTAACACTTTTCATTAGTTTGGTACCTTTGCTATAATTGATGAAAGAATATTATGGTTATATATTAAGATTGTAAATAGATAGCATAAACTATGTAGTCCATAGTTTATATTAGGGTGTATTTCTCCATATATATCACTTGATTATTAACACCTTGTATTAGTGTCATACATTTGTTATTATACATGACAGAACATTCTTATAATTGTACTGGCCATCATTTACAATAGGGTTCACTGTGTTATAAAGTTCTGTATTTTATCTTAAAATTTTTATTCTGGTAACATATATTATCTAAAATTTCCCCCATTTAATCAAATTCTCATATATCAGTGCTGTAAATCACACTCACAATACTGTGTTACCATCTCTGCTATCTATATCCAAACTTTATATCAAACCAAATAGAAACTGTACAAACTAAATATCAACTCCTACTTTCTACCCCCAACCTATCCTCTAGTTATCTATATTCTAGACTCTAAGTTTATGAGACTGTTTATTATAATTAGTTCCTATTAATGAGATCATGCTATATTTGTCATTTTGTGTCTGGCTTATTTCATACAGCATAATGTCTTCAAGGTCCATCCATGTGGCGTATGCTTCAGGACTTCAACCTTTTTATGGTTGAATAATATTCTAATGAATTTATATACCACATTTTGTTAATCCATTCATTGGTTGATGGGCAGTCGGGTAGCTTCCATCCTTGTCAATTGTGAATAATGTCATTATGAATATCAGTGTGCAAAATATATCTGAGTCTCTGCTTTCAAGTCTTCTGGGTATATACCTACTAGTGGGATTACCAGGTCATATAGTAATTTTATACTTAGCTTCCTGTGGAAGACATGTGAACTGTCTTCCACAACAGCTCCCTCATATGCTGCTACCACCAGCAATGAATGTGTTCCTATTTCTCTACATCCTCTTCAAAACTTGTAAATTTTTTTTTTTTTAATTTTTAATTTTAAATAGTAACCAGTCTAGTGGCTGTGAAATGATATCTCAGTGTGGTATTAATTTGCATATCTCTAATAGCTAGTGGTATTGAACATCTTCTCTTGTGCTTTTTAGCCATTTGTATATCCTATTTGGAGAAATGTGTATTCAAGTCTTTTGCACATTTCTTAATTGCCCATTTCTTAATCCTTTTATTGTTGACTTTTAGGATTTCTTTATATATTCTGGATATTAAACCCTTCTTGGATATGTGGTTTCCAAACATTTTCTACCATTCAGTTGTTTGTCTTTTCACTTTGGAGATAAAGTTCTTTGCTGAACAAAACTTTAATTTTGATGAGGTCCCATTTATCTTTTATCTTTCACTGTGCTTTGGATGTAAAGTCTAAGAAACTGTTGCCTAACACAAGATCCTGAAGATGCTTCTCTACATTTTCTTCTATGAGTTTTATACCCCTCTTTCTTATACTTATGTTTTTGCCCCATTTTGAGTTAATTTTTGTATATAGTGTAAGATGGGGGTCTTCTTTCATTCTTTTTCATATGGATATCCAGTTATCCAGCACCATTTGTTGACGAGGCAATTCTTTCCCAGATGAGTGGTCCTGACAGGCTTGTCAAAAACCAGTTGGCTGTAGATGTGATGTTCTCTTTCTGAATTCTCAATCTGATTCCAATAGCTCTATCCATATGCCAGTACCATGATGTCTTGACCACTGTAGCTTTGTAATATTCTTCAAGTCAGGAGGTGTGTCCTACAACTATGCTCTTTTTCAAGATGTTTTTGATATTTGGGGCCCCTTACCCTTCCAAATAAATTTAATAATTGGCTTTTGCATTCTATAAAGTAGGCTGTTGGAATTTTGGTTGGGAGTACATTGAATCTGAAAATCATTTTGAGTAGAATTGACATCATAGTGATATTTAGTCTTCCAATCCCTGAACAAGAAATGTGTTTCCTTTTATATTGGTCTTTGTTTTGTAGAATTCTGTGTACAAGTACTTTAAATCCTTGATTAAATTTATTCCCATGTATTTGGTTCTTTTACTTGCTATTGTAAATAAGTTTTTCAGATATGTGCTTTATTATTTTGATAAATTCCTTTCTGTTTCTATTCTTTGAAGATTTTTTTATCAAGAAAGGATGCTGGATTTTGTCAATCACCTTTTCTACATCAATGGACATGATCATGTAGTTTTTTTCCCTTAATTTTGTTAATATGGGGTATTGCATTCTTTGAATTTCTTATGATTTACCATCCTGTACACCTGGGAAAAAAGTCACTTGATCATGGCATGTAATTCTTTTAATGTGCTGTTGGATTCAATTTGAAAGTATTTTCTTGAGGATTTTGCAACTATATTCATAAGAGAAATTTGGCCGTAATTTTCTTTTCTTGTGGTATTTTTATCTGGCTTTGATATTAGGGTGACATTTGCCTCATAGAATGAGTTAGGTAGTATTCTCTCTTGTTTAGTTATTTGGAAGGGTTTGAGCAGGATTGATTGTTATTTTTCTTGGAATAATTGGTAGAATTCACCTGTGAAACCATATGGTTCTAGGGTTTTCTTTGTAGTTTTCGATGACTGATTCAATCTATTTATTTGTAATTGGTCTGTTGACATACTCTATTTCTTCTAAAGTTGGTATAAATTTTTCATGTGTTTCTAAAAATTTGTTTATTTCATCTAGATTTTCTAATTTTTTGGCATCCAGTTTTTCATTATATCCTCTTATGATCTGTTTTATTTCTCTGGGGTCCCTAGTAATGTGCTCCCTCTCATTCTGATTTTATTTATTTGCATCTACTCTTTTTTTCTTTGTCTTTATATCTAGGGTTTGTCAATTTTACTGATCCTTGCAAAGAACCGACTTTTGGTTTTATTCATGTTTTCTGTTTTTAATTCTCAATTTCCTTTATATCTGTTCTAATCTTTGTTAGTTCTTTCCTTGTACTTGCTTTTGTGTTAGGTTGCTGTTTATTTTTTCTAGTTCTTCCAGGTATTCATTTAGGTAACTGATTTTTTTTTTTTTTTTGGCATTTTATTGTGATATAACATATTTTCAAATTAATACTCAATGAATTAATATTGAATTTCCCTAGCTAGTGATAGAACATTTATTTACATTTACATTTATTACATTTGTTCATGTCTTTTTTTATATTCCTCAGTGCTATTTTAAAATTTTCTTAAGTTTGTTTTTCAGTATTTGGTCTTTATAATTGGTTTCATAGGTAGATTTTTTAAAATGCAATTCACAGAATTTTTCTTCTTGGGATATGGGAATGCTACTCATTTTTTAATTAATCTTGTAGCTACTTAAACACATCCTCTTATAGTAACAAGCAATTTTGTTGTTACTTTCTTCTGTTTCTAGATACCCAAACCCATCACCTGGAATTTTTTATAATTTTCTTTCTCTCTTTCCAAGGTTCCTACTTCCAATGTATGGTTTATTTCTTTTCTCTTATTGCATTGGCCACTATGCTCATAAAAATGATACTCATTTTATGATGACTAATTAAGGATTGTAGTAGATTGAATTAAGTACCCCAACAAAGACATGCTCTTAATCTTAATCCACATTCTTGTGGATGCAATCCCATTAACAAACAGGACCTTTTGAAGATGTTATTTTATAATTAAAGTGTTAAGGCCAATTAACATATTACTGGAGGCCTTATAAAGAGAAGAAACTGGAAGCCAAGAATCAGAGAGGGAGGAAGCTGAAAGTCATCTGAAACCAGAACCCCAAGGATTGCAGCAAGCCAGCACCAGAACGCTACAGATTTTGGGGAGAAAGCATTGTCTTGCTGACACCTTGATATTGGACTTCTAGCCTTGGAAAATGTGAGCCAATAAATTCTCATTTTTAAGGCAGCCCATTGTATGGGATTTCATAGAAGCCTGGCAAACTAAGAAGGGACCCAATTTGATCTTTGTAGAATCTAAAAGCAGAAATGGAGACTAAGATGGCCGATTGAAAATAACAAAATAGATGTTTATCTTCATAGTCTTCTTAAAAGGCATTAAGTGGAGATGAATAGGAAGGAGGAGAATTATAATCATTATAAGAATGATTACATCTTTGATAGGGAATTGAAATGATTTGTTTAAAGAAATGGTTATTATTTTCAAAGAAATACATACTAAAATTAGAGTAATCTATAACAAAATTTATAAGTGGTGGAGCAATGTCTGAGGAAATTGAGGCCTGAAAATAAAAGTTTGTTTTCCTAGACCTCAGGCTTAATCATGATTTGTGTCAGATTACTTATATCCTAAAAAACATCCTGCTATACAGTTTATTATAAAGTCATTGTTAATCTAAGAACAATCAATTTCCTATGAGTGAATCTCATGTATTAGAAAAAATGGGACTGTTATTATCTTTAAAATAACCTTTTTCTTTTGAAATAATTTTAACTTATTTTTGGTCAAAAAACAAAGGTTTTAGCATTCAATGTGTACATAAAACCACAATTAAATATAAAACAAATTAAATATTAGATATACAGAATATTTTATTTCCTTCTCTTCTTTCATTATCTATGAAAAATGTTTAGAATTTTATCACTGCAATAAAGTTTTCTTTATTTTGAACCCTTCTTTACTAAGAAAAACTCCAAAATGCAGGTAAATAGGTAAATTTCTTTTCAGGATACCTTTATTTAATTATAGAGATGAGCAATTTTTATGGTTGTACTTTAATTTTACTTTTTCTTTTACCTCTACTTGTTTCTGAAAAGAATGGATTAGACCAAATACAATGAGCATTAGTTCATTGATCATGATGATCAACATTTCTGAACTCATTTTTCAAGAATGAGAGAATTGTAGGAGAAATACATCAAGCTTTACCAATTAAAAAAAATAAATTTCTTCTTGGCCACAAGGTCTGCAGAGTAAAATCAAGGAATATAAAACCAAATTCAGTTCAATTACCACGAGTAAACATATTTTTCATTTTTGAAAGTAAGCCAAGGTTGTTCAGCTTAGTAAAGTTGATGGCTAACCTTAGTTGGCATAGACCTCCCATAATTGAAGACTGTGAATCACTTATGTTCATAAGGGAGTTTAAATTTTTAACATTACCCTTCTTTAAACAGAATTTTCTTATGCTTTTGCACTAGGGAGAGGTAGATAACCAATTTCAATTTCCCAAAGCAATTTCTCTCTTCCTTCATCCTTTGGTTTTTTGATCTTGGAGCAAATTTACAATTAATTATAAAGAATGTATATGCATTGACATTTGGCAAGAAATATATCAATCCTACTAAAAGATACATATATCATAGTTAGGTTGTTTCCATTCATAAACAGCTCAGCCATCTTTACTAAATAATTAGACTTAATGGATGACTTAGTATACAGAATGGTTAATTAGCATATACATGTTTTAACTGTCCTGAAACTGACATGGCAGACAGGTAAAATAAAAGAAAGAAGTTGGATGAAGGTAATAAATAATAAGAAATGGTGGGGACTGTGGCAAATCAAAGAACAAATATTCTGTATGAAATGACATTTTCTATATGGGTGCAGCAGACTGTCAAAATACAAGATTGTAGGCAAATTGTTGCCAAATTTTTGGACTTTTTTAAGAGAAGTTTATAATCCAGATATTTGTTTTAATGTGAAATCTCTCTTTTTAAGAAAAAAATAGGTGGGCAAAATAAAACAGATCTACAACCAAGCTCAAAACTCTATGGTGCTAGTTGGTCTTTTATGTTTTAGAGTAATGAGAAAAATATTCAGATATGCACTCTGATTAATTCAGTATTTATTTATAGTCTCAAAATCACATAAGAAATATGTTTAAGATTATTATATATTACATTTGATTCCCTTGTTTGCACATTGTTTTTGTCTTAAAAATGTGAAGGCAGAAGCCTAAATATGAGTGTGCAATGCCTGTTTGCTAGAGAGGGAAATACAGATTCTGTCACTCAGATCAGTACTGGTAGTGAAATAACCACTCTCTATTTCATATTCTTCCAGTGGTATCTTTTGAGGATTTTAGGCATTGTCTCTGAAGAACCCACACCAGCAAACAGAGTCAAACAGCGGCAAATGAAATGGCAATGAGTTCTCTGTATATGCAGACTTTTCTTTGTTTTTAAATATCTTTAAGATCCCCCATTTAGTTCTCCATGACATATCTTTATTTTCTTGCCTTCAAAAATATTTTAAAGAATATTAAACTTACCATGATAGGGAGGCATGCCCGTTTGCTTTATTGCTTTCAAGAGGAGAAGACTGCAGTCTGCAAACATCTAACCCTTATGGTAGACTGGTGAGTCCCAAACCATGATCCATTAGTGACTGAGGCAGAGGCCATTCACATATTGTCATTCATATTTTGTGGCTTATATCTATGTTCTTATCTTCTTTTTCAAGCTCTGAAGAGAGCCAGTCTACATCCTTAGAAATATATTATTTCCAGAGATCAGTTTTGCACTGAACAGCACTACAATGCAACTAAATAAATGAAGTATGTTTTTATTTGCTGCATGTCACATTTGTTAAAATAAATGGTGGTAGATATGCCAGAATTACCTCATATAAATAAATAAGAGGCTAAAGAATTATGTACTTTTATAAGTTCTTGAACATTACATAGGATGAAAGGAGAAATAAATATGAGCACTATTGGCTTAAAAAAATCATACTACACCAACTTTTCAAAAGGCTAACAACCTTACTTTTTATTCATTCCAATCCCCCTAGCTGTTTTGAATTATTTAAATGATATATATGTCTACTGTATAGAATCTGTTTGTGTATCCAGGGGCAAATTATAAGACAAAGCATTTCACATAGAAATCTATTTTTGATGTTCTCTTTTTTTACACTAAAAATCTTGAAACAGCATGGGTCAATGTGCTACAACTTGTGCCAGTCCTTTTTATTGGCTCATAAAATTTGGAATCTTGCTCTGGAATAGGCAGTAGGCAAGGAATCTATTACAGCATGCACAAAAGATTTTGCTTTTTACCTACGGCACTTGTGTTTGTTTCCTACACATATCATTAATCTTATTGTTCCATGGCAAAATAACATTTAATTTGTGTGTATGTGTGTGCACATGTCTGTCTATAGCACATGACATACACGGGCTGGAGAATATATAATTGCATATAATAGTGGTTAAGTGAAATAATTGTGGAGTTAAAGTTGGTAATTTGAATCCCAACTGTAACACTTACTGAGTGACCCAGAATAAGCTATTTAACATCTCTAAGGCTTAGTTTCCTCATATATATAGTGATGACAATAAAAATTATCTCATAACATTGTTGTCAGAATTGAACCAGGTGATATAAGTGAAGTATTATGCACTTGATACTTGTTAACTCTCATTATTCCAGCTAGCATTCAAAATAGATTTGAATATGGTCTTCAAGAGAAATGAGAAGAAACATGTTAAATGTTTAGATTTGGATGGCACTTGGTATGTGCTCAATACATATTAGCATTGTAATTATTGACTTTCCTACTTTATATTATTTCTTGATTTTATAAATTAAGATTCAAGATTTTCATCTATTTTCTCTTGTTCTTACTTTTATTTCTCCTCCTTTCTAGTTCAAATAAATCACTTATGTAAAAATTAATTCCCTTTAAATTATGCATGAGTCTTCATTTGTTTCCTTTAACCAGTAACTAAACTTCCTTTACTGCTAGGCTAACAGTTACAAAATGCTTATTTGTCTTTAATTTTCACTTCAGGACAAAAAAACAAAGGCTAAAACACCTTTTTTAGCATATGACGATTTGGGAGAAGTAATTGCTTCCCCTGTGGTGGTCTCCACCAGGGTCAAACTTTAGAGTACAGACATGTGAGTTGAAATTCACAGAAGGCCATTGCTCTTAGCAAAGGCTAATAAAACACAAATTCAAAGCATGGCCATTTGATAGTTACTGTAATTGTCAAACTACACAGGCCATTGCTTGAGTGGTACGAGTTAGTGAAGACCCTTGAAAGAAAACTCTAGCACTTGTCTGAGCTGCTGGACTCCTGAACTCTCTAATGGCAGCCACATTCCATGACCCTGTGCAAAGTCGCTGCACAGCAAGTAAACGCACAACCTGAGGCTCTATTGACAATGTGGGCATGGGTACAAGGAATTGAATCAGCCTTTGCTCAGTCTACTTTTGTCTTGGTGTTGCTCCCAGTGCATGACAAACCTATGCATACCTACCTCTTAATACAAAACTTACCTCCATGGGATAGTAACAAAGCCCCTTTGGTAGGTTTTCTTTCAATATCTACATATCAGCATTTTATTATTTTTATAGGCTTTAGGAGGTCTTTCTCTGCTATTATGCCTTTCATAATGAGGATATATGAAAATTGGAACTCTTATACAAATTGAAGGCTTACCAAGATTGAATTGTTAGTGCTCTCTAAGTCAAATTCAAGAGCTCTGAATATAGCAGCAAGGAAAGTTTTCTTTTAATTTTTTTTTGGAGGGGGCGGGGGAGTGATGGTTAAGAAATATGTAATTTTCTGAACTTAAAACTAATTGGTCAGGTTTCACAGCTTTTATCTTTAATTAATTTCTCAAAATAGTTCTTTTCTAGTTTTCATATGAGTTGCTTATTGTTTCACACTATTATTGCACATTGCCCAAACAAACAAGTATGAAAGGAAACATTCATACTCCATGCAATGTATACTTTAATTCAAACTGGTAAATATTTGCACAAATTAAGATTATCAGCAGGATATGCCTCACCAAGATGCTGCAGTTTATAATGTCAATGATTTTTAATCATGTCTCTTCATGTTATTAAGTGTTGATATGATTGTGCTATCATTTATCTTATAAATATCTCAACAAAAGAGCATGGACAATTAGTATATACTCTGAAAAATTAGTTACTTTGGCCAGTTCTCCCATATTTTGTAATATTCTTTTATGCCCCAAGCATTCACAAATTACCATCTAAAATATTGAAGAAAAATAGAGACAAAACATGTTCAAAGTAGTGCAAGAATCAGACTATGTTTATCTTCTCGGTTACTTTCAAGAATGGCACCCTTGTTTCTTGGAATTGGCAGACTGAAATTCTTGCTCTCCCCACCCTCCATATTCCCCATCCCTTTTTAGATTGAGCAGAGATGGGCTAAGTCAAAAGTGCCTAAAGTCTTCTCAGCTTTAGGAATTTAGACAAATTTCTTAATATGCATGCCTTCCTTTACCACTTTTATAGAATGGATAATACTCTGCCTTTCACAGGCTTGCTCTGAGACTAAAATGAGGTGAAGCATATAAAATGCATGACACAGTATAGGTACTGGACAAATTTAATTCCTCTCCTCCTTTCTCGTTTTGTTGAACCTAGTAATTAACAGTCATCGGTGGATCTCTTGACTATAAATTTAATTTTAGATGCAATTATGTGGGTATGCTGGCTTCTGAAAGAGAAATTACCACTTGATGAAAGTGATTCTTACTGGAGTGAATAGAACCAAATGGAAGCTTAGGAACTTCATAGCCAGAAATATGTCAACAATGAGGTTCTTGCAGAGACAAACTGCATGGCATTTAGGGATTATGATGCAAAAAAAAAAAAAAAAGTTCATAGATTAATAGTAGATTTTAGAAAGTCTTTGGAGCAAAACTCAATTTTTAAGTGACAGAAAGGAAGGAAAGTGAATAATGTTTGGTTGTAAATCTGAGTAACTGAATAAGAGCTTATGACAACATTGACAAGTTAAAATTAAGGATACTTTAACTTTCTCGAAAGTTGCACTGGTTTTTAGAAGAAAAAGCCATAAATCCACATCACTCAACACTACAAATGTTAATGTGAATAAACTATAATAATGAAACATGTACTATCTAAACCACATGCCAGGTTGTTGGGCAGTACCTGGAATCATGACCTGTGTTACAACAGAAATCACAATCTTTAAAACTACTGTTTTAATATATAAGGAGAAGAAAGAAAGGGGGGAAGTTAGGATGGAAATGGATAATTTTGAAGAAAAGATTAAGGATTTGGAATATAATAAAAGCATGACACTTTCTGTTATGTTACCTTATAGATATGTATAAAGAAAATATATATGATACTCAACATGAGAGATCTATGCATATGTGTGTGTGCTTTTGAACTGAACAATAGTAGACCCATTTGGAAAGGGGAACTTCCCAATCTGGAAAGTGAATAAATTTCTCAACTTGAGTTAGACACAAAGTGGAGAGTGAGATTACCATGTGGAAAGCTAGGGAACATGAAATCCCCCCTTCCAATGGAATTTTGTTCTAAAGTGACAGGTCAAGACCAACCCTCAGTAAGGGCAAAGAAGAAGGAGGGCTTCTCTGCTGGTTAATCATTTTGAGCTGACCTAAATTGTCCTCCATGCTCCACTAATGCAGAGCTATGGCTGCAGCGTTTCTTTTCATTTATAATAGCAGGCTGAGTTTGGACATACTGCATGATTTGAGAAGAGGGGTGAAGAGGTAGGGAAGGCAGCTTTTTATTCACTGCATAAAAGCTGCCTATTCAGCTGTAACAAGTCAGTGAAGCTGGAGGTTGCAAATGAGAGAGGAGAATCATAGGGTGCCTATTAAATTCAGCTGCTGCTTTGATTCACTTTTATCGCTTGCTAAACAAAGCTCAGATTTCAGTGATTTGGGGATCATGAGTCCAGACCAAGTTTCTACTGTTCAATGAGTTGGGTAAGTTTGTGGCCAATCTAACAAAAATCCATAAATATGTTATGCAGAATGAGCATCACCCTGGAATTTAAATTTTCATTTAGCTTTCATTCAGAATTGCTCTGCTCTTTCCAGTATGAGAGGGATTGGACTCACGCACATTGGGAAGCTCTAGATGGTTTTGCCTCTAAGACTTTCACTGTATTTTGCTTGCTGTGTTCATCATTTCATATACCCCTTGACCGAAACCAGACTTGAACAGAATTCTCCTGAGTTAACCTCAGTGCGTATTCTAGTCGCAGTTTATTAATGGAGACAGTAATACATAATGAAATGCCATTAATTCACACGTGTAATATTGGTTTCTAATTTGAGGCATCACATCTAATTATCAGTAGATTGGTTACTCAGATTCATAGCCTGGTGACTATGGGGAAAATGTGCCTACTTCTACTACCTGAACTGTCAGAAAATAGAATGATGTCTATTTCTTATGAGGGCAACTAGGAAATCTCTGAAGCCTTCATATCATTATAGATTTATGGTGCAGTCCATAAAGAAAGCTCAGGAAAATCAGCTCTTCTGCTGGTTATTTCCCGTAGCTCTTATTCCAGACTGTGCTTGCAAAGAGCGTCATCGTAGGAAAAGCACTTTATTTCAGTGCAACAGATAGAGGCCATAATCCTGCTGGATTTGGGGGTAAAGGGCACCAAAACATAGCAGCCATAGTCTAAAGTTTTGACTTCTGAAAGTTTAAAAGAGTTCAACATTTGAACAACCTTTCAGAGGGCATGCTTTTTATTCATGGCATGATTTCCTAACCTCCGACTCTGCGTTTGCTTAGCTAATGTGGAGCATTTGTACCCCGGGGCAATCTTACTTCCACTCTACATCTATTGTACAATGTTCGTTTCAGAAAGTGCTTTTGAATTCTGGGAAATACAGTCGCAAGCATACTGAAGTTTCAACTGTGTGTTCACAAAGGCTGGTCTCTTTAAAAGGAAGAATAAATGCTAGTAGAAATTATTGTCTATCTTGGCTTCAAAATCCCCACAGCCAGTCAGCAGGGAAGTGTGAAGATGTCAGGTAAACATAATCAAGCCATTTGTGGAAAATGTGAGTGGAGAAAGAGGGAGGGTAATGAAGCATAGTTGCAGCAGGGCTGTTTCCCACTTTATTTAGCTAGATTGTCTTTCTCTAATTGTTTTTCTCCCTGGAGGTTAAAAAAGAGAGAAAGAATTTCAATATAATAAAGCTAAGCTTTCAGTTGTTTCACAAAGAAATTTGTACAGTATCACCCAATAGTGACTCTATAGTTGAAGATTTGACAGCGTTTCCAATAAAGACCTTTATTTTTAGAGACTTCTATTTCAGAAATAAAATATTTGCTTTAGGGTAAAATTGGTATGAATAATCTCAACACAGGAACATTTTGCTTTGCTCAATATTTTTTTTTCTACTCAAAAAACTTATCTTTTGTCAGTTTTGCCTGAAGACTTTTCTTTATATCTAACATGAGTGTTAATGGCTTAAAGGCTCTCAAAATTAAGATTCAAATGATTAGTTGCATAGGATGTAATTATAAAATGGGGTAACATCCTCAAACTCAAAAATATCTGCCTTCCTATCATGTTGAGTTGAGCCAAATGTCAATCATCTATGAAAATGGGCAGTGAGGATGGCATAGGTAAATGAAGTGCCTAATAAATTCCTAAACTTAATATAAATAAATAGTTTTGCCTCTTTCTTTTTCAACAGCCACCCACCAACTATCAATCAGACCAAAAAACAAGCTTGACTAAAGTTGCTGTTATTTCTACCAACCTTCAGATATATAAACTGTTAAGCACAATCATGGTCATCATAAGCAATAAAAAAGGAAAGTGAACTAAACAATGATCTAGAATGAGGTCTGTGGCTCATGGATAGAATCTGGGAGAAATCCATGAATCCCTGATATTGGATGCAAAAGACTTTGTGTATTTATGAGTATATATGTATATGAATATACTTCCATAGTATATACATAAATGCCTATTTTGTTCTGATTAAATCATATTTACCACAATGATCTGAAAATTCCATTAGCTAGTTTGAGAACAATTAAAATATGACTATATTCTTGTAGAACTACCTTAGTAATTCTTTTACTAAAACCTAATATAATTTGAAAATGTTCTTTCAAACTACACTTCATAGCTATGTATTCAACATTTTAGGCAAAAAAGAAAAATGATAAGATCAGGACTTAAAATATTGAACAAGGCACAGTGAACAAGAAGCCTGGAAAATAAACATTTATAAAACTTCCAGTGAATGGAAAAACATATGTAATAGGTACAAAGAGATCTATGTCCTAGACCAGATGGTGTGACCTTGGGCAACTCACAGCCTCTCTGAATCTCATGTGTAAAATGACATTACTTATAGCTCTAACAATGTATTGTTATCTGAATTTTGATCAATGAACAATGGTTTTCATTTTTTCCCAATTCCATCTTTTGCTAAGAGAATTTCAAAGAAAAGACCAATGTTAATTAAATTTGCTCAGAAATGTTTAGGGTAATTTTTAAATATTTTGATTGTAAATTCTGATGACGGTTGAAATTTGGATCTTATTTTGTTTCTCCTTGCATAATTTTTGTTATATTGTTATTTCTCTTTCCATACAAAGCCATAAGAAAACAAAAAATATGGAAATTTTCCTTTTTTACTCTACTAGGTGTATTGGTCATTTGCAAGTGACAGTGAATATCTGAGAAATTTAGTTATGAGGTCGTATGAGAGCTGACAGACCCCGCCTATGAGTACTGTAAAGATTAAAGGATACTTCAGAGATACCAGAATACACTGGAAAGTCAGTGGGGGGATATTGGATGACATTAGAAGGAAAAAAAGAAGAGATAGATGAATAGAAGCATTAAACTGTGTGACCATGGGCAAGTTACTTAATCTTTCTGTTTCAGTTTCTACATCTCTAAAATTCAGCTAATAACAAAATGTTGTTATGAGGATAAACATTAAATTATATAATAATCTTATAATTATTAACTTTTTTTTTTTACTTCATATCTCATAGTCTTATCCATCTTAACTTGGTTTTGCAAGTTGTAAGCTTACTTCTCAATAAAAAGGACAATCCGTAAATGATTATTGGTAACTGAAAGGCACTGAAAGCATAAACTTTGGAAGTATTTGCTGAAAGAGAACTAAAAAAAATGTTTTGCTCTACTAGGGGTAACTTTGGATTAAGGGTATAGTACCTGTTATCTCCTCATCCTCCATGATGTGTACATTTTAGGAGACTGCTTTAATTGAATATATTTGTTACTGCATATTTGCTATATAGTCATGTCACTTCATTACCTAGTTAGTTATGTTCAGATATTTATATTAATATATGAGCTTTATATATCACATTATAACAATAAGACTAAAATACTCTTTTTTCTCTGAGCAATTTATAATCTTTGCATTGACTTAAACACTTTATATTCTGTAAATTGACATTTCAGATGTTCCTTAGTTCAAAATTTTATTCCTGTTTAGGTCAGAATTTTAAGGACCTCCAATATTTGTGAAGATACAGACGAATGGTTATGGCCTATCAGATCAATGACCTTAGCATTGGAAGTTATCTCAACTCAACCCCCGACACTTTATTCAGCACTGTTCTAAAGCTCTCAAAGTAAGAACGATAAAAAGTACATAAAGATTTCATCGATGTTTATTTCAATTTTGACTATATATCTCAGGCAGTTTAGATGTTTATGGTTGCTTGTACTTTATTATATCTATTTAATGCACTTAATCACTTGACTGAAGTAGATATAATCCTCTATGGCTTTCATGGAGTGTAGTCCTTAGGTTTCCAACATTATTCTGTTCTTTTGTTAGAAATTATTCACTATCCTTTTCTTTTTGCTTTTAAGTTTGAAGAAAATATGACTCATGCAATATTTTCTTTCATGTCCCCCATTTTTATCTCCTATGTGCATTTTTCTCCTACAACTTGTCTACTCTTTTAACTCTTTTCCTAACAATATGATATATTTAATAATACATATGGTATATATTAGAATGAAATATGTA
Source organism: Tolypeutes matacus (assembly GCA_026826555.1). NCBI lineage: Eukaryota > Metazoa > Chordata > Mammalia > Cingulata > Chlamyphoridae > Tolypeutes > Tolypeutes matacus. The sequence goes on along the minus strand of JAKSZT010053779.1, from coordinate 13,343,834 downwards.
AATATATGGATATATATGCCTGTATATTATGTATCTGTGTGTGCTTATATGAAAACCACTCATTTAAATGTATATGTGCCTACTTTGGAATTATACTCCCCAGTGTGACAGAGTTGGACTCAGTTGTGGTTTCCCTACACATGACTCTTCTGTCCTTTGGTTTGATCCTATAATTAGTACAAGAGTTGGTAGGAGTATGCCCAAGGGACTTAAATCTTTGGGCTGTCCATGTACTAGCTGGGCCTCAAATCTCAATGGAGTTGCAACACCTACTCTCCAGTTCATTGGTCTCACCCAGGACAACTAACATGGAGGTGATGATGGATAACTGAGAGAGTATATAACTTCAAGCAAGAGAATTCCATCCATCAGCTCTAAGGGATCAAAGCCTCCTCTCAGTCAGAGGCTGTGCAGTTTGGCAGTTTGATATTATTATGAATTCCAAAAATAGATATTGGATTATGCTTGTAAACTGGTCTGTTCATCTAGGCATGATTAAGTTATGATTGGGGCTTTAATTGGGCCACATCAGTAGGGTGTTGAGCCCCACCCCTTGGTGGGTGGGGAATCAAAGATAAAAGACATGGCAACGAACAGAGTTGGAGTTTTTGATGTTAGAGTTCTGATGTGGAGTTTTAATGCTGGAGCCCAGGAAAGTAAGCACACAGAGAAGCTTGGTCGTGAGGAAGGAGAGAAGGCCCTGGGAGAAGAGACGAGCTGTTCATCTGACAGTTCACAGCTGGCCTTGTGGAGAGAGGCAAAGCCTGGAGAGCCTCATAGTCTACAGCTGACCTTGTGGAAGAACCAGAGTTGCTGAGCCCAGAGAGAGGCAAGGCTGGGAAGAGAGGAACCCAGGAAGCCTGAACCCTGGCAGACATCGGCAGACATCTTGCTCCAACAAGTGGCCATAGACTTTGATGAAGGAATTAACTTAATGCTTTATGGCCTGGTAACTGTAAGCTTCTACCCCCAAATAAATACCCTTTATGAAAACCAACCAATTTCTGGTATTTTGCATCAGCACCCCTTTGGCTGACTAATACAGAGGTGGAGTGGACAGCACCATCCCAGCATCCTCCGGATTGGGGAATGAACTTTGGACTAAAGTAGACTTACTGGTATTCTACTATAGACTTATTGTGATTCTATCAGTGGAAGAAATTATATCATTGATGTGGAGGCTGTGGCCACTGGAGGTTCTGAGGGCAAAGAGAGGGAAAAACAGGTATAATACGAGGATGTTTTGGGGACTTGGGAATCATCCTGAATGACATTGCAACGACAGATACAGGCCATTATATATCTTGCCATAACCTATGGAATTATGTGGGAAAGAGTGTAAACTACAATGTAAACTGTAACCCATGCTTAGTGGCAATGCTCCAAAATGTGTTCATCAATTGCAATTATGCACCACACTAATGAGGGATGTTGTTAATGTGGGAAAGTGTGGGAGTTGTGGGGAACAGGGCATGTGGGAATCCCTTATATTTTATATGTAACATTTATGTAATCTAAGTATCTTTTTAAAAATAAATAAATAAATAAATAAATAAACAAATAAATAAATAAAATAAATTGGTTGTTGTGAGCCACTAAAAAAAAAAAAAGGTATATGTGATGAAGCTTTCGGCTATTTTACATACCTGGCACTCAACATCTAGATGTTGATTTATCTACAAGTTTGCTAATGTTTAGTTATCTATTGCTGCATATCAAATTACCCCCAACATTTAGCAGCTTGAAACAACAAATAATTAACTATGCCATACAGTTTTTGAGAGACAGGAATCCAGCAACTGCCTAGCTGTGTGATTGTGCCTCAGAATTCCTAATGAGGTCACAGTCAAGTATTAATCTGGGGCAGCGCTGATTCTGCAGGCTTGACTTGTGCTGCAGGATCCATTTCTCAGGTCATTCACATGGCTGTTGGATGAAGACATATTCCTCACCATGTAGACTCTTCATAGAGCTTTACAGGACATGGCTGAATTTCCCAAAGAGATTGATGCAAGAGAAAGAATGACTAAAATGGAAGCCACATATAGGTCCTTGGAAGCTTCATAGCATCATTTCTGCTGTATTTCATTTTTATTGGTCATATGGACAAACTCTGGCTCAATGTTGGAGCTAACTACACAAGGGTGTAGGTAGAGTATCATTCAAGGTAATCTTGTACCTGGCTACTATAGCCATGTATAAACAAAATATTCAAATAATAACTGGGATTTTCATTAACATTATCAGTCTCACAATGAAAATGCTTTTTATTTGTGTATGTGTATGTGTGTGTAAGAAAATAATTTTATTATAGGGGTATAATTTATAAACCCTGGTTTTAGTTATCACTATGGGTAATGAAAATGCTTTCACCAAGACCAAAATAGCAAATCCACTTAGCAGGCTTTATATCTTATGTTACTATCTGACTTCTACTCCTTCAACTCTTTTTGTCTTTTTGCATCCGTGATACAGTAACCTCCTGATCGAGCTGTATCACTTCTCTGTATGCTTCTCTTCCTCTACAATGTCCATTCAGTTCCAATTCCAAAAGAACTCTTAATTATATACACATCTTTCCATACTTCCTGCCAATGATTTATTTCAGATTCATCATTTCTAAGCTTGATTTCTTCAATACTTTTCTTACTGGTTTTTCTATCTTGAGTCTTGTACTCCATACCATTGTCAGATTCAGAATCATCTCTATATGATATTCATGTGATATCAAATTCCTTCTAGATCACTCACCATTTCTACCTTGTCTTTAGAAAAACTCTTACCTCCAGCTTTCTATGTTTCAACGATATTGAACTCCTTGTCACTCCTTGAAGAAGTCATATTTCATGTCTTTCATTTGCCTTTCCCTGTATTTTATGCTCTCTAAAATAATTCCAAGAAAGGCAAGATACATATATATCATGCATATATATAAAATATGCATTCCCCACACCTATTAGCAGTCACTCCCAATTCCATCCTCTCTTCAGTCCCTGGCAACAAATATTCTACTTCCTGACTCTATGGATTTACCTATTCTAGGCATTTGTTAAAAATGGTATGACACAGTATATGATAAGTGCTTTTTGAGTTGGTATCTTTACTTAGCAAAATGTTTTAAAATTTTATCATTTTGTAGGATAAGTAGCTCTTTCCTTTTTGGGTCTGAATAATATTCTATGCAAGGATATACCACATCTAATATATCCATTCATTGATCCATGGGCATTTGGATTGTTTCCACTTTTTGGCTATGATTAATAATATTGCTATGATCATTTCTATGCAAGCTACTTTATGAGGATATGTTTTCAGTTCTTTTGGGTATATGACTAGGAGTAGAATATGCTGGGTCATATAGTAACACTTTGTTTAACATTTGAGGAACTGACAGATTGTTTTTCAAAGTGACTGCGCCATTTTATATCCCCACTAGAAATGTATGATGGTTTCAATTTCTATTTCTCCATATCCTTGTCAAAACTTGTTATTGTCCATTTTATTGATTATAATCATCTTGGTGTGTTTGAACCAGTATTTATTTATGGTTTTGATTTACATTTTCCCTTAGCATGTACCTTTTGATGAACACATTTAAACCTCTTCACTAGAATATTATACAGTTTATGTATAAGTGAAAGAAAGAATGAATGAGTGAATGAATGAATGAAAGATTTCTTCCACACACATACCCATAAACATGTGTTATATGTATACCATAAGAAATCCTTTAAAATTTGTTGCTATTCACATGTTAAATTCCCAAGTAATTAACATTAGATTAGAAGTGATACTCAATGTTTATTCATTGTTATAAATTAAATGTATTTAAATGAAGACAAATACCGTTAACATTAATTCTGAGTTTTAAGACAAAAGTAGAGTTGAACTTGTCAGTTTCCATGGGAAGAAAAGCAAAGCACAGAGCCTGGATTGGGGACGTGGAGTTACATTTATCCCTCCAGACGGAACAGGAACCCACAGACAGAAACTGCTGAAATTGCTACAAGACAGGAGTTGTAGTTTCAGATTCAAATCAGCTATGATGGAATATTTGGAGACAAGATTACAGTGAAAAGGAATAAGAAGACTATCTTGGGGTTTAAGAGCCGAGGAAAAAGATTGGGTCTTCAGAGTGTTTGACAAAATCTGTGGCAGCTATGGAGGTACAGTGCTTGGCACTCCCTTCATAAAAGAACTTAGTAGTAAGCCACAAGCAGTTCAGTGAGCTGACACCCTACAGCTTCAGTGACTTCAGGAGTTCATACAGTATTGGAGCTTAGGCCATGATCTTCTAAGGGTACCCCCAGCCAATGACCAAGCATGGCAGATTTATTAAAGCCTGGCCATTTCTACCCAATGCAGGACTCCTCTACTACCAATGTTTGTGCTTGAACTCCCCATTGAATTTGCTGAGACTTTCATAGAGTGGCAGCACAATATAAGTCTTTTCCTACCTACCATTCATCTTTTACCCCTTCCTTCACAAATATCAGACTTGCAGCAGCATCTTTAGGCTTCCCAGCTTACTCCTGGTCTTCCCCTCTTTATCTCTCACTTGCACATCCTCCAATAAATCTCTAGTACTTGTGCTTGTAATCCATTTGATTTGTACTAACTGGAGGACCCAAAAGACACAAGAGGTTTTTATTTTAAACCCTCTAAAAATGTGCTGCCCACCAAGGCAGAGGTGAGTAGGACTTTGCAGGCACTTGAGGGTATGATCATAGCAGAGAGATGGAGTTTGATTTTCTGGAGAAACCTCATTATTTCTGACAGCACTATATATTTTATCACTTTAGCTATTTAATGTAAGTAACTTTAAATATAATAAACCCTCAAAACAATAAAAATATTTCTTAAATAGCTCTGATTCTTCATTTAAAGTTCATATTATTGCACTGTATACCAATGGGTTACTGAAGCACTTTTTCCACATTATCAGTGTTTGGAGCCTGCTATTACACTGCCACCTTTTTCACCTTCTTGATGATATATTTCCAATCCTGTCCTACAATTTAAAGGGATAAAACATGTGTGATTTACAACCATAACAAGTCCAAACACCCAATAATTGAGTTTAGTTTCTCTCATTAATTCCACCCTCAATTCATGAACTAGCTTTGACTCTTGATTTCCTTTAGGCGAACTTTCTCCTGTTTGGGCTTATTATGTTGAATATAATGAGGAGATGATACAATAACATAAATATATATGTCTTTGCTAAACCAATGGTGGGTCAAGTGGCATTGTGTTATACAAAAATCTGATTAAACTCTTTCTGTCCTTGTGTCCTTAGGCAAGCCATTTCAATATTCTAGACATCAATCTCCTTTACTATTTGTATAATTTGTTTAATTATACTACATCCTCAACAATCTTGCTATAAAGATTAAATAATATAAATATTTAAAAATCCATCAACCTGTAGCCCTTGACATATAAATGGCTGTCTTCATCTACTATAAGGAAAAATAGAACTCTTTCAAGGTTAATCAAAGACTATTTTGAACTAATATGTCTTATCCAGCTATTCTATAGCAATTTGCTGCAGGTTGTAGTTAACTACATGTGATTCATAAGACATATATCTTAAATAATTATTTGTTATTAGAATCACATAGGTGATTATGCCACAATGATATTTAAGGTTTAGTATGTTGGACTTTGTGAATTTATCTCCCAGCCAGTGTTTTCTTAGTGGGAGTCACACAGAAAGCTGAAAACATCTTGGAGGGGGTGGCAGGTGATGAGAGTCTATCAAAACACTTTTGGGTATCTACATTTAAAAATAAATAAATAATTTTATTTAGAAAAATAATATAAATATTTAATACAGAACAGTTTGAGAGTATTATGTGTGCATATGCTGCTGTTAGGAAGATCAAACCAGGATGTTCAAGACGGACTTTTTTTTTTGTTTTATCCCATAGTGATTGTGACTATCATCATTTTAAATAGTTTGTCTTCTTTCTTACATATTGTTTAATTATTCCCATAAAAGACCACTAAATAAAGCCAGGAAAACTGGAAAAGGTTCATGTTGAAATATGAAAAGTTGATGAGGATGTAAAAATGTTAATAATTCTGCAAGTAGAATTATTATAAGTTGCATTCATCTAGTCAGCTATTTTAAATATGGTACAAGGATATATTTCTGATATCTCTAAAAACATTTAAAAGAAAAAATAGAGTGATGATTATACTCAATTCAATGTGGAATGAATTTATGAATTATGATTTCATTTATGTACAATGTAAGCTTTCCAAATGGGCAATGCATTGTTTGCAGAGAAATACTGGTAAAGTTCATCTTGCAACACTCTAGCTTCTTTTGTAATTTAAATCTTAAACATGCACACACACACATACTAAACTAGTTGACATTTAAAATAAAATACACAAATTCTGATCTAGTTTTTACGTCACCTTTTTGTCTCTCTTGAATATTATAACAGAGATAAATTTGTTCTATTTTATTATATTTTAAATTGTTTTGTTACAAAATATTTTAAACATACAGAACCAAGGAAAGTTTAATATAATGAATATCCATATAACAATTGCTATGCTATATAAATATTTTTGTATTAGTTGTGTCGGATATTTTTAACAAATTAAAAACTAAAATATAAGTAAGAACAATATGGACACCTCTCTAAGTACCTTCCTCACCCTTCCCCCTTAGAGAGAACACTTTTCATAATTTTTCTGTCATTGTTCTCTTGCATGTGTTTACACTAATATAATTGTACATCTATATATAATATAAAGCAAACCTTTGCTGACGCTTTTATTTTACGTACATGATACTATTTTCATATGTAGCTCAAATTCATTCATTTTAACTCAAGTGTAGTACATTAAGTTAATATCCTTCAATTTATCTTTCCTTTCTCTTGTTAATCAATATAGAAAGTGTTTTCCAATTACTCCTAATTACAAACAGTACTGCAATGAATACTTACATACTTAACTCCTTGAGCACATACCTGAGAGCTCTTCAGAATAAACCTCGTGGTAGAATTGCTAAGTAGTAAGGTGTATTTCACAATTTTATTAATGTATATATTAAGCAGTTAGGTATGAGAGTTTTGTCATTTCCACACCCTCACTTAGTATTGTCAGTTTCTTAATTTTTATAATCCGATGTACATAAAGTATTACCTTTTTTTATTTGCATTTGCCTGATTCCATTGTGCTATAATAAGATGGATCACTTTTTCATATTTTTATTACAATTCAGGTTTTCTTTTCTATGAGTTGCCCCTTCTTATTTTTGACATATTTTCTATTACTCATTCCTTAAATTTACAGATGTCCAGACATTTATCAGTATTGTAACACTAATCTTTTTAAAGTTACATTTACATAAATATTTTCTCCTAATTTGTGATTTGTGGCTTTTATTTTAATTTTATATATGGTCATCTTATTTATATACAAATTTTAAATTATTATGCAGTGAAATCTTTTTTTTTTCTTTATGGATGTTCTGTTTTAATGTCTTATAAGACATTCCTAGCCTGAGGTCATAATGATATTCTTTTATATTTTATTTCAAAAGTTTTCAGGTAACATTCACACTTAGGTATTTATACATGTTTGATTGATGCTTGTATATACTTGTATGGGCAACCACATATAACCACAAACTACTGATTCATATATATTGAGTATGTACATATCCCAGGCACTATTATAAGTTCTTTGCATGAATTAGTCTCTTTAGTTCTTAAAATGCTGTATGATGTAGGTAACAATTTTACTTCCATGATTCAACTGAGTAAATTAAGCTAAATAGGTTATGTAACTTTCCCAGCAACAGAAAGCTTCTGACAGAGATACTTGGACGACTGAAATTCAAGCCCAGTCACTCTGTCTCTTCCTGGTTAAATGCAATCTATATTTTAGTGCTAATTCAGGCCCCCAATCAATTCTGAAACATATTTTAAAAATTCACTGTTGACAATTAAGCTTTTACTTGCATAATTAGCTTAAAGCAATTCTTTTATTTACCACATATCTGTATATAATAAGCTTTATTAAACATTGTATTATAATAAACTTAATGTAAAAATCATTAGTACTATAATGATCTTAAATAAATTACATAAATTAATCTTATAGCATGAAAAATAACTGAATTATTTTTACACATCCTAAAGAGATTCTAAAATTACATCTTAAATTGAAAGGTATTTATGAAGTAAAGTATAAGAAATGATTCTCTAAAATATTTTCAGAAGGAGAACACACTTGGTTTGTCTTATCTACTCATTCTCATGACTTTTTCTGTCCTATCATTAAAGGAATTGCTATGTTGTTATTTAGGCTCTGTTGAGACTTCTCTAGAGTTTAGATAAATCAGTGATTGTTTTATGTTTCTTTAGTATATTTTCCAAATGCTCTCTTTATTTTTATTTTATATCATGTAATAGAACATTAAAATAATTTACAAACATTTAAAGTACAATCCCATGTCCTTTTTATTTGCTTCTGATGTTTTTGAAAAGCTGTTTAGATCCCTTCTGATTACATCATCTCAGGTAGTCTACCCTGTATATCATACATAGTTCCTAGTTACAAATCTTTCCAGGACATTTTCTGGTTACTGTATTATGTAGCTGTACTTGAAAAGTTAAAAATACAGCTCTCACCATAGGGTCAAGCATGAATGTGCTTAGTAGCAGGTTTCATTTTAATTATCAGATCATTAATATTGAAGAGACAGCAAGCTATTTTATTATTCTAAAGCCAGAGCTGGCTTTGCTATTAGTTTTATTGAATAACTTCATGATGATGTTACCAGTAAAGGAGGATGCAGAATTCTGAGCTGCTATAAAATTTGCTTTAAAAAGTACAAACAAAACAGTAAGTAGAGTACATAGAATGGTTTTGAATTCTAAGGGGACTGATAGTTAATATTTAAAATATTAACATTAACATTCCTCTTATAAGAATGAATCATAAATCTTGGATAGTAGACTCAATATACTTACTGGAAAACTAAGGTTGACCATAAGCCATTATGCCATACTGCCTCTAAAGTTAAATAACTAGTAATTTTAGTCTTAGGTTAAATGCAATATAAACTTTAGCTGCTGGTTGCTTCTCAAAGTTTAAATTAACTTTCCTGTAAACAAGAAGTTAAACTGGATGCTATGACTGAATAAAAAAACTATAAGATATTGTATATTTCAAACACAGATGCAAGAACAAGATATAAATTTACATGAAAAAATAATTAAAAACACATTATATGACTCTGAAAACTCTTATCCCAATTGAAGTGTTAGGGATGGGGATTTGAGAATGAGGATTTTTCTGGATACAGCTGTGCTGTGCTGTGAGACTCTACCCCCACCCCTAGGAAGGGGATGCCAACCCTTCTCAACATATTGAGTAAAATTTCAGTGGGATAATTGAAAGAGATTAAGATGTATTCCCTGAAGCAGGATGTGGGTGCAGTGCATCTAGAATTACTAGATGCTTTGAAGGCAGAAGCAAAGAAGGGATGGCCACCATGCTTGACAAGTTCTTCCAGGGTTTTTTGGATGGTTGAGCATTTCCCATGGATCTGATGTGTACTCAGAGAGTGGAGTGAGTTAGTGAGACAGAGAGAGACAGAGAGAGCACACAAGTGTGCACATGTGAGCTTGTGTAGGGTTGTCTAAGATCTTGTTGAGTAAGTTTGCCATTTGGAGCCTGAAGAAGACTTAGTAGTGAGAAACTAAAGCTATCCTGCATTGGAAAGACTAAACTGTGAACTATACGGTGACTCTATACTGAAACACCATAGTTAATATGGATCTACATTTCCTAGAATTCCCTTCTCTGTATGCTTTCAAGTTAGTGTTGCAACAGGAGGAATTTGCAAAACATTTTGAAGGCAGAAATAAAGCTGTAACTGTTGCACTCTTCTTTGAAGGCTTTTGCAAGGGACAGGCAGTAGGCATAAGTTATTGCTGATTTATTGGCTTACCTAATTAGCATGATGATTATACCATGACCCAAAACTCCTCCAGGTCCCTTCAGATCTTCTCCTTCAGCTACTCCAAGTTCTCAGCTTAGTGTGTACAGCTCTAAGGCAAAGAATTCCAGCTTTTCCTGCAAAACCATCTGTACCATCAAATCTGGACATTTTGAGATTCAGAAAAGAGTTCTTGTTTGTCTTCACTGTTCCCAGTTTGTCCAGGTTGTCTCAGCTCTCAACCATGTCCAGCTTTCTTTTCTCACTGCTATCTGGATGAATGACAGTAAGTCCAGGGTCATCAGCAGATGCAGGGCAACCAACTGCTCTACTAGTTCCAACAGTTGTATAATCCCTACAGTAAGTCACTTATTCTATATTACATTTAGTCTTGAAATAAGCTATTAGAAGAAGAGGGTGTATCAATCATATCAAAATAACTGCAGTTCAGAGGCCCTGCCTGATGGAGGGTGGCATTGAGGGGAATTTCCAAAACACACACACACACACACACACAAATAAATGCCCACCCTCAGGAAAGAATCAGCTTTATATCTCCTCCAATCCCAGAAAACAGGCAGCTTGATAGGCACACTTCCCTGAGAGCAGACATTTTGGCCTTACAAATACAGCCTAGCCTACCTGAGAAAAGAAGAGTAATGGTAATTTTGCCTATAGTTAGAATCTTTGACTTTTAATAATAGAATTGGGCATTGATTGTACTGTATTTTGTGACTTAAGGTGATGGGAACTTGCATTAGCTAAGAGTTAACAAAAAGCCATGAATTTCCTAAGTTTTTATCCAGCTGCAGGTGAAAACCTAGCTCCACTGAGCAAATTTGAATGGACAGGGTGGTAATATATTAAAAGTGTTTTTTTTACTGCATCCCACAAGTTGTCCTTTTCACTATATTCAATACACTTGTTTATTTCTTCACTTACCCTGAGTTTGTTTACTTCCTTTTATATCTATTAGACTTCTTCCTCTTCTCAAGTATTTTCTTGAATTTGTGTTTTCTGCTCTCCACTACCATCATTAGCTAATTATAAATGTTTCTTTCTGCAATTTAGTTTCTAAATTCAGCATCTGTTTCCTTTCCATTCAGTGACAAAGCAAGAGAAGTAGCACCATCAAAGAAAAATTACTAGTGGAAAGGATTAGGATTGTTTCCCCTTAGAATGAGGTGGAAATAACTGAGATCTTTTATGGAAAGCACCAGGGTTTAAAGCTGCTTTGAAAAAGACACCTGTTTGCAATTTAGCCATTGCAGGCCCATGAAATGTGTGCTTATATCATATTACTCATAACTTTAAGAGAACACGGCTTGATAGAGCATGGGGATTTACTTTCTGGTTAAGTCTAAAATCTGAAGGGAAACAGGCTAATACATGCCTAAGAGTAAGAGTTTTTCTCCGCCTCCTCCTCCTCCTCCTCCTCCTCCTCCTCCTCCTCCTTCTTCACAAGAAACTACTGTGGCTCAAAGCATCTATTAAAATATAACAAATCCTCAATGTGAAATAGGCACTAAATGCTTGAAAAACGCCTTCCTGTTTGCCCTGTTTATTTGCTATAGATGAATAAATACTCACAACTTCAGTGATTGGTTTATGGTAGCTGTATTAATGAACACCCTTCCCCCCAAATAAAATAAGTTCTAGTCCTTAGTGCTGGTACCTGTAACTGTGACCTTATTTGGAAATAGGGTCTTTGCAAATGTCATCAAGTTAAGATAAGGTTATTTTGAACTACAGTGGGCTCTATTCCAATATGATTTGTGTCCTTATAAGAAGAGGAGAAGAAACATGACAAAGACACAGAAGGAATATGGCCATATGGAAACAGAGGCAGAGATGGAAGTTATGCTGCCACAAACCAAGGAAGGCCAAGAGTTGCAGGTAACATTTAGAAGCTAGGAAAAATCAAGAAAGTATCCTCTCCTAGAGCTTTTAGAGAGAGAGAGAGTATAGCCCTTCTGATGACTTGATTCCAGATTTCTAGACTCCAGAACTCCGAGAAGATATTTCTGTTGTTTAAAGCCATTGAATTTGTGGTTTTTGTTCTGGCAGCCCTGGGAAACTAAAACATTGGCTAAATTGGCTCTTTCAATGAAATCATTTTTCAATACAAGTTTAATTCTAGAAGAAGGTGCAGAAGACGGTTAAGTAAAAGTGAAAAATAGCTTTCAGAGGAGATTCGTGTTGACTTTCTATTCACTCCCACTTCCCACTAGAGGCAACCCAACTCTGCCATCTAGGGAGGTAGTAATGGCAGAGAAATAATCTAAGTATCAGGCTGCTACAGATACTCTAATGCTTGGCCAACTTGACAAGTTACCAGTAGAATAAGGTTCTCTGCTTAGAAAGATTCAATGAGTTGCCAGTGCTACCATTTTGTGAATGTTGAGTGTTCAGTAATTATCATAGGAGAAAATCATTTAAATAAAAGGAAAACTGCTCATGCTAAATAATAGGTATTAAAGAGCAAGTTTAAGAGAAAATCAAAACAACAGTCAATATTGTAGAGACAAAGGGGAATGAGACAAAGAGAAAAATAGGTGAAAATGTTCAACTCCATCCACAAAATTAAACGGTATAAGATTTCAGTGGAGATTTACTCAGGAGAAGTTTTCTGTAAAAGCTGCAATGCCCACACCTCACTCTAGTTGACCTAGCAATATAGCCTCTTTCTTACAACATTGAGAGTATAAGAAGAAAAAAATAAAAATGGTATGAAAAGTGTTTAGAGGGTAGGTCTCAATCCACCTTGAAATATGCTCTGAGGAAGAATTTTGGAGCTTTTTATTTCATAAAGGACTGATATGAGGAAATTCACTGAAATGAGCAAAGATAAGTATAATGCATTGCCTTCAAATGTTTTCCCTGATACATATGCTGCACAGTTTTACCTTTGGATCCAGGCAAAAGGAAACTCTGCCTTGACTTACACCTTAGAGGGCCATATTCTGGTGTTCTTCCAGCTACATCATAGGATAAGGTGTCCTTGGCCCATTGGGATGTGTGCACTCAGAACCAGTGCATCCCCTCCCAGGCTAGAGTGCTATTTCCTATGCACTGGAATTTCTCACCCAATTGGCCAAAAGGCTGCTTGCAGGGTCTGCATTGGTCCTTACCAGGACTAAGTGTTGGGCAAAGGGAGATTATTTCTGGAGAGTTTGGAGAGATTTAGAAGTATTGACTGAAATGTCAGGCCCTACACATGAGATGGAGCCCGTGCTGGATGATAAAGGGACTGCACTGCATTGCCACATACAGGCCCTAAATTATCTAGGTAATTTTGAGGGATGCATTTTTCAAAGTAAGAGGTTAACTCCTTGTAACCTTAAGATTTATGTAACATTTAAATATATATGAATAAGGAATATGGGTCCCCATTGCTGCATGTTATAGGTAATTGCATATAAGTTTGAATTGATAATTCTATTATTCTGTAAGTGCTTTAAAGGCAAGGATGGATAGTACATGAATACTCTTCAAGTAGGATTTGGAAACTGAAAATACAGAATTAGGATGATTTATCATATTATTACATAAACATGAAATTCCCTAAGGCTCTCTTGCATACTTTCATCTAGTTCCAAAGAAAATGAGCAGATATGGAACTAACCAAATAAGTACTGTCAGAGATATCAGCCTGAGTTTTTTAATGTGTTAATGAATGAAGAATATAAGTCAGCATTATAGTTTCAATTTAGACAAGGTCCAGACCTTAAAAATATCAAATTATTTTCATGTGTTGGTAATTAAATTGTTAATCAGAATAACTACTCAATTTAGAAAACAAAGCATTGGTCCCATTGTTTGACCTAAAGAGACTATGGATGTGAAATAATTTTTAAAATGTTTTAAAAATATATACAAATATAAAACACTAACATGAACTTTTAGGAAAATGCTTTTTAGAGAAATGTTACATCATTAGCATTGGCTTTGAAAAGATTGTAATGGCAAGTAATTGTGGGAAATGATTATAATGGTGAGTAATTGTGATATATTTCTAAGGTATAAATTAGAAGGCCAAATCTATTTCTCCCTCATATTTGATTTCACCTTTCATTTCAACATTTCTTGTGCAGCTTATTTGTGTATTTGTGTAATCTATGACCTTTTAGAGTCAAGTTCCAAAGCTTGGCTCCATTCACAAAAGTATATTGAGCAGTAGCTAAGCACCACATACTGTGCAGCACCTTGGGATACATGATGAGCAGGCACGGATGAGGTCCCTGCTCCAGTGGTGCTGGCAATCTGTCAGGAAAATGGCATTGAAGAAGTTCTCTATACTAATACACATGTACAAGTTCACTTATTCAGATAAGTGCACCATATAAAAGGAATAGGGTCTATAAAAGCATCTCATAAAGCTGTGGTTTGCAAGCTTAGCATGCATCATACATACCTGAATGGCTTGTTAAGAGAGAGATTACTGGTATTTAAAATCAGAGTTTGATTTGCATGTCTAACAAGTTCTCTGGTGATGTTGATGCTATGGATCCTGAATCAAACTTTGAAAATCAATGTCAAAAAGAAACTACACCTAGATTGGGAGATGTTTCCTCTTACATTTGTATTCAACATGCAAAAAAACTTTGAACTCAGCAAGTGCTGAATAAACGTTTGCTGATTTAAATTATGTGTGTTTCCTGTAACATGTTTCATTTACCAGGTATTTGATTATTCTTATGGCCATTTCTTCAGGAGTGATAATAAATGTATTATGATGTGCAAAATTATAGCAAAACATCAAATAGTAGAGTTTTAGGACCAGAAGTAGAAACTCTAAACCTTCTTTCTCTTTCATTATTATATTTCATAAAATTATATGTTACGTAAATAGAAATTTATATTTTCAGGGTTCTGTAGGGAAACTGAACTGACAGGAGATATCTGTAAATAGTATGAGATTTTATAAAATTGTCTCATGTGACCATGGGGTGTATCCAAATTCTGTAGAGTGGGCTGCAAGCCAGAGACCCCAGTAAAGGTCCTTGATGAGTTTCCCAGGAGACACTGAAGTAGGGATAGGAAATCTCTCTTTGAATGCTGAAACTACTTCTCTTTTTAAGGCCTTCAAATGATTGGATGACACATCATTCTTTGCTGATGGCAATCGCAGTGATTGATTGTAGAAGTAATCAGCCATATGTGCAATCAGCTCACTGATGATTAAAGTTCATGAAATGCCCTTATATTAAAATTAGCCCATTCCTTGCTTGACCAAACAACTGGGCACCATTACCTGGCCAAGTTGACACATTACCCTAACCATCATACTCCATCCTTTGTCAACTTGGCAGCCATACACATCACCTTAAATTGTGCTTATTCCCCAAATAAAAACAATAACATTTATTTATTTATTTTTCCACCTATCAATACTCAACTGTCCTGAATACAACCGGAAATGCACTAAACCCCTCCAGAATAGGATGCAAGTCCTTAGGTAATATTCACTCTTAAACTTGACATTCTTAAATACTATGACATGAAACTAATAAAAATTATGTCGTGTGATAAGGGGAAAGGTTAGGGAAGAAAAAGAGATATTAATTTTAAGTACATATGAAAACATGTTCATAACAAACAAGGAAGAAATATTCATGACCATTATAGTCCCCTTTTCTGTAACTGGTCATGTGGGCAAAGTTTGTATTTATCACTACCTTCTTTCCCTACCCATCCCATGTTCCCTTTATCCTCAGCAGGCACCTCAGCTAGCCATGGTTCTTTGGCTATTGAGCTAATCCAAACTTTCATTCTTGAAGATTCTGGGCCATTGTTAGTCCTGCCAGGATTGAATTGTTGCAATTTTCCTTTGACTTTAATCACAGGGCATGGTGATACTAAGAGCCACCATAGGAGATCTGTATTCTAGATAACTCTTCTTTACCTCCACCATGTAGGTGTAGTCTGATTTCCCCTGGTTGGTCAGGATCAATCACCCCAGCCAGTAAAGTAATTACCTTCTTTGCCTGTTGATTTAGAGGCATGAAGAGCCCAAAGTATCCAGGTGGCAGTATTAACTTCCAGTTGAATGGAATAGTTGTGTTCCATGGTGGAAGCACGCCTCCTTTTGGAACTAAGTCCTATAGACAGCAGAGCTTAAGGTTGCAGGGACAGGAAGCAAAATTTTTTCCTAGTGCATCACTAGAGATAATAGTGAACTGTTCCACTCCCATTTCCACCCCATGGTTCCTGGACCTGTGAATCCTGGCTATGTGAGAAACGTCACCAAAGAGTAAATGGTGATTTAGAGCATACACAGCCTCCAGGAGAAGATTGCCTAGCCCTGCAAGGTATTACCATCTAGTTTGCACAGTAATTGGGTCTTCAAAAGGCCATTCCACCATTCTATCCATCCAACTGCTTCAGGATGATGGGAAACATGGTAAGACCTGTGAATTCCATGGGCATGTGCTCATTCACACACATTATTTGTTGTGAAGTGGGTTACTTGATCAGAAGCAATGCTATATGGAATATCATGGCAGTGGATAAGACATTTGGTAAGTCCATGAATGGTAGTTCTGGAAGAAGCATTTTGTGCAAGGAAGGCAAACCCATATCCAGAGTATAGGTCTATTTCAGTTAGAGAAAATCTCTGCCCCTTCCATGATGGAAGCGGTCTGATGTAATCAACATGCCACTGGGTAGCAGGCTGATAAATTCAGGGAATGGTGTCATATATGGGACAGAGTATAGGACTCTGCTGCTGGCAGATTAGACACTCCATAGTTGCTGTAGTGAAGTCATCCTTGGTGAAGGGAAACCCATGTTGTTGAACCAATGAATGACTGTCATCCTTACCACCATGACTGCTTTGTTCACGAGCCCATTGGGCAATGACAGAGTGGCTGGGGCAAGAGGCTGAGTGCTAGCATAGAGTGGATCATCTTATCCACTTGATTATTAAAATCTTCTTCTGCTGAAGTCACCCTCTGGTGAGCATTCATGTGGGAAACAAATATGTTCATGTTTTTTGCCCACTCAGAAAGGTCTATCCACATACCTATTCCACAAACCTCCTCATCACCAATTTTCCAATCATTTTCCTTCTAAGTCCCTAAACATCCAGCCAAACCATTGGCAACAGCCCATGAATCCGTGTACAAATGCACTTCTGGCCATTTCTTCTTCCAAGCAAAATGAACAACCAGGTGCACTGCTCGAAGTTCTGCCCACTGAGAGGATTTGCCCTCACCACTATCTTTTAAGAATGTCCCAGAAAAGGGCTGCAGTGCTGCAGCTATCCACTTACAGATGTTACCTGCATATCATGCAAAACCAGGCCTGAGTTTTCTCATTCTCAGTCAACTGATTATAAGGGACTCCCCAAGAGGCCAAAGCTGTGGGCTAGGAAAGAGAAGGTAACATGGTAGGGTTGGTGACCATGGACATTTGGGCTACTTCCTCATGTAACTTACTTGTGCCTTCAGGACCACTCGAGCCCTGTCTTGTAAATACTATTTCCACTGTATTATGGAGTGCTGCTGTGGATGCCCAACTTTATGGGTGGGTCAGACAATATCCAGCTCATGATAGGCAACTAAGGTCTCATGGTAACTTGGTGGCCCATGGTTAAGAGTTCGGTCTTTCTAAGGTCAAGTAGCAAGCCAAAAGCTGTTTCTCAAAAGGGGAGTAGTTATCTGCAGAGGATGGCAGGGACGTGTGCCAAAATCCTAAGGTCCTGCTTTGTGATTCTCCTATAGGGGCCTGCCAAAGGCTCCAGACAGCATCTCTATTTCCCACTGAAATTTCCAGCACCATAGGATCTGCTGGATCATATGGTCCAAGTGGTAGTGCAGCTTGCACAGCAGCCTGGACCTGCCGTAGAGCCTCATCTTGCTCCAGTCCCCAATCAAAACTAGCAGCTTTTCTGGTCACTGGGTAAATGGGCTGGAAGAGCACACCCAAATGAGGAATGTGTTGTCTCCGAAATACGAAGAAAAACGAAGCATCGTGCCTCATTTTTGGTCATGGGAGAGGCCAGATGCAAGAGCTTATCCTTTACTTTAGAAGGTATTTCTCACCATGCCCCACACTACTGGACAGCTAGAAATTTCACTGAGGTGGAAAGACTGTATTTTTGTTGGATTTTTCTCCCATCCTCTCTCACACAAATGCCTTACCAATTAGTCTAGAGTCTTAGCTACTTCTTGCTCACTAGATCCTATCAACATGATATCATCAATATAAAGGATCAGTGTGATGTCTTGTGGGAGGGAAAGATGATCAAGGTCCCTGCAGACAATATTATGACATAGGGTTGGAGAGTTGATATACCCATGGGCAGGACAGTGAACATGTACTACTGGCCTTGCCAGCTAAAAACAAACTATTTCTGGTGGTCTTTACTGATGGCAATTGTGAAAAAAGTGTTTGCCAGATCAACAGCTGCATACCAGGTACCAGGGGAAGTGTTGATTTGCTCAAGCAATGATACCACATTTGGGAAAGCAGCTGCAATTGGAGTTACCACCTGGTTAGGTTTATGATAATCTACTGTCAATCTCCATGATCCATCTGTTTTCTGCACAGGCCAAATAGGAGAGTTGAATGAGGATGTGGTGGGAATCACCACCCCTGAATACTTCAGATCCTGGATGGTAGCACTAATCTCTGCAATCCCTCCAGGAATCTAATATTGCCTTTGATTTACTATTTTGCTAGTTAGGAGCAGTTCTAGTGGCTTCCACTTGGCCTTTTCAAGCATAATAGCCTTCACTCCACAAGTCAGGGATCCAATGTGGGGATTCTGCCAGTTACTGAGTATGTCTATTCCAATTATTCACTTTGGAACTGGGGAAATAACCACAGAATGGGTCCGGGGGCTCACTGGACCTACTGTGAGATGGACCTGAGCTAAAACTCCATCAATCACCTGACCTCCATAAGCCCCTACTCTGACTGGTGGACCACAGTGACATTTTAGGTCTCCTGGAATTACTGTCACTTCTGCATCACTGTCTAATAATCCCTGAAATGTCTGATCATTTCCTTTTCCCCAATGCACAGTTACTCTGGTAAAAGGCTGTAGGTCTCCTTGGGGAAAGGTGGGAGGAAGATTAACAGTATAAATTTTTGGCAGTTTAACAGGATCCTTACCCAAGGGGACCTGGCCTTCTTCTCATTCAAGGGACTCTGGGTCTGTAAACTCTCTCAAGTCTGGAAATTAATTAAGGGGCTATGATTCTCTACAATCTGTAATTTGAGTTAGGGTTTTATTCATTCAACCTAGAACTCTTCTGCCTATACAGATCCAGAAGAAATTTAGTAGACTGCCCATGTATTTCACTTCTAGGTACCCCATGATCTATTAGCCAAAGCCATAACTCCATGCGACTCAGACTATTTTGAGTGCTGCTTTGAATCTGCCTTTCATTGCGGTAACCACTCTCACCTTGTCTTTAGCGATTAACTGCCAATTCTTGACTTTTACTGGCCTGAGATCTGATCATCCTCATAATGTTTAAGGATTCTAATTTCATTACAGCCCTCCCTACAGTAATATCTAGACTACAGAGAAGAGCAACCACAGAGCTCTTCAGAGAAGATGGGGTTAGTCTTACAAATTTATTCCTCACAGTCCTGGTTAAAGGTGTGTCCTCTGAACATTCCTGGGGTGGGTGGGCAAGTCTCAAATGGTAAATCCATTCTAGCATTCAAATCTCTCTAAGTCTTTGAATTCCCTCTTCCACTGTATACCACGGCAAATTGGGAATCTCAACATCAGACATGCTAAGCCACCTTTGGTCCATGTTTTAGTCAGCCACCCGAACAAATTGTTAGAGCCCTTTCTAACCCCTCGAGCTACAGTGTTGAATTCAGAATTTCTGCTTAGTGGGCCCATGCCAATAAATTAATCCTGATCCAATTTTATATTCCTTCCACCATTATCCCATACCCTTAGTATTCATTCCCACACACGTTCCCCTGAATTCTGTCTATATAAGTTGGAAAACTCATGCAGTTCTTTCAGAGTATAGCATACTTCTTTGTGGGTCACACTTTGTATTTCACCTTTGGGGGCTTGTTGTGATTTTTGTGTAGTAATAGGTCTTGATGACAAGAGGTGTGGTGGTGGTGGGTAAGAAGAAAGATTAGAAATGTCTTGCAAGCTACTGACCTCAGGGCATTCCTTTGTATTTTCTTCTAGGAAGACAGGATTAATCTCTTCAGGCAGGGGTTGGAAGGCAGATTCCTCAGGACAGCCTGGAGGTTGGGCAGTGCATGCTGGAGTTTGGCTGGTACCTGCCTCATGGCTGGGTGATACAAGGTTGACAAGCTGTGGTCTCCAAAGGGCAGGACATTCCAGGTTTATTTGGTAAAGTGTCAGCAGAATTTATGGTTCCAATGTCCCCACCAATATTATCATCATCCCATATGTCTCCATCCCAATCCTTGGGGTTCCGTTCCTTCCCAATTAATGCCTTCACTTTAATTGCAGAAGCCGTGCAGGGTTGGGATTTTAGTTTCCTTTGTAATTCTGCTATTCATACAATGAGACTCTGAATCTAGGTTTCAGAGATCTCAAGTTTGCAGCTGCATGCAACAAGATTTTTTTTCAGAGCACACATAGAAACTTTCACATCATTCTTGTAGTGCTTAAATTGCAAACTTGAGCCTTCAGCTCATCCCTTTCTTTTGTAATTGTATTTGGTGTATTTAGGAACAGCCAGCCATTATCATTGTAACTTTTAACTTCATAAAACTCTGTTAAGGTGTTAAAAACACTCTCACCCAGATTATTGCTTCTTATAAGCATGGAAGTAGTCATATACAGTGGTGATAGTTCCAACTCTTGACATAGACAGTCTCTTCATTATTGGAATCAGATTCTTTAGTGCCCTTGAATCCAATCAGAGTAGAAAACCAATCGCTTAAATCCCAGAACCCATTAAGAAATCCTATTTTTATGATTTTTTTTCTCAAAACCACTTCCTGTACCAAGCTGTATTAGTCAGTATTCTCTAGGGGAAAAGAACTGACAGGAGATATCTGTAAATAGTATGAGATTTTATAAAATTCCCTCACATGACCATGGGAATGCACAAGTCCAAATTCCATAGAGCAGGCTACAAGCCAGGGGCTCCAGTGAAGGCCCTTGATCAGTTTCCCAGGAGACACTGGCTGTCTGAAGTAGAGATGGGAACTCTCTCTCAATGTTGAAAACACTTTTCTTTTTAAGACTTTCATCTGATTGGATGAGACATCACTCATTGTTGACAGAAATCTCCTCAGTGATTGTAGATGTAACCAGTCATCTATGCAACAAGCTCACTGATGATAAAAGTCCATGAAAGTCCTTTTATTCCATTTAGTCCATTGCTTTCTTCACCGAACAACTGAACAATATTACCTGGCCAATTTGACACATGAGCCTAACCATCACAGAACTGCAGGAAATATTCTATGAGAGAAAATGAAGCATGGTAAATATTGTTAAGTAGAAAAACTAAGAAAAAAAATGAAGCAATGGAAGTCATATAACACAAGAAAATGAGTTTAAATAAAATCTGTAACAAATATTCCACCACAATGTGGTGTGTTGATGAAGGTATGTTGTATGGGAATCTACACATGTGCATGATTGTTTTGTAAATTCACAACCTCTATAATAAAAGTATATTTTTAAAAAATAGGGTGGGTTGGGGGAAAAAATACACCAAATATAAGATATGGACTGTGGTTGTTAGTGATAGTTTGATGATGCTATTGTATGGGATGTGGCAGGTGTTTCACAACAGTATAGGGTATTGGTGGTGGGCTGATGTATGAGAACCCTGAATGATGTTATGCATGTTTGTTTTATGAATTCACAAGTTTTACTATACACTTATTGTTTATATATGTTCATGTATGACTGATATACTTCAATAAAATAAATAAATAAAACTTAATAAAACTATAATAAATATAATAAAATGCTATACCAGTAAGTCTTTGGTATAAAAACTATGTTTTAAGCTTAGAAAATTATATTAATTCAATCATTAGAAGTTACATGCATTTGTAATGTCAGTAGGTCAAAATATCTCAAGCTATACTAAAGTGGTTAAATATTGGATAATTCGTATTTTAAATATTTTCTTCTAAGACACCTTATTTTTGTTGTCTTTTAGTAGGATGATGTATGTTAAAACAAATTGAAAAATTAAGTATTATACAAATATAATACCTTATTATAGCCTTCTGGCTATTCAAGCTTTAATATAATTATATAAGTGGAAATACAGAATTAAAGCTCAACAAAGTCATAATTTTATAATGTACTAGTTTAATAGATATTTTCATATTAATAAAAAGGTCTATGTATATAAAAAAGAAATTTTAGAGATAAAGTTGTACATGTATTAATAAATTATTCAATATTTTCCCTATAGGCTACATTTACACAATGCAAAAATACTGCAATATTCAAGTAATGGAAGAAATTACCTTTGTATGCATATAAAATATTTCCCAAATATTTCAGGCTCTTAAGTCCAATCAAAATTCTTTAGCCTGACATTTTTTGAGATTTCTACTTTCTTTTTGTTAAAAAAAATGGGGTGTCTTGAACAAGCAGCAAGATGGCGGCAGAGTAAAGAGCTCCTAGGACCAGCTCCTGCTATGGGGCAGTTGGTGATCACCCAGAGCTATCTAGAGTACTTGTTTGGGGGCTCCAGGAGACCAAAAGTGCATTCTGCAACTTCTTGAAAAGTTGAAAAGGGGGAGACTGCCCATCTGCAGAGAGTGCGTAGGTAGAGCACTCCACGCCACAGAGGCCAGTGCCCATCCTCCTCTGGAAGCACAAACTTTCTAAGGAACTCCAATTCTGTGGCTGGAACTGGAAGCTCCACTTCCCAAAAACGGGGAAGGAAGAGATGGTTGGGCACCAACTTCAGCTACTGATTAGTAAATTCTGCAGGCTAAAGTATAATCCTAAGAACAGCTAAAGTTTGAACTTGTCCAAGTCAGAAAGAGGCCAGTAGCTGCCATCTTAACTCCACATCTGACACAAGGGGAAGCAGGGCTGACTGAAAATCACAGTACTGGTAGGGACCAGCTTCTTTCTGTCTAGATCAGATTGCTGCTGTAGCCTAAGTCCCAGGCCCACCTCAGGCAAGGAGGAAGCTGGGGGGAGCTGCGTCAGCCTCTCCGGGAAACTACAGGCCACACTGTGGAGGCTGGTGATCATCCTACTTTGGCAGTATAAGCCACCTCAGGAGCTATTCTGTGGCAGAAATTGGAAACTCCATTTCCCAAAAACAGGGGAGGAGACAGTTGGCCATTGATTTCAGCTACTGATTAGTAACTTTGGCTGGCTAGAGTATAACTCTAAGAACAGCTAAAGTTTGAGCCTGTCCAAGTCAGAAGGAGGCTAGTAGCCACCATTTTGACTCAAGCCCCAGCATGAGGGGAAGCCGGATTGACTGAAATTCACAGTGATGGTAGAAACTGGTTTCATTCACCCAGATTGGCCTGGAGTTCTTGCCTAGGCTTCAGCCCCACCCCTGGCAGGGAGGAAGCTGGTGGGCCCTGCACCAGTTTATCCAGGTAACTGCAGGTACATTTAGCTGGCACAGACTGAATAATCAGAAGGCTACCAGGGCAACTGTGGTCACCTTGACCTACACTGCATAGACTGCTGCCCACAACTGCAGCTCCATCTCCACCCCAGGCAGCGGAGAAAATAGCATGAAGATACATCAGTGTTTCTGGGCAACTACAGTCCAGGCCTGCATGAGTTGGATTATTCCACACAGCAGTGGCTCTATTCCTACCCCTGGCAAAGAAGAAAGTTAGGAGAAGCTTCATTGGTCCTTGGGGCAATGAGGGCAGCTTGAGCCTCCACAGCCTATAGAACCAGCTACATCCTTGGCTCCTACTACACAACCAGCAAGGGCGAAAGGGCAGGAATCCCTAAACTAAAAAGAAAAACCACACCCAAAATAAATACTCTAGTAAGCCAGATGCCAAGACACCGAAAAAAAATTTACAATCCACACCAAGTAAAAGGAAGATATGGCCCAGTTAAAGGAACAAAATAAGCCTCCAGATGACCTAAAGGAGTTGAGACAACTAATCATAGATGTTCAAACAAATCTCCTTAATAAATTCAATGAGATGGCTAAAGAAATTAACGATATTAAGAAGACACTGGATGAGCATAAAGAAGAATTTGAAAGCATACATAGAAAAATAGCAGATCTTATGGGAATGAAAGGTGCAATAAATGAAATTAAAAATACACTGGAATCATATAATATCAGATTTGAGGAGGTAAAAGAAAAGATTGGTAAGCTTAAAGAAATGGCCTCTGAAAGTGAACATACAAAAGAACAGATGAAGAAAAGACTGGAAAAAACTTGAACAAGGTCTCCGGGAACTAAACAACAGCAAGAGACATGCAAACATACTTGTCATGTGTGTCCCAGGAGGAGAAGAGAAGGGAAAAGGGGCAGAACCAATATTTGAAGAAATAATGGTAGAAAATTCCCAAACCCTATTGAAGGACATAGATATCTATGTCCACGAAGCATGACTTACTCCCACCCAAAAAAATCTGAATAGACCAACTCCAAGACACATACTAATCGGAATGTCAAATGCCAAAGACAAAAAGAAAATTCTGAGAGCAGCAAAAGAAAAGTAATGCATAACATGTAAGAGATACTCAATAAGATTAAGTGCTGATTTCTCACCAGAAACCATGGAGGCAAGACAGTGGTGTGATATATTTAAGATACTGCAAGAGAAAAAGTTCCAGCCAAGAATCTTATATCTGGAAAATTGTCTTTCAAAAATTAGGGCAAGTTTATAATATTCACAGATAAACAGAAACTGAGAGAGTTTGTAACCAAGAGACTTGCTTTGCAGGAAATACTAAAGGGTGTGCTATAGCCTGAAAAGAAAAGACAGGAGAGAGAGGCCTGGAAGAGAATCTAGAAATGAAGATTATAGCAATAAAAGTAACTAAAAGTGTCAAAACAGTGGTAAAAATAAAATATGACAGGTAAAAATCTAAATATTTAGGAATAAACTTAACCAATGATGTAAAGCGCTTGTATTTAGACAACTATAACTCATTGTTAAAAGAAATCAAATAAAGACCTAAATAAATGGAAGAACATTACATGCTCATGGATTGGAAGACTAAATATCATTAAGATGTCAGTTTTATTCAAATTGATGTACAGATCCAATGCAATTCTGATAAAAATTTCACCAGCATTTTTTTTTAAATATATGGAAAATATGATTAACAAATTTATTTGGAAGAGTAAGAGATCCTGAATAGCCAGAATCATCTTAAAAAGGAAAAGTGAAGTTAGAGGACTCTCATTTCCAGACTTTAAGTCGTATTACTTAGCTACAGTGGTAAAAACAGCATGGTACTGTCATAAAGACAGTACCAAAGACCTATGGAACAGAACTGATGGTTAAAAAACAGACCCTCACATCTATGGTCAAGTGATTTTTGACTAGCATGTCAAACCCACCCAGCTCAGGCAGACTGTCAATTCAACAAATGGTGCTGAGAAAACTGGATATCCATAGCAAAAGAAGAAAAGAGGACCCCTATCTCACACCTTATACAAAAATTAACTCAAAATGGGTCAAAAACCTAAATATAAAAGCAAGAACCATAAAGTTTCTAGAAGAAAATGTAGGAAAATATCTTCAAGACATGGTGGTAGGTGGTGGATTCTTAAAGGAGATAGGAGGAGGACTGAGATGACCTACTCATATTTAAGGTATGTAGAAGTTTTAATTAGCTTTACTGTAAAAGTGTGGAAATATATAGAGTTGATGGTAACACATTATAGTGAGTAACAGCTGATTTATAAATGGGGATGTGACTGAAAATGGTAGTCTAGTGATATAAATGCCAATTAACAGAAAGCTAGAGAATAATGTAGGGACTGAAGAGCACAGTAAACCCAGAGGTGGATGAGAATTGTCATTGATGTTACAGATATAAGAGTGTCCTTTGTGAGCTAGAGCAGATGTACATCACTATTGCAGGTTGGTTGGAATGTGGAGAAGCATGGGAAAAATACAACTGGAGTGACCTATTGACTGTGGTTAACAGTAATAATGTAATATTCTTGCACCTGTGCCAAAGATGTACTGTGTTGATAATGGGGGAGTATGGAAAATGTGTGCCAAATGTACGCTGTGGACCTGGTAATAATCAGATGATATTATCTCATAATCTGTAACAAATATTCCACCATGGTGTGGTGGGTTGATAGAGGGGTGTTGCTTAGGAATTCTGCACATGTGCATGATTGTTTTGTAAGTTTACAATTTCTGTTATAAAAATATATTTTAAAAAAATAATAAGGTGGATTGCTTTTGTATATTCACTATTGCTTTTGTATATTCATGTATAAATGATATAATAATAATAATAATAATAGGGTGGGTTGCAGGAAATACTTTGGTTAGTAGTTATATTTTGAGGATGCTTTTTAATCATTAATTTAAAATGTTTAACAACAATGCAAGGTATTGGTGGTACGGTGAGGTATGAGAACCCTGTATGATTCTATGTATGTTTGTTTTGTAAGTTCACAACTAATGCTATACACTTGCTGTTTATGTATGTTCATGTATGAGTGATATACTTCAATAAATTTTTAAACATGAGGTGTCTTTTTTTTTAATTCTAAAAATTAACTCAGGAAAAGTATGACCTCATGCTTCTCAAGCAAAGTCTTGCTTAAAGGATGTCGGTATTAAAATTAAATTTTAAAAATTAAATATGTACTAGCTTGCAATTAAGATAGGATGAATTGCCATAATGAACACAATGTGCCTCACCAAAAATAATATTCATGCCCAAATATAAATATATCACTATGGAATGGTATGTATTTTATACCACCTATGTCTTCACTGGATATCTAAATAGAGCAAAAATTAGAAATAATTTTTGTGCTTTTGGTATAATATCTATTTCCTGTTATTACAAAAAATTTACAGAAAAAAAAGTGAACTAATATATCCTGACCTTCTGGTTTTGATTTGGTTAATTTTTCTTTTATATATAACCACAACCTAGGTCAGGATGTGTGTGCACAATCAGTAACCATGGGATGTAAATTATGATTAATTTTAATATACGTAAGTTTCTTTTGATTATTAAAATGCTGTTTACAAGACTCAGCTACAAGGTCAATTCTTTCTTGATCCAAATTGTTGGAGTTAGAGTGGGTAAGATGTCCATCCTCTGCTCACATAGCTTCTAGCACTTGACTCTGACCAGGTCTTACCTTCTACACTTTATTGGTAATGTTTATTTACTTGTCTTTCCACCCCTTTGAACTATGAACTCCTAGAGACACTGAGTAAGTTTCACTCATATTTACAACCCAATACCCAGTACAGTCCTTGGCATAGAGTGAGTGTTCATTAAAGATTTGTTCAAGGAACGAATGAGGCATTGTGGTTCAGATATAATGTTTTAGGTATTTACGTCTTAGTTTTTAAAAGTAGTTGACAAAAATGCACACAGAGAAAAAGTAAATCAAAATGAATATTTTGAAAGAAAGAAACAAAATAGAAACCTTTAGAAATAGTTAATTCTAGGTTAATTTTAAGCTCCTAGCATCTTATTGCCTACTCTATAAAAAAGGAAAGATGTTGATACGAATGAACCCCATGTCAAACAATAAATATAAGTGATAATTTGAAGAGAAATATGGTTAGTGTTAGTACACAAATAACAGAAACTCTTAAAATATTGCTAGTTTTAGGTGAAAACTGAGCACTACTTTTCTCAGAAACTAAAGCAAAAAAGAGAAATATAATCAATTTCAAGATTTAAAGTAATCATAATATAAAAAATATTTTTCTGATTTTCCAAAATGAAGTATCCAGAAAATTTCCTTTGATGCCTCTAGAAAGGGACACTGTGTGATATAGTGGTCAGCATGCTTTAAAAATACCCTGTAATATGGTTATACAGGCAAATTTCATTCAAGGCCTTTTATAACATTTTTCAGTCCCAGCTGAATACCTGATACTATAGGAAAGGACAATAAAACAATAACAGCCAAGTTTTTTCTTTGTTTTTGTTTTTCTTAATATTGAGGAACAAAGAGTATGAGGTTATAGTTACTGCATAATCTAGAATCCCAATAGTAAATCAACTTAATAATTGATTAAGGACAGGCCTATATGTTTTACTAATCAACTAAATGTGGTTGATATCTGATAAGAAAATTAAAATGCAAAACAATGAATTATGTCTGAATAAATAGCCATACTATATTTGCATGGGGCCAGCAAGGAAAAGTGCTAAATACATCAGTCTTTCAGGGCCTGATATTTCCTTGGAAAATAATACTACATGTGTTCCAACATAAAAATAAATAAGTGATTGAGGTCTTAAAGACTTATATCACAATGGATGGCTCAATAATTTTAATCTGAATCATTTTCATAGCAAATATTATTAATCATTCACCATCGTCTATAAAGCATTGCATTTTAGCAATCTGACTTCCTGGTGAACCATTAAAAGCTAAATTAGTTGTAAAATATACCTTGAGGTAACTAAACACGTTTGCATGCTGGATAGATTTGTTGGATATAAGCCAATTAGAAAATGGAGAAGGTGTGCCAAAAACTTGAGTTTTAGAGTTCTATGTCATTCCATATGACAGCATTTTCCAACTACTTGATCATGATAATAAAATCATATCATCAACATATTGCAAAATATATATGTAACTTTCTGTGGTCTATAGTAGTGGAAACCATTTATTTAGTTCTTCTAAGAGCTGTTTTAAGTAATTAACACTAAGTTAAAGAGAAAAAATGGTAAACCTCAGACTTTGAGAAACTAGACTTTGGTATATTTTTTAACTACATATAATCAACAGTTTCATAGGCAATAAGATTATATATCTATAAATAATACTCATCTACATTCCTTGCATTTTTAAGGAGGATTCAATTCACTGTTTGAAAATGAAAGATATATATATGCTGAATTATTATGGTATAAATCATATGAAGCCTACAATTTTGGGATAAGCAACATTAATATATTTTTGCTACTTTCAACCATCCACTACTGTTTCAGATGTTTATATTTTGTCAAAATTCCCTGTAGGGGAGATTGTGGAAAGATGACGTCAGATTAGGCAGGCAAGGCTAAGCTCTCTCATAGAAACAACGGAGAAAGAGCCAAAAGCTGCCCGAGGTACCTGCTTTGGAGGACAGCAAACCAGAACAGTGCTTTACAACACCCAGGAGGGTGAGGGACAGAGAGAGAAAAAAACCAGAACAACAAACTGTGAGTTACTACAAGTCCCAGATGCAGAGAAGGGCTTCCCTCCCCCACTCCTGAGATATTAAGTCAGGGTAAAACCCTGGCTCATTATAGCTGTATGAGAGAAGAGCAGATGTCTTCCTCCCTGTCAGATGTTAAAAGGGAAAAAGGAGAGGAGTCAGGAGGCTTTTCTTCAGTGATTTTAGCCAGTGGAGACTGCTTTAAATTTTGGCTCTAGCCACAACAAAACAAAGGAAAGTGGTGAGAGATAAACCTCTGTGGAATGGTATGCAAACAAGCTCCACCTTCTGGCCAGTCTTGAAATTGTATGGAAAAAAACTGCACTTGGGTCTCTGTTCTATAACTTGTGGGAGAAAATCTGCTCCCCATTAGTGAGTCTCTGGCATGATTTTGATAATTTAAGCTGGGAAATTTTAAAAACAGGATAAGTTGAACCAAATATCAAAGAAGAGCTGTGAAAAAATAGTAACAATAGGCAAGAGAAAGAAATTGGCCAAAGAGATTGTCAAAGCAGGAATGAGATTAAAAATACATTAAAGGTACATAAGAACAGATTTCAATAGCTCAAAGACAAAATTAGTGATTTCAAAGACAGAACATCTGAACTGGAGAAGACAGTAGAACAGAAAAAGAAGAGAATGGAAGAAATGGAACAGGGTCTTTGGTAATTGAATGACAACATGAAATGCAAAAACATATGCATTTTCAGTGTCCCAGAAAGAGAAGAAAATGGAAAAGGGGCAGAAAGAATATTTGAGGAAATAATGGCCAAAAATTTCCCAACCCTTATGAAGGACATAAATATCAATATCCAAGAAGGACAACACACTCCAAACAGAATTAATCCAAATAGACCTAATCCAGAGATACCTACTATTCAGAATGACAAATGTCAGGTATAAAGAGAGGATTCTGAAAGCAGTAAGAGAAAAGCAAAGCATCACATACAAGGGAACCTCAATAGGACTAAGTGCTGACCTCTCATCAGGAACCATGGAGGAGAGAAGAAAGTGGTATGATGTACTTAAGGTACTGAAAGTAAAAAACTGCCAGCCAAGAATTCAGTATTCGGCAAAGCTGTCCTTCTAAAATGAAGGGGGAGTTCAAAGTCTTCACAGAGAAACAAAAACTAATAGAGTATCTTATCAAAAGACCAGAATTACAAGAGATACTAAAGGGAATGATGCAGCTGAAGGGAAAAAACAAGAGCCAGAGACTTGGAGAAGTGTGTAGAGATGAAGATTATTAGAAAAGATAAATTAAAGGGTGAAAAGATAGACAATAGTATGATATGACAGCAGAAAGCCAAATGTCAAAATGGATGAAGTAAGTAATGCCTTTACAGTAATAACATTGAATGTTAATGGTTTGAACTCCCCAACCAAAAGACATAGACTAACAGAATGGATAAAAAAATATGGGCCACCTATATACTAACTACAGTAAACTCATCTCAGATGTAAAGACACAACCAGGTTAAAAGTGAAATGTTAGAAAAAGATATTCCTTGCAAATATTTACCAAAAAAGAGCTGGAGTAGCGATACTAATATGGGACAAAATAGACTTTAAATGCAAAACTGTTATAAGGGATGAAGAAGGTCATTATATATTTATAAAAGGGGAAATTCAGCAAGAAGAAGTAGTTACTAAATATTTATGCACCTAACCTCAGTGCTCCAAGATACATGGGGCACACACTGGCAAAGCTGAAGGTAGAAATTGATGTCTCTACAATAATAGTTGGAGACTTCAATACACCACTTTCATATTGGATTGAACATCTGGAGATAGGATAAATAAAGAAACGAAAAGCTGTAATAATATGATTAATAAACTAGACCTAACAGACATCTATAGAGCTTTGTACCCCAAAAGAGCAGGATATACATTCTTTTCAAGTACTCATGAATCCTTCTCCAAGACAGACCATATGTTGGATCACAAGACAAATCTCAATAAATTTAAAAAGATTGAAATTATACAAAACACTTTCTCTGATCATAACAGAATGAAGCTAGAAATCAATAATGGAAAGAAAAAGGGAAAATTCATAAATATATTGAGATTAAACAACACTCTTAATCAGTCAGTCATAGAAGAAATTGCAAAAAAGTTCAGCAAATATCTTGAGACAAATGAAAATGAAAATACAACATATCAAATCCTATGGGACACCATAAAGGCAGTGCTGAGAGGGAACTTTATAGCCCTAAGTACTTACATTAAAAAAAGAAGAAAGAGCTAAAATTGAAGGCCTAAATACCTGGAGGAACTAGAAAAAGAAAGCAAACTAATCTCAAATGAAGACAAGGAAAGAAATAGTAAAGATCAGTGCAGAAATAAATGCAATTGAGAACAATAAAGCAATAGAGAGAATCAACATAATGAAAAGTTGGTTCTTTGAGAATATTGACAATACCTTAGCTAGAATGACAAAGCAAAAAAGAAAGAAGATGCAAATAAATAAAATAAAATATGAGAGGGGTGTTATTACCACTGACCCCGCAGAAAAAAGAGAGATCATAAGAGGATATTATGAACAACTGTATACCAAAAAACTAGAAAATATAGAAGAGATGGACAAATTCCTAGAAACACACAAAACATCTACACTGACCCTAGAAGAAATAGAAGACCTCAACAAACCAATCACAAGTGAAGGGATTGAAACAGTCACCAAAAACTTCCCAAAGATGAAATGCTTCACAGGTGAATTCTATTAATCAAAGATGACCTAATACCAATCTTGCTCAAGCTCAAAACTGAACTAGCTTAAAAACTGAACAGGAAGGAATGCTACCGAACTCATTCTATGACGCCAACATCACCCTAATACCCAAACCAGATAAAGATATTACAGAAAAAGAAAATTACAGGCCAGTATCTCTAATGAATATAGATGCAAAAATCCCCAACAAAATACTTGCAAACAGTATCCAAAAGCACATTAAAAGAATGGGTTTTATCCCAGATATGCAAGGGTGGTTTGACACAAGAAAATCAATTAGTGTAATAAACCACATTGGTAAATTGAAGAACAAAAATCATATGATCCTCTCTATTGATGCAGAAAAGGCATTTGACAAAATACAGAACCATTTCTTGATAAAAACTCTCCAAAAGTTGGGAATAGAAGGAAACTTTCTCAATATGGCCAAGCACATATATGAAAAACCTACAGCTAGCATTGTACTCAACGGTGAAAGACTGAAAGCTTTCCCGCTGAGATCAGGAACAAGACAAGGATGCCCACTGTTACCATTATTATTCAATATTTTGCTAGAAGTTCCAGCTAGAGAAATTAGGCTAGACAAAGAAATAAAAGGATCCAAATAAGAAAGGAAGAAATAAAATGTTCACTCTTCGCTGATGATATGGTCCTATATCTATAAAATCCACAACAAAGCTACTAGAATTAATAGAAGAGTTCAGCAAAGTGAGGGGATAAAAAATTAATTAATTAATACACAAAAATCAATAGCATTTCTGTACACTACTGATGAGCAATCTGAGGAGGAAATCAGAAAAAAATACGGCATTTATAATAGCGACTAAAACAATCTAGTATTTATGAATAAACTTTACCAAGGGCATAAAGGACCTGTATTCAGAAAATTACAGAACATTGCTAAAAGAAACCTAAGAGACTTAAATAAATGGAAGGAATAAAGGAACGCTTATTCACTGTTTGTGGGAATGAAGAATGGTACAGTCACTGTGGAGGACTATTTGGCAGTTCCTAGGAAGTTAAGTATAGACTTACCATGGGACCTGGCAACACCATTGCTAGGTATATACCCAGAATAACTGAAAGCAGTGATACAAATAGACATCTGCACACTGATGTTCATAGCAGCGTTATTTATGACAGCCAAAAGTTGGAAACAACCTAGGTGTCCATCAACTGATGAATGGATAAACAAACTGTGGAATATACACACGATGGAATATTATGCAGTGGTAAGAACAAATGAAGTTGTGAAACATATGACAAAATGGATGAACTTAGAGGACATTATGTTGAGTGGAGCAAGCCAGACAAAAAATGGACAAATACTGTATGATTGTGATACTATGAACTAAATTTATTATGTAAAATATAAATATATTATGTAAAATATAAATATATTATGTGAAATATAAATATATTATGTGAAATATGGGTAAAATTGCATTTATAAAGACTTTTTCTTTGAAGCTGAACAAATGTAGGTTAATACTACAAAATGTTAATATCAGACAAAAGAAAAAAACATTGTACTAAGTAAAGGAGACCAGACACAAGAGTACTAAATGTTGTATGAATATGTTTATATAAAATGTAAATATAAATCAATTTATAATGATGAAATGTGATTAGTAGTTATATAGGGCTGGGGAAAAAATGCTAAGAGGTATGGAGTCTTTCTTTTTGAAGCAATTAAATTGTTCTAAAATTTTTGAGATAATGAATGTACAACATTGTGATTATACTGTAAGCCACTGATTATATACACTTTGGATAGATCATATGGTATATGAATATATCTCAAAAAACTGCTCCATAACACATTAATAATTGTGCAAGAATAGCCAGAAAGTACAGCAGGGGCAACATGGAGATTGAGAGGTGAGGAATTTTCTAAGCTTTTTGTCAGTTTTTTTTTGTTGTTGTTTATTATTGTTATTGAAATAATGAAAATAATAATGATTGAAGTGATGAATGCATAACTATATGATTATACCAAATACCATTGATTGTACACTTTGGATGAATTGTATGCTTAATTAATATGTGTCAATAAAATTGAATTAAGTAAAAATATTCCCTATGATAGAATCTGAAAATTAATGAAAGAAAAGTAAAACAATCAAATTATATTTTATAATTTAAAAGAAAAAAAATTGTTCTTATATTGAATTTTGAGAGTAAAACTGTATTCTAGATAATATATGTTACTTTCTGATGACTCTTCTTGGTAATTTTAAACACATGAAACTCAGAAAAAAGAATCAAGAATGTCTAGAAAAAGATCCTGTTCTGCACTTAAAAAAAAATCATAGCAACTTGCTGAATATTATTCCTCATAAAGAATAATTGGAGAGCTGAAGTTGTGGAAAACAGACATAGGTTATTCATTTTATGTTGGTGATTTCGAAAATACTTAAAATGGCTCATTATTTTTCCAATCTTTTACACATTAGTACTGGCCATTTACATATAGCAAATGAATTTAGCTTAAGGAGATTGGTACCAAGACAGTGTGTACTAAATCATATCCTGACTGCACCAAATTCCAGGCTTAGTAGGAAAGGGGAAGTTGGCAAATGGAAAGCAGCATCTGCTCTGTCTTCTAAATGAAGCTGTTGTAACAGAGGCCTCCATAAAGAATGATAACATCACGGAAGCATTTAAACATAATTGGATTGCTCTGGGTGCAATTACCCCTATAAATGCACTTTGAGTCTTCCTAAGACCTTCTGTATCTAATTGGCAAAATTTAGCAGGAGAATAGAAAAGCAATAAATACAGGATGTTCATTTCAGTGTTAAAGCAGTATAATTGCTACTTAATAATAATAAGTTTTGCTTTTCTTTATCTTTTCGTACCTCATCAAAAATCAGAAATAGTTATAACATGTATCACCTTTACACATATATCAATATATATTAAAATATATATGATGTTAAAGTTTCTATCATTGAATAACAAACCAAGTTAATTAGTATTTAAGGAAATATTAATTCTACATCATCTGTCTATGAAATTTTAGTGTGTTTCATTAAATTGATATAGAGATATTCTATATCAACTTTGTAGAAGACCTAGTATCAAAGCATGGCAGGAAATAAATAC
The DNA here is from genome assembly GCA_026826555.1 of Tolypeutes matacus. NCBI lineage: Eukaryota > Metazoa > Chordata > Mammalia > Cingulata > Chlamyphoridae > Tolypeutes > Tolypeutes matacus. Next base: position 13,308,717 of record JAKSZT010053779.1, on the reverse strand, counting down.
ACCAATAGGGACTTTAAGTGTACTGTTAACTCTCTTTCATTTAAGTCCTATCTATTATTGGAATGGTATTGATGGCTACATTACATACCTATTACATAAAGATCCAGACTAGAAATACTTGACTGAATTATGATGTAAAATACTAGAGACTCTTTTTCCTGTATAAATTCAACAAGGTAATAGTAAAATTCTAGTCCCTTGAATTTTACAGTAAAATTAAAACTAAGATAACTCGTATAGAAAAATGTATCTTCTTTTACTTATTCATAAATCATAAAATCTGTAACTCCTGTATTCAGTTAAAATCATTCTGGGGAACCAATGAAAAATAAACTCTGTTAAATGCCTGGTACACATAGTTTTAATAGTTGTTATCCTTCTCTGCTCTGAAAAAACAATTCTTTGAGATTCATATTCGGCCAGAAGTAGAATCATTATTACTGTAAATCCATACTAAGCCTATCACTCTCTCTGTTTTCTGTTATCCTGATGCCTCCAGGATAACACTTTCTTTGAAGTCACTCGGTATTCAATATTCAATAATTCTCTTTATGGAAATTCTAGATCTCTTTTCTACCCCCAATTTCATTCTTATAATTAGTTCCTTCAGCAGTTATACAGACCCCATTCCCTCGCAAGAATGAATCTGATGTCATTACAACCATTAGAAAGTACTGAATTCATAGTCACAATGTCAATTATATACATGTTTAAAAAAGAGAATATGGATAGACAACTGAGGATACATATAAATAAATGGCCATCCATTCTTCTAAGAGACTCTAGACTATCATTCTGAGGTATATCTCCATTTTATTTCTGATTAGATGTTAAAACATCTATATAGTTTTCTATTACATGCTTTGAAACAGTGACCAATGAGGATTGCAACGTCTTTGCTGACAAATGATCAGCAAAGAGGATCTTAATGTGTTTTTTGAGTGGAATAATACTGTGTATTGTACAACTTTACAGCAGTAAAATTATGCATACAGTATAAGATACATTTCCAGAAAATAGAGATATAGTGATTTTTTTCAGTTATAGTGAACCAGAAATTGCTTCAGTGCATTGGAATATGCACATTTCAATTGCACTTGAGTTAGCTTCCATTTAGAATCAAGTTTTCTGCCAAGAACAAAAAAGTATTTGAAATACAATAGTTACCCAGTGTTTTAAAGAATGATCTGATATATATACACGCATTTTGATTTTCACAAAATGAAGGCTCAGTTTGCTTATTGTTCAGGCAAGGACATGTTGAACTTAATTTGAAGTTTGTCATCAATGGACTGGTGCCTGCTGAGTCAATCATTTCTCTGAGCTTTACTTCTTCACCAAATGGCAGCAATGATCAGAGTACAATATTGTTATTATGAAAGCAATTAACATAAATTCAGGGTTTGGGAAATGTAAGAAAATGTTTTTAAAAGTCATCATTTTAAAATTTTGAATGCCTTAAGTGGTACAGAAGTTACCACAAACCAAACCCCATTTCAGGGAAAATTACCTTGATTTAATTAAAAAAAAAAAAAAAAAGGAGAAGCAAAAAAGAAACAGTGGGAAGGGAAAAATGATGTAAAGTTCTAAATTGTGTCTTTCTATGAAAAAAAGTCAGCAAGGTATTAGTATGAAAGTACAGAAATAAATATTAGAGACTAGGGATTTTATCTCTGCTGTTATACAAGTCTGGTTATTAGAAAATTATAGACTAAATTGTATTACTGTACATTTTGGGCTTAACCAAAAACAAAACTAAATAATTTACTAGTTTGATACTAACAATTTATAATTTTTCATTACAAAGCAAGTATATCAGCAATTGGGAAGGATCATTCTGTTAGGCAAAAATAGGCTAACAATCTCAAAATCTTTGTGGCTTAAAACAACAAATTTATTTTTCACTCACCTTACAATGAGTGCCTAGAATATTTTGCTTTTCACAGACTCTTAGGAATCTCCATTACCTCATATATCTATCTCAATACAAATCTTTTTTTTAAAATTTTTTTTAATTTTTTTTATTTTTTAAAGATTTTATTTATTTATTCATTTATCCCCCCCTTGCTGCTTGTGCTCGCTGGGTCAGCTAACCACGCTGCGCGGGCGGGCTTGCCCTCACCAGGAGGTCCCGGGAACCGAACCCGGGGCCTCCCATATGGTAAACGGGAGCCCTACTGATTGAGCCACAGCCGCGTCCCTCAATACAAATCTTGATGTCTTACCTCTTCAAGGTAAAAGAGCATGGAGGTTCACTCATCGGCTCATGAATACTTCTACCTCAGGTGACAATTCTGAACTCCCCGGGGATATATGCCTCAAGTTTTGGTGAGCCTTGGTTACCTCCACCATGAACGGTAATTATCACTGATAAAAAGTATTCTTCAAAAAATGCCATACATTTCAATTAGTTACAGGTAGGATTGGTCATTTAACATTTACAACACTAGCAGACATTGGCTCAGTTTTTCAGTCTTTACACTAATTTTCTTTGATAAGAATGTATACTTACAATAATATTTGTTTAAGTTTCATCAAATTAATCATTGGAAAGTATAACCTATAAAATGCTGTATCTTTTATGATAAGATTAAAAGGTAAGAAATACATTACTGGACCAATATTCTTGCTCTCAGAGGGCACTCTTGGCTCACAATGGGTCTTTGTCCAATATTTTAAAACAATTGATATAGGAGGAAAGGCCCTCAGCAAATGGAAGTAGCTATTGTTCTAAAACTAGAATCTAGAAATTTAGAAAATAAAAGTACATTTTAAAAAATGTTAATACATAACCAGCTTAGGCAACTAGCAACCAGTTCAATTTTGCAATTATTGGAAATGTATTTTTTTAACTGAAGTTAGCTACTTTTTGGAGTAAATAGAAAAATATCTAGTAAAATGTTAACAAAATTTCTGTGTTATTTTGTATATCTAGATAGAACTCCAAGACATATACATAATATTTAAGTTTTTAACTGGAAACACAAATTCACTTGAAAGAAAATAGTTTTATGTTACATATGCTATACTTCTAGTAGTATCTATATAAGAGATCTAAAATTTGCACAAAAGCTATCAACTGTATCTTTATTTGTGCAAACTTCCAGTAAAGGACTAATTACATTGCCCTAATATTTAGACATAGACACTATTTTTATTCTTCTAAATAGTCACTTATATCTTCCAAATTTAATATGTTTCCAAGCTTAATTAAATTCAATATATGAGGAAGCGGCTGTGGCTCAATCAGTAGGGCTCCCGTTTACCATATGGGAGGCCCCGGGTTCGGTTCCCGGGGCCTCCTGGTGAAGGCAAGCCCGCCCGCACGGCGTGGTTGGCTGACCCAGCGAGCATAAGCAGCAAGGGGGGGGATAAATGAATAAATAAATAAAATCTTAAAAAAAAAAAAATTCAATATATGATGATCTAATAATAGGGATAAGATTCAATAAAATAAGAATACAGAAGATGGACAATATTCATATTCCACAGTTATAATTTAAAGGAATTAGTTGATATGCCAAATACCTTAAATATTAAAATTTCATCAGACATGACTTAATAAAAATGCTGTATAGAACAAATATGAATGTGAATGCATTTTGCATTCACTCTTGAACACTTCCCTATTACAAAAAAATTTTAATATATTTAGAAACATTATTATATTTATTTTTAGCCAATCTACGCTAATAAATCTCCTCTCTGTTACTGGCCAACTAAAACATAATTCTTAATTTGTTAAAAGAGTTGACATATTTAGGAGGGAAAAATAAATTAATAATATCCTTAGATTAGATGAATAGGTAAATTAATTTGACATAAGGATATAATTCTGAAGGAATTACTTACATTTAATAACAAAAGCAACCAGTAACTGTTTATCTAAGATAAAAGGAATTAGAAATAGGAAAAATATAATGGAATTCTCATTTACCATATTTTATTCAAGTTTATTTAGAGCATACTCAACTCCTGTGCTGGTCACCATCCATGATGGCCCCGGAATATCCTCACCCTTTGGTATTCACACTTTTGTGTAGTCCTCTTTCACAGTGTGCCAGGAAGATTTGCATGACCAATAGAATTTTTTTTTTTAGGTAGATAATAAAAATTTAATAGTAATATCATAAAATAAATGTATAAAAATCAATTATTTAGTTTTGGTTGACAGAAATAATATACATGACTTCAACATCGTACTGATAGCGCAGCAAGATAAGGTTTTATTTTTCAAATTCTACATTGTGCCAAGCAATTGGCCAAGTATTACATGGTTTCATTAGAGTTATCTGAAGTTATACTGACTGAAAGGTCAGTATAAAAGCAGAATTTTTGAAACCCTGAATACAAAACCAATAGAATTTGACAGAAGTAGTGGTAGTTCACTTCTGAGATTAGGTTATAAAAGATGGAGGCTTCTGTCTTGGGCTCCCCCTTACAGATCACATGCTCTTTGTCCATTGAGCAACCCAACAGAGAAGTCACCTTGATGAGTAATTAAGTCTCTGTTTCATGCCAACAGTCATGTGATGGAGCTTGGAAGCAGGTGATCCAGCTGTAGTCAAGTTTTCTGAGGCTACATCTATGGCCCACAGCTCATTGGTGATCTGATGAGAGACCCTGAGAAAATACAGCCCAGGTAAACTGCTCCCAGATTCCTGATTCTCAGGAACTATGTGAGATGATAAATGATGCTATTTTATATTGCTGAATTTTGAGATAATATGTAGCAATAGATAAATAGATAACAAATTCTGATATGCAGTAGATTAACAGTTTTTCTCCTGAATGTTATAAGAGTATTACTATTTCTCTGGAAAAATAGAAAATAATAGTAAGTACAGATTCGATTCACCATTGATTTCATTTTGGTTTAACCATCCATTACAAATAGCACTATTCTGGTAAGCATGACAAAGCCAGAATTTTTTTTTTTTTTTAATAATTTTGAGACAGAAACTAAAAGTATGATTGCCTAGGGCCAGATTGCCTGTGTTTGATTTCCAATTTTACCAGTTATCATCTTTGTTACTTTGGACAAGTTTCTTATACACTTTGTGCTTTTGCTTTCTCATTTATAACAAAAGCATCATAATATAACATAACTCATAGAATTACCAAGAGGACTAAATGAGTTAATACAAAAAAAGACCTCATATAATGCCTAATCCACTCCGAGAGCTAAGTAGATGTTAGCCAGTTGATGTTACAATTCTCCATCTCATTCTATGAAAGATAAAGCAGTTGAGCCAAAATGAATTGACTATGCCATTCCCCCTTACCATTCCACCAAGCCTTTAAAATGCTTGAGGAGGATACAAGGTAATGAGACAGAAGCAAGTTTCTGATGTGCGAACCCTGAGATTCATGCAACACCATGAATCACCATGAAGAGGAAGCGTCTGTGTGAGGGAGTGGATTTGTTTGGAGGGAGGTGGTTTGCAGCCCCTTTTAACAAGGCATATCTATCTCTAGAGGTATGGCACAGTGAGTGCACATCTGATTTTTCATGTAGTATTTTGAAGCCCAGTTTTTAATCCCTGTTTAAATTTATCTTGTCTGTCTAGTGAGACAGATTTCTCTCTAGACAGATAAATAATAAAAATTTTTAAAAAGCACAGGGTTATGATTGGGAGTCAAAACGTGAAATGGAGCAGAGGTAAAAAAAATATATAGGGTTTCTGATGATTTGTAGTACATCTGTCTGTTTCAAATTTCCTCCATAAATCCTCCCGTCACTCTATACCAATATTTCAGTTTTTTTAAAAGATAATTAGTTTTTAAGTACCAAATTTGGTTGAAATAAACATATTGTATAGAAATAATTTTGATAAACTAGTTTAGATATAATTTTACAAGGACTGCATACAATTTTTTTCTTATGTGAAAGCTTATATTTTTACTTTATTTTTATTTACATAAAAAATTAAACGGTTTTTATATTTTTGTTGTGTAATATACATTAGGAAATATGCATACAAATGTCATGTACCTATTTCACTACCACCCAGGACACAAAAAACATAACATTGCTAACATTCCAGAAGTGTAGACCTTATCAGTCCTAACCCTCTTTCTGTCCCTGAGGAAACCACTGTATCCTGACTTTTACTTATTGCTTTTCTTTATATTTTATTTGCAGCTATGCAGCTATTTCTAACTTCATGTTTAATTTTCCTGTTTTGAACTTTATGTAAATGCAATCCAAGTGTATGTACTCTTCTTTATAATTGTTTAATTCATTCAACATTATATAGGTAATCATCCTTATTGTTGTGTTTAACTCCAATTTTTCTTGTTTTTGTTTTTCTTTTCACTGCAGTACGGTATTCCCTCCTGTGAATACAGCATTGACTGTTATTCATTCTATTGTTGGTGGAATTCATGGATATTTCTAAAAACATTATTACACATTTTTTAGTGATCCATGGGCACATAGCCATGTATATATGTAGAATATATACCTATGGTTTGAATTGCCAGGCCATGTGGTATGCACATAGTAAATGTACAGCATAATGCTTCATGTTTTCTAAAATAGTTGTATCAATTTAGGATAGTATAAGGAAGTTTGTGATACTTCACATCATTGTCAGCACTTAGTATTATCAGACTTTTAAATTTACCAATCTGATGAATGTGTATTGGAATTTCGTTACAGTTTTAATGTATATTTATCTGATAACTTATGAACCTGAGCAACATTACATATACCTATTGACCATTTATGATTTCCTCTTTCATGAAATGGTCATTCATGCCTCATTTTAATTTATTTTCTAGATCCCAAATGAAAAGCTTTAAGTACATTGTTTACTGTAGACCTTTCTAGCTATAAATTGTCACACTTGGGAAGTTGCACTATATTTCTACCTCATTAAATTTTTATATAAATATTGCTTTGAATGCATTTTGAAATTTATTAATAGCTTTTCGGCATCTATTAAGATGATCATTAAAACTCTCCTTTAATATGTTGTATTTTCTCCTTTAATATATTAATGTAATTTATAATGTTAGTGCAATATGTTAAACTACCATGAATACTTTTTATATATTGCTAGATTCAATTTACTAATATTTTGTTTAAAATATTCACAATTATCTCCATGAATGGGATTGTTCTGTAATTTTCATTTCGTTTACTGTCCTTATAAGGTTTGGATATTATGGTTTTTCTACTTTCACAAAATTAGCTTGGAAGAGTTGTATTAATTTGGAATTATGTCTTCTTTACATGTTCTGTCACTCTTATCAGCTGTTCTCTTTGGGCCTAAATTTTATTTTTGGACTTTTTTTTCCAGTAATAAAATTTTAAAGGTTAATTGAGTATTCAAGTTCTCTATTGATTTGATGTTATTAATTTATATTTTTCTAAGCATTGGTTCAGAACATTTAAATTGTCAAATGATATCTCCTTTTCATTATAGATATTCGATATTTATATCTTTTCTCCCTTTTTTTTGTAACTATTTGATATTTTTCATTTTAATTAGTGTTTATGATGAACCAATTTTAGTCTTTCTTGATACTCAATTACATGATTTTTTTTTTGTTTTACAAATTTTACTTTTCCCTTTACTATTTCCTTCCTTCTAATTCCATTGTTTATATTTTGCTATTCTTTTCTTGATTATTGATATGATGCTTAGCTTGATTAAATTTCAGCTTTCCTTCATTACTAACATAAATACTTGTCTATAAGTTTTCACAAACTCTATCCCATAATTCTGATGATAGTGTCATTCAATTTAAAATATTTTTAAATATATATATTATGATTTCTTTTTTCCTCTTTGGTTATTTAAAAGTATCTCTGTAATTTCCAGATTTGTATTTTTTTTTTAAATTGTCTATCTAAATTTCAGTGTGGACAGAGAGCACATTCTCAATGGTTTCAATATTTTGAAAACTTTAGGTTTGCTTTTTATTCCAGGATATGGGCAACTTTTGTAAATGATTCATTTGTTCTTTATTCTTCAGTTGTTGTGTGCATTGTTCTAAATATGTATTTTAAATAAAATATTTCCCCCACATTTTTCAAATCTTTAATAGCCTTACTAATATATTGGATGCTTATTCACAAGGTTTATTTTGCCTGTTTTCAATTTTATTACATCACTTTTCATAATATACTGATCTTTACTAATATTTTCAGTTTTCTATTTTGGTTTGTTAAACATTACAATTACAGTTGTGTGTGTGGGTCTCCTTCTGCTGTCTTTTGATTCTATTGGGTTTTGTCCATATGTTCTAGTTTCCTTTTATTCATAATTATTTTTGGTTGATTTCTGGTAATTGCCCTGGGAAATTATCAAAAGGGGTTTCCCAAAGCTGAGAGGCTATGCACCTACTCTGTCAGGTCCCAGAGCACTCTGCCATTCAGAACTATCTCAATCCAAGGAATTTTTTTCTACTTTTTCTACCTGTGTTTGCACATAGCCAACGTGATTTCCTGTTGTTAATGCAGCTGTGGGGAGAGGATCATATGTAAACCGCTTAAGCTGAATAAATCACACTTTGGGGCTCCACTTTAATATGGGGAGGATCACCTAACTGAACCTCTATCTTGATAGACTCAGTGTGGTAATTACTGCCCTTCTAGCCCTGTGGCTACAAACATGGAGCCCTAGTGTAAGATATTGTCAAATGCCCTCAGGCATAATCAGTTTGGTACTTCTCTTTACAGGTTTTAACTTTAGTTACAGGCTTTCATTCAAATGTTGATCTTGGAATTCTAAACCATATTTCAATTTTCTGTTGTTTTTTTTTTAATCAGGCAGGTATTTTTGCATGTGCTTAGTGAAATAATCAAAATAATCTAACCTGTCATTATTATAAGCTAAAACTTTTTCTAGCTTCTTTATTACTTTTTATCCCTATGTTAGCCTTTATGCATACAAATCTGATTGAGTAGGTTGATGAGACACTGTTAATATACTTTTCTTAATTAAGACCTGAAATGCATTCCATATTTACAGTGGGATATTTCTTGTCATTATTCATCCTCATGGAATATAGTTTACATAAACTTTTAACAGTTGGTTTATTTTGCTCAATACAAGTACTTGCATTTCATTGAATAATACAAGTCTCCAGTTAGAATATGAGCAACAATAGCAAAAATCTGTGTGGCTATGTGTACCTAGTATTAAAAAGAGAATAATAGAGGATATCCATTTAGGGAAAAAAAATAATTGTAGATTAGTACCAGGAAGAAATATTTGTTGATAACAATACATTGGCAGCTCTTCAGATAATTAGAATTTTGCATGAGAGAAGTAGCACCTTATCTTTGGCACAAAACCTATTCCTACCCATCTAAATTAAAGAAACAGTTTCAGTATCAGTTATTTACTGATACTTCTTCTTTTTTATATATCTACATATATTAAAGATCAAATTGCACCTGCTCATGGATATTTAGGGATAATTACCATTATCTAATATCATTACCAATATTTGTGGCTAGTTACCATTGTCTTATTGTCAATTGAGTCTTGCAAATTTCCAGTCAGCTCCTTTTAAAATTTTTTAAATAATTTTAATTCTAAGTTTCCTCCTACCTATCCATCAGTTTATCAGTATATTTAAAATATGGCATAATGCCATAGTGCAAAATGCAACAAATATGATACCATTTGGACACTCTGGAACAGAGTAGTCTAATTGCCTCCTTTATTGTCACCAATAGATTTCTCTTAGTATAGTGTCAAGTCCCATTAGTTGCCTTGGGAGCAGTTTCACAATTGGCACTTCTATCATCACAGAGAAGTTAGGGCCTCAAAATATTTTGTACAAGTATTGTTGCTAATTCAGATATCACTGATAAAATTAAATTCAGATCTTAAAAATTAGAATTTCTATTGATATATAGACAATTGGTTTAAATTCATTTTTCTGAATAATTGACATTTTTCTGTATCAGGATTCTGTCATCTTACATATATATATATATATATATTCTTGCATTGTCTTTCTATTGATTCTATAACAAATTACCACAAACTTAATGGTTTAAAATAACAAAAAATATTATCTTACAGTTCTATAACTCCAAAATCTGACATGGTTCTCACTGGGGTAATAGCAAGTTGTCCACAGGGCTATGTTATTTTCAGTAAGCTCAAGGGGAGAATCTATTTCCCAGCATCCAGAGATTGCCCACATTCCTTGGATTGTGGCCCTCTTCTGTCTTCAAAGACTGCAAGGTTACATCTCTGACTCTTCTGTTTTCACATCTCTCTAGCCATACCCAGGAATGGTTCTCTACCTTCTGAGGACTCATATGATTATAATTGGGCCATCTATATAATCCCTATACTCTCTCCACCCCAAGGTCCTTAAACTTAACCTTTTTTTTGCCATGTAATATAACTGATTCCAGGAATTAAGACTTGTGTATCTTTGAGGGGACATTATACTTCTTACCACAATTTTCTTATTAATAATCACTTATTTTAACAAGAGAATCATCAATTTCTGAGCATATAACAAATGCCTTTATAATTGCTAGATAAGTTTCTAGAAAGATAATAGTAAATTGAAGCAACTGCCGCCTAAGAGATTCACAGTGAAGACAGCTACATCAGTAAATAAGAGTATTAGTGGGATAAGAAACATGTATGATAAATATTTATTTTGCATGGTGTGATGAACAAAATGGAAATAATTCCTGCCCTCCTGGAGTTTATCTTCAAAAGAGGAGATAAGCATTAAACAAACAGACATACAAAGAAATAACTACAGATCTTTAAATGTGCTGTGAAGGAAAACACACAAGGTCATCAAAGTGAATAACAAGAAGGGTCCTAACTAAGTGAGGATAGTTAAAAGGTTCTCTAAGTAGCATTTTAATTGAGACAAAACTGTGGGGGTTAGTTATGTAAAGGAAGATGGGAATGCTTAGGAACGTCCAGGCAGAGAAAACAGGCTGTGGAGGAAACTGGCCTGAAAATGAGCTCAACGATTTGTAGAATTTAAAAAAGACCAGCTGGGTGAATGAAGAGGACAGTGGGTATTCACGAGCCTGGGAACCTGGGAAGTCTAGAGGATTAGTGACCTTATAGAGAAGGGTAATTAAAAGTACAGCTTAACTCACATGAGAAAGTGAATTTCTTTTTTCCTTTTATGATTACCGAAGAGAAGGCTTACAGGGATGGTTTTTCAGAAGACCTGACTTTGGATTTGGATTTTGAATAATGAATAAGTATTTATCAGACATCCAATGGAAAGAATTACATACTAGGCAGAACAAATAATCAGGCATAGAGCCAAGGAAGCAGGAAAAGGCAATTTTCTGCCATGTAAAAGTTTTATGAGCATGCTTTCTAAGTTGTAATTCATCTCTTCAATAAAAAGTAATGGAATATCAAAAGACTGGGTGCACAGACTGCATCATTATACCAAGGAAGCCTATCCTAGTTGACATTAATCCATTAGTCTCCCCTCTTTGGGTAAATTTATTTATCTATCATTGGATCTACTCAACCGAGCAAGAAATTTCAGAAAAGAGCAGGTCTGAGTTTGAATTCTTGTTTTGCCAACATATCTAATCAGCATTTTTAACCTCTCTGAACCAATTTCTCATAGGTATTTTACAATTGTGGATTAACTTACATGCTTCTTGTGGTAGTGATAATATATTTTTAATGTTTACTAATATAAACTGTACATGTTCACCTGTTTTATTTGTATTCACTCTATAAATATTTATATAATACTAGGTGTAAAGCACTATGCATTTTGGGGAGATACAAAAATAAGAACTAGATATTATTCTAGTTCTTATTTTTGAATAAGAGAAATAGGCCATAGACATGATAAAAGGGATATTATATAATCGACATAGTTATCCTATTATTGCTAAATAGAACAAGAAAAGGTTAAATATTATGAAGATTTTAATGGAGAAACTGGCCTTGAATGATGGGGAGACTTTGAATGATTAGTCCAATCATTAGTCCAGAATTTGAATGATTAGTCCAATGAGGGAACTACTTTCCATTTAGAAGGAAAAGCCAAAATAAAGACATAAAAGCTCAAAGGGAAGTTCTAGATGGGAGATATTGAGTCATCCACTGTGGCTAGATTATCAGGGATTCTCACATTCAGACAGACCGTGAGGACAGTTGGTTTCTAGGGTTGTAGCCTAGGAGCAATCCTGAAGTCTGGTTGTGGAGTGTCTCTGCCTTATCTCTTATCCTTTGTCTAACATACCTTCTTTTCAGCTATGATGTATGGGTGATTCTGGTTGTGACTAAGTATCTTTTGATTCCTTCTCTAAGTTTATGATCTTTTATTAGTTTATCTTTGGGGAGTCAAGCCTTACCCTTTACACTGTAATTATATAGTCCAGGATTTCATTTCCTTATAGATTACTGAAAATATACTTTGAAAATATACAGCATTAATTATGTCTTTACAAAGGGATCAAAGCTATCCTTTCTTCTTAAGAGGTTTTTCCTAATTGATGAAAATACACAACTTGATGCAATTGCAAACTCTGGGATTTAGGATTTTATGTCAAATTTTGTGTAAGATATGTATACATTTTCATATCCATGAAAAGTGACTGACAACCTTGAAAAAGAATGGAACTCAGAGAAAACTCAGTGAGTGATAAGGAACTAAGATGACAAAACTTGAAGCTACAGAGGAACCTGGAAAGAAGTAAGTCCCTTTGTCAGATGTTAGGTTTTTCACCCATATCTAGTGTAGAAGGACAGCTTCAACAAGAGAGCCACACTGCCTATTAGTCTTTTGTGGTAATTGTTTTACAGATGATATGCCTCAGTAAACTACATAGTATACCATTGGTGGTTTATTCTTTATAATCAATTATGTCTATTTTTTAAAATTGGGAACCAGAAGAGTTCCATAATCTTATTCTGAAATTTTATCATTACATTTTATAGATGCTAACATCAGTTCATATTTCTGAAGCATAGGTTTAATAAAGCTAATGTCTTTGGCAATTTGTATCAATTCATTTAAGTTATTTCATCAGCCACTGTAATTTTCCCAGGGTTCACTTTTTATGTTTGCTCTGCATTTTATGTCATTTAATGTATTTAGTTGATGTTATTGCTGAAAACCCCAGGATTTTTGTTTGTTTGTTTTTTTTGACACATTTTAATATTTAGAAGAGGTAAGAAGAAATTGCTCTCATTATTCACTGTTCATTGTGTTTCTTTGTGGTTTATTGGGTTTTGCATTAGAAAATATCTGTAAATTAAAATTTAATATTTATTGTATTCCATGTCTATTTGCATAATACAAATTGCTTAATAAGTTGGTAAAATCAAGTTAAGAATGATACTTTTAATATGGTTTAAATGACTAAAATAATATTAGCATTTACCATATGAAAAAAATGCATGATTCTACCAGTAAAAATGATTTAAGTGAAATTCACAATCTTGATTCTTCAAGAGGCATTGAATGTTAAGACTCTAGAGCTAGTAAAGGTACTGAAGTAATATTAATTATGTCTAATGAGTCTCCTAAATTAATGGGTCACCTGCTGACTCAGGAGCCAGCATATATCTCTACGTGTGTAAAAATAAGTGGTTTCAAGTTGATTTATAGCTACTAACACCAATGATGAAAACAATAATGGTAACAAAGCTTTCAACCAAATGATCTAACAAATATAATCAAATGTTCAAATTATAAATATTTCTCTTATGTCTAGTTTGCTACATCATCTAGTGCTTGCTTGGTGTCTGGGTTCATTAATACATATTTTATTAAGAACATCCATAAAAGTATAATTTTTATTCCTCCATTTCCATTTCATTTAGTAATGTGTAAAATGTCAATATACTGACATTTGTAAATTTCATATACGAAATATTTGAGTCTGAAGAACCTACGTTAATTTTTGCACTTCAGAGGAAATGTAGCCATGTTTATACAAATAAGTACCTATGTAAAATATCATGTGAATATGTTGGAGTGATAAATCATCTCTCAAGTAAACATAATTGAATTATTTTACTAATGATAAATGGTCAGGTACTGTTCAATCAAATACCAATAAGTATTACATATATTTTATGAACTCAATTATTGAAAGCACTTACAACCCTTCATTTATACACGTCTGTGTAATGTCTCTCAACATGATCTTTCTTATTGGAGTACTGTGAATAAGAATAAGGCAAGTCAGGAATAGATATGGCAAATGTCTCATTCTATAAAGTAGAATTTCCTGAATCCTTAAATAGTACCTCAAACATAAAACAGTGTGCTATAATATAGCACAATTACATGTATGTGTATAATATATATGTATTTATATGTATATATGCACCTTGTTTTCTCTTGAGTGTCAAAAATTATCAACAATAGCCTGTATTATGGTAGTTGCCCTTTATGCAGGTTATCTACAGAACTTAATTGGTGGACATACAGATTCACAGATGCTGTAATAATTCAAAGCACCTACACACAAACAAACTCTGGGATTAAGAGACCAGAAGCTTCTGATATAGTGGAAAGGTTTTGGAGACAGATAGTTTAGGGCTGAAAAATTATTTCTGTCACTTATCAGACATTATGTTCTTGGGAAAGTCACTTTACTTACCTTTGTTTCAGTTTTCTCATTGGTATAACTAGAATGTGATAAAACAAGGGTGCCAAAGTAACTTAAAGGGGAAAGAAGTCTTTTCAACAAATGATGCTGAAAAAACTGTATGTCCATTCCCAAAAGGATGTATACTCTAGAGTTTACATCCATGAGCTTAATCATCATATTTATTCCATATTAGTGAGACCATACTTTATATCATATTCAAAAATTAATTCAAAGTATCCAGAGATGTAAATACAGGTTCCAAAAATATAAAACTCTGAAAACAAAACATAGGAGTAATATTCTTTGATCTTGGATTAGGCAAAAGTGTCTTGGCTATGACAACAAATGCACAAGCAACAAAAGAAAAAATAGATATACTGGATTTCATAAAAATTAAAACCTTTTTTTAACTTCTTTACTGAAGTTTATCATCCATATATGAACATATCATCTTACAGGGCCCCATACATTACTCCACTACCAACACCTTGCATTGTTGTGAAACAAATGTTACAAAATATGAAAGAGCATATTCAAAATATCACTACTAGCTATAGCTAATATCTTATATTTGGTGTTATTTTTCCCCAACCCACCTTATTATTAACACCCAGCATTATTATTATATACTTGTTATAGTTTATGAGAATATTCTTATATTTATTCTGTTAACCACAGTTCATCTTCCACAACAAGATTCATTGTGTTATATAGTTCCATCCTTTGTACAATCCATTCAAAGTGTACAATTGGTGACTCTCATATTCATCACAGAGTTGTACTGTCATCAACTCAGTCAATTTTAGAATATTTTTGTTATTCCAAAAGGAAAAATTCCATACCCCTTTATACCCCATTGTTGTCTCTTAGAATTGATATAACTTATTTTTCATTGCTGCAAAAATATTACAATATTACTGATAATTGTAGTCCATAAGATACATTAGTTGTAATTTTTCCATATATCACCATATTCTTAACACATTGTAAAAAAAGAACATTCCTATACTTGTACTATTACATACAATCTTCATCTGCCACCGAAATCACTGTTATACAGTCTAGATTATTCTCTAGCATTATTTCAATTGAAATCTTACATCAACAGACTACCCTTTTCAGCCACAATCACTTTTATAAATAAGCAGTGTTAGTTATACTCACTATAATGTATTACCATTAATTCTATTCATTTCTACACTTTTACAATAAACTTTATTAAAAATTTCTACATACAATAAGCATCAGCTCCCATTCTCAACCCACATTCTATTTCCTAGTAACCTATACTCTAAAATTTACATCCATGAACTTAATCATCATATTTATTCCATATTAGTGAGACCATACAGCATTCATCCTTTTGTGCCTGACTTATTTCACTCAACATAATAGCCTCAAGGTTCATTCATGCTGTCATATGCATCCTGATTTCGTTTCTTCTTGTAGCTGCATAGTATTTTAAAGTATGTATATACCACATTTTGTTTATCCACTCATCAGTTGATGGACACTTGGGTTGCTTCAATATTATAGTAATTATGAATAATGTTGCTATGAATATCAGTGTGCAAATATCAGTCCATAGCTTTGCTTCCAGTTCTTCAGAATATATTCCTAGTAATGGGGTGGCTGGATCATATGGCAGTTCTATATTTAGTTTTTTGAGGAAACCCAAACTGTCTTCCACAAAGGTTGCACCATATTACATTCTCACCAATGGTGAAGGACTGTTCCTGCTTCTTCACATCCTCTCCAGCACTTACACTTTCTGGTTTTTAAATATTGGCCTTTCCATAAGATGTTAAATGTTATCTCATTGTGATTTTGATCTGCATTTCCCTAATAGCTAATGATGTTGAACATTTTTTTCTTGTTCATTTTGGCCATTTGTATTTCCTCTTTGTAGAAATGTTCTATTCAAGTCTTTTGCCCATTTTAAAAAAATGTTATTGAGGTATATCATTCATATATGAACATACATAAACAATAAGTCTATAGTAAAAGCTGTGAACTTACAAAACAAACATGCATAACATCATGCAGGGGTCCCATATATCAACCCACCACCAACACCTTGCATTCTTGTGAGATATTTGTTACAAATTATGAAAGAATATTGTCAATTGAGTTGCTTGTCTTTGTATCATTGTATTGTATGATCTCTGTATATAACATGGATATTAAACACTTATGGATTTGTGGTTTCTAAATATTTTCTCCCATTGAGTAGGCTGCCTTTTCACTTTACAATAAAGTCTTTTGAAGCTCAAAAGTTTTTAATTTTGAGGAGGTCCCATTTATCTATTTTTGTCTTTCATTTCTCATGCTTTACATATGAGGTTCATGAAACCATTGCCTATCACAAGGTTCCATAGATGCTTCCCTACATTATCTTCTAGGAGCTTTATTGTCCTGGCTCTTATATCTAAGTCTTTGATCCATTTTGAGTTCATTTTTATATAGAGCATGAGATAATGACCCTCTTTCATTCTTTTGGATATGGATATCCAATTTTCCCAGAACGATTTGTTGAATAAATTCTTCTGCCCAGCTGGGTGGACTTGACAGCCTTGTCAAAAAATCACATTGCCATAAATTTGAGGATTTATTTCTGAATGTTCATTTGTATTCCATTTGTCAATAAATCTATCTTTATGCCAGTACCATGCTCTTTTTACCACTGTTGTTAAGTAAAATGCTTTAAAATCAGGGAGTGAGGGTCCTCCAATTTCATTCTTCTTTTTAAGATAATTTTGGCTATTCAGGACCTCTTACCCTTCCAAATAAATCTGATAATTGACCTTTGCAACTCTGTGAAAAAAAAAAAAAAAGCTGTAGGAAGTGTTATTGGGATTGTGATAAATTTTGATACATTTGGGTAGAACTGACATCTTAATTATTTTCAGTCTTCCAATTCATGAACATTGTATGTCCTTCCATTTATATAGGTCTTCTTTGGTTTCTTTTAGCAATGTTTTATAGTTTTCTGAATACAGGTCCTTTATGTCGTGGGTTAAGTTTATTCCTAAATATTTTATTCTTTTAGTTGCCATTGTAAATGGGATTTTTTTCCTTATTTCTTTCTCAGGTTGCTCATTTGTAGTGTATAGAAATGCTAGTGACTTTTTGCATATTAATCTTGTATCCCACCATGTTGCTGAACTTCTCTATTTGTTCTAGTAATTTTGTGTGGATTTTGGGGGTATTTTCTAAATATAGGATCATGTCACAGCAAATAGTGAAACTTTTATTTCTTCCATTCCTATTTGGATGGATTTCATTTCTTTTTCTTACTTAATTGCTCTAACTAGAACATCTAGCACAATATTTAATATCAGTGGTGATAGTGGACATCCTTGTCTTGTTCCTGAGCTCACCAGGAAAGCTTTCAGTCTTTCACCACTGAGTAAAATGTTAGCTGTGGGATTTTCAAATATGCTTTTTATCATGTTGAGAAAATTCCCTTCTATTCCTATTTTTTGGACAGTTTTCATCAAGAAAGGATGTTGGTTTTTGTCAAATGCCTTTTCCACATCAATCGAGATGATCATGTGAGTTTTCTTCCTCAATTAATAATGTGATTTATTACATTTATTGATTTTCTTGTTTTGAACTTCCCTTGCATACCTGGGATAAAGCCCACTTGGTCATGATGTATAATTCTTTTAATGTGCTGCTGGATACGATTAGCAAGAATTTTGTTGAGGATTTTTAAAAATAGATATTCATCAGAGAAATTGGTCTATAATTTTCTTTTTTCACCTTATCTTTATCTGGTTTTGGTTTTATTGTGATGTTGGCTTCATAGGATGAGTTTGGTAGTATTTCCTCTTGTTCTATTTTTTGGAAGAGTTTGAGCAAGAGTGGTATTAATTCTTCTTTGAATGATTGCTAGATTTCACCTGTGAAGCTATCTCATCCTGAACTTTTCATCTATGTAATGTTTTTTATTACTATTTCAATGTCCTTGTGATTGGTTTGTTGAGGTCTTCTATTTCTTCTAAGATCAGTGTAGGTTGTACATGTGTTTCTAGGAATTTGTCCATTTCATCTACATTTTCTAGTTTGTTGGCACACAGTTTTCATAATATCCTCTTCTGATCTTTTTTATTTCTTTGGGTCAGTAGTAATAGTCCCTGTTTTATTTCTTATTTTGTTTATTTGTATCTTTGCTCTTTTTTGCTTTGTCATGTAGCCAAGGGTTTTTCGATTTTGTTGATCTTTTCAAAGAACCAACTTTTGCTTTTGTTAATTATATTGTGCTTTGTTCTCAATTTCATTTATTTCTGCTCTAATCTTTGCTATTTCTTTCCTTCTGTTTACTTTGAGATTAGTTTTCTGTTCTTTTTCTAGGCCCTGCAGGTTTTCAGTTAGGTCTCTGATTTTAGTTCTTCCATCCTTTTAAATGTAAAGCATTAAATTTCCCTCTCATCATGGCTTTCACTGTATCCCATAGGTTCTGAAATGTTGTGTTCTTGTTTTCATGTGTGTCCAGATATTTACTGATTTCTCTTCCAGGTTCTTCTTTGACCCACTTATTGTTTAAGAGTGCGTTAATCAACCTCCACATATTTTTGAGTTTTTGATGTATTTATTCTGTGCTCAATTTCTCTCTTTAGTTTATATCTTTTTTATTGGTTGGCTTTTTGCTAAAGGTTCCCCTGTTCTTCCTCTGTGAATGTTAGTCTGTTCTATTGTTTTTTATTTGCCTCTGTATATTAATTCTCCTTTTGTCTACTCTCGCTGTTATATTTAAAGAACATTTTAAGGATCTTTTTTTTTTTTCATTAAGAACTTTATTTCAAATTCACAAAATAAAAGAACAGAAAAAGACAGCTCAATAAGATATGGAAACAGTTCTTTTTCAAGCACTTTTATCTCATCTACTTCTAACTGCTAACTCAGTTGTTCCACTGGTGTTCAGAGAGATACACAGATGAACACAGATTAGTTAAATGACATAATCAAGGTCTCCTTATTAATGAAAAAAAAAAAGAAGAGAAAAAATGCTTAATCATATTCATATCTCATAAAACCAAACACCACATTCTTTTTTTTTTTACCTTTTGAATTAATATAGTACCAACTTTATCTCTGCTACAAAAATATTACAATGTTGTAATGTTGTTAACTATAGTCCATAAATTACATTAGTTATATTTTACCATGTATCACCACATTCTTAACACCTTGTAGTTGAAGAACATTCCTGCATTTATATTATTAGCCACAATCCTCATCTACTTCCAAAATCAATGTTATACATTCCAAATATTATCCTCCAGCTATCCTCCAATTAACATTTAAAAGTAAAAAGTAAAAAGACAAATAACATTTGTTAAAGGTAAAGGATTTGAATAGTCATTTCCCAAAGAAATATAAAAGGCCAACAAACACAGGAAAGATGCTCAACAGCACTAGTCATTAGGGAAACACAAATCTTAACCACAATGAGATACTGCTTCAAACCATTAAGATGGCTTTTATCCAAAGATGGACAATGATAAGTTTTGGCAAGGATTTGGAGAAATTGGAACACTCAGACATTTCTGGTGGGAATATAAAATGGTTTTTCTGCTTTGGGAAACAGTTTGGCAGTTCTCAAGAATTTAAACATAGAGCTATCATATGGCCCAATAGGTCCACTCCTAGGTATATACCCAAAGATTTGAAGACAATTCTTCAATTCTCACACAAAGTCTTGAACACTGTGATGGTTAGGCTAATGCGCCAACTTGTCTAGGTAATGGTACCCAGTTGTTTGTTCAAGCAAGCACTGAACTAATTGTAATATAAAGGTATTTCATGGACTTAATCATCAGTGAGTTGATTGCATAGATGGCTTGTTACATATACAACCAACTAAGGAGATAGCTGTCAGCAATGAGTGATGTCTCATCCAATTAATTGAAGGTCTTAAGAGGGGAAGCTCATTTCAGCATTCAGAGAACGAATACTACAGTCTTTACTTCCCACAGCCAGCGTCTCCTGGGAACTCATCAAGGACCTTCATCGGAGTCCATGGTTTGCAGCCTGTACGTTGGTATTTAGACTTGTGCATCTCCACATTCATATGAGACAATTTTATAAAATCTCATACTGCTTACAGATATCTTCTGTCAGTTTTGTTTCCCTAGAGAACCCTGACAAATAAAGCTTGGTACTGGGATTGGTTCTTGAGAAACAGAATCTTAAAAATGGGATTTCTGAATTGGTTCAGAGATTTTTGCAATTGGCTCTCTACCCTAACTAAATTAAAGGGCATTAATGACTCCCTTTCCAATAATCAAGAAGCCATTTACAGTCCATGAAGTGAGTTGGTGTGACTTGGCAATAAAGAGACCCAAAATATCACCACTTGATAAAACTACTTGAATGCTTATAAGAGGCAAAGATCTGGGAGAGAGTGTTTTTTAACACATTAACAGATTTTGTGGAGTGAAATGATACAATGATGTTGACTGGCCATTCCTAAATACACTGGATAGAGTTACAAAAGAAAAGGATGAGCTGAAGTCTTCAAATTTGCAACTTAAGCACTGCATGAATGACGTGAAAGTTTCTAAATGGTCTCTGAAATAAAATCTTGTTTCATGCAGCTGCAAACTTGAGATCTCTGAAAATCAGACCACAGTCTCATTGTGTGAGTACCAGCATTACAACAGAAATGAAAATTTCAACCTTGCAGGGGCCTGATGTTAAAGTAAGGGCATGGATTGGAAAGGAGTGGAACCCTGAAGGTTGGGATGGAGATATATGGTTTGATGATGACATTGGTGGGGACATTGAAACCCTAAATTCTGATTAGACTTTGCCATGTAATGGTCTGTACTGTGGAGAACACCGAATGTCAAGCTTGCATCACCCAGCCTACAGCCTGCCCCAGGGAGTCCAGACCACCTCCCTGCCCTGAAGTGGGTACTACCCAAACACAACTTTGCCCTGCCCCAAGAAGTCTTTAATCAGGGAGGGTAAGAGGTGCACTGCTCCTCCTACCCTCCCTCCCATTCCCAAGACTGTGAGGAATAAACTTGTGAGACTAACTCCACCTTCCCTGAAGAACTCTGTGGTTGCTCTTCTTCTTAGTCTAGATATTACTGAGGGAACTGCTGTCATGGAACTAGAATCCTTAAACACTATGGGGATGAATAAATCCAGGGCTGGCAGAAGCCAAGTAGCAGCATTTAATCTCCAAAGACAAAGTGGGTGTCGCTACCACAATGAAAGTCTGAGTTGCATGGACCTATGGTGTTGGCTAACAGATCACGGGGTAACTAAAAGTGAAATAGGTGGGTGGTCTACTAAATTCCTACTTGCTTTGCATAAGCAGAAGAGTTCTAGGTCAAGTGAAGAAAACCCTAACTGGAATTACAGAAACAGAGAGTCACAGGTCCTTAATCAATTCCCAAACTTGAGACAGTTTACAGACTCAAAATCCCTTGAATAAGGGGAAGGCTGATTCCCATTGCAGAAGGATCTTGTAACCCTGCCAAAAATTTAAACATTTATCTTCCTTCCAGCTTTCCCCTAACAGACCAATGGCCTTTAATATGGGTAACCGTGCATTGTGGAGAAGAAAATGATCAGACATTTGAGGATTATTAGACACAGGCTCAGAAGCAACATTAATTCCAGGAGACCCAAAACTACACTGTGGTCCAGCAGTCAGAGTAGGGGCCTATGGAGATGAGGTGATCGAAGGAGTTTTAGCTCAGGTCCATCTTGCTGTGGGTCCAGTGGATCCCAGACCCATTCCGTGGTTATTTACACAGTTCCAGAATGCATAATTGGAAAACGCATACTCAGTAACTGGTAGAATCCCTACATTGGATCCATGAATTGCATAGTGAGGGCTATTAGAGTAAGAAAGGCCAACTGTAAGCCACTAGAACTGCCCCTACCCAGCAAAATAGTGAATCAAGAACAATGCCACCAGATATCAGGAGGGAGAGATTGCAGATATCAGTGCCACCACCAAGGATTTGAAAGATGGAGGGATGGTGATTTTCACCATATCCCTATAAAACTCTCCTGTTTTGCCTGTGCAGAAAACAGATGGATCATGGAGGATGACAGTAGATTATTGCAAACTTATCCAGGTGGTTACTCCAATTGCAGCTGTTGTACCAGATGAGGTATCATTGCTTGAGCAAATCAACATGTTTCCTGGTACCTTCTATGCAGCTACAGTCTGCAAATGCTTTTTACTCAATTGCCATTAGTAGATACCACCAGAAACAGTTTGCTTTCAGCTGACAAGGCCAGCAATATACCTGCACTGTCCTGCCTCAGGGATATATCAACTCTACAGCCCTATAATACTGTCTGCAAGGAACTTGATCATCTCTCCTTCCCACAAAACATCTCATTGGTCCATTATACTGATGATATCATGCTGATTGGACCAAATGAGCAAGAAGTAGCAATTACTCTGGACTTATTGGTAAGGCAATTGTGTGAAAAAGGATTGGAGAGAAACCCAACAAAAATCCAGGGGCCTTTCATCTCAGTGAAATTTCTAGGTATCCAGTGGTGTGGGGCATATTGAGATATCCCTTCTAAAGTGAAGGATATGCTACTGCACCTAGCCTCTCCTACAACCAAAAAATAGAAAGAGGCACAATGCTCTGTTGCTTTCTTCAGATTTTGGAGACAACATATTCCTCATTTGGATGTGCTACTCTGGCCCATTTAGCTAGTGACCAGAAAAGCTACTAATTTTGATTGAGAATGGAACAAGACAAGGCTCTGTGACAAGTCCAGGCTGCTGTGTAAGCTGCAGTGCACTTGGTCCATATGATCCATCAGATCCAATGGTACTAGAAGTGTCAGTGGTAAATAGAGATGCTGTCTGGAGCCTTTGGCAGGCTCCTACAGGAGAATCACAATGCAGGCTCTCAGGATTTTGGAGCAAAGCCCTGCAATACTCTTCATACAACTACTCTCCTTTTGAGAAACAGTATTTGGCCTGCTACTTGGCTTTAGTAGAGAATGAATGATTAACCAAGGGACACTAAGCACGATGAGACCTGAGTTGTCTAAATGAGCTGGGTATTGTCTGACCCCAAACCATAAAGTTGGATGTGCACAGGAGTACTCCATTGTAAAGTGGAAGCAGTATATATGAGGTAGGGCTTGAGTGGGACCTGAAGGCACAAGGAGGTTGCATGAGGAAGTGGCCCAAATGCCATGGTCACCACTCCTACCACAATACCTTCTTTTTCACAGCCCACAGCCATGGCCTCTTAGGGAGTTCCTTACAAAAAGTTGATTGCAGAAGAATAACTCAGACCTGGTTTACAGAAGGTTCTGCATTATATGCAGGTACTACCCATAAGTGGATGGCTATAGCACTGCAGCCTCTTTCTGGGACACCCCTGAAGGACAGTGTGAGGACAAATCCTCCCAGTGGGCAGAACTTCTAGCAGCACCTAGTTGCTCATTTTGCTTGGAAGGATAAATGGCCAGAGGTGCGTTTGTACACTGATTCATGAACTGTTGCCAATGGTTTGGCTGGATGGTCAGGGACTTGAAGGAATATGATTGGAAAACTGATGATGAAGAGGTCTGGGGGAATAGGTATGTAGATAGACCTTTCTGAGTGGGTAAAAAAAATGAAGATATTTTGTGTCCCATGTGAATGCTCACCAAAGGCTGACTTCAGCAGAGGAAGATTTTAATAATCAAGTGGATAAGTTGATCCACTCTGTGACTAACACTCAGCCTCTTTCCCAATCCAATTCTGTCACTGCCCAATGGGTTCATGAACAACATGCCATGGTAGTAGGTATGGAGATTATGCATATGCTTAGCAACATGGACTTCCATTCTCCAGCACTGACTTGGCTACAGCCATTGCTGAGTGCCCCATCTGCCAGCAACTGAGACCCACACTCAGCCCCCGATATGGCACCACTCCCCAAGTTGATTGGCCTGCTACCTGGTAGCAGGTTGTTTACATTTGACTACTTCCATCATTGAAGGGGAAGCATTTTGTTCTAACTGGATTAGGCCTATAGCCCAAATATTGATTTGCCTTTCCTGCATGCAGTGCTTCTTCCACAACTACCATCTGTGCACTTATCAAATGTCTTACCCACCCCCATGGCATTCCACACAGTATTGCTTCTGATCAAGGAACCCACTTTACAGCAAATTATGTGTGGGAATGGGCACATGCTCATTGAATTCACTATTTTACCATGTCCCCCATCATCCTGTAATAGCTGGATTAATAGGACAGTAGAATGGCCTTTTGAAGATGCATTTAGTGTCCCAACTAGGTGGCAATACTTTATAGGGTTGTGGCAGTGTAATCCAGGAGGCTGTGTGTGCTCTAAATCAGCATCCACTCTTTGTTGCTGTTTCTCCCATAGCCAGGATTCATGGGTCCAGGAATTAAGGGGTGGAAATGGGAGTGGCACCACTTATTATTACCTCTAGTGATCCACTTGGAAAATTTTTGCTTCCTGTCCCTGCAAAATTAAGTTCTGATAGTCTACAGGTCTTAGTTCCCAAAAGAAGACTGCTTCCACCAGGGACACAATGATTCCACTGAACTGGAAGTTAAGATTACCACGTGGCCACTTTGGGCTCCTCATGCCTCTGAATCAACAGGCAAAGAAAGGAATTACTCTACTGGCTGTGGTGATTGATCCTGACTGTCAAGGGGAACCAGGACTGCACCTACACAATGCCCTGTGATTAAAGTCAATGGAAAATTGCAATAACCCAACAAGAAAGAACCATGGCCAGCTGAATTGCTTGTTGAAGGTAAAGGGAACATGAAATGGGTAGTGGAAGAAGGCAGCAATAAATACAAACTTTGACCACATGACTAGATACAGAAATGAGGATTGTAACGGTGATGAATATTTCTTCCTTGTTTTGTTATGAGTATGTTTGTATTTCTACATAAAACAAGTATCTTTTTTTTTCTTTCCTAACCTCTTCCCTTATCATATGACATAAGTTGTATTAGTTTCACACTGTAGATTTTTCAGATGTCAAGTTTAAGAGTGACTATTACTCAAGGACTTGAACCTTATTCTGGAGGGAATGGTGCATTTCCAGTTGTACACAGGACAGTTTAATATTGTTAGGCAGTATATGTGTGTGTGTGTGTGTGTGCATGCATGTGCCTGTATTTTTAATGAGAGGCAAAGAATGGTTTAAGGTGATGTGTATGGCTGCCAAGTTGACAAGTGGTGGACTGTGATGGTCAGGCTAATGTGTCAACTGAGGTCTCAAAAAGTCTTTATACTAATAAAGGGATCTGCCTTTTTAAAAGTGTAAGCTATTAGCTGAAAAAATAAGATGTTGCTTGTTTTGGTTTTCTTTAAAATTTTCTTTACTTATGGTCTGTATAAAAGAAAACTAAACAGATGGTTGTTGATATGCTATACCAAATTATGACAATTTTGTTTTCACCAATCATTCTAATTTTAGAGAATCATGAAAGCATAGTAACAAAACTTCAAAAATAACTACTTCAAAGAGTACTATAAGAAAGTCTTTGCTCAGATTTTGTTACAAATTTAGCCTTTTAGGAGATAGTCTTCTCTGCAACCAGTACAAATATTAAAATTTGGTATGTGCTTGTCCACTATACAGAGCACATAAATGACCTATATTTGGTGAAAAAAGCAACTAGGACTAAAATATTTATTTTTAAAAATGGAGATATGTTAAAAGTCCCATTCAAGATTTCTAATTTAATTAAAATTTCTATAAAATAAATGTTACATTATTTTACATTTCTTTAAAGTTCTTGTTACTGAGTGAACTTATCATAAATGTTCTAATGTTAATAACATGGATAGAAACTTGATTCCATTTGGATGTTCTTTTCTTCATTTTCTTACCAAAATCTCTCTTCCCATATAAGGGAAAAAATAAT
Organism: Tolypeutes matacus; assembly: GCA_026826555.1. NCBI lineage: Eukaryota > Metazoa > Chordata > Mammalia > Cingulata > Chlamyphoridae > Tolypeutes > Tolypeutes matacus. The sequence goes on along the minus strand of JAKSZT010053779.1, from coordinate 13,282,231 downwards.
CTATTACTGTGGTAGATATAAGTACTGTTTACATATAATTCCAGTTTTCTCCTGGGCACATGAGCACATGATAGGATATATATAGATATATATATATATACCTGGAAGTTAATAACAGCCACACTATTTGCTTTGGTAAATGAAATACAATAATAAAATCATGTGTAACATTCAGGCAGAAGCCATTAAGGGTCAAGGTGTAGTATATCCCCTTCTCCACCATTGTGACCAAACCATGTTCCAGATAGAGTATGCTCCATCAATCTAGTTCCTTTGTGAGATAAATCTGTGATGGGCTTATAGCAAGAACAAGGAATATACTTTTGTTTTTGTTCTTTGTTTCTTGAAGCCATTGAGACTTGTGGCTGTATTTTATTACAGGATAACCTAGTTTCTCCTAGTTGACAGAACCATTTAAATATTGTTTAGAAAAGCCTAAGGTCTTAATATTCTACTTAACAGTTAAACATCAAGTTAAGTAAAACATTCAATAACAACATATGCACTCCCCACACATATCCTTAAAATACATTCACATAAATTTCCCATTATTCAGAAAATTTACAGGTATTAGCTATCTACTTTTAAGCTAAAGCTTTTTCTTGAAGAAGCATATTGATCATTTATGTGGTGTGAAATGATGTTCTTTGTACAATGTGTTTGCGGTGAAATGTGTTATTCAATATGCAAACATATGCTCATTACTTGCAATACAGATTTCTTCACACATTTGTTTCATGACACCTAAATGTAGTTTACAAAACTGGAAAAAAAAGTCAGAGGTGGCTATTTTAAGTTAAATAAAATTCACTACTAATTAAACATAAAGGACATCATTGACTTTTCAATCTAGATAATGCAAGTCTCCTGTTTTTATCTCTATTACACATGTCATATCCACCTTCTTCTCTCTGTTTCTACTATCTGTTTATTTCAGGTTCTGGCTAACTTTCTTTGGAACTCTTAAAATGTGCTGCCAAATCTGTCCATATGTCTCTCCCTTGTCCTTATCTTCCCTTTACATATTTTCAGAGCAATTCTCAAGTGAAAGATCTCTTTTAAAGAATTGCAGTGCCTTCCTTTTGCCCAAACTCTTAAGCACAACCTACAAGGCCTCGAAATGCAGATCCAATCTGTGTTTTCTACCTGACAATAGCCTTCCCTCTACTTACACTCTACATCCAACCATACACAGTCACAGCAGTCATAACTGGTCAAGCTTTTTTAGACTTCTGAAATTTTGCCCATTGTCACCTTCAAGGAATACATATCAAAAAGTCAACAGCAAGTGGGACAATAAACATTTTCTGTTAAACAAGAAAGAACACAACCCAAAATTTCTGGTTCATCATTCTGTATTCTTAACTTTACTCACTTTTTCAAGTTATCTATTTTGTTGCATAAGCTGATTGTTAACTATTCAATGAACAGCAACACCTATTTAATAAAGAACTCTGACCAAGGCTGTAAATGCCAGTTACATTATTTTTAGTATTGTTGGTTATATTTAAATTTTCCTTACAATAAAGCACACTTTTATAATAAAACTTGTGAATTGTTAAAAAAAAAAAAAGTCAACAGCAGCATTCCAAATACTCAGCCATTAACTCTACCTCAATATCCCTAAAGGAACACATTACTGTCTCTTTTCTTTTCTTGATCTTTGACCCCACTTTTTTTCCCTGGAATTGAACCTTCATTATTCTAGGGCCATTTTCATTTAAATTAAATCTTTGCTGCCTACAAGATCACCTTAAACTCTTTGACTTGGTGCCCGTCTATACTTACTCTAAAATTAGTCCCCAAGCATATCTTCCACTGCCCCACTACAGACCTGTCATCCTGAGGTACTCAACATTCTTTTAATGTGGTGGATCCTTTCTTTTATATCTTGTCCCTTTTTTTCATCTCCATTTTCCAGAATGTTAATCAATTCAGACCTTTACTGTTTACATAGTAAGTTATTATAGGTACATGATTTTTAAAATTGCATGATAGTATATAACGTAGAATTTTAGATTTATCTGTCCCTTCTGCCCATATCCATAGCCAAAATGGCAACTGCTGTTCACTGTTTCTGTTTTTAATCATCTGGTGATAACGACCAGTATAACATTTTAAATAGAATATTACATATAATAGACTCATTATACTGTAGGACTTCATGCAATTCAAAGTAAATTCTTAATTTATTTGAATTTTTCTTTTGTGAGATGTTCTCATCCAATTTTTTAATTTTTTAATTTTTTTCTATTAATTCTATCTGAAATAAAAATATCATGAGTTTCTTATTATAGTAAGTGAAGCAATACAAATGGTTTTAAAAGTTAATTATATCTTCTATCCTCCATCCCTATCCTTGTAGTGTAATCAATTTTAGTAGATTGCTATATTGCTTTGCTTATTTATTTGCCATCATACAATCCTGTGAAACAAATGTGCACTTCAGGAGGATTTGTAGACCTTGCTACACACCCATCCAATGTTCAGGATGCCCTTTTTACAGGTTGACAATATGCCCTGTTAAAATATTTACTCTAATAACCTTCTCCTCTGATGGGGCACCATGTGATATAGTGCTGAAAAATGTGAAGGACGTAGATACCACTGGGTAGGCTGGTGGGAAAGTTTTTAAGGGCAGAAAAACTCAGCTGGCCTACCTCTTAAGTTTTTTGCCCCTTCACCCTTCTTTGTATCAGAAGGATCAGTATGTTAGGTAGGATGTGAGTAGCCATAGGAGTTTACACCAGGTACAAAAAGTAGAACAAGGTTTGTACATTGATTGCTTCACAGAGCAACTGTACCAGCCCTGTGCTGCTTAACCTGCAGAAACTAATTCTGCAAGAAAAATACTGTCTATAATTTTGTTTTTCATTTAGCAATAAATAATGGGCATTCTTCAAGGTATATTCTTTTGGGTGCTTCATAATCATCAGTAATAATTGATGTAATATTCATCTAATCATTTCTTAACAGCATTAAGTAGGTTGCTTCCAGCTTTTTGCCTAAAAGCAATGCTGCAGTAAGATAAACTAGTTCCTATGTATTGGTGCTTTATAATCATTATGAAATAGTCCTCAAAGTCGGTTTGCTTAAAACTCATACAATGATGGTGACAGTGTAGATTTCTATGACATATTTGGAAAATGATAAAAATTATTGAATTTTTAAACATGTATTTTAAACATATAAATGTATAAAATATTTTGTATGAGTTTGTCAAAGGCTGCCAATGCAAAAATACCAAAAATGGGTTGGCTTTTATAATGGGGATTTATTTGTGGCAAAAGCTTACAGTTATGAGTGTGCAAAAATGTCCAAATCAAAGCAACATCAGTGATGCTTTCTCACCAAAGATCTGCTGCTAGCAGATCCTGGATTCCTGCCATATAGTGAGGAAAGATAATAGGTTTACTGGTCTCTCTCTACTTTTTCCTGGAGCTCCACTGTGGGTGATCAGGCATCTCTCCCTGGGCCTGGACTCCTTGAGCCTCTTGGTGCTTTTCTGTCCTTTTGCAGCTGTAGACAAACCTGGAGTCCTCTCTCTCACATGGCTGGGTCAAAATGGCAGAGCTCCCTTTTCTGTGCATCTCTCTGTGGGTTCTCAGCTTATATAAGGCCCAGCAAGAGGCAGAGATCCAAAACAAGTCATGCCTATATGACATAATTCAATCAAAAGTGATCTGATCATCAGGAGCTGGTGTAGCTTAGTGGTTGAGCACACATCCTTCACATGTATGAGGTCCCAGATTCAATCCTCAGTATCTCTGAGGATTATATATACACACACATATATATATGTATATATATCATCTACTATGTGATATAATCAAGGTCACTACTTAACTGAATCTAAAACAATCAAAGGGTCTCACACCCACAGGAATGGATTAGTTCAAAAACATAATATTTTCTGGAATTCATAAAATTTAAACCTTCACACATTTTTAAATGTGTATGTTAAAATTTAATAAACATTTTCTGATTCGTTTCTAAATATATCATAGAAATTCATACTGCCACTAATAATTTAAAGAATTTCAGTTCCATAAATGTATATTGCTATTGGATGCCATTCAGTGCCACAATAATCGTTATTTACTTTTAAAATAAAATTCAATGAAAAGGTTGAAAAATTATATGACATAATCACTATTCCTTTTTTCCACTTATATAAATCTCTAATATTTGCATCAATATAGGACAGTGGAATTGTCATATCTGCTTCTATGTTCAGTCTTTTTGATGTTGAAAGTCATATAGCCTTTGGGAAACTCCAGTGTTCACTAGGGAGAGAATGAGAGCTTAAAAGTCACCTAACATCTCAGTATTATTATAAAAATAATATGAATTCATGAACTCCCTGTAAAGATCTTGGGAAACTCCAGGAGCCCCTGGACTAAAGCACTGGAATGAGCAAAGAAGCTACTGTGACCTCTGAATCAGACGATTCGGCCAAGGGGAGCCCTCACAAAAGATTGGAGTAATAAAGGAAAACATCACATTATATATTCTCCTGATTTGATCCCCTGTAGGGGTTGCCTCACACTGGTTCTGTGTCTTGAAAAGAGAGTAAGTGACTTTTTGTGGCTTCCAGTTACTTTTTTTTTTTTTTTTAACATACGTAGATTACATAAATGTTACACAAAAAAATATAGGGATTCTCATTTGCCCCACTCCCCACATGTCCCATACCCTCCCACATAAACATCCTTCATTAGTGTGGCACATTCATTGCAATTCATAAACACATCCTGGGGCTTTGCCATTAAGCATGGACCATAGTTCACATTGTAGTTTATATTCTCTCACAGTTCTGCATGTTATGTGATGATATAAATTGGCCTATATCTGTCATTGCAACGTCACTCACGATAGTTCCCAAGTCCCAAACTAGCCCCCATATTACAACTGCTTTTCCCTCTCCCTGTCCCCAGAGCCTCCAGTGGCCACTGGCTTTCACATCAATGTGTAATTTCTTCCATTGCTAGAATCACAATATGTCTATAGTAGAATACCAGTAAATCCACTCTAGTCCATAGCTCTTCCCCCAATCCCGAAGATTCTGGGATGGTGACGTCCACTCCACCTCAAAGTGAGAGGGGGTTTTTATCCCATGGGGAAGATGGATGGGACTATCCTGCCTGCAGCTGCAGACTCTCTCCACTCCCTGGGATGGCTATTGTCCATCATCATCTCCCCGTCAGTTGTCCTGGGTGAGTCCAATGAGCTGTAGAGTAGGTGTTGCAACTCTGCTGAGGTTCCAGGACCAACTGGCACAGGCACAGCCCAAAGACTCAAGTCTCTGGATGTACACCTACAAACTCCAGCACCAAGTACAGTTTTAGATAGAAGGGACAGATGAGCCAGTGCAGGGAAGACATAATAGAGTCCAATTCTGTCACTCTCAGGAACACAAACTCCAAAGTAGGGCCCACTGGCAAGGCATCAAACTCCGGAGCTATTCGCCTGATCATAGGACCTGGGTGTCTCCAGAACCTTCATTTGCCCCACTATTTGGGGTAGTATCCACTTTGGAAGTCTATGAGATCCTGCTGAGATGTGCATAAGCGTTACCTCTGGGATGACCTCCCGACTCACTTTGAAGACTCTTAACTATATAAACTCATTTGTCTTTACCTTTTCCCCCTTTTAGTCTAGGTATTTTTCCAGTTGCATTGCGAGTTGGTGCTTGGTAGTAATCTCTTGGTGCCAGGGAGGCTTAACCCTCATGAGTCATGTTCCACGCTGGAGGGAAGTTAATACATCTATATGCCGAGTTTGACTTAGTGAAAGGCCACATTTGAACAACAAGGACGCTCTCTGGAGGCAACTCTTAGGCACCCCATAACAAGAGGATAAGTTTCAATTTCAAGAGCAAAGGCTCATAAGCATAGTCATCAATATCAAGGGCCCATCATGGATCATCCTCCTTTGCCAGTCACTGCCCCTGCACTTGGGGGACTGTTGTTGGTCCCTTAGTGAATGTGGCAGAGCTCTCCAGGATGGGAATTCAGTATTCTTTCAGTTATTGTGATCTCCACCCACTGTGACAATGCCCCGTGAACATTTGAATGTTTTTATATACTTTATATGTATGCTCAGTTGAACTTCCTCCCATGCATTCCCCATCATTGATACCCCACAACAACGATCCTCCCCTGCCCCAGTTGTAACCCTTCTGTGATCCAAAGCTTCTTCAAAAATGAAGCCATTACAATAGCCAAATACAATTAATAGGAAAATGAAACAATAATGATAAGTTTAAATATAAGAAATAAAATACATAAAAATTTTTAAAAACTAAAAATAAAATTAAATTAAAAGATTGGGATATTTAGAAAAAAGAAAAATATTAAAAAACATATTTTTTTGGAATTTTGTTTTCATCATCACAATATCTGGTGTTCTGTCTGTACTGTGGCACCTTCCCCCACTCATTCCCCAGTGTCTCACTATTTTTCATTTTGTTTTCAAAGAAGTTTTAGGTCACAGCAAAGTCACACGCAGAATACAGGAGACTCTCGGATACCCAACATCCTCCCCCCCATATTAATACCTTTTTATATGTGGATGGTACCTTTGTTATAACTGATATACACATAGTGAAACATAGCTACTAAACATGGTCAATGGTTTACATTATGTTTTACATTTTAGACTGTACACGTTTATAAGTTTTGATGATATTTACCATGTCTTGAGTCCATCATTATAAGATCATTTAGAAAACTTCTACTGCCCACTAAATACCCCGTTTGATCTATTCTAGTCCTCCCTCCCTGTCCCCTTGGGGCTCATGGCAACTCCCTGGCTTCACTCTTTGGATGACAAGCTTCAAAGTTGCATGCAACAAGACTGAGGTCTTGACACACTGGGTTGTCCTCCCCTATTAGGAACCACCCATGCTCTTGAGAGACTCCTGCCTGTCTATTTGTGAACAAATCAGTCCTCCTGAGGATGGGAGTCCAACTCCTTCCCACTCATTATGTGGATCTCCACCCTCTGATACAACACATTACTACAGAATGATCACTCACATACTCCCTAGAAGCTTGCTCCAGGTACGCCTGTCTCAAATGCCCACCCACCCCCCCGCATCCAATACCCTAAACCAGTACTGTTCCTTGTCATATTGCCATAAGAGCATTCCCAACATTTTACTTTCAACCACATTTCCCCAAATCCCCAGTGTTTACCTGGTCCTTCTCCCAACCCTCCCCCCAGTACCCTGGACCTTCCAAGCCATCCTTCCCATTCTACCCACCTGTCAAATGTGCACCACCACACCCAATAATATCACTATCCTCCTATCATATCCCTTCAATACACAACTACACACTTTCACCTTACCATCGATTAGGTCTGTATGGGTGTTGGCTCATGTATTAGTCAGCCAAAGGAGTGCTGATGCAAATTACCAGAAATCTGTTGGAATCTATAAAGGGTATTTATTTGGAGTAGAAGCTTACAGTTACCAGGCCATAAAGCATACGTTTCTTCCTTCACCAAAGTCTGTTGCCACATGTTGGAGCAAGACAGCTGCTGACGTTTACCAGGGTTCAGGCTTCTTGGGTTCTTCTCTTCCGGGGACTCCATTTCTCTCTGGGATCAGCTTTACTGTTTCCTCCACAAGGTCAGCTGCAGACTATGAGGCTCTCTAGGCTTTGCCTCTCTCCACAAGGCCAGCTGTGAACTGTCAGGTGAACTGCTTGTCTCTTTTCTCGGGGCCTTCTCTCCTTCCTCACAAACAAGGTCCTCTGTATGCTTAACTTTCTGGGGCTCCAGCTCAAGACTGCATCAGAACTCCAACATCGAAAACTCTCCAACTCTGACCTTTGCCATATCTTTTATCTTTGAGACCCCACCCACCAAGTGGCAGGGCTCAACACCCTCCTGACGTGGCCCAATCAAATCCCTAATCATAAGTTAATCATGCCCAGATGAACAGACCAGTTTACAAGCATAATCCAATATCTATTTTTAGAATTCATAACTATATCAAACTGCCAAACTGCTGCAACGCACAACCTTCTTCTGCCTTTCTACTTCTTGTAAACTGATCTTCCAGACAATATCTCTCTGAGTCTGTTCAATTTGCTTAATTCATATGAGTGAGGTCATGTAATATTTGTCTTTCAGTGCCTGGCTTGCTTTACTCAACATAAGGGCTTCAAGATTCATCCATGTTATCCCATGTTTTAGCACTTTATTCCTTCTTACAGCTGAGTAATATTCCATTGTATGTATGTACCACATTTTGTTTATCCATTCATCTGTCGATGGGCACCTGGGTTAATTCCAACTTTTGGGAATAGTAAATAATGCCGCTAAGAACACTGGTGTGCATATATCTGTTCGTGTCTTTGCTTTCAATTCTTCTGGGTATATACCCAGCAGAGGAATTGCTGGATCATATGGAAGTTCTATAGTTAGTTTTGTGAGGAACGGCCAAACTTCTTATTCCCTCAGTCTTTTGGGTCTAGTGGAAAATAGAGCTCTAAATTCTCATTATCTTTTTTTAAATTTTTAATTAACTGATTTATATTTTATTTATTTTCTATTAGATAAATTGTAGGTTTACAGAAAAATCCTGCAGAAAATACAGAGTTCCCTTATAACAGCCCTCACACACACAGCAGTCCCTACTATTAACCCTGCTTTAGTGTGGTATTTTTGTTACAATTAATGGCACAATATTATTTTAATTATACTTTTAAATCTAGTTCATAGTTTACATTACATCTATAGTACAAAGTTTACCATAATATAAGCTATAAATCATGGTTAATAGTATAATTATGATATTATTGTGTACAGTCTTGTTGTTTTTAAAATATTTTTTATAGAAACGTATATATAACCTAAAGTCCCCCCTCCTTAACCATATTCAAATATATAATTCAGTGGTGTTAATTACATTCATTACAAAAACTTTTCATTACAAAAACCTTTCCATCACTTCAAAAAGAAACTTCTAAACAAGAATTAATTCCCCGTTCCATATCTGATTCCATACCAAGGTAACCTGTATTCTAGTTTCTGACTCAATAAATTTGCTTATTCTGATTATTCCATATCAGTGAGATCATAGAATATTTGTCCTTTTGTGTCTGGCTTATTTCACTCAACATATTTTCAAAGTTCATCTATGTTGTTCCTTGAATCAGAATTTCATTCCTTTTTAATGCTGAATATACATCCATTGTGTGTATATATCACTTTTGGTTTATCCATTCATCTGTTGATGGACACTTGGATTGTTTCTATCTTTTGGCAATTGTGAATAATGACTCTATGAACATCGATGTGCAACTATCTATTAGAGTCCTTACTTTCAATTTTTTTGATTATATACCTAGAAGTGGAATTGCCAGGTCATATGGTAATTTTGTACTTAGCTTTCTGAAGAACCACTAAATTGTTTTCTATAGCAACTACTCCATTTCATATTCCCACCAATAATGAATGAGTCTTCTTATTTCTCCACATAATCTCTGATTCTTGGTTCAGTCTTTCAGGCTTCCACCAGCTAGATTGGCAACAATATACAGGAACCCCAGAATGAGCCTAGGGGTTACTCTGCTCCCGCCAGAACAGGGTCATGGACCCACAATAAATGAGAATGCAGGCAGACTCCACAGTGAGTTGGAGAGGGTCTGTGTGAGAGACCAGAAAATGTTCCATGACCATTTTCTGCCATTTTTAATGCTACATTTCTTGAGCCAGAATTTACCTTTTTACTGAAACATTGTTAATTCTTTTTCAGTTTTGAAGAAGATGGCTCTGCCAGTTTTTGCTAGTTGTTCAAACATTCTGCATTGACCATTTAGTCAACGAGAATCTGTATCTACCATTATTTGTTTATTGGGAATTTCTATTTCTATCTCTCATGACTGGAAACAATATCCTTCAAATAAATATTTCTTAATTTATTTGGCTTTTTCTTAACAGTTTCTAGATCTCTTTCTATGTTAGGAAAATTAAACCAATGTATTTAATATACATGATAGATATTTCCTTCCAGTTTATTGTCTTTTGACTCTCTTTATGATGTATTTTGCAATTCAAATACATAACTTTAAATGATATACTTACATCTGAGTTTCTTGATTTATCATCTTTATGTAATACGGTTTGATTCTTATCATAAAATATGAGAACTTCATTGCTCTTTTAGTTATACCACTCCCCAAATTTAGTTTAAATGTGCTTCTACAGCTCTTTCTTTATTCATCAACTATAATTACTATCCACTGTCTCTGTATTCTGAAAGATTTCTTTTTCAATTAGCTCAATTTTTTATCTTTCCATTTTTCTTTCCCCAGCAGCTATCTAAGTTGTTGTCAAGTATATCAATATTTTTACAAAGCCAAGTTTTACATTACTGTCTTAAAGCCAACACTACAACCATCCAGGGAACACAATACTCTTGGTGCTGCCTGGAGTTGCACACTGTAGTGGCCATGTAATTATATTTTGTTTTACAATGATAAATAATAATCCATGTTTAATGTATGGTTTTAATGCAAAGGCAAAAAATGAATAAAGATAGTTTGGTACAGTATAGATGGATTTTAATCAGCCTTCCCCCTGAGACATTCCCTATCCTGAAGAACTTATTCAGATCCTGTGTGGCAATAAAATAGCCATTTGAAATAAAAAGAGATTAAGAGAATGTTGCAGGTCACTCCATGGTTATACACAGCTTTCAAGACTTGTTTGATATTTTTATGCTTTCAATAAAAAGGAATAATTTTTTTCACCATTTTTTCCTGGTTGCTAAAGATTTACTATTGAATGTTTCCAGAGTTTGAATCCACCTTTGAAAAATTTGTGCTCTGGACTTTTCTATGGTCAGGGAATTCTGATTCTTTATAGCCCTTGGAGATGTAGTGGTTAAACTTCTCTCAAGTTGGTGGCCTATTCAAATATTAGGATAATTTTAGAAAATTGTTTATAGCTACAAGAGAGTAACAACAGCCATTCCTTCTTTTTTGATCTCAAAGAAATTTTATATCTTCCAATTACAGCATGGAAGATGAAAAAACAGCATTATTCTAAGTGTTAAGTCTATCAGCTGTATCTACAACATATATGCTATAGAAAAATGAATGGTAGATTATGAAAGATAAACTTGGTTAATATTCATTTAAAATTCCTTGGATTTAATGTTTTACAGCCTGGTATCTTTAGCAATTTCTTGTTCAATCATCATTTGTTAGATGAGAAAAATTGTATGTTTCTTTTCTGTGTGAAATTTATGAAAGGATGTTATAGGGTAGAACATTATTTTTGATAATAAGTATATTGGTTGTCTATAATTTTCTTCCTAATGATAACAACATTAATAAATAAGTACAGAAAGAAGTACTCAATTGTACTTAACAATTAGAATTTATGAAACTAGCTATTTATTTCTACTTTCCCCTAATTACCCATCCATTTTCTTTAGGAATGGGTTTATGCTTTCCATGTAAAGAACAATGTAAACTGACTAGTTTTCATCAAAATAATTATTACCTGTATGATAGCAAGAGCATTTGCCATTCAATGTTCTTTTAGAATACGATGTTTTTCTTTAAATAAAAGCTGATGATTTCATAATTGGTATTGAGCATTAAGTCCTTTTTTGGTGGTAAGTCTGTTTTAATTGTAGCTGTGAGGGGTGAATTTAAGCTAAAAATTATTCCTTAAGTGAAGAAAAAGAGCATTTGTTCAAATAATTTATTTATTTATAATATAATAATATGCCTAACAGTTTTTATAATTCATAGCCAGAGAATTTCAAATTAATACAATCTTTGAAATGAGGTCAATAATTTTTATTCTAAATTTAATTATTTTTTTCTTTTTTTTTTTGTCTTGCTGACAATTGTTTCTACTATAGTTTTATTTCATATTTAACTAATTTTTCCTTGTTTACTTTTGCTTATATCGATGTTGGAGATTGAATCATGCCCTCCTCTAAAGGCATGTTTAGGTCCCAACCCTTAGTCATGTCGGGTAAACCCACTTATAAATAGGACCTCTGAATATGTTATTATTTAAGGCATACCCAAACTGAATGAGGGTGGGCCTTAATCCAATAGGGTCGAAGCCCTTAAGAGCAAAGGAAATTGGAAACATAAGGAGAAGCCATGGGGAGAAGCAAGAAGCTGGAAAGTTAATGAAACCTGGAAGCAAAAGGAGAAGATGCCACTATATGCATTGCCATGTAACTGAAAAGCTAATTGTTGTGGTTTGGAACTGTATGTACCCCAGTAAAGCATGTTCTTAAAGTTAACACATTCCTGTGCATGTGAACCCATTGTAAGTAGGATCTTTTGATGAGGCTACTTCAATTAAAGAGTGGCCTACCTTATTCAGTATTTATCTTAATCCTCCAACTGGAGCCCTTTATAAAGGAGATGAATACAAAGAGAGAGAAAACAACCAACGGAAGCAAGAAGCTAGAAGCAACAAAATCCAGAAGAGAACGGAAAAAACAGCAGATGCTGCCGTGTGCCTTGCCATGTGGCAGAGGACCCAAGGATAGTTGCAGCCAGTGTACAAGAAGGAAGCCTTGCCTTGATAATGCAAGACATTCTCTCTTTAATTTGGACATTCTCCTGCCTTAAACTGTAAGCAAATAAACTATCATTGTTTAAACCCAATCCATTTCATAGTTTATTGCTTTAAGCAGCCTAGCAAACTAAAACACCAAGGAACCTGAGAGATTGCCAGCCAGTCAGCAGATACCAACCTAGGGATGGAGCAAGGCTTTTAGCCTCTGAAATTCTGAGCTAATAACTTCCTGCTGATAAGTCAACCAATTGTATGCTCATTATTTTAGCAGAAGGGAAACTAAAACAATCAGTTCCTACTTTTTTGTGTAAACTATATTACTAACATTATATTGAACCTTTTAAAAAATTCCTTTAAAAAAAAAATCTCAGATGCATAGGTGGTCAATTTTCAGAGTTCTAACAAGTTCAAGAATCACCTTTATTTTGCATTTTGTGCTTGGCAAATAGTATCAAAAGGAGAAAGAATTTGCCTTCACACAAAAATCTTTGTGGCCGTTTATTACACTATTGTGCTGTTGAACAAGTTGCTATTTAACTTCTGAGCAAAAGTATCTTCATTTATGAATTGATACCAATAAACCTTACCTTACTGGATTTTTGGAAGGATTAAATAAGAATGTTACATAAAAGTGCTCCATAAATTATAAAATAATCCATAAGGTTTAGGCATTATTATAAAGAAAAAGAATAAATAAAATTAGAAAAACAATTAAAGACAAATACTTAGGAAAACAGCCTACCTATGCTGACTGTATTTCTAGTTCTTAAAAGAGAGTATATTACTGTGATAGTAGATATAGCCCAAAATTCATATTATAAAGCATAAATTTGATAACTCCCATGGCAATTAATGCAGTCATTTAATTGTCTAGTGTGGTAGGGAGATTCCTAAGATGATCTTTGATTAGTAATGCTCTTTTATAACACTCTTCCCTTGAGTGCTTTGAAACTATAACTTGCTTCTAGCTAATAGAACATGACAAAGAGATGGCAAAGCCAGTCTTAATAGTGATTAGGTCATGCAAGACCCCATCTCAGCAGACTGGAGCAAGAGGATCTCCTGACAGCTTTGAGAAAGCAAGTGGCTATGCTGTGAAAGACCTGTGAGAGGGCCACATGGCAGGAAAATAAGGGGGCCTCCGTGAACTGAGAACAACTCCAGCTGACAGGTAGCAAGAAAGTAAGGACTTCAGTCAATATAGCAACAAGGAACTGAATTCTGTCAATAACCACATCAACTTGGAAAAGTACTCCAAAATCCAGAATGAAAAGCTACCTGTCCAATATCTAGATTGCCAGATGAGAGGCCCTGAGCAGAAGACCCAAACTCCTGACCTAAAAAAAAAGGGGAATTTTCAGTTCAAATGTATGTTGTACATTTCAGTTCAAATGTATGTTGTTTTAGGCTGCAAAGTATTCTTGGTGATTTGTTATGAGGCATAGAAAACTAATACATGTAGTAGTGAAATCATCTTCTTCTCCTTTTATTTGAACCTATAATTTTCAATATACCCATTAACTATATCTCTCAGAGACTTAAATCTTCAGATTGTTCTTATGCTGGTTGAGCTCTGATTCCAGCAGAGCAGCCAGCTTCTACTCTCCCGTTCTTCAGACTTGTCCTGACAACCAACAAAGCGATGATGATGGCCAAGCCCATTCCAAAAAATGAGTATCAACAACTGCAAGCAAAACAAGTCCTCCCATCTGCCCTGTAATATCTAAGCCACCTCTCAGTCGGAAGCAGTAAGAGCAGACATCATCCCAAATCCTTCAATATTAAGGAATGAACAAACATATGGGGCGTATAACCACCAACCAAAGTAGACGTACTTTTATTGTAGTTACTATCTGGTGTTAATGGAAGAACTTGTAACATTGATATAAAGATAGTAGTTGCCAGGGGTTCAGAAGGGAGGGAGAGGAATGGATAAGTGGAACACAGGGCATTTTTAGGTCAGTGAAAGTGTTCTGTGTGATAGTGCAATGGCGGACACATGACATTATGCATTTGTCAAAGCCTATAAAACTGTACAAGCACAAAGTATAAACCATAGTGTAAACTATAGACTTTGGTTAGTAGCAATGCTTCAAAATTGGTCCATTAATTGTAACAAATGTACCACACTAATGCAATTTGCTAATAATAGAGGAAACAATGTGTGTGGATTTGTGGGTGTATGTGGGGGTCATATGGAAATTCTCTATACTTTCTGTGCAATTTTTCTGTACATATAAATTGAAACCGTCTCTAAAAATAAAGTTTATAATTACAAAAAAAAAAAAGAGTAAAATGCTTACCATATAATTTAATCTGTCCTCTTAAAGTAAAATGTTTACCTCATGATTTAGCATCAGCAGAAGCATTTTTATCCCCCTGAAAAAAAAACTAAAGCAAACATGTTTAGAGTGCTTGGGGATATCCTCTGAAAAAAACACAATCAGGGAAATATCAGGATATTTCAGGATAGCAAAAGAATGGCAATGCCCCCCACCCCCATGAGATGGCTCCCTGTCTATTTTCACTCATTGTCTGCTCATTGTTTTTGCTCACTGTCTATATTTTCTGTTTGTTTTTCTTTTCCTTTAGGAGGCAACAGAAACCCAACCCTAGACCTCCCATGTGGGAGGTGGGTGTTCAACTGCTTGAGCCACATTTGCTCCCCCTGCAATGTTATTTTGAAATTGTCTATATAGTTTGATCACTTCTCAGCCTTTTGGCTAAGATTAAGAGTATATAGTTTGAGTATTAAAGAATTTATTATGATGTTATTTAGTTGCTACTAAAACATATATAGCATGTTCTTCTATTAAGGAGCACCACCTTTTGGCCCAGAAAATACTGGAATGAAAACTAAGAAAAACAAACACTCTATCAGCCTTATTTTTTAAAACTTAGATCATGTTAGGAAGGCAAACTTATTTTTTATTTTAATTTTGGTTCAGAGCTATGAAATAAAACTATATATATTATTTTAGAATCATTCTAGAGTGAGGTGAGGAGTAATATTTGCCAATTTTCTCTACTAAATTAGCAGGAAGTTTTTTACATCAAAATAGCCACTATGAAGAGCAGATGTAGCTCAAGTGGTTGAGAACCTGCTTTCCATGTACGAGGTCCTGGGTTCAATCCCTGGTACCTCCTAAAAAAAAAATAGCCACTGTGATGAATATGCTATAAATTTAATATGCTCACAGTTTGTATGTATAAATATATTATAATATTTTTGGAAAATATTTTGGTAATATATATGCATCAAATGTTATAACAAATCAAGTCCCTTGAACCAGTTATTCCATAACTGGAAGTCTATCCTAAAAAAAATGTCCAATTTATAGAACTCTATTGTAAACACTGTTTATTGCTCAATTATAGCAAAAACATTTCAAACAATGTAAATACCTAAATGTATTTAAGGGAATGTTTAACTCTACTAGGTATTGGGTGATTTTGTAAATAGATCAAACAATGAGAAAATTCATATATTATTATAGTAAAAAGAATATCAGATTGCAAAATTTTGTATACATATCTATTATATTACCATATCTTATCATAATATATTTTATTGTTATATATATTCTCAACTTTGCAAAAAAATAGCATAATAAACAAGGGAGCAGATGTGGCTCTCAAGCGGTTGTGCACCTGCTTCCCATATGGGAGGTCCCAGGTTCGGGTCCCAGTGTCTCCTAAAAACAAAAAAATGGGCAACAAACAAACAGATGAAAAAACTAACTCAAGGGAGCTGATGTGGCTAAGTGATTGAGCACTGGCTTCCCACATACTGGGTCCCAGTTTCAATTTCTGGCCCTGGTACTTAAAAAAAAATTAAAATTAAAAAAAAATTTTTAAGTGGATGGAAATATATCAGAATGTTATCAGAGTTAAGTATTGGGTGACTTCCTCTAAGTCTATTTATTTGATTAGTCCTATACTAATAGAGTTATAGAAGATTCTGCATATTCTTCCCTGCTTTCATTGTCTTTACCTGAACTTTGTCTCAGAGAATTGTCACATTCTTTATGTTTACAACAATGTTTACATACTTTTATTAGTAGTCCCTAAACTATACATGCCTAAGGGGTATCATCTCTTGAGAAATAATAGTAGTTTTAAATGGCATAGTCATCAGTAAAATGCACTTAATAATAACAATTTAATAGGATTGTTGTGAATACTAAAGCAGTGAATATAAAGTACATAGTGAACAGTTAATAAGTGTATAAATAATAACAATTATTATTGTTACTTAGCATATAAATATGGTTTTTATTATAGAAGGAGATAGCTGTGCAAGCAAGGGCAAAGAAGAACATGAAAATGGTAGGCTCTGACTGAAATGATAGTAGGTTTCTGACATCTCAAAATTTAGTTCTCTCATATCATCAGAGGTTCTGAGAGAGAAGTGGATCCATTCAACATCTCCTATAGTTCTGAACTAAAATTGAAAAATTTTAATAAATTATAATAAATTTTGCCCTCCTAAATAAAGCATTATCTAAGTTTAATAAAACGAGCATAAGCATGCTTGGTCTCCTTAATTTTCTATGCCCAGTGATTTCTGTGCTAAATGATTGTGTTCTGTAACAGAAATACATGCTATCTCTACTAGCATGCAACTAAATAACTCCTCAAAAGATTCTTTAATACTCAATGGACAATTTCAAAATAAGGTTTTGCCCTTGCCTGCAGAGCCAGATCCTTTATAAACTAGATATACGGATAGTAAATATTTCTGAGGAACATAGATAATTTTATAATGAGTGTGTGTGTGTAAGATTAAACCCTATAAGTGAGAAAGAGTGTATTCCATGTGACAACCTCCTTTGGGAAAAGGATGTGGTTCAAAATGCAAGAATTTATTCTCTTCCACAAGGAGAGGAATCACAGTGGAAACACGGTTGATGCCAGCTGAAAGGGAAGCAGATGAACAAATCCCTGGCATCAGAAAGTGTAAGTGAGTGGTGTGACATGGATGTTGATGAGGGAGCTGAAAACATCCCAGGTGGCACAGCCAAAGGAGAAGCTGGAGACATGCCTTTCTTACTTCATTCCAAAGTTACCACCTCTACCCCATATTTCAAATGTATTTCTGTTTGTTAGAGCCTTTCTCAAAACCTTTCCTAACCCCAAGCCATAAGATACATGAGCAGTAGAGTCAAAATGAGGATATTCTTGCTCCCTGGATAAGGAAGAAAGGATGGGAATTGTTCTGCCATTTCATATCCATTTCTCCTACTATTAGGTACTTATACTTGAGGGTGTTTTAGCAGTTGCACACTCCAAGAAGGCAGAAAAAAACGAATAATTAAACCTAGCAGAATTCCACTTCTTGTTGGTCATGCCATAGCTCACCTCCAAAAACACAGATAAAGACAGCTGAAGCACAAAAAATATATATACCTATGAAACTCTAATATTTTCCTCGTAATTAAAATCATTCATTCATATCTTCATGTGAATTGCAAGTTAGAAAATAGTTTTTTTATTTGCAGTTTTGAAATTCACATTTTTTCATGTTTCTGCAGTAGAACACTCTTGATGATTCTTCAAAATAAAAATGTAAGCATTATAAATTATTTATTGGGCTTAAATCTATACCATATTTTGGGAGAATGCTACTGGTGGCCACAGCCAAGATTTAGAAATCAGATATGAATATTTTTATATGACTTGAACCAAATATATGTAACTTTTGTGTAAATGCAAAGTAAGAAGTGTTGTTATAGTGGTAATTCTCAATTTGTTAAAAGGAAGTAATTGTACTCAGTATTTACATCTGGTGGGAAATTGGCAAAAGTAACTTATTGCATTGTATATTAGTATAGCCTCAGGCAAAACTAATTCTTGCTTTATTTAATCATAAAAAATAAAACTCAAAGCACTGAAATAGTGTTTCTTTTAAATTTGCTATTGAGCAAATATTCAATTGTCTCAGTAAAAGGATGCTTAATCAAGTCTTCATTTTAGGTACAAAAACTCTCTTTGTAATGCAAACTTTAAAGACACAAGGCCTAAGTTGAACTGGTTGATTTATTCTTTCAAAGATATAAATAAACATATCTATTAAATGTTTTCTAAATTAATGAATTGTTATATTTCTTTTTTCAAATATTTATTTAGCCCTGGTTTACATAAGAATCAACTTCACAAACTTCTTGGTGTCTAAAGAGAAATAAAGTATCTATATGACATTTCACTCTCAGTCTGTGCGCATTAACCATGTCCTTTTTTTATTATAGCTGTCCTGAACACTCAGTAGTCAATGATATACTGCTGAGAGAGCCTTGTTTTCTAGAATGTGATCTTGAAAAATTCTGTCTGAAACCCCCAATCCAAAAGGCTTTATGTTTTATCATAACTTGTGTTTTTCCAGTTTACTTATTTATTTCTCTGTTTCCACTAGAGGGCAGGGCCTTCTTAATTTTGTTAACCCTCCTGGCAGTTAGTAGGTGCTCAAAAAATAAACAAAAGGAAGGAAGAAATGGAGGGAGAGAGAATAAAGAAAGAATGTTGCACAAATGAATTGATTAATTCATTGGATTTATTCATTCCATCACTTTGGATCCTGCATTAAATGATATTCTTTAACATGGCCTATGTCCCTACAGAACTACACTGCTTATAATACGCACAATGGAAATTTTCTCTACTTGGCTTGTGACTTTGTGATTTGGATAAATACAGTGTTCAGGCTACTGTGAAGAAACATCAGACAAGCGCAGGGATCTCAACTGAGCCAGCAAAACCAAAACCTTTGTGAAAGCATTCCAGCTGAAATTTTTGTGTTTAAAATCAGCCAGGTTTTATCTATACTGGGATGTGAGCAGCAGGTAGCTCAAAGCATCAATTGTCCAATCTGACCCCTGTGAAGATGGGATTCAGCTGGCTGATTTCACAGAAAGTTCCAGTGAAGATGGGGCTTAAAGAAGAGTAAATCTGTAGCCAAAATCTCTTGTGTTTCTAATGTATACTATGAAATGTACTGCCATTTTAAAATTTGCTAGCATTATATTAACTGCAAATTATTTTCTGTTTATTTCCCTGGAAAGCACTGACAGAACCCTAAGAAATGTTGATTGAAGTAGCATACTACACGTATTTTCTTATACAATTATACCACAAGTGAGTAAAGGTATTTAAGTATTTCACAATTTTGAACCTCCCTATGCATGTAGCCATGTAACTCCGCATGCCGTAATCTGTATTTTGTCAATTTGATAAGAACTGGATCTGAAACGCTTAGAAAAATCATTGCTAAAAAGTGGAGCTAAGCCTAAATCCATAGAAAAAAAATTAAATGGAGAATTTCTTTTTCAAATAAATGCAAAAAATTTCAATTAGTGAAACAAAAAATCAGATCTTTGTACATGCTATAGAAATAATTGTTAAAACAATATGAAAACCCAGATATTATTTTTTTAAAAGTTTGCTTTGACCTCTAATATATGTGATTTGAAATTATTTAAGTTTATATTTATAATATCTATAAGCTTACTTTATATATGTGTGTGTGTTTAAATTTTATAACTTCTCTTTTCTGAGAAAATAAACTATATTGTCCATTTCATAATACAATTATCATCACTATTTCCTTAGGATTTTTTAATGGATTTGCTTAATTCTTTATATATCAAGACCATTGGGATTACCAAGTGCCAGCTAGTGATACATTTGGAAAAAGACATAGACCAAAGGGGAGAACATTAAATACAAATGAGTTTCTATGGCTAAGATATTTCAAAGTGAGTCGGGAGGTCATTCCAGAGGTTATGCTTATGCACATCTCAGGAGGATCTCACTGACTGCCACAGAAAACAGTACCTCAAACAGGGGGCCTCCTGAGGGCTCTAGAGACATCTAGACATGATAGGCTGGGCAGACAACCCCAGAAAATCTGCACCCCATCAGTGGACCTTATGTTGGAATATATGATAACCTATCTCCCTAATGTATCAGAATTAGACACAATTATAATTTTCCTACACATGGTTCATCTGCCCCTTTTATTTGAACCTATGATTAGCATTATGTGTTAAATATGTGTCCCAGAGACTTAAATCTTCCAGCTATTCATATGCTGGTTGAGCCCTGAATCTCAGCAGAAGTTGCAGCCAACACCTACACTCCAGTTCATCGGAATCTCCCAGGACAACTAACAAAAGGATGATAATGGACAATACCCATCCCCAAAACAGAGAGTATATACAACTTCTAGCAAGGCAGTTCAATCGATCTGCCCAAAGGGATCTAAGCCCCTCCTCAATCAGAAACAGAGTGGGCATCAACATCCCCAAATCCTCAAGACTGAGGAACGAACAAACATAAGGGGGCAATGCAACTATGGACTAAAGTAGAGTTATTATTATTCTAGCAATGCAAGAACTTGTAACACTGACATAAAGACAGTGGTCACCAGAGGTTTTGAAGGGAGGGAGAGGATTAGAATAGGTATAACATGGGGCATTTTGGGGACATTAGAATTGTTCTGCTTGATATTGCAATAACAGACACAGACCATTATACATTTTGTCTAAACCTATAAAATTGTGCGGTGCAAAGGATAAACCAAAATATAAACTATAGACCATGAAGAAAGTGTGGGAGGAGGAGGGGGTATAGTATATGGGAAGCCCCTATATTTTTGATCTAACATTTATGTAATCTAAAATTTATATAAAAGTAAAGGAAAAAAGACATTTGGGAAACTAGAAATGTCAGATTTATTTGTCAACATAAAATATAGAACAAGCAGTGCTTGAGAGGACAACTCCGGAAAAACAGTCTCCAAAATTGATTAGGCTGCCACACCAATGCCCCTAAAATAATCTAAGCCTTTCCTCACTATTTCAAGTAAATATTTTATCCAATAACTAAGCTAAAATTAGTACCTTTTAAAAACTGTTTGCATTGCTGAGAGATCAGTAACTTTTAGAAGGGTTTTTCCATTAGCTCACTAGAAAGATTATACAAAACTTAGAAGAGTTAAAGGAATGAACTGCACTGGGTTTCTAGAGAAGATATTTCATGCAGAGAACCACAAACATGAGAGGACTGAAATGGGGCCTGATGTGTCTGAGGTTCAGCAAGGGAACCAATGAACAGGAGTAGATGAGCAAGAAGGAGAGGATAATGTCCCAGAAGAATAAGGAACCAAATCAGAGCTCTGTAGGCTAACTATTCTGAGTGAGATAGGGCAACAATAGTGGTTTTGAGCAAAAGAGGAACAGGATCTGACTCTGTGTTAAGAATAATCCAAAAACCAGTGGGGATAAAAGCACAGAGTTCAATTTGGAGGAATTGTTATAATCCAGGCAGATTTATTTTCCAAAAGGCTTCCCAGTTATCCACAGCATTTATTGAAAACATCAATATCGTCTCTATTGATAAACTTAATGCATTATTTTCTTCTACTGAATGCAATTGCTAATCATTACTACAATCATTAAAACAGTTTGATACAGGCATATATATATATATAGATAGATAGATATCATAAAAGCATATGTATTTCTTCTTCTAGTACTGAAGCTAAATTTTATGAAGTATAAAAAAATAAAGTGTGTTAAGATTTTGATCAAAACTATAAAGAATCATTTGGCTGAAAACCAATGATAAATTGTGCCCTGAACTCGAAAACAATTGCCATCTAGTCTTAACTATATTGAGCCTCTTAGAAAGTAGACTTTCTTTTTATTTGCTGATTATTCTTTGCCTAATTTTCCCATCTCTTATAGACTTGGTTTTTAAGAAACCTACAGTAGTCTCCATTCTTACTCTAATTCTAGATAACCATTGCAAGCCATGTAACTGCACTTAAAATCTATTACTAGCTCTCATTTCAACAAACGTACACACACAAAAAAATCCACAAAAAAACTGTTATAAATTTCTCCTTTCCTTATGATTCCATGATTTCTTAGTCACTTCTGGTGGCTACAAATTTTAAAAGCATAGTCAATGTAAGGCTACCTTTCTCATGCCCTTCTGCATTTGAAGTGACATCTAAGTTCTGAAATTGGTTGGTAGCTGCGGTATGTCACATTGTCTAAATTTCTGGCCTGAAGCTGGCATCTGTTGCTGCTTAACATAGCTAGTCTTGTCTACAGCACAACCATTTTAAGTGCTTTCTCAAAAATTCAAAATAACTAGTTTCAGGCAACTGTATATGAGTATTACATATACATTTAGTACTACTTAGTGTTGTTGTATTAAATGAGCTAATATTTGAAAAGTACTTAAAATAGTGACTGGCATTTTCAAAGCTTTCTAAGTGCTACCATCATTGTCATTATCACTATCACCATTGCTATTATTTCCACTATTAAGTACACTACCTAAACTTTCTGTTTCTCCAATCTCTCTCTGAAAGAAACCCAGTGTATGTGTATGTGTCAGGGGAGGATAATGTGGAGTGGACAAAAAGGGCAAAAACTCAGGAAACATGATTCAGTCTCTCTTAGAAACAGAGCATCTAATTGACTTAAATTTTTAAAACACACACACACAAAACTCTGCCTATCTGGAGAGGATCATCAAAAACTTTGAAGAGTCTGAGATTTTATCCTATCTGCAAGCCAACAAGTTTCATGGATACTGGCAGAAGATATCAGACTCCTGGGTCAGTGATAAAGGACTATACTACTCATGACAAGGCAGATAGCACAAGCTTCGTGTTTTCATTGGTTCGTTCCCAAGCGCCGCAGGTCAAAGTGCAAGTGGGCCCTTTTGGATACCGTACACAAAGCAGGTTGTGTCACATTTGGAAAATGTGAGCTTCGGAAATCCTCAATCTTGTAAATGGACTGTGGCAAACCTGTCCAATATTTGCCCAGATGAGGGCATTATTTTCATTTTCCTGGGCCACAAGCAAATCTGCCATCTGCCCTGGAGGGAAACACTAGCTCTATTTCTAAAGCTGTTAACTATACAAACCTTAAAAAGGCAGCCAGGAAGAATGATCCAGCAGAAGACAGTGCCGGCGCGGTAGTGGCCAAGAAGGTTGTGGCGGTAGCAACAATGGAGGCCCCCAGCAGCCAACATATTAGTGTCAGTGGAGGGCCCAAACCGGCAGGCGGCGCTGTGCCAACGGTGTGGCTCCTGGGTGCTGCAACTAGAGAGGGCTCTCTTCTCCCGCTGACAGCTTTTCCTTCTCTCCAGGAGGAAGCAGCCAATTCCGGCTGATGACGGCAATCCTAATGGTGATCTCTTCCGGGAGCACTGGTTGATAACATGTTCATCTTTGAGAATGTAGGCTTCACCAAGGACGTGGGCAACATCAAGTTTCTGGTCGGTTCAGATTGGAAAGGAGGACCAATTGGCTGGCATTGCCTAGAAGACAAGAACAGTTTCTATGTGGCATTGGGATGGGTTTCCCATGAGTAACTAAGGGAAGGGGACTTCAACTCTGCCTCCAACTACAAAAGCTACTCATGGTAAGAACTGACATTTAAACCAGTATAATTGTTTTGCTGCCTTCTATATAGTATAAAATTATGAATACCAACATGTCTACTTAAACGTGTGAAGGGTAACTTCTTCCCTAAAGCTTCAAATGCATGCATCTTGCTTAGTTAAGCCTTACATCACAGCCTTTTCCTTTCTTCCAGTTTTGAGACACTGGAGTACCTTCACAAATCTGTTCTCATTCCTGGTGTTCTGCCTGGGCTTCATTTTACCCTTCCTTGTTTCTTGCTCTAGAAGAACAGAGTTCAATCTTTGAGTCACGAAGACACATGACAAATAATGCTCATGTGCTGGTAGCTGAAAGTCCACACTTCTCTCTCATTCAAGAAAGCTTATGTGAAAACAAGTGTCTGAAAGTCAGATACTTGTATGGCTAACCTTGTATCAACAAAATGTGTTCTTTTAAAAGGTAACATGCTTATAAACTTTGGTATTTAAACCTATAATCAGAAACACATTATTTTGGACACACCTCTAATGCACCTCTAATGCCATGTTTGAGAGCCTCTGCTCTAGGATGCTATTGATATTTTATTGTAATTATGAACTCATCCTCTTTCTTTCAAATCCTGATGTGGTTTCTTTTCGTTATTTTAGCTCCTCACTGCTACAGCATTTTCATCCCTAACTGCCCCACACTCCAAGGAAAATTCAGCCTTACCTGTTTTCCCTGGATCTCTTGGTATCAGAATGAAGGGTATCGGATATTTGAGGGATGGGACTTAGCCAAATTATACAGGAATTTATAGGTCTGTATCATCTGGACCGTTGACATCTTAGTTCTTACAAATGACTTCTTGAGTGGATATTTTCCTTTACTGAACCTACTGAGCATGGTCTCCACAGAATTTTGGTTCAATAGAAATCTCTACACCAAACCAGGATACACAATTTCCATTTACATGACTTTATTTCTATAGCTGTGAAGTTGATCTAACAATTTAAATGTTAGCATGATTACAAGTTAAACCCATGTATTCTGAAACAAATCTCCGTATTATAATCTGTACAACCAGGTTATACAGGTATCCTCCCATCATCTCTACCTCTAAGATTCAGGAAGACTAAAATTAAAATTAGGACTAAATAAAGACTTTATCATCCACAGTCATTCCTTTGCATCTGTTTTTGTTTGGTTTGGTTTGGTTTGGTTTGGTTGCTTCTTCCTTCCTTCACCCTGAAACATATTCTGAGGACTTTTCCACTAAAGTGAGGTCTTTGGGCACAAAGTTCTGTAACCAATCTTCTCCCCTATAAAAGTGGCTTCCTTCCCAATTCAGGAAGCTGAATGATCTCTAGTAAGAAATCATAGAACTGTGTTTTCCAGACAAATGGTTAAATGCCCATTATTATGGCACTCACACACACACACACAAATTGTGAGAATTAACCACAGGTCAGAAGGAACAAAAACCAAGTAGATGCCACTAGGGGCATATGGTGCCTCGCATCACAACTCAAATCTCAGCAAATATTTTTTTTTCTTTAATTATGCTTTACCTTTTCCTTATTTTTTTTAAATCACAGAAATAGTACATGTTCATTACAGACAAATAAGCATGAAAATGGGTATAAAAATTTTGAAAATCATTCATACTTTCACCACTCAGAGATTGCCAATGGTAATGCTACGGAGTTTATCCTTCTTGATGTTTTTCTATGTGTGTGTGTGTGTGTGTGTATGTGTATATATATCTATACCTGTATGTTTTTTTTAAAATGAGACCATATTATACTTTTTTATGACATGCTTTTTTAATTTAACAAAATAAAGTGAACATCTTCCCTTGTCAGTAGATATCCATCTACGAACACCAGTTCTTTTAGTATTCCATTGTATTCTGTATTATAATTTATTTAATCAGTCCACTATTGGGTTGCCTGCAGTTTCTTACTCTTATGAACAATGACATAATGTGTAGCCATGTAGTTAATTCTGTATGCACATTCTTAATTACTTCCTTGGCATTCATTATTAGAAGTAAATTGCAGGGTATGTACATTTTCAAAGCTTTGCTGAATTTACACATATTCCTCCAAAATAGCTGTGCTAATTCATCCTCCCCTGGCAGTGTAAAGGAGCACTCATTTCTTTCAACACTTAATAACACTGGGCATATATTATTATTAAAAATTTACCAATTTAATAGGAGAAAATAGTATCTCATATTTGAATTTATATTTATTGTATTAATAATGGAATTTTTGAACAGGAGGGCAAGATGGCGTTGGTGTAGGAGGGCGCACACTGCAAGCTCCCAGAGCAAGGCGGATTGGGGACGGGGTCCTGCCCGGGGGTCTGTGCTGTGCACACGTGGAGTGAGAAGCTTGGGTCATCTATCTGCACGGATCGGCGGTGTGGACCGAACGGTGGAGATTCGTGAGTTTTGAGGCTGCCGGTGGAGGTTGGCACAGGCGGCTGAGCCCCGCGGTTACGGAAATAAAAAATAAAACGGCCATTTGGAGCCGCGGGCGGGGGCGAAAAAGTTTTATTTTCTGGGGAGCTGGCTGCCTCGCGCCCCTTGGACCTTGTGTGAACAGAGCAAACGAGCTAGTCAGCACCCGGTGAACCGGAGGGGGGATTTTGGTCAAACGCAGCTGATCTCCCTAGCCACCCAGGGATAAGACCCGGGCCGCTGCAGAGCCAGGAGGAAGGGACACTTCCCAAAGAAGGGAGGGTTCGGTTGGAAGACAGGTAAGGGTATTTTATATTTTTAGACATCGATCTGGGTGCCTGCACTGCCCCATAGCTTTGGGGAGCAGATAAGCCGAACTGAAGCAGCACCAGGCTGAGAGCAGACGCGAATCTGCACTCAAACTGATTTACTGAGCAGCCCGGTGACGCTGGAGCTCGGAGCCAGAAGGGGCGGAATCCGCCGTCTTTAGCACTCCTCACTGACTAACATCAGAGTTTCAGCTAACCTGGGGAGTCCGGAAAGTGGAACGTGCTTGATTAATTTCCACGGGCCCAGCTAGGGTCCCTTCCGTAAGGGGGTTGGTCTAGAAGAGGAATTATTTTGGGTCCTGCATTTGGCTTAAAAAAAAAAAAAAAAA
>JAKSZT010053779.1:13103182-13242744 GCA_026826555.1 Tolypeutes matacus | reverse complement strand
GAACTATGGACTAGAGTGGACTTGATGGTATTCTCTTGCTCACATATGGTGATTCTTGCAATGCAAGAAATTATAACAATGAGGTGGAGCCAGTGGCCACTTGACAGTTTTTTGGGTAGGGAGGGGATGAGCAGTTGAAATACAGGGGTTTCTTTGGGAGTTGGAGGTTGTCCTGAGTACTGTTGTGGCAATGGATGTAGGCCATTTTAAATCAGCACACACCACTCAGAACTGAGTGGGAGAGAGTGTGGTCTACAGTGTGAACTGTGGTCTATGGTTGGTGGCAAGGCTCCAGGATGTGTAAGTTCATTGAGGTTGGTGGGCCACACTGTGGGAGATGTTTGTGTGGGATGTGGTGGGAGGTGTGGGAGATGGGCAACATGGGAATCCCAGTGGGTTCCGTGTAATATTTTAGGTAATCTAAGCACCTCTTAAAAAAAAAAATATATATATATATATAAATAACATTTTTGTAAGCAAAAAAAAAAAAAAAATGAGCCAACAGAAGTATTGGAAAGAATGTCATTTAAATTGGATAAAATAATTATATTGAACATGAATATACCTCATAAATAAACTGGAAATGATCCTTGAAAAAAATAAATAAATAATGGAATTTTTATATGATCATTGGTCATTTGTATTTCTTATTTTGGAGAATTGCCAAACATTTTGCCCTAGAAGCCAAAAGCGTAGAGTTGCTATTCTGCCTTTTCTGTTTCATTTGAAAAAAATAAAGGCATTTAAACAAAGGAGGAGGGGATGTAGCCTGGGAAAAGGATTGTAGGAAGATGGTAGAGTGACACGCTCCAGGACTCAGCCCCTCCACTAGAAAAACTATTAAATAGGCAGGAACTGTTTCAAACTAATATTTTGAAATTCTACAGCATCCAGGGAAGAGTGAGAGGAAGAAGCTGATAAATTATAGTAAAGAACAGTAAATTGCTCTCTCTGCACAGTAGCTACCAGCACCCAACATCCACTCTTGTTACATGCAGGCCACCATGGGGTACAGTCCCTGGCTACCTTACTGGTGACAGAAAGGGACATAAAAATCCTTTTTCCCAAGACTGGGGTGGGCATGGCTGATCATTGATAATGGTTTTTGACTAGCAATTTCAGATAACTGGGGGCCTGGCTCTGAGGGTGGGCATTGTTTCAACCTACCCTGGACCAGGGCCACAGAAAAAGTCTCTATGATTCCTCAGGGCTGTGGAGGACAGTTAGTTGAAGGGCTGGATTTCCTGGGCAGGACAAGAAAGCTGTTTTAGGGAGCCATAAAAAAGCTCTTGGCACCTTTTCTGAGCCCCTCCCCAGGACTGGTGCCCCTTTGTGGTCTTAGGCCCTGTTTAGGCTAGGAAAGACAGCCTTTGAAAAGTCCCCCCAGAATTTGTTCTCTAAGCAAAAGCAGCTTGAGACAAAGGAGTGTAAGAATCTATAGAGGTGGACAATCTGGGGCAAAAGCTTGATGGCTACAAATACCCAGGAGAAGGGCGGCTCTCTTTTGGGAAGCAGAGGGGACAACCAAACTCCTGTAAACAGAGGATCTCTAAAACAAGTAAAAAGTAAGTGCCCAGGACAAGGTACAGGCACAAAAAGACAGAGAAAAGCTTATAGAGTGGATTACCTTGGACGGACCTTCCAGATAGAGCTGAAACTCAATACAATCTTTGTCTTATCATCAGCTAGTTACAAAAATAAGAAACAGACCTCTCAGGGAATAAATCCCAAAGTTACATATCAAGCTATTACATGTATAGTACATGTACAATGTGAAACAAAGAATACAAGACAAACAAAGAAACAGAAAATTATGGCCATCCAAAAGAAGTGGATAAAATTCTCAAAAACAACAATGAAGAGGTCCAGAATGTGGATTTACCAGACAAAGCCTTTTAAAAAATGATCATCTTAAAAATGCTAAAGAAAACAAAGGAAAACACAAAGAAAGAACAAGAGGATATCAGGAAAACAACCAATGTGCAATATGAGAATCTTAGTAAAGAGATAAAAGATTTAAAAGTAACCAACCAGATGTGAATATTCTCGCTGTCCTGATTTTGTGATAATCAGGGTAGGTTAAACATTTGCCATATTAGAAATGATGCATGTGTCCCCAGACATAGTTTTTCTCCCTAGGTCTGGTTTTTAGGATGTTGGTGATAAACCAAGCCTGACTTATTATATAACCATCTTATATGGGAAAAGACTGTAACTTTGGGTATCTTTGGTTAACCTTAAGAGATATAGCAGGGGGACGGATGTGGCTCGGGTGGTTGGGCATCCATCTCCTATATGGAGGGACCTGGGTTTGATCCCTGGGACCTCCCGGTATAAATTTTAAAAAAAGAAAAATATAAAAGGCACATGGGCCACCAGGTCCCACGAGCTAATATGCTGCCAGGCCCCACGAGTGGATGAGCCTCCAGGCCCCGCGAGCCATGCAGCAAGATGATGATGTAACAGAAGAGTGACACAAGGGAAAGCCAAGATGAGATGCACCAAAAAACCAGGAACTAAGGTGGTGCAAGTGGTAGGATGCCTCTCTCCCACATTGGAGAGTCCATGGATCAAATCCCAGTGAAGACAGGAGGAGAGGATGAGAAGAGAGGGCAGGAAATGGACACAGAGAGTTGCCTAGCAAGTGGACACAGAAACAGCAAAAACGGGGGGTGTGTATCTAAAAATGGATGAAAGTAAATAAATAAATAAATCCTTAAAAAAGTGTATAGGGGAGGAAGATACAGACTATAGTTAGTAGTAATACTTTGATGATACTATTTCAAACATTTTTAACAAATGTTTCACAACTATGCAGGGGGGGTTGTGTGGGAGAGTGATGTGTGGGAGCCCTGTATGATGTTATAAATGTTTGTTTTGTAAGATAACGATGTTTACTGAACACTTAGAGTCTATGTATTTTCTTTATTTTACTCACCAAAACCTGGCTTAAAACCTGCAGAGGACAGGCTGCAGGGAAATTGGTGAATAGCAGCAGCCTGAGAAGATCCATAGGGGTCTAGGAGAGAAGACTGTTTTTCCATGTTTATTTTTGTTTTGTGATCCTTTTTTTGCCTTCTACCTCTTTTTTTTAAAACGAGCAGCTAGTGCCTTGTTTTCTTGTTGTTTTGTTTCCCCTTCCTTTGTTTCTTTCTTTTTTTTTTCTTTTCCTACCAACTTTCTTTACCTACGCTACATCTTCTCTCTCCTTCATCTTTATATTTTCTGTTTCTGTTGTTATTCTTTTATTCTACCTCTTTTTACTTGGTCTTTAATTTTTCTTTTCTCATTTCTCTCTCCTTCCTACTTTCTCTGTTTTTTTCTATTTTACTTCTTTTTTTCTTTCTTTCTGTCTTTAACTTTTTCTTTTTCTTTTCCCCTCTTCTTATCATTCCAATCTTTAAGTCATTCTATACTTTTCTCTATTCTTTTGATTGTTTCATTGTTTCTATTCCACTTTTCTAATCTTATTTATCTCTACTTCTTACTTGGGTTAATTATTCAATATCCTAGATCTTGTATGGTCCCTCTCCTACCTTTTACTATTATCACTACTATTATTCCTTTTCTCTTCCTGTCTCTTCCCATTTCTCTGGCCCTAAATTTCTCTTCAAGGGACCATAGACAAAAGCAAAGAAATAGAACAAGAAGAACAAAGTGTCAAAGGAAACTTCACCACACTAAAAAACAACAAAATAAAACCATAGGGTAGAGAGAGAAGCTAATCAATGAAAAAATCCATCAAGATAAACAGATACCTAGACACAAATAAAAAATTACAAGCCATACTAAGATATAGGAAGACGGCCCATCCCAATGAGCAAACTAAAAACCAGGAGGAGATGCAGAGCATGGAACAAATGTCAGAGCTGTACAAACAAATATAATGAATCAAGTTAATCCAGTGAAAGAAGAGATTAAGTATATTAAGAAGACCCTTGGAGAATATACTGAAGAAATTGTAGACATACACAAAAAGATAATGGATATGATAGAGATGAATGGCACAAATCAAGAAATCAGAAATACACTGGAAGCACATAACAGCAGAATTGAACAGGCAGAGAAAAGAATTAGCGATGTGGAAGACAGTACATCTGAAATAAAAAAGAGACTAGAACAGATATATAAAAAGAGAAAAAATCCAGCAGAGACTTAGGGATTTGAACAACATGAAATGCACAAACATACACATTATAGGCATCTCTGAGGGAGAAGAGAAGGGAAAGGGGACAGAGGGAGTGTTGGAGGAAAAATGGCTGAAAACTTCCCAACCTTATTGAAGGAGATGGACATACATGTCCAGGAAGCACAACACACCCCAAACAGTATAAATCCCAATAGGCCTACTCCAAGATACATCCTTGTCAAATTATCCAATGCTCAAGACAAAGAGAGAATACTGAAAGGACCAAGAGAAAAGAGAAAAATCACATACAAGGTAGCTCAATAAGGTTAAGTGTTGATTTCTCATCTGAAACCATGAAGGCAAGAAGGCAGTGCAAATACATAGTTAAGGGGCTAAAAGAAAAAATCTTCCATCCAAGAAATCTCTATCCAACAAAGATGGCATTCAAAAATGATGGAGAGTTCAAAATATTCACAGATAAACAGAAATTAAGAGAATATACCAATAAGAAACCTGCACTTCAAGAAATACTAAAGAAAGTTTTACAAGTTGAAAGGAAAAAACAAGGGAGAGAGAGTTGGAGGAGAGTTTAAAACAACTAAAAAGACAAAAACAGAAACAAAACAACATATGACATACATTAACCCAAAGAAAATATGGCTGAAATAAGAAATTCATTGCGAGTAATAATATTGAATGTTAATGGATTAAATTCACCACTCAAGAGTCACAGATTGGCAGAATAGAAAAGGAAATATGACCCATCTATATACTGTCTACAAGAAATGCACCTTAGACCCAGGGATGCAAGGAGGCTGGAAGTGAGTGGTTGTAAAATAATTTTACAACCAAACAATAACTGAAAAAGGGCAGGAGTAACTATACTAATATCAGACTAAATAAACTTAAGTGCAAAACTATAGTAGGAGACAAAGATGGACAGTATATATTAATAAAAGGGGTAATCTTTCAGGAAGAAAGAATAATCATAAACATTTATGCACCTACCCAGGGTGCCTCAATATACATGAGGCAAACAATGGGAAAACTAAGTGGAGAAATAGATGGGGGACTTTATAGTGGGGGACTTTAATACACCATTATCACTATTACACAGAACATCTCGACAGAGAATCAATAAAGAAACAAAAACTTTGAATAACATATTAGAGGATCTGGACCTAATAGACATATACAGAACACTGCACCCAAATACAGTGGGATATACATTCTTCTTAAGTGCACATGGACCATTGTTTAAGATATACCACATGCTAGGTCACAGAACAACACTCAGTGATTTGAGAAAAATTGAAATTATACAAAGTAATTTCTCTGACCACAATGGAATGAAGCTGGAAATTAGTAAGGGGCATAGAACCAGATTAGGCACAAAGATATAGAAGTTAAAAAAACACTCTTAGACAATCAGTGGGTCAAGAAGGAAATCTCAAAAGAAATCAGTAACTACCTTGAAACAAATGAAAATGACAACATGACATATCAAAACCTATGGGATGCAGCAAAAGCTGTACTGAGAGGGAAATTCTTAGCAATAAATGCCTATATCAAAAAAGAAGAGAGTTAAAATCAAAGACCTAACTGCACACCTGGAGGAATTATAAAAGCAAAACAAATTAACCCCAAAGGAAGTTGAAAGAAGTACTTGCCACGGGGCCCTGCTTTGGAGTTTGTGCTCCTGAGAATGATAGAGTTGGACTCAGTTTTGGCTTCCCTACACATGGCTTATCTGTCACTTCTAGTTGAAGCTATAATTGGTGCTGGAGTTGGTAGGTGTATGTTCAAGTGACTTAAATCTTTGGGTTGTCTGTGTGCCAGTTAGACCCTGAGCCTCAGCAGAGTTGCAACACCTGCTCTCCAGTTCATTGGAATCACCTAGGACAACTAACAAGGAGGTGCAAATGGACAACCACCATAACAAGGAAACAAGAGAGCCTACAACTGCAAGCAAGAGAATCCCATCCATTGTCTGTGTAGGATCGAAACCCCCTCTCAATTAGAGTTGGAGTGGACATCACCAATCCAGAATCCTCAGGATTGGGGAATGAAATATGGACTAGAGTGGATTTACTAGTATTCTACTATAGACTTATTGTGATTCTACAAATGGAAGAAATTGCAACATTGATGTGGAGGCAGTGGCCCTGGAAGCTCTGAGGACAAGGAAAGTGAAAAACAGGTGTAATACGGAGGTATTTCTGGGACTTGGGAATCATCCTGAATGGCTTTGCAATGACAGATATAGGCCATTATATTATCTTCCCATAACCTACAGAATTGTATGGGAGAGAGTGTAAACTACAATGTAAACTCTAATCAATGCTCAGTGACAATGCCTCAAAATGCATTTATTAATTACAATGAATGTACCACACAAATGAAGGATAGTGTTTATGTGGGAAAATGTGGGAGGAATGGGGAGCAGGGCATATGGGAATCCCTATGTTTTTTATATAACATTTATGTAATCTAAGTATTTTTTTTTAAATAAAAAAAAAATTAAAAAACAAAACAAAACCAAAGATTAGAGCATAATTAATGAAATTGAAAACAAGAAAGTGTGGGAACCCTCTGATCTTTCATCTAAGAAATAGCTTGGAGGCCTGTTTTCTCTGCCCACACAGAGAAATTACCACCCTTGCTTATTGTATCTCCCTTATCTCCCACCTTATCTCCTAAGTATATCACTAAATGTTTCTGTAATCCTGCTTCCTCATTATTAGCCTGGAATTATTATGAGATTATTTATACCCCTCACATGCTGCCATACTTGCCTGATCCCCCTGCACCTGCACCTGAAGTTGACTGTGCAAAAATCCTGGATAAAAGGCATGTTGGGGATCAGCTTGGGAGAATAGCTTCTTCAGCTGCTCTCTCCCTGACCTCTCTTAACCTCTGTGTTAAGAGTAATTTCATTGCACCATCATGAGCTCTGCTGAACAGACCCCCGCAAGACTTTGCAGGAAGGATTCCTGCAAGTGGTGACCCCAACATAACTCAGACCAGTGGCAGAATCAGCACATCAAAGGGACAAAATTTATCCAGATAACTCATCATCCCAAGGTAAGGGAATAGCAAAGCCCGCTCAGGACATTTGCCTACATGTCAAGAATTCAATGAGGGGTATTATCTATTTCATCATGTGTTCAGGACTCTCAAAAGAGCAAAAAGTTTTTGTTAAAATCATTCACAATTACTAAAGGCAGCTTAACTGTCTGGTAAAAGAAACTCAACTATTCACTTTATTAAAGTTAGTCTGAAATTTCTGCCCATGGTTTCCTGACAGAATATTAGACTTAGAATTATGGGAGCAAGTAGGAAAAAATCTAAAAAGAAAATATGAGCAGGGAGAGAAAATTCCTGCCTCTGCTATTGTAACCTGGAGCCTAGTAAAAATAGCTTTATGCCCACTTTACACCCCTTCCCAGCCTACTACTCCTCCAGAGGAGTCCCCACCCTAAAGTCCTATAGCTTTAGACAAAGAGGAAGCTCTGTTTCCTCCTCCCTTTCCACCTCCTTCCCCAGCTCCTCTTAAGAAATCCACAATTCTTAAGGAAGAAGAAACTTTACTCCTGCTTCCTTCTCCTCCACCCTCAGTCTTCTTTGAAACTCAGACACGTTGCCCTGCTATGAAAGAATGCTTAAAAGAAGCTGTAGAGGCTGAAGAGTGCCACACTTTCCCAGTGGCTCCCCAAAATGGACAGCCACAGCATGAATCACTTCCCTATACAGTCCTTAAAGAGCTATGGAGAAATATTAATCAAAATGAACTTCACAGTTCCTTTACTAAGGGGATTTTAGACTCCATTGCTAATGGCTATCAAATATGCCTCTGGATTGGAAGGTTCTTGTAAAAACTATTGTTGCCACAAAACACTTTAGTGTGTGGCAACTAGAATATCAAAAAGGCTGCACTAAACAAGCTGAAGTGCTGAATAAAGCCATTATCAATGAAATCATGCTTGTAAGAAAACATTCTGCCCAAAAGGTTAACTAAGATAAAGAAAACATTCCAGCAGCTGCTCTGTAAACCCCCTACTGCCTATATGATAATGTGGCTGTGGGCTGGTGGGGGTATAAAATTAAACAGCTGGAAGAGTAGGAAAACTTGGCAGCACCGTTTCAAAAAGAATCTCAAAAGCAGTAAAATCAAAGATGTATGTTTCTATTGATGTAACTCATTTTATGTTTGTATATTTGTTCAGTGTCAGTATATATTTTGATACCTCCAGATGGTAATACTAAATTGATAAGTGAAAATTATTAAAAGAGCTCTATTCAAATGGCCAAAAATTCAATAAGTGCTTATATTAATAAATAAATATGGATAATAAAAATAGTTATAACCAAATTGAATCATTATTTTGACAAATTTGTTTAGTGTTGATGGTAAATGTAGGTTGTAAAAGGTTTACTTGAAAACAGTTTCCAAAATCATTTGGTAACAAGTATAGAAAGTATGTAGAATGTGTTTTTATTATTAAGGAAAAAGAAAGTAATTTTGTCCTGAGATAAAATGATTGGTTATTAAGAAAGAGCAAAATGTGGAACAAAACCTAAATGAATACAGAAAGTGCAGAAGGTGTGTGGAAAAGGATTTTTTTGTGGTCAGAGTTAAGTAAGACTTGATGGATTTATTTATAAAGTTTTATAGGCTTTAGTAGCAAGTAGTACACTGATACAAAGTTAAAATTTTGTCCTTTCTCAAAGGTTCTTAAATCATTGGTCTGTTTTAATAAAGGTTTATAAAGAATTTTTCTCCTGAATAATCAGTATTTTAAAAAATACGTCTGTTTTATCAAGATAGTGTCTTATACTTTAACCATATCGTTTCCTTAGAAAACAGTCATCACTTTTAGAAAAACATAATGTTCAAACCTGCTTCTCAAAATCAAATCCTGAAAAGTAGCTTTTTATTTCAAATTAGTGCAAAAGATTTGTTCTCTCACCTTGAAAAAGGTAAAGCAATAAAATAGCTAAGTTTATTTAATATATAATAGTTTGAATGGAAGGTGTTTAAAATTGTTATAAAATTAAAAGGAGATTCTTTAATCCTCTGCTAATTAAAGTTGTACAAATAAAAGCTTCATAGGAATACTTAAAAGGTGTATAAAATTCCTAAAAATTTAACATTTATATATCACAAAAGCTACCTCTCTGCCTAAAAATCAAAAGATGGATGCTTTAACTCATGTTCATCTAATTTTACCCCACTGCTGCTCAAAAAGCAGTTCTATAGCTCCATAAAGAGAGCAGCCATAAGGGGCTGCCAGGGGTAGTGCATAACAGTAAGTTATGGTAAATTAAAATAACACCACTGCAGTATGCAGCAGTCCCAAATATTGCTAGTTTGTTGAAAAAAATTAATATCTAGTTATGTCACTATCACTTTGTTTTGAAACTTGCTAAGGCTTTCTTTAGTATCTCCTTAAACAAGTCAAGCCAGCCCTCATTCCCCTTCCTATTAAAAAAACAGCAATAAACTAAGTTTAAATTCAACACTGTGAGTTACAGCCACAGTTGCAATTAAAATGCTAACAGCAAAACAAATATGAGTATTAAGATTACAAGTTAATGTGCTGCACCACAGCCCAAATAAAATAATAATAATAATAACAACAATAATTTGTTGTTACCTATGCCTCAACCTATACAAAATAAAGAAAATAAATTCATTTTAATCATGCTACTAGCCTATATAACCTCAATAGTTAGGAATCTTAACCTATAAGAAATAGAAGTTTATTCATTAGATGTCTACTAGTTAAAAGTCTTACTATTATTTGTTGTTATATAATCTACTATAATTATGAATTTTGTATAAAATGCTTAAATGCTAATCAAAACTTTAACAATACATTATGTACTTAAGTAATTTAATAACTTATAAATTACACATAAATATATATTATTAAATGTATATGTAAATCCCTTCGAGTTTAAACAATCCTAAAACTGAATGTATTTAAAAAAATTTTAGTAAGAATTAGTCAGACCTAAAAGTGAAACATCATGCAAAAAACTTTGTTAATCAACAAACCAATGCCTTGCTAGTCAGCACTTTTTCATACTTCGGGGAAAATAATTAGAACTAAAACAGTGGGCACATCAGAGATATTTTATAACACATAAAAACAAATAAAGGGCATTCCAAAAAGTGTTGTGTTCCTCCCTAAGAAAGCTGGCCACTTTCTTAAGGACAAATGCATAACACTTAGAATGTACTGCCCAGAGTGTTGTGTACCTTCCTGAAGAGCCTGGCCACTTCCTCAGGAATTAACACAGTGCTCACAAGTTGGCATATATAATATCAAGTTCATTAATCCTGAACAGAGTAAAAAAGATAGTACCGAATCAAACCAATTAAAGTCCCACCCTAAGAAGAAATGCTCTACACAAGTGTTTTCAATCAAAACTCTAGTATCAGCTACTAATTCAAAACTTCCCAACCAAAAGCTAGAAGTTAGTGAGTTTGTATGTAAAACTGCTCTATTTATCTATCATTCTATAACTCTGTTCAATATTAATTTAATCTTTTAAATAATTATGTTATTCTTGTTTCTCACTCTAATTATCAGTATAAACTTATTAAACTAAATATACATATTAGTATTTATCTTGTATCTATCCAAGACTCTAGCCAAAAATGAGCCAGGTATATCAGTGTGTCCCCCAGTTTAGTAAGCATGTAAATGCATGTATACATAACATAAAAGATTGAAATATAACAGTTAAACTCCTGTTTATAAACAATCCTTCACTTATTTTATATTCTTTCAATTATTAATAAAAGTTCACTAACTAAATATCAATAAAAAGTCCTGCCACAAAAAAATGCTCAATAGCCCTAGCACTATATACTTTAAAATTTTTAAATTGTAATAAAAACAGTCTCTCAACAGCTGAAAAACATTTCTTCTCTCATCAGGAGAGTCATCAAATACAAACTAAAATTCTGTACAAGGAAATGTTGGGGCATAGATTGTGGAAAGGACCCTGTAACCTCATAACATGGGGGAGAGGGTATGCTTGTGTGCTTACTCCAACAGACCCCAGGTAGCTGCCAGCTAAAACCATGAACCTATATCATGAGCTGGAAGAAGCCACCCTTTGACCCAACTTCACAGATGGAAAAGATAACAATGGAGGAAAAGAGGAACTCGTGGACCCAATCATTCTGGAACACTATCCAAACTCAGGAAGTAACTTGAGGAAAACTTAATTAAACCTAAAAGAGTCATTGGTATGCATTTTACTTTCATTATTTCAGCCATTATCATAGCTGCCACTGCCACCACTGTGGCAGTTGCCTTAACAGAATCTGTTCAAACTTCTCATGCTGTTAATCAAATTATGACCAATGTCACTGATGAACTTTTAACACAAACTCATATCGATAATAATATTCTTACCAAATTTGATGCTTTAGAAGCATCTATCCTCTGGATAGGTGAAAAACAAAAAGTTCTGCTTACCAGGCAAGATTTGCAGTGCAACTGGGAACATGTTAAAATTAGTGTCACCCCTTTGCCTTGGAATAGCTCCCAGTTTTCTTGGGAACAAATTAAAACTCATCTTCAAGGAGCCGTCTCCTCTCATATACAGGGAGAAGGACTGGCTCTCCTGCAACGCCTGGAACATCCACTATCTCAAATACAACTTCTTGCTCAGCAAAACGTGTTTCAAACACTTAATGATAATTTACAGTGGTTAAATCCCTCAAATTGGTTTCATGGCCTAAATATACGAATCTGTATAATATCTCTCATCAGAATAATCATGCTTCTTGTTTTATTATCAATTATTATGTTAATCTGCCAGGCCCTTTCTCGAGCTCATCATGCTGAACAGAAAATCATCGCCCTGGCCACTGCTTCATCTCTTTCACCTCCCACATCCAGAAATCAAGAACAAAGAAACAAAAGGGCAGGAGACTTGAGGGCCCTTTGGTTAAAACAGCCTTGAATTAATTTTTTGCCCCAAGATCTTCTTTCCCTCCTTCTCACCTACCTATCTATTGGTCTGACTCCGTGATCCTTTTTCTTCCTGCACACAGTTTTTTTTGGTTTCCCCACTTCCTGTTGTCCTATTGTAACCTGGAGGTGTCCTGTACACGTCCCACTCTTAGAGTTGCCTTGTGCCATGGGCCTGGCATCCATAGGTTGAGTAGGCCTTCTGAGAGCTGGTGTCGAACTGTCTGTCTCCTGCCCAATGCTTTGTGCTGGACCCTTTCTGCATTAGAAATTTGGATTCCCTGAAACCAGTGACCAGAGTTGGGGCCCCACCTATGGGCAAGGAAGTCCCAAGGCTGGTGCTGGGTGTGGAGGCCATGGAGGCATAAACTGTCAAAGAACACTTCACCCTGCTTGGCCCTGGATGGCTGGAAGCCAGAGATGGATAAGATTCTTCAGGGAAGGAACAACCTAAGACAGGCACAGTCACAGAGGGGCCATCAGGAGAGAATTTGAGGGCCTACAGAGGTAGGACACTGACCCTCAACCCTCCCAAGGGAGCTCTATTAACACCATGGCTACTTTGTTTCCTATGCATAGCCCAGTTCAGAACCCAGATAGCAGACAGTGACCTGGCCTTGCTATTACTATCAAAATTTGTCTCCCATTGATTTACTTTGAACTATCAGGAAGGGGGCAGTTTTATAAAGGACTGTGTCAGGAAATGTTTCCCTCTTCTTTATTTCTTATTTAAACAGAAAAGTGGGAACTGTCTGATTTTTACATCTAAGAAATAGCTTGAAGGCCTGTTTTCTCTGCCCACACAGAGAAATCACCACTCCTGCTTATCCTACCTTCCTTATCTCCCACCTTATCTCCTAAGTATATCACTAAATGTTTCTGTAATCCTGCTTCCCTACTGTCAGCCTGGAATTATTATGAGATTATTTATACCCCTCACAGTGCTGCCATACCAGCCTGATGCCCCTGCACCTGCACCCTGAAGTTGACTGTGAAAAAATCCTGAATAAAAAGCATGCTGGGGATCAGATTGGGAGAATAGCTTCTTCAGCTGTTCTCCCCCGACCTCTCTCAATCTCCATGTTAAGAGTAATTTCATTGCACCATCACGGGCTCTGCTGGACAGACCCTTGCAAGACTTTGCAGGACGGATTCCTGCAAGAAGTAAGCAAAACCAAAAGCTGGTTCTTCAAAAAGATCAATAAAGCTGACAAACCCTTAGCTAGACTAACAAAGAAAAAAAAGAGAGAAGATGCAAATACACAAAATGAAAAACAAGGAAGGTCATATCACCACTAACCCCACAGAAATAAAGAATATCATAAGAGGATACTTTGAAAAATTGTATGCCAAAAAGATGGATAATTTAGAGGAAATGAATCAATTCCTAGAAACATACAAGCAGCCTACATTGATGAAAGAAGAAATTGATGAACTCAACAGACAAGTCACAAGTAATGAAATAGAATCTGTCATCAAAAACCTCCCAAATAAGAAGAGTCCAGGACCAGACTGCTTCACAGGTGAATACTAACAAATGTTCCAGAAAGAGCTAACACCAATCCTGCTTAAACTCTTCAAAAAAAAGGAAGTATAAGGAACATTGCCTAACTCATTCTATGATGCCAACATTACCCTAATACCAAAGCCAAACAAATTGCCACAAGAAAGGAAAATTACAGACCAATTTCTCTAATAAACCTAGATGCTAAAATCCTCAATAAAATACTTGCTAAATGTCTTCAACAGCATATGATGAATTATACATCATTACCAAGTGGGTTTCATCCCTGGTATACAAAGATGTTTCCAATCAATGGAAAACCAATCAATGTTATACACCACATAAACAGATTGAAAGGGAAAAAATGATATGATCATCTCTACAGATGCAGAAAAAGCATTTGACAAAATATAGCACCCTTTCCTGATAAAAACACTACAAAAGATTGGAATAGAAGGAAACTTCCTCAACATGATAAAGGGTATATATGAAAAACACAAAGCTAACATTATATTCAATGGTGAACCTGAAAGTTTCCCTGTAAGATTGGGAACAAGAAAAGGATGCTCACTATCACAGCTCTTATTTAACATTGTGTTAGAAGTACTTGCTCGAGCATTGAGGCAAGAAAAAGATATAAAAAGCATCCAAATTGGAAAGGAAGAAATGAAAACTTCACAATTTGCAGACAACACGATAGTATACATAGAAGGCCTTGAGAAATAGAAAACAAAGCTTCTAGAGCTTATAAATGAGTTCAGTAAAGTTGCAGATTATAAGATCAATGTGCAAAAATCAGTAGCATTTCTGTACACCAATAATGAGCAATCTGAGGAGGAAATCAAGAAAAAAATCCCATTTACAATAGCAACTAAAAGAATCAAATACCCAGGAATAAATTTAACTAAAGATGTAAATGACTTACATGCAGAAAATTACACAACACTGTTAAAGGAAATCAAAGAAGACTTAAATAAATGGAAAATATTCCCTGTTCATGGTTAGGAAGACTAAACATCATTAATATGTCTATCCTTTCCAAACTGATCTACAGATTTAACACAATCTCAATAAAATTCACCACAGCATTTTTTACTGAATTGGAAAAATCTAGCTATGAAATTTATTTGGAAGGGTAAGAGGCCCCAAATAGCCAAAGACATACTGAAAAAGAAAAATGAAGTCTGAGGAATCACACTACATGATTTTAAAATATAATATAAAGCTACAGTGGTCAAAATTGTATGGTATTGGCACAAGCATAGACATACTATGTCTATAGATATAGACAAATTGAAAGATCTGATAAGATCCTCGCATATACAGTCACCTGATATTTGACATGCCACCAAGGCCACTCAACTGGGAGAGAATGGCCTCATTAACAAATGGTGCTTGAAGAACTGGATATCCATATTCAAAAGAATAAGAGAGGAACACCACCTCACACCCTATACAAAAATTAACTCAAGATGGATTAAAGATCTAAATATAAAAGCCAAGACCATAAAGATCCAGGAAGATAATGTAGGGAATCATCTACAGGATCTTGTAATAGGAAATGGTTTCATGAACTTCACACCAAAAGCACGAACAGCAAAAGAAAAAATAGATAATGGGACTTCCTCAAAATTGAAAATGTTTGCACCTCAAAGGAGTGTGTCAAGAAAGTGAAAAGGCAACCTACCCAATGGGAGAAAATATTTGGTAACCATATATCTGATAGGAGCCTAATACCCAACATATATAAAGAAATCCTACACCTTGAAAATAAAAAGACAACCCATTTAAAAATAGTCAAGGGATCTGAACAGATCCTTTGAATAGGAATAGATTCCTCTCCAAAGAAGAAATACAAATGGCTAAAAAGCACATGAAAAGATGCTCAACATCACTAGCTATTAGGGAAATGCAAATCAAAACTACAATGAGATATCATTTTACACCCATTAGAATGGCAGCTATTAAAAAACCAGAGGACTACAAGTGTTGGAGAGGATGTTGAAGAACAGGCACCCTCATCCACTGTTGGTGGGAATGTAGAATGGTGCTGCCATTGTGGAATACAGTTTTTCAGTTCCTCACAAAACTAACTATAGATCTGCTATATGATCCAGGAATTCCACTGCTGGATAAATACCCAGAAGAATTGAAAGCAGGGACATGAATAGATATATGCACACCAATGTTCATATCGGCATCATTCACTATTGCCAAAAGTTGGAATCAACCCAACTGCCCATCAACATATGAATTGATAAAACAAAATATGATATATACATATAATGGAATGTTACTCAGCTGTAAGAAGGAATATAGTACTAACACACAGGATAACATGGATGAATCTTGAGGACCTTATGTTGAGTGAAGCAAGTCAGACATTGAAGGACAAATATTACATGACCTTACTGGTATGAACTAAGCAAACTGAGTGGATTTACAGAGTTACAGTCTAGAAGATAGGTTTACAGGAAATAGAAAGGGAGAAGAAGGTTGTGAGCCAATGCTCATATGGGCAAAATCTATGACAAGGTGGAAGTGGATAGATTTGCAATGAAGGGATATGACAGGGGTGTAGTGATAATATTGGGTTGGGTGGTGCAGTTTTGATGGCGAGGTAGGGTGGGGAGGGTGATTTGGACAGTCTATGGAACTGGGGGGAGGGTTGTTGGAGGGAGCAGGTGAACACTGGGTATTGGCGGGTACCTGCTTGAAATAAAAATGTTGGGAAAGCTCCTTTGGCAATATGACAAGGAAGCGTTACTGGTTTAAAGTGTTCGATGGAGGAGGAGGGCATTTGTGACAGGGAGCATCTGGGGCAGGATTCTAGGGAGTGCGTGAGTGATCATTTTGTCACTGTGTGATGTATCAGTGAATGGAGACCCACATAATGTTCTCAAATAGAGGAATGGGAGTCTGGAGAGCATGGGTAGTGCCTAAAAGGGGAGGACAGACCAATGTGTCAACCACTCAGTGTTGTTGCAAGTAACTACGAATCTTGTCCTTCAAGGAGTAAAGCCTGGTGGTCACGTGAGCCCCAAGGGGAAGGGGAGGGAAGATTAGAATAGATGGAACAGGGAGTATATTGGGGGCAATGGAAGTGTTCTACATGATTTTGCAATGATGGATACAGGCCGTGTTAAATTTCATTAAAAATGTATAAAAGTGTATGGTCCAAAATGTAAACCATAATGTAAACCACTGAACATGTTTAGTAGCTATTTTCAATATTTGTACATCAGTTGTAACAAATGTATCATCCACATATAAAAAGGTTATTAATATGGGAAGGGGGAAGGGGGGAATGTTGGGTAAATGGAAGTCCCCTGTATTATGTATGTGACTTTACTGTGACCTAAAACTTCTGTGAAGACAAAATGAAAAAAATTAAGACACTAGGAGAAAAAATGGAAGAAATATCACTGTACATACAGGACAAGAGATCTTGCAGTGATGAAAGGCAAAATGTCAAAAAAAATTAATATTTTTTATTACTTTTTAATATCCCAATTGTTTGATTTTATTTTAAGTTTTTTAATTTTTTTCTGTATTTTATTTCTTGTGTTTAAAACTATCATTTCATT
The DNA here is from genome assembly GCA_026826555.1 of Tolypeutes matacus. Classification (NCBI taxonomy): domain Eukaryota; kingdom Metazoa; phylum Chordata; class Mammalia; order Cingulata; family Chlamyphoridae; genus Tolypeutes; species Tolypeutes matacus. The sequence goes on along the minus strand of JAKSZT010053779.1, from coordinate 13,225,530 downwards.
TTCTTATAAATTGTATTTGGCTATTTTATTGGCTTCAGTTTTGAAGTAGTTTTGGATAATAGAAAGGTTACAACTGTGGCAGGGGAAGACCATTGGTGTGGGATGTAAGTGATGGGGGATACATGGAAGGAAGTTCACCTAGGCTTACATATAAGGCATATAAATGTGTTCAAATGTTCATGAGGCATTGCCACAGTGGGTGGAGATGCACACAATAACCAAAATGAATATCAAATTCCCATCCTGGGGAGCTCTGCCATAATCTCTAATGGAACAGCAACAATACCCCAAGTAGAGAGGCAATGGCTAGTGGAGGATGGCCCATTGATGGGCCCTTCATATTGATGTCTATGCTTATGACACTTTACTCTTGAAATTGAAACTTAACTTAGTGTTGTAGGGTGCCTAAGAGTTACCTACTGGGAGCCTCCTTGTTGCTCAAATGTGATCTCTCTCTAAGCCAAATAAATGCAATAACTTCCTCACAGCATGGGACATGATTCCTGGGGATAAGCCTCCCTGGCACTGAGGGATTGCTACCAAGTACCAACAAGCAATGCAACTGGAAGAAAAGAAAGACCTTGACCAAAAGGGGGAAAATGTTAAGACAAATGTGTTTACATGGCTAAGAGATTTCAAAGTGAGTTCGGAGGTCATTCCAGAGGTAATGTTTATGCACATCAGCAAGATCTCATTGACATCCAAAGTAGATACTACCCCAAATAGCAGAGCTCCTGAGGTATCTGAAAACATCCAGACACAATAGTCATGGCACATAGTTCAGGAGTTTGGTCCCTTGCCAGTGGGCCCCACTTTTAAATTTATGCTCCCCAGTGTGACAGAGTTGGACTCAGTTGTGGTTTTCCTACACATAGCTCTTCTGTCCTTCTATTTGAACTTATAGTCAATACTAAATTTGGTATGTGTACATCCAAGAGACAATCTTTGGGCTGTCCATCTGCCAGCTGGGCCTTGAATCTCAACGGAGCTGCAATACCTACTCTCCAGTTCATTGGACTCACCCAGGACAATTAACAAGGAGGAGATGAAGGATAGCCAACATACCAAGTAACCAAGAATGTCTACAACTGCAAGCAAGAGAGTCCCATCCATCAGCAATATGGGATCAAAGCCCTCCCTCAACTAAAGGTGGTGTGGGCCTCACCATCCCAGAATCCTCAGGATTCGGGAATGAACTATAGACTAAAGTAGACTTACTAGTATTCTACTATAGACTTTTTGTGATTCTAGCAATGGAAGAAGTATCATTGATGTGGAGGCAGTGGCCACTGGGGTTCTGAAGGCAAAGAGAGAGAAAAACAGGTGTAATATGGGGTCATTTTCAGGACTTGGGAATCATCCTAAATGACATTACAACAAAAGATACAGGCCAATATATATCTTGACATGACCTACAGAATTGAGTGGGAGAAAGTGTACACTACAATGTAAACTATAATCCATGCTTAGTGGTAATGCCCCAAAATGTGTTTATCAATTGCAATGAATGTACCACACTAATGAAAGATGTTGCAAGATGTGGGAGGTGTGGGGAGAAAGGCATATGGGAATCCCCTATACATTCTCTGTACATTTATGTAATCTAAGTATCTTTTAAAAAATTAAAAAAATTAAAATGAAAAAAAAAAAAAAAAAAGACCTGTGGTAAAGTTAACCATTAGCGTAAATATGAATACCAGATTATTGTGGTGTATTGTTTGGTATATAACTCCACTTGTTACTTCTTACAAATTCTAAAATGCAATTTCATAAAAAGCAACGATAGACAATTGTCTGTCACTGTAGCAGCTGTAGGTAGAGAAGGACATTTTCCATTTCAGAAGGGGCAAGAGAGAGAGAGAAAAAGAAGTATAAGAAAGGGCTCAGTGCCTCCACACTTGGGGGGGGAAGGTGAGGAACCAGAGAGCAGCTTCGGCAAGTGGGTGAAGTCCCTGAGGGCCTGGAGATGTTTTCCCAGTAGACCATGGTGCAACCCCAGGTTACAGTTCCTCTGAGTCATCTCATCAATGCCTTCCACTCACCAAAAAACACATCTATTTTTGTCATTGCATCATTACTTCAAAACCAGAATCATGATGTCGTTTCTGAGCATTAGGCTCCCAGCAGTGAGACTGTACTTACCTTAAAGGAACTTGGATTGTCTGAATTAAAATTTTGATACATTGATCAACTAGTAGACAGTCTACTTCCTGGATTTTGTAAAGGCAGAAAGTTTTCTTCCCATTGGCATACATCTTATGTCTCTGCACAATCCTTTGAAAATAAATATGACAACACTCAAAAACTTTTCAAAGAATTTTGTTCAGATCTTCAGTACTGGTCAGTTTTCATACAGTCTTGGAGTTTTGAAACTTTGAAATCAAGTGCATGGTGTCTACAGTCCACCTCTGAAAGATAAGCAGAAACATAGCATATATCACCATCTTTTGTGAAGGGGTTTCTTTTGCAGGACAGGGGCTCTGACCTTGAGAGTTTGGAATAACTCATGGAAACCAAAAACATACCTGAAGCTCACCAAGATGCATTTAAAACTGGTTTTGCTGAGGGTTTGCTGAAAGCTCAAGACCTAAGACACAGAAAAAAATTATTCCCTAAGGCAAACTTGTCTGTTTCTCCTTGTTCTGCTGCTGCTTGGCATTTATGGACTCGAAAAGGAAAAAAAAAACACCTTTTTTATCTGTCCACTTCTGGATTCTGGAGAAGGTCCTGTCCATTTGAAAAATGTCACCTTTGAATATATTGAAGGAGTGGAGGTGTCTAAACAAGAATTATAGGAAGTTGTTGAATTCTTGGTAAATTTACAAAAATTTACTGTGCTTGAAGGTAAACTTCAAAAGGAATTCTTTGGTGGGGGGAGGGGAGTGGCAGGCCCCAGGCACAGGAAAGATACTTCTTGTCTGAGCTGTGGGTGGAGAAGTTGATATTCCTTTCTATTATGCTTCTGGATCAGAATTTGATTAGTTATTTGTGGCCGTGGGAGACAGCCACATCAGAAATACTTTTTTTTAAAGATTTTATTTATTTGTTCATTTCTCCCCCCCTTGCTGCTTGTGCTCGCTGGGTCAGCTAACCACGCCATGCGGGTGGGCTTGCCTTCACCAGGAGGCCCCGGGAACCGAACCCGGGGCCTCCCATATGGTAAACGGGAGCCCTACTGATTGAGCCACAGCCGCTTCCCTCAGAAATACTTTTATTTTAAACCCCATGAAGGATTTTCATCATAGGAGCCACAAATTTCCCAGAGGCATTAGATAATGCCTTAATATGTCCTGGTTGCTTTGATAGGCAAGTTACTGTCCCAAGGTCAGATGTGAAAGGTTAAACAGAAATTTTGAAAGGCTGTCTCAATAAAATAAAGGATGCTCAGTCTGTTGATCCAGAAATAATAGCTTAGGGTACTGTTGGTTTTCTGGAGCAGAGTCGGAGAATTTCATGAAACAAGCTGCATTAAAGGCAACTATTGATGGGAAATAAATGATTACTATGAAGGAACTTGAGTTTCCAAAGATAAAATTCTAGTAGGGCCTGAATGTAAAAGTGTAGAAATTGATAAACAAAAACAAAACAATTACAGCATATTGTGAATCCAGTTAACAAAGTTGATACAACAAAGCTACAATCATGCTACAAGGGCCAAAACTTGTACATGTGTCCCTGTTGCCTGAGAATGACAAGTGGAATGAAACTAGAGCCCAGCTACTTGCACAAATAGATGTTGGTATGGGAGGAAGAGTAGCAGAGGAGCTTATATTTGGAACTGAACATATTACAACAGGCACTTCCAGTGATTTTGATAATGCAACTAAAATTGCAAAGCAGATGGTTACCAAATTTGGAATAAGTGAAAATCTTAGTGTTATGACCTACAATGACACAGGGAAACTGAGTCCCAAAACTCAATCTGCTATTGAGCAAGAAATAGGAATCCATCTAAGGGACTCATATGAAAGAGAAAACATATATTGGAGACTTGTGCAAAAAACCATAAGAATCTTGCAGAAGTGTTATTGACCTATGAAACTTTGGATGTAAAGAGATTCAAATTAATCTTGAGGGAAAGAAATTGGATGTGATATGATAACTCTCTTGAAATATATGCATAGCTGGTTTTATTGCAAGAATATAAGTAGCATTGTAGTTGTCTTCTTATGCAACACTCCCCCCACCCTCCTTCTTGACGTGGTATAATTCAAGGTTGTGAAACACTTTGTCAGTCATTGGTCACAGTTATTTAATTTTGGTTATCCTTATTATGAAATCTAGTGGAAATTAGCAATACATAGCAAATATGTTAAAGAAAATAAAGAACTATCAGGATTGAAAGCAAAAAAAAAAAAAAAAAAGAAAAAACAATGATAAATCTATGGTTTTGGACATAGAAGGTAAAAAATTATAAGTGGTAACAAGTACAAAAAATGTGGGGGAACAGAGGGGTATAAGAAAAGTATATGGGTGTGCTATTGAAGGTAAATTGGTATCAAGACAAATATGATTGTTACATATTTAGAATGCTAATTTTAACTCCAAGGAAAACACAATGAAAAGAGATGAAAACTATTCTGAGACAGAAAAGAAAAAGTACTCAATATGTTAAAACTCAAATTATAAAATAGATATAAAAGTAGGCATTAAGAAAAGAATTGAGGGACCAAAAATGTATGAGACAAATAAATATTAAATGGCAGAAGACAGTCCTGCATTATCAGTAGTGACTTTAAATGTAAATGGATTTTACTCTCCAGTTAAACGACAGAGAATGGCAGAACGGATTAAAAAGAATGACACAACTATATTGTGTCTGCAGGAGACTCACCTTAAATTCCGAGATACAATTGGGTTGATAGTGAAAGCATGAAAAAAAAGATATATATACCATGCAAGGAATAGCCAAAAGAGAGCTGTGATTGCTGTACTAATATCAGATGAAATAGACTTTAAGTAAAAACAGTTATGAAGGATGTATTAACCAGGGTTCTTTAGTGAATCAGAACCGACAGGAGATATTTGTAAATAATATGAGATTTTATAAAATTCTCTCATGCAGCCATGGAGATGCACAAGTCCAAATTCTGCAGGGCCAGCTGCAAACCAGGTGTTCCAAGGGAGGTCCTTGATGAGTTCCCAGGAGACACTGGTAGTCTGAGGCAGAGATAGGAATTCTCTATCTGAATGCTGAAATCTCTTCTCCTTTTAAGGCCTTCAACTGATTGTATGAGATGTCACTCATTGCTGACATCATATCCTTAATTGATTGCAGTTGTAAGCAGTCATCTCTGCAACCAACTCATTGATGATTAAAGTCCATGAAATGCCCTTGTATTAAAATTAGCTCAGTGCTTGCTTGACCAGACAATTGGGCACCATTACCTGGCTGAGTTGAAACATTAGCCTAACCATCACAGTCCACCCCTTGTCAACTTGGCAGCCATACACCTTGCCTTAAACCATACTTAGTCTCTAGTTAAAAACAATAACACACAAACACACACACACATATATGTATTTCCACCTAACAATATTGAATGGTCTTGCATACAACTGAAAATGCACTAACTCCTTCCAGAATAGGGTACAAATCATTAGGTAATAGTTACTCTTAAAGTTGACATCCTTCAATATTATAACATGAAATTAATACAACTTATGTCATACGATGAAGGAAAATGTTAGCGAAGAATATAAAGATATTAATTCTATATAAATATGCAAACACGCTCAAAACAAACAAGGAAGAAATATTCATGACTATTACAGTCCTCATTTCTGTAACTGGTCACGTGGTCAAAGTTCATATTTACTACTACCTTCTTCCATTACCCATTCCATGTTCCCTTTACCCTTAACAAGCGCCTAAGCTGGCCAAGTTTCTTTGCCTGGTGGGGTGAAGCAAACTTTCATTCCTGAAGATTCTGGGCCATTTCTAATTCTGCTTGGATTGGGTTGTTGCAATTTTCCATTGACTTTAATCACAGGGCATGGTAGTACTAAGAGACAACTTAGGGGATCTCCTGTATTCCAGGCACTTTTGTTTACCTTCATTGTGTAGGTGCAGTCCTATTTCATCTTGATAGGAAAAATCACCCCAATCAATACAGTAATTCTCTTCTTTGCCTGTTGATGCAGAGGCATGAGGAATTCAAAAAGCAGTCTTAACTTCCAATTCAATGGAATTGTTGTTGTCTTTCATGGTGGAAGCAGTCCTTCTTTGGGAACTAAGACATGTAGACCAGGGACAGGGGCAGGAAGTGAAATTTTTCCTGGTGGATCACTCGGGGTAATAGTGACACTCCCTTTTCCACACCTTGATTCCTGAACCTATGAATCCTGGCTATGCAAGAAACAGCACCAAACAGTATACACTGATATAGAGCATACACAGCCTCCTGAGAACATACCCCAGTCCTGCAAGTTATTGCCAACTAGTTGGTGCCATAATAGAGTCTTCAAAAGGCCATTCCACTGTTATATCAATACAGTTGCTTCAGGATGATGGGAAACATGGCAAGACCAGTGAATTCCATGAGCATGCACCCATTCCTGCACATCACTTGCTGTGAAGTGTGTTCCTGGATCAGAGGCAATGTTGTGTGGAATGCAGTGGGGGTGGATGAGATATTTGGTAAGTCCATGGATGGTAGGTTTGGAAGAAGCATTGCATGAAGGAAAGGCAAACCTGTATCTGGAGTATGTGTCTGTTCCAGTTAGATCAAATTGCTGCCCCTTCCATGATGGAAGTGGTCCAATGTAGTCAATGTATCAACAGTTAACAGTCAGTTCACCTTGGGGAATGGTGCCATATAGGGGTAGTGTTTGGGCCTTTGCTGCTGGCAGATTGGGCACTCAGCAGTGGCTGTAAACAAGTCATGCTTGGTGTGGAGAAGTCCAGGTTGTTGAGCCCATGCATAACCTCCATTCCTACCTCCATGGCCACTTTTTTCATAAGCCCATTGGGAAATGACAGGAGTGGCTGGGGAAAGAGACTGAGTGTTAGCTACAGTGTGTCTCATCTTATCCACTTGATTATTAAACTATTCTTCTGCTTAAGTCACACTCTGGAGAGCATTCATATGGGACACAAATATTTTCATGTTTTTTGCCTACTCAGAAAGGTCTATCCACATACCTCTTTCCCATATCTCTTTGTCACCAATTTTCCAATCATGTTCCTTCCACATCCCTGACTATCCAGCCAAACAACTGGCAACAGCCCATGGATCAGTGTACAAGTGCACCTCAAGTCTTTTCTCCTTTCAAGCAAAATGAACAACCAGGTGCACTGTTCCAGGTTGTGCCCACTGGGAGGATTTGCTCTCACCACTGTTCTTCAAGGATGTCCCAGAATAGGGCTGCAGTGCTTCAGCTGTCCACCTTGAAGTGGTACATGTATGTCATGAAGAACCATCTGTAAAGCCATCCTGAGTTTTCACCTCCTCAGTCAACTGATTGAAAGCCCTCCACAAGAGGCCATAGCTGTGGACTGGTAAGGAAAAGGTAATGTGGCAGGAGTGGTGGCCATGGACATTTGGACCACTTCCTCATGCAATTAACTTGTGCTTTCAGGACCTGCTCTAGCATCTCATATGCTATCTCATATTTACCACTTCCACATTATGATGGACTGCTGCTGTTTATGCCCAACTTTATGGTATGGTAGATCAGACAACACCCAGGTCATGAGAAGCAACTCAGGTCTCATGGTAACTTGGTAGCCCATGTTTAAATGTTCAGTCTCTACTAAAACTGAGTACCAGGCTCGAGTTTTCTCATCTTCAGTCAACTGATTGTAAGAGACTCCCCAAGAGGTCAAAGCTATGGACTGGGAAAGAGAAGGTAACATGGCAGGGGTGGTGACCATGGGCATTTGGGCTACTTCTTCATGTAACTTACTTGTGCCTTCAGGACTTGCTCAAGCCCTATCTCGTATATATCACTTCCACTTTATTACGGAGTTCTGCTGTGCACGCCCAACTTTATGGTTTGGTGGGTCAGACAATACCCAGCTCATGATAGGGAACTCAGGTCTCACAATAACTTGATGGCCCATGGTTAAGCGTTCAGTCTCTACTAAGGCCCAGTAGCAAGCCAAAAGCTGCTTCTCAAAAAGGGAGTAGTTATCTGCAGAGGATGGTAAGGCTTTGCTCCAAAATCCTAAGGGTCTGCATTGTGATTTCCCTATAGGGGCCTGCCAAAGGCCCTAGACAGCATTTCTATTTGCCACTGAAACTTCCAGCACCATTGGATCTGCTGGATCATATGGTCCAAGTGGTAGTGCAGCTTGCACAGCAGCCTGGACGTGTCACAGGGCCTCCTCTTGTTCCAGTCCCCAATCAAAACTATCAGCTTTTCTGGTCACTCGGTAAATGAGCAGGAGTAGCACACTCAAATGAGGAATATGTTGTCTACAAAATCAAAGAGATCAGCTAAGCGTTGTGCCTCTCTTTTGGTCATAGAGGGGACAGATGTAACTGCATATCCTTCACTTTAGAATGGATATCTCAACATTCCCTACACCACGGGACAACCAAAAATTTCACTGAGGTGAAAGGCCCTTGTATTTTTGTTGAATTTATCACCCCTTCTCTCTCACACAATTGCCTTATCAATAAATCTAGAATAATTTCTACTTCTTACTTATTAGGTCCAATCAGCATGGTATCATCAATATAATGGACCAGTGAGATGTCTTGTGGGAAGGAGAGATGATCAAGGTCCTTGTGAATAGTATTATGACATAGAGCTGGAGAGTTGATATACCCCTGAGGCACGACATTGAAGGTATATTGCTGGCCTTGCCAGCTGAAAGCAAACTGTTTCTGATGATCCCTACTAATGGCAATTGAGTAAAAAGCACTTGCTAGATCAATAGCTGCATACAAGGTACCAGGGAATGTGTTGATTTGATCAAGCAATGATACCACATTTGGGACAGGAGCTGCAATTACAGTCACCAAATTTACAATAATCTCCTGACATCCTCCAAGAGCCATCTGTTTTCTGCACAGGCCAAATAGGAAGTTTGACTCTGGATGTGGTGGGAATCACCACCCCTGCATCCTTACAATCCTTGATGGTGGCACTGATCTCTTCAATCCCTCTAGAAATCTATTATTGCTCTTTTTTTTTTTTTTTTTTTTTTGGAAGAAAATCACTTTATTCTAATTACGTCACAGAAAATAACATCATAGCAACTAGTTTGAGGACACACAAACATCTGTCCAGTCCCCAAATCTATACCATCTCAGTGGACTTCTATACAATAAGAACACCCTCTTCCATTGTGATTCTGAAGCAAGGAAGCTATTACTGATAGAGGAGAGGTGTAACTAGTGGTTTTACACTATATACTTTCACTATCAATTATAATTTTACACTAAATTAGCTTGGTCATAAGAGCAGGTTTTCCATTTCTTCATTTTCAACTTCTTGATTAGGCTAATCCATTTGCAAATATGCACTGCTTTAGCACCTCGCTGAAACCCTCACAAAGCTTAAGGTCACCCTGGTTCTGGGCACACTCCAAAAACTGTTTCATCTCATAGTGGCAAGGGCCAAACTGCTGCTACTGCTGCTCATATGCCGGCTAGGCTCCCTGAGCCTCTTGGTAAGTGATGTCAGGCCTTGAGGGCTCAGCATTACTCCCTCCACTGAAGCCCCCAGTGATGGCATGGCCCAGCGTGTGCCCAACAGCAGAGCCCACAGCCACGCCAGCCGCAGTGGTTGCCATCTGGGCCATCAGACCCGGCAGCCAAGGTGCGGCAGCAGGTGAGCCAAGTGCAGACGGAGGGGCTGCTGCTGGTAGCTGAGCTGCTGGTGCTGGTCTGGGGGAAACTCTCATAGGAGGTGCCCAGCTGGCTGGAGGGGCCGTGCGTGAAGTGCGGCTCCGGCTTCCATGCGGCATCACGACTAGACTATACGACAGCTCAGCTTCCAGAAAGGGAAAAGTCTGAGGAGTGAACCTGGAGGCTTCTGCGGAGAAACAGAGGAGAAGTCGGAAGGCGGAGCCAGCCTCAGCCCACAGCCAATCAGTGAGCCCATTATTGCTCTTGATTTACTATTTCCTATGTAGCATCAGTAATAGTGGCTTTCACTTGGCCTTTCCAAAAACCACCACTCCACATTTCAGGAATCCAGTGTGGAGATTCTGCCAGTTACTGAGTATGTCTATACCAATTATGAATTCTGAATCTGGCAAATAACGACAGGATGGGTCTAGAGACCCACAAACCCACTGTAATATAGACCTGAATTTAATTAATATCACTTCTGAGCCAGTGTCTAATAATCACAGAAATGTCAGATCATTTCCTTTTCCCCAGTGTACAGTTACCCTGTTAAAAGGCCATAGGTCTATTTGGGAAAAGCTGGGAGGAAGGTTAACAGTATAACTTTTTAGCACTGTAACAGAATCCATCCCCAAGGGGATGTGGCCTTCCTCTCACTCATGGGGCTCTATGTCTGTAAACTGTCTCAAATCTGGGAAGTGATTAGGGGCTGTGGCCCTCTGTTTATGTAATTCAAGGTTGGGTTGAGTTTTGTTCACTTGACCTAGAACTCTTCTGAATTCTGTTGGAATTCAGTATACTGCACTTAAGGTACTTCACTTTAGGTATTTCATGATTTATTATCTAACACCATATTTCCATGCAACTCAAACTCTTTTGATTGCTGCTTTGAGTCTGCCTTTCATTGTGGTAGCCAGGCCCACTTTGTCTTTTGCAGTTAACTGCTGCTACTTCACTTCTTCTAGCCCAGGATTCAATTATCCACATAGTGTTTATGAATACTAGTTCGATGGTAGCAGTTCCCACAGTAATATCTGAACTTCAGAGAAGAGCAATAACACAGTTCATCAAGCAAGATTGAATTAGGCATACAAATTTATTCCTTACAGTCCTGGTTAAATGTATGTTCTCTGGACATTCCTGGGGTGGGTGGGGAGGTCTGAAATGGTGAATGCATGCTAGCATTCCAATCTCTGTCAAACCTTTAGATCCCCTCATCTACAGTATACTAGGGTAAATCAGGCATCTCAATCTCAAACATTCTATAACATCTTTTGGTTCATGTTTCAGCCAGCCACCCAAACAAACTGTTAGAGCAATTTCTAACTCCTTGAGCTACCACATTGAAACCAGAATCTCTGCTTAGTGAGTCCATATCAATAAATTCAGCCTGATCCAACTTTGTATTCCTCCCACCATTATTCCATCCTCTTAATATCCATTTCCACACATATTCCCCTGATTTCTGCCTATATAAATTGAAAACTCATGCAGTTCTTTTAGAGTATAACATACTTCCTTATGGGTCATAATTTCTACTTCACCTTTGGGGACTTGTGATTTTAGTCTAGTTACAGGTCTCTAAGAGGAGAGGGGTGGTGGGGATGGATAAGGAGAAGGTGTAGAAATGTCTTGCAAGCTACTTACCTCAGGGCACTCCTTTGCACTTTCATCTGGTGAGACAAGATTAATCTCTGCAGACAGGGATTGTATTCCACACTCCTCAGGGTAAGGTGGATGTTGAGTGATGGTTTCTTAAAGGCAGGGAGGAGGTGGGGACCCCTTGGGACAATCTTGAGATCAGGCAGTGCAGGCTAGAGTTTGAGTGACACCCACCTCAAGGAAGGGAGGAGGTCCAGACTCCCTGGGGCAAGGTGGAGCCTGGGCATTGCAGGCTTTAGTTTGGCTGGTACCCACCTCAAGATTAGGAAGAGGTCCAGAGTCCAGGGTGCAGGAGGCTGGGTGATACAAGCCTGACATTGAGTGGTCTTTACAGAACAGACCGTTACAGGTTTATCTGGCAAAGCCTCAGGGAAATTTAAGGTTTCAATGTCCCCATCAATATCATCACCAACCCATATGTCTCCATCCCTATCCTCAGAGTTCCATTACTTTCCAATCAATGCCCTCACTTTAACAGCAGACACCCTGCAAGTTTGAGATATTAGTTTTCATTGCAACTCTGCTACGCATACAATGAGACTCTGAATCTGGTTTTCAGAGATCTCAAATCTGTGGCTGCACAAAAAAAGATTTTCTTTCAGAGCACACATAGAAACTTTCACATCGTTCATGTGGCACTTAAGTTGCTAATTTGAAGTCTTCAGCACATCCCTTTCTTTTATAATTGTTTTCAGTGTATTTAGGAACAGCTAACCAATTTCATTTTACCTTTTAACTCCACAGAACTCTGTTACAGTGTAAAAAGCACTGTCACCTAGATCTTTGCCTCTTATAAGCATGGAAGCAGTCATATTCTGTGGTGATATTTTGCATATCTTAATGCAACTCATGCCATGGACTGTCAGTGATCTCTTTATTATAAAGAGAGTCACTGCCCTTGAATCTAATCTGAGTAGAGAACCAATTGCAAAAAACACAGAACCCATTCAGAAATCCCATTTGAAGATTCTGTTTCTCAAGAACCACTCCTGGTAATAAACTGTATTAGTCAGGGTTCTCTAGGGAAACAGAACTGACAGGAGATATCTTTAAATAATATGAGATTTTATAAAATTCTCTCACATGACCATGGGGACATACAATTCCAAATTTGGCAAGTTAGGCTGCAAACCAGGGTCTCTGATGGACTTGATGAGTTCCCAGGAGATGCTGGCAATCTGAGGTAGAAATGGAAATTCTCTCTCTGAATGCTAAAATCACTTCTCCTTTTGAGGCCTTCAATTGATTTGATGAGACATCACTCATTGCTGACAGCAATATCCTTAATTGATTGTAGATGTAACCAGCCATCTTAGCAATCAACTCGCTGATGATTAAAGTCCATGAAATGCTTGTGTTTTCACAAGCTTGCCTGACCAGACAACTGGGCACCATTACGTGGCTGAGTTGACAAATTTGCCTATCCATTACAAGAGACAAAGAAGGTCAATAAATGGATAAACGGGCCAATTCAATAAGAAGATATAACAATTAAAAATATATATGCACCTAATAGTAGAGCACCAAAATATATGAAGCAAACACTGAAATATTTGAAGGAACGAATTGATGGTTCTACATTAATAATAGCAGACTTACTTAATACACCAATTTCAATAATGGATAGAACATCTATTGAAAATTTCAATAAGGGAATACAAAATTGAATAATACTCTAATTATATATATATATATAAATTATATTTTACACCATAACAAAATAATACACACTCTTCTCTTGATATACCATATACACTTTATACCATTCCAAAAGAATACACATTCTTCTCTGGTGCACATGGATCATTCTCCAGGATAGTCCCTATTTTATGTCACAAAACAAGTCTCAATAAATTTAAAAAAACTTACATCATATAAGGTATATTCTCCAACCAAACAGAATGAAACTAGAAATTGAAAACAGAGGAGAAATGTAAAATTCACAAATATGTGGAGATTAAACAATATACTCCTAAACAACCAATGAGTTACAGAGGAAATCACAAGAGAAAATAGAAAATTAATTGAGGCAAATGAAAATGAAACTATAACATACCAAAATGTAAGGGATGAAGTGAAGTCAATGCTGAGGGGGAAATATATAGCTCCAAATGCTTACATTAAAAATGAAGAAAGACTTAAAATTAGAGACCTATTTTCAAAACTGGAAGAACTGGGAAATTAACAGCAAACTAAACCCAAAGCAAGCAGAAGGAAGGAAATAACAAAATTTAGACTGGAGATAATTGAAATAGAAAACAAAACAAACAGTAGAACCAACAAAACCAAAAGTTGTTTCATTGTAAAACCAATAAAATTGACAAAACTTTTGCTAGTCTGATGAAGAAAAAAAGAGAGATGATACAAATAACAAAAATCAGAAATGAAAAGGGGGACATTACTACTGACCCTAATAAAATGAAAAGGACTATAATATGATACTATGAACAACTATATACCAATAAATTTTATAAACTAAATAAATTGAACAAACTCTTAGAAACACATGAACTACCTACATTTACTCAAGAAGAAATAGAGTATCTTACTAGACCAATTCCTAGTTAAGAGATTGAATCAGTAATAAAAACCTCCCAAGAAAGAAAAGCCCATGACCAAATGACTTCACATGGGAATAGTACCAAACATTCCAAGAAGACTTAACTCCAATTCTGCTCAAATATGTCCAAAAAATTGAAGAGGAGGGAATATTTTCTAACTAATTCTATGAGACTGATATCACTTTCATATCAAAGCCAGATAAAGATACTGAAGGAAAAGAAAAATTCAGACCAATATCTTTTATGAATATAGATGCAAATTTGTCAACAAAAATATGTGCAAACCTAATCCAACAGCATATTAAAGAATTATTCATCATGAGGGTTTTATCTCTCATATGCAAAGTTGGTTCAACATAAGAAATTCAATTAAGGTAATACACCACATTAACACAATGAAGGAGAAAAATCACATGAGCATCTCAACTTATGCAAAAAAGTTATGTGACAAAATACAGCACCTCTTCTTGATAAAAGAACCAAGAATACTAGGAATAGAAGGAAACTTTCTCAATCTCATAAAGGATATGAAAAGCCAACAATTAACATCCCACTTAATGTTGAAAGACTAACAGCTTTCCCTCTAAGATCAGGAACAATAAAATATACCCACTGTCATCACTGTTATTAAACATTACACTGGAAATTCTTGCCAGAGCAATTTGACAAGAAAAAGAAATAAAAGTCATCCAAATCAGAAAGGAAGAAGTACAACTTTCCCTATTTTCAGATGCCATGACCCTATATGCCAAAAATTCTGAAAGTTCCACAACAAAACTCCTAGAGCTAATAAATTAATTCAGCAAATTGGCAGGGGACAAGATAAACACACCAAAAATCAGTAGTGCTTTATATATACAAGCAGTGAACAATTGGAAGAGGAAATGAAGAAAAAAATTCCATTCATAGTAGCAAATATAAGAATCAAATATCTGGGAATAAATGTAACCAAGGGTATTGTTTCAGTCTGCTATACTGCTGAAATTCAATATAACAGAAATTGGTTAGCTTTTACAATGGGAATTAATTAACTTACAAGCATACAGTTCTGAGACCATGAAAGTGCCCAGAACAAGGCATTATCAAGTGATGCCTTCTTTCCTAAGATCAGCTGCCAGCAATCCTGGACTCCTCTGTCACATAGCAAGGAACATGGTGACATCTGCTGTCTCTCCTTCTCTTCCAGGTTTCATCACCTTCAGTCTTTATAAAGGACTGTAGTAAGAGGATTAAGACCCACCCTGAGCCACACCTTAATTGAAGTAACCTATCAAAAGTCCCTAACTGAAGTAATGTAATCTAAAGGTCTCACCCACAATAGGTTCACATCCACAGAAATGGACCAGATTTAAGAACATGATTTTCTAGGGTACATACAGTCTCGAACTACCACTGATGTAAATTAAAGGATATGTATTCAGAAAGCCACAGAACATTGCTAAAAGAAATCAAATAAGACCTAAATAAATGGGAGGATTTTCCATGTTCATGAATTGGAAGACTAAATAGCATTATCAATCCTACCGAAAGCAATTTATAGATTCAGTGCAATCCCAATCAAAATGTCAACAGCTCTTATTGCAAAAATGGAAAAGCAAATCATCAAATTTATATGGAAGTGTTAGGGACCCTGAATACCTAATGCCATCTTGAAAAAGAAGAATGAAGTTGCAGAACTCACACTCCATGACCTTAAAACTTATTACAAAGCCACAGTAACCAAAGCAGCATGGGACATACACATAGATCAAGGAAATCAGTTTGAGAGTTCAGAAATCAACTATCATATTAACGGCCAGCAGATTTTTGACAAGGGATCAAAGACCACTCAATTGGGAAATAGTTGTTTCAACAAACGGTGTTGGGAAAACTGGATCTCCATTTGCAAAAAATAAGAAGGAAGTACCCTACCTCACACCATATATAAAAATCTACTCAAAATGGATCACATACATAAATATGATGGTCAGAACTATCAAACTCCTAGAAGAAAACATAGGGAAGCATATTCAGGACCTTGTGTTAGGCAATGGTTTCTTAGATGTTACATCAAAAGCACAAACAACAAAAGAAAATAAAATAGATAAATGGTAACTCACCAAAATTAAAAACATTTTGCCTCAAAGTACTGTTTT
This sequence comes from Tolypeutes matacus, assembly GCA_026826555.1. NCBI lineage: Eukaryota > Metazoa > Chordata > Mammalia > Cingulata > Chlamyphoridae > Tolypeutes > Tolypeutes matacus. Next base: position 13,209,369 of record JAKSZT010053779.1, on the reverse strand, counting down.
ATAGAAGTAAAATAACAACTTACACAATGGTAGAAATATGTGGAAACCATATACCTGGTAAAGGTTTAATATTCAGAATATATAAAGAAATCCTTCAACTTAACAACAAAAGAATGAACAACCCAATTGAAAAAGAAGACCTAAGACAGATAGACAACTCTCCAAAGAAGATATACAATGGCCAGAAAGCACAAGGAAAGATGTTCAACATCATAAGCCACCAGGAAAATGCAAATCAAAGCCACAATGAGATACATTTCACACTCATTAGAATATCTGCTATCAAAACCACGGAAAATAACAAGTGTTAGCAAGGATGTAGATAAATAGAAACACTCACTCATTGTTGGTGGCAATATAAAATGGTACAGTCACTGTGGAAGATAGTTTGGTGGTTCCTCAGATAGCTAAGTATACAACTACCATATGACCTGGCAATCCCACTACTTTTGGGTATATAATCAAAAGAATTGAAAGCAGGAACTTGAACAGATCTTTGCACACCAATTTTCATAGTGGCATTATTCACAATTGACAAAAGATGAAAACAACCCAAGTTTTCATCAATGAATGAGTGGATAAATGAAATGTGGTATATACACACAATGGATTCTTATTCTGCTGTAAAAAGGAATGAAGTCTTGATACATTTGACAACACAGATGAACCTTGAAGACATCATGTTAAGTGAACTAGGTCAGACATAAAAGGACAAATAATATATGATATCATTGATTTGAAATAATTACAGTAAGCAAACCCAGTGACTTAGAATCTAGAATATAGGTTATCATTGGATGGTGTAAGGATAGAGAATGGGAAGTTAAGGCTTAAAATGCACAGGGTTCTTATCTGGAATGTTGGAAATGCTTTGGTAATGGATGATGGTGAGGGTAGCACAACATTGTGAACATAAGTAACAGCAGTGAAATATTTATCTGTATATGATTAAAAAGGGAAATGTTAGAGTGTATATGTGATGTCAGAATGAAAATGTTAAAAAAAAATCCATGGAACTATACTATATAAACAGTGAACCTCAAGTTAAACTATGGATTATAGCTAATAGTACAATGATAGCAATGTGCTATTATCAATTGTAACAAATGTTTCACACCAATTATAGGGTGGTATGTAGGAATCTGTATTTTACGAATGATTGTTCTGTAAAATACAACTTCTGCAATGAAAAAAATGATAAAAGGAAGGAACCTAGAACAAAATCTGATACAAGACATGAGAAACATGGAATGGTCTCCCAACAAGGCACTGATTGCAATATCATCTAGTTCGTCTCTTTTCCCTTACAATACGTGATTAACATTTCAGGGGACTTACTAAAACATTTCTTGATGTATTTAAATTATTATATTACTTTCATTAAAGTAAATCTGTAAAAACAAACAAACCCCCTAAATCCAGTAGCCTAGCATGCTAATTGCATAAAGTATATCTATTGGTATGACACAAGAAGCCCAAAATGAAAGTTCCAAATTAGTATATAACTCTACTTCAAGTGGTGGTACAAAGTTTGGCTTGTTCCCTATTATGGTTTCTCTATTTGAACACAAGAATTCCACATTTGCCATAAGGTTTGTCTTGATTTCAGCCAGTAGAAAAGAGAAAAGATCCCAGAGGATCATATATGGAAGGGGTTTATAGAAGTAGAACACATTAATTAAGCCACTTCCATTTCCTACTCTTTTGTCCCATGGCCACCTCAAATTGCAAGGGAGGCAGGAAAACGTAGTCTAGTTCTGTGTCTAAGAAGAGAAACTGGTTTTAGTAATCACTTTGGCAGTCTGTCACACATTGAGTTTAGATAAAGGAAACCTAAATTTAGACTTTGTAAAACCCATATCTAGAAAAATATTTCATTTTGAGTTTTGCTGTATGCTTTGAATAGATCCACTAACAATGGTACAGAATTAATTTCAAATTACTTTTTCACAATTTGAATGTAATTTTGATGTGACACAAGTACATTATTTGTTAATCCCTCATATCAGATATAGAGATTTAAAGGATTAAAAAAGAATGATTTGAAACTAACTCAGAACACTGTTTATGAATGCATGCATAAAGAATAGCCAATAAAGCAGCAGAAATGAATGAATTAGGATATTGAAATGTCTGTACCTACAGGAATCAGATAATATCATGGAGCAGGGGTTTGCCAATAATTATTTCCTATATTTAGAGAAAAGTAAAATATCTAGTTTGTTTAAAATAGTGCCTGGTTCAGCTTATTTACCAACTGTATATGTAGAAAAATTGGGAAAGCAAAATAATGCTTGACGAGGCCAGCTTCTGGGAGATCCTGCCACATGGACAGAAATAGAGTGTGGCTCATATTTTTACTAGTAAAATATGACTTAGTGAATCTCTTAGATTTCTGAAAAAATGTACTAGAAATTATTCTGGTGAAGAAGCAGAAAGTGAAGCTTTGCAATATTGAGTGTGGAACATATAGGTTTATCCTGTACCTATTTCTATTTCTAATTTATTCTGCATTAAATATTTTAAACACTTCATTTTGGTTTCTTATGCTTTTAACCTCACTCTGAAACTAGCATTGTATAAGCGTCCTTCATGTATGATCTTTGCTTTTATCTCTTATATTTTCCAGCATTTTTCAATCACCATTTTTCTTGTTGCTATGTGCAGTTTCTATGGTATTTTTTGCTATTAATTTTGTTTCTCAAAATAACTTCTCTTTCTCTTTGAGAATAAGCATCAGAGAGTGGATAAACATTCTTAATCCAAGCTAATATTCTGAAGATTTTAGTCAAAAAAATGAATAGTTGTCACCATTCCTTTAAATTATTTTGTTTAAGGATAGTGTTGAGGATACACTGTTTGTATAGTTAGGTACAATAAATATGTAAGATGTAAATTTGGGAAAAGATAAGAATTATTTGTATAATCTTCATTTTACTTGCCCTCTTCAAAACCAATTCCAACAACAACAAAATCAGCTGCTGTTTAACACTTGCCGTTAGGGGTTCAAGACCAAGCACTCCTTTCCTTCCACACCTGTTCTGGCTGAAGAAACATACACTTGAGGATTCTTAGCCAAATGGGAATAAAGTAGTAATTTTATTAATTTTTGCAAGCAACATATAATACCAAAATGCAAGGCTTTCTTTTATGTACTGAAGTGAAAAACAAGACAGAAAGTTTTAAATCAGTATTTGAAGTGGCATTTCCTTCACAAGCCAACTCCAGATGCTGAATCTTTCTTATTCAGATGTGTCTCAAGGAGATCTGGGTCTGAAGGGGTCCAGGTAGCTGCAAGGAAGAGGACTACAAGACTGACTTTCTAACATGCAAACAGGACACTACCCGGATGTACATGTGATATAGGAGAAAGAATTCCAGGGCCCTTTTTACATATTTTTGTACTTACTACTAAAAAATGTAAGGGGATATTTCAGACACTACAGTCCACTTCAGTGAAAAAGTGCAGCACAATGAATGTCAGGATTAGTACAAACAGATTAGTACTCCTACTGCCCTGGAGATGAGCAAATGTGCTGCAAGAAATTTGTGGAAGAATCTTTCTCCCTACCGGCCAAGGCAGAAATAGGAGAAAAGAATAAGCATTTTCCCCTAAATTGTGATAAGCAATTTACATGTTTTGTAATGTCTTTGTCAGGTGTTGTTATAATACATTTCTGAGACAATTGTTACAGTTGTGAAATAATCCAATACATTGTAGCAGGTGAACTTATCATTTGCATGTTTCCCCCCAAATCTATTCCTAACCTTTCTCTGTCCTTTGTATTGCTAACATGTAATCCCTACACATTGCATTTCCAGAGCTCTTTTGCATCTTGCCAACAGGAAGCACTGGCAGGAAATGTGAAGGTCAGAGGAGGGAAGAGACTTGGTAGTTTACCTGCTGGCTCCCTCCTTCAAGTGGAGAATGGTGCTGTGGATGCATGTTCTCCATGGATCCAGCTCTTTGGGCAGCCACTGTCTCTGTGGTCCTAGGTCCTCATGGGCAGATGTCTGGGATGACTGCAGCTCCCACTGGGTGGATCCTCTTCTAAGATTCCAAGCAGGCAGTCTGGGATCCTGGAGCTTTTATCACTTCCCCCCTTCATCCCATCAGCCCTATTGTAGAAAGGACTTCCTTTAGTTTCTCATGCCAGTTTCTTTTTCATCTGTTTTCTCCTTTAGCTCTTCTATTATTTTGGCAATTAATTTCCCATATTAATTCCTTCTACTGAACTATATGGTATGGGTTCCAATTTTCTCAAATAAAGACCAGGAGGTTAAGTTTAAATATCCAAAAACAACTTGTGAAAAAAAATATATATATATATATATCCTTCCTGAATCTAATTTGGTATTTCAGGTATTTATTGATACTCCATTACATCAAAGACACATACAGACTATTGTATTTTATTACTTTTTTCTTGTTGCAGAGTAATCATCAAACATTTATAGGTAATTAGTCCTGATGTTAGGGGAAAGTGAACATATTTATTCATTCAACAAATATCCTTTGTGTTCTTTGAGTATAAACTACATGTCAAGTATATAGTGAAAAGGATAGATATGATTCCTGCTCTCATTAGATTTATAATCTATGAGTTCCACCTTTGTTTCTGGCACTTTGTAATATTTGGGAAGTGGATTTTCCCAGCAAGATTCTTCACTCCAATATTTGATGAAAACATTTTTCAAATTTACAGAAAAGTTGAAAGCAGTTTACAATGAGCACCCACATACCACCTCGATTCTCTTTACGCATTTGTCCATATATCTCTGTCTCTGTACTTGTACTTGCAAAATAGAATATTTTTTATGTATTTTAGGGTAGAATGCGGGCAACGGTATGCTTCTCCTTACACCTTTTAGTATGCATATCATTAACTAGTTAAATATTTTTGCAGATTTTTTTTTGCATATAAAATTTATGTACACTGAAATGTACAATTCTAAATTACACATTAACTGGCTTTTGACAAGTCATACATTTCACACTCTTATCATGATATAGAACATTTTCATTACTGTATACAATTCCCCGATATCACTTCCTAGTCAAAACATGCCCTTTCTCCCTTGAGGCAACCATTGTTTTGTTGTTGTTGTTTGTTTCACCATAGTTTAGATTTGCCACTCCTAAGAACGTCATTGTTTTTCTATATAGATATTGAACATAAGGTGTTCCATTCCCAATTGGATTGCTTTGGTATCTCTGATAAAAATCAGCTGACCATTTAATGAGGGTTCAATTTTTAGGTCCTCTCTACTTTTTTATTGTTCTGTTTGTCAGTTGTATGGTCTTTATTGATATATGTTTATAGTAAATATTGAAATGACAGTGTAATTCTTCAGTTCTGCTCCTATTTTTAAGATTGCTTTGGATTATCTAAGTCTTTGCATTTCCATATAAATTTTAGAATTACCTTGTTAATTTCTAAATATTACATGTTAGAATTATCACTGGGATTGTGATGAAATTATAGATCAATATATGGAAAATTGACAACAATGAAGTGTCTTCCAATCCATAACACATTATATATCTCTCCAATTTCTTTGGTCTTCTATATTTTTTCTTAGCAATAGAAGTTCATTTTGTTTAATTTATAAGCATTTTTTATTTTATAAATTAACAATTATTTAATTTATAAGAATTTTTCATTTTAATGTTATTTAAATTTTCCTTTTAAAATAGTCTGCTGTGGGGATTGTGGGAAGATGGCATCGCACTAACAGGCAGAGCTGAATGCTTTCACAAAAATAACAGAGAAAGAGCCAAAAGCTGTCTGAGGGACCTGCTTTGGAGCAGACCAGGACAGTGCTATACAACTCCCACGAGGGTGAAGGACAGAGAAATGAAGAAGCCGAAATGAAAAATGTGAGTTACCAAGCCCCTGTCACAGCTGGGAAGGGCTCCTCTCCCCCACTCCCAAGATATTAAGCTGGGGTAAAACCCCTGGCTCACTGCAGCTGACTGAGAGAGGAACAGATAGCTTCCTCCCTGGCAGCTGTTTCAAAGGAAAAGGGAGGGGAGGTCAGAGTGCTTTCTTCAGTGAATTCAGCCAGGATAGCCTGCTTTGAATCTCCAAACTGGAGATTGAACACAGGAACACAGGAAAGCCACTGAACATTGAACACTGAATACTGAACACTGAAACACCTCCATAGAAAGTTATGCTGACTAGCATCATCTACTAGCTACTATGTTAATTGCATGGACAAAAACTGTTCTCCACACTCTCTGTATCCAATACCTGGGAGAAAATCTGTGCCCCATTAGTGAGCCCCTGATCCTGATTTTGAAAACTTAAGCTGGGCAATTTTAAAGAGAATAAGTTGAACCAAATATCAAAGACTAACTGTGAAAAAAGAAAAAAACAATAGGCAAGAGAGAGAAATCAGCCATCAGAGTAAATTCGCCAACACATTCAGATGCCTAGACATCAGCAAAAAAAATTACAAGCCATACTACAGGAAAAGATGGCCCAGCCAAAAAACAAACCAACAATCCTGATGAGATATAGGATTTAAGATAATTAATCAATGATAATCACACAACTCTCTGAAATTAATTCCAAGAATTTAAAGAAAATATGACTAAAGAAATAAAGGATATTAAGAAAACACTGGGAGAGCATAAAGAACAATTTGAAAGCCCGAAAAGAAAAGTAACAGACTTTATGGACATGAAAGACATGATGGACAAGATTAAAAATACATTAGAGGCACATAAGAGCCTCACATAAGAGATTTGAATTGCTTGAAGAAAGAATTAGTGATTTCAAACACAGAACATCTGAACTGGAAAAGACAGGAAAGCAGAAAGAAAAGGGAATGGAAAAAAAAGGAACAGAGACTCAGGGAATTGAATGACAATGCAAAATACACAAACATTTGCTTTATTCATGTCCCAGAAGGAGAAGAGAATGGAAAAGGGGCAGAAAGAATATTTGAGGAAATAATGACCGAAAATTTCCCAACTTTTATGAAGGACATAAATATCAATATCAAAGAAGGACAACACACCCCAAACAGAATGAATCTGAATAGACCTACCCTGAGATACCTACTATTCAGAATGGCAAGTATCAGAGATAAAGAAAGGTTCTGAAAGCAGCAAAAGCAAAGCAAAGCATCACTTACAAGGAAATCTCGACAAGATTAAGTGCTGACCTCTCTTCAGTAACAATGGAGGAAAAGAGAAAGTGGTATGATGTATTTAAGGTACTGAAAGAGAAAAATTGCCAGCCAAGAATTCAGTATCGGACAACACTGTCCTTCATAAATGAAGGTGAGTTCAATGTCTTCTCAGACAAACAAAAGCTGATAGAATATGTTACCAAAAGACCAGATTTGCAAGAGATATTAAAGGGAGTGCTACATCCTAAAAGGAAAAAACAAGGGCAAGAGTTTTGGAGAAGAGTTTAGAAATGAAGATTATTAGGAAGGTTAATAATCTAAACTAAAGGATAAGAAGACAGACAAGGGGATGGAATGACAACAGAGAGCTCACAGACAAAAAATTTTTTTTTTTTTTTTTTTTATTAAAGATTTTATTTTTATTTATTCATTTATCCCCCCCCTTGCTGCTTGTGCTCTCTGGGTCAGCTAACCACGCCGCGCAGGCAGGCTTGCCTTCACCAGGAGGCCCCGGGAACCAAACCCGGGGCCTCCCATATGGTAAACGGGAGCCCTACTGATTGAGCCACAGCCGCTTCCCCAGACAAAAATTGAAGTAAGTAATCCCTGTAAAGTAATAACACTGAATGTTAGTGGATCAAACTCCTCAATCAAAAGACACAGATTGATAGAATGGATAAAAAAATATCAGTCATCTATATGTTGTCTACAAGAAACCCACTTCAGACATAAGGATACAACTAGGTTAAAAGTGAAAGGTTTAAAAAAGGTATTCCATGTAAATAGTAACCAAAAATGAGCTGGAGTAGACCAGATAAATGTAAAATAGCATTATAGTATATGAACAATAATTACTCAGTGCAACTAGCAAATTGTACCTTTGATCAGTATTCTGTAATTTTTTTCATAAAAAATAAACACCTGCTTTTAACTGAGGAGAACTGGAGAAGAGATATACTTTTTGGATACTTCATTTTTCTTTAACCCTTTCTGATTCATACTCTTTAATTAAAATAATCTCTCTGTATCAATAATGATTTATCATGATCACTGTTGAACTAGATTCTGAGTTTTTCTGCCTTATAAAATTATGAGCTGGCAGATTGTTATCTGCTGTAATTCATTCCAATAAGATGTGAAGAATTCCCAAATAGGAATTTGATTATCTAGAAAGAATTATGGCCTAAATTGAAATTAAATAAATAACCCAATAATTAATTTCATTCTTAGAGAATATTATGTCCAATTGTTAGAGCTGTAATATACAAATTAGAATTATGTTATAATTAATTTCTATTATATTTGAATTATTATTTACATTTATAAAGGTTTGTTGCTATACTATTTCTTATAATTGATTATATTACATCTAACCTGGCCTTGCACTATCTTTTAAAATATGTAATTTCTTTCCATTTTTCTATTTATCTTATAATTTTACAATAAAGGACTTTTTAACTAAATTAAAAAAATAGTCTGCTGCTAGTGTATATATTGCTGTTAATTTCTAGATGTAAACTTTGTATTTGGAAACATTGCTAAATTCAATTTTAAATTCTAATAGTTATTTTGTTTATTCTTTAGGACATTTTTATAAATACAATTATGTCATTTGCAAATAGAGATGGTTTTATTTATTCCTTTCCAAGCTTTAGAGGTTTTGCTTATTTTTCTGACCTTTTTGCAATTGCTAGTCTGTACAGTCAAATGTTGAAAGAGGTGGTGAGAGTGAGCATAGGGAAAATGTATTTCACTCTTAAGTATGATGTTAGCTGTCATTTTTTCATTGATTCACTTTATCAGGTTCAGAAGTTTACCTCTATTTCACTGATCAAAATGTTTTCAAGGTTCTTTATGTTATAGCATGCCTTAGAATATTATTCTACCTTATGGCAAAATAGTATTCCATTGTGTGTATATACTACATTTTCTTAATCCATTCATTTATTGATGGTCACTTGAGTTGTTTCCATGTTTTGGCTATTGTAAATAATACTGCTATATTCATATAAAAGTATGGGTTTGAGACCCTGTTTTCAGTTTCTTTGGAGCATACCTGGAAGTGGAATTGCTGGGTTATAAATTGTTTCTATTTTTAACTTTTTGAGGAATCACCATATTGCTTTCCATAGTGGCTGTTCCAGTTTGCATTCTCACCAAAAATTCACTAGAGTTCCAATTTCTCTACATCCTCTCCAACACTTGCTATTTTCCATTAAAAAAAAAAAGATTCATCCTTGTGGGTGTGAAGGGGTATCTTATTGTGGTTTTGATTTGCATTTCCCTAATGACTAATGCTATTGAAAATCTTTTCATCTATGTATATATTCTTTGGAAAATGTCTATTCAAGGGTTTTGTCCATTTTTCAACTGGGAAGGTTATCAAAATATTTTATGCTTCTAATGAAAAGAAAAATATGTTTTTCCTTTTTTCCCCTCTTGTTAGGGTGAATTGCATTGTTTGATTTTTGAATGTTGAAGCAATCATGCATTACTAAGACAAGTTATACTTAGTCATGTTGTATTTACTCCACATATAATTCTGGGTCAAATTTGGTAATATTCTATAGAGATTTTTGCTTTTATGATCATGAGGATATTGGTCTACATTTTCCTTTTTTGTAACATTTTTTCAGGTATTGCTATTAATGTTATGCTAGCTTCACAAAATGAGTTGGGGAGCATTGTCTTCTCTAGTTTTTTAAAGTATTTGTATAAAATTGGTGATATTTTTTATTGAATTCATTATGGGATCTTTTGGGACTGTGGGTTCCTTAATAGTTTTTATTAAGGAAATAAATTGTTTTTAACAGTCACAGACCTATTCAGATTTTCTGTTCATCTTGTATCATTTTTGTGAATTTCATTTTACAAAGAATTTGACCATTTCATCCAAACTGTTGAATTCATTGAAATAGAGTTTTGTGCAATAATCTTTGTTTATCCTTTTAATATTTATTTATGTATTTGTAATGGTCCTATAAGAACTCTTTCATTTCTGATATTTTTACATTTCCCATATATTTTTCTTGGTAATCTAGCTAAAAATTAACATTAATTGAAGTCACCATCTGATTTAGTTTATAATAATCCACTGTCACTCTGCAAGATCCATCTCTTTTCTCAGGGACAAAATATCTTTCAGTTCATTTATGAAGAGCTTGAGCTAGGAATTTAAAGCCCTAAACTCATGCTCTTTTCCACACAATTTCTCTGGCACAATTTGGAACACCAGCCAATTCCATTTTCCTCTTTATTTTGACTTTCCTCTATAAGTATTTGATTAGGATATCCAATAATGATATTTTGTAAGATTCTATTGTCATGGACTACCACTACTCTCTTTGCCATTAGAAATGGAGTTAGTAGTGTCTTTAAATTTAAACAGATTGGTGAAGCAATTTGAGAAAACTAAGAAGAAACTCAGAAAATTCACTCTTAAGACTGTGTTCCTCTGAAATCACTTCTGGTACCAAAATCTGTATCACTCAGGGTTCAACCAGAGAAACAAACCAAGGGTATATATTAACAAATTTATTGCAAGGAAATGACTTGTGCAATTGTGGGTGCTGGAATGTGAATCCAAAATCCACAAGGCTGCCTATCAAGAAGGGTAGGCTGGATTTCTCAGGCACAAGCTGAAGCTGCTGTTCACAGGCAGAAATTCTTCTTCAGGGGAAGCCTCAGTTCTTCCAACTGATTTAGACAGGCCCACCCAGATTATCTATGATAATCTTCCTTACAAAGCCACTGATTGTCTACTTTAATCAGTTTTTCAAAAAATCTTCACAGCTACACATAGATAAGTGTTTGATTAAATAACTTAGGACTGTAGTATAGTAAGTTAATACATAAAACTGACCAGCACAAAAAGAAAGTTCTTCTACTAAAACTAGTAAATAGAGAAAACTAATCAATCATTAATCCTTCTATTTCTTTAAGAACTATACCACTGGATAACCAAATAATAGATGAGAGGAAATGTGTCAAATTTAATTTTATAAAAGTATACCAACCAATAAACAAAAAAGAAATGACAGAAGAGAATATCAACATTTGGCAGTCCCAATGAATTAATGTATCTTGGCATTAAGTATAAATAAAGAATAGAAACAACCAGGCATTTTCTGTTCCTGATGAAAGAGCATGCCATCCTCTATACCCTTGCCAAAGGATTGAACCTGATTCTGGTCAAACACATAAATTCAGTCAAATCGAGAGTAGAAACTTTTTTATATCAAACAGCACAGTTTGTCAACAGATAAATTGTAAAGAAATGAAAGGGATGCACAGGGCCCATAAGCTAAGAAAAACTTAAAAGTCGAATCAATTTTCCTTAAGGGGCATAAACATAGCATCACCCATATGAGTACTTGGGTGATAATCTAAAAAATGGCTATTTATGTGATTACTTTTTCTATAAGAGTATCAATTTTATCATTCTGCATTTTTATTAGTCTCTTGATAACAATCAATTCTTCTCCTGATTGTTACATAGGATCCATGTTAAGCTGGATTTTTAAAAAGTACATACTATTGATACAGGGAGGAAACAAGGTTGGATGTTAATATAAGGTCCTATGAAACCTGGGTATTTTGGTATAAACTACTTTGGGATATTCAACACCCATTATATCCTTTTTCTTCTAATAGCAGAACCACTCATCTTTATGAAATTTGTTCCTTGTCTTCAAATGGAGGTGACCATACCATCCACTTTCCTGGTTTTGTGGTTTTGTTCCCTTTATGCATGCTTGGTAAATTAGACTACATCATCCCTTGGCTATCACATCTGATATAAAGAAGGGGATTAATTACCTCAATAAATATTTGTGGCAAAATTAGAAACATTTGAGTTCTTCCAAGTGCATTCTTCCATTGGAATAGAATGTCACTTTCCCATTGGCACTAATAAGCTGTTAGGAAGTGAGTCTGGTTCTGCTAGCAACCTCCTCATCAGCCATATGGATAGAGTGTTTAAGCATGAGAGACACATAGTCTTGACATCATCTATTTCATGAATCTAGCAATGTCTGATGCCAGGTGCACTGTAGACTTCCAAGTTACACAGCCAAAAAATTCTCTGTTATGATTAAATTTGGGTTTCATCACTTGTATCTAAAATATTTCTCAACAATTTATCTGGAATATTGAAAATCTTTAGACCATGTAACAATTTGAAGACAAAGATAAGGCTCTGCTTCTTTGCTAAGGACTATGGGATGTGGATTTTTTTGTGACATGAGAGGAGATTTGAGAAAATATCTTAATATTGTAACATATAAATACATTTGTAAAAATTTGCCCCCTTTTTTTCAGACCCTTTATCTAATAAGATGTTAAAGTCAAGAAAATGTCTCTAAGATTCTTCATGTTGAATTAAGCTTTGTCTTCTCTCTATTACTAAGACCCTAAGTAGCCGTGGTTATAGATAGTCTGATAGTACCTGAGGGACATATACATGGAAATATCTGACTAGAAGTTAGAAATGTGGAATCAGGGCATAGGGAAAAGTTTAAATATAAAGAAATGAGAGTTCATTTAAAGTATGAAATTAAATGTGCTAATTTATGAAAATAACTTAGCATAGTATCTGGAACAGAGTAAGACCACAACTAACAATGCAATGAGGATTATGAGCCAATCAAGAGAAAATGACTTGTGACAATGAATTGATAAACATTAAATTTTTCTTAGAATCATATGCATTTTAAAGTATGATTAAAATTTTACTAATATATAATATGAGTCTGTATTTTTACTTATGTAGTAACTATCTTGAGGTTAATATGCAAATATAAATAAAATATTTAATCTCTAAAATGGGTGAAAATCTTAAAATAATCATTTTAAAGTATCCATCCAATGCATCAAAATAATTCAATAGAAGTGCAGTCTGGAAAGGTATATATTATATAGTATTATTATACATTAAAAGTTAAACTCAGAAAACACTCAAAAGAGAATTTTCTGAGCTATTTCTTTCTCCTTATTAAAATATTCAATTTATTGAGAATCTGCTATGCATTAGTATTTTTATATACATGATTTTTACAACAATCTGGCATGTTACCTCCTTTGCAGAGTGTTGACCTGAGGCTCTAAAAGGTTAATTTACTTCTTCCAAGATTATACAGATTTTAGATGACTGAGTCAATATTCAAAAACAGATATGTTTTGCTTCACAGTCCCACAAATTTTCATTATGTCATACTTTCTCATTATTAGTAAGAGCAATCTTAATTATATTAATGATGATAATGACAGTACTAATGAGCAATTAGTGCCAGGCATTATCCAAAGTACTTTCTATACATTGAGTCACTTATTTTTTCACAACAACTCTAAGAGGAACTAGTATTGCCATTGAACAGATAAAAACACTGAAGTAACATGCCCAAGGTCACATAGTGGTTGGACCTGATTAATTTACATTACATTGATAATTCTTACACAGAAAAGAACACTAATTAACCATTTTCAGTGTACAATAGAATCCATCTGGATAATTATCTATTGTTGTTTCAAATCGGTCTTATTTTCTTGTCCATCTCAAAAATCATTTGTCAAATATATATTTTGTCATGAATAATATGTTGGGATGCTATGTATATAAGTATTTCTGAAAATTGGATTTAAAAGCCCTAAAAAAGGAACACATTTCAAAACTTTTAAGAGGTAAAAATGTTAAATATTAAAAATAAACATTTATGCAAAAATTATTATATTATTTTGAGTTTATTCACCAGCATGATCCCACAGAGGTAATGGATTCAGAATTTTGAATTTTGGCATTGTAATTTATAAGATTTCTTTTTAAATGGAAAACAAAAATATATTTTTAATGTATTATCTATTTAAATTTACAGTATCCTTCTTCGAATGACAAAATTGCCATAACTCAGAGGTAAAATGACAAATAAATGTTGATAAAGCATTTATTAACATACAAACTATGGTAACTCAAGAAGGCTTGCTTTTATAAGCACTCTAATACATGGAAAATTTCCAAGAAGTGTTCTGAAGTCTAATAATTATCATCCCAGATGCCAGATTCTGTCGGCGTGGGATGTGCTGAATGTGCTGTCACATTCGAAGGAGTTGCCAATCTTAAACCAACTGTGACTACTCTCTGTATACTTCTCTCTCTGGTGCATTAAAAAAATCTTAATTAGCTTTTGTTTCTAAGCAGGGCTTCATTTTTCATGATGCTGCTTTCATTTTGCTAGGATTATTAGATTCAGATTGACCTTGACATTTCATCTTTTTAAATAAGTGCATATATTTATGCAATATTTAAAATCAAGTTGTTAACCTAACTAAAGTAAAATCAGAGGTCCATTAAAAAAATGTCCCTTTAATACTGAACCTTGAATGTGTTACATACAATCAGACTCATGTTTATATATGCTAAATTTATTTTTAAAAATGCAAATCTATTTCTGGAAGACCTGTTGATCACCTAAAATTTTAAAAAATACATACATAAAGAAGACTGATATAATACTAAGGACCTATATTGATGATACAATTCTTATGCAAATTCTATATTTCCACAGTGGCAAAACTACTTGAATTAGAAATATGTTGTACTTATTCTAGAGAAAATTTATAAAGATTGCAAGAGGATGTATTCTAAAGTGCTTTAACTTCCCAAGGGAAGGCACATTACACCTTAAATTCAGATAAGGTCTTGTTCAGAGCATTGTATTTTTGAATAATTTAACAAACGCATTTTTATTAGATAGTGTCAATTTTCAACTGACTTAAAATTTGCCACACAATAAATTTCAATTTGGTTATGTATATTCACTTAGAGTTCAAGATCAGCTAAACTATGTCAGCAAAATCAGCTACAAATGAAAATAAAGTCAATTGTCATTTACCTTTACAGATATTAATAGTGTGTTTAACAAGTAACAATATGCATCCTCCTTTTAACAAAAACGCTGCTTGCTAATGACATTTCATTGCTTCACACAGCAGGGCCTCTCCTTCTATTTGGACATAATGACTGAGCTAATACCAGTTTTTAAGAATGTACATTATCATTATTACTGCACTGAAGCTTCTCTGGGAGGCAATAAAGAACAAAATGTATATTTTAAAGACCCCCATTTTCTCCGTAAATGCTTGAATTAAGCTGCAGTCTGTGATGCTCAGAGAATTGAGTTATGTCCTAAAGCAATGCTTTTCTTGGAGTACATCACGCCTGAAGATTGGGCTCTGATTAGCCTCTGAGTTTTCTAATACAGTCTATTGATTTTCTGCTACTGTAGCTGCCATTGGATTTTGTGTGCTGGCACAAGGGTTATATCTTTTGCATGAGAGAATGATGAATGGTTGTCTGCGAGGCTCCAAGCACATACTTATTTCCTCTTCAATAAGGACAACTGTCAGTATCATTTAAGCAGAGAAAAACACTGAGGCAACCTAGCAAGCTTATGGAACAATTTGGGTTTTCTTCATATTCATTGTTCTTTGAAATGTTGATAATCATGTTTAGTACTCTTAAATTCCATCACTCCCTTCATGGGGAAAAATTAAACTTTGTTTTTTAAAGATTAAAAATGCAACTTTTACACAAGTAGACTATGAAAGCAATTTCATTATTACTTTTTATTGGCTGAAACATTGGCTTTAAATGCAAATAAACTTCTTCTAAGAAATAAACCAAAACTCCGAACTCATAAATTTGAAAATTTCCATTATATATGAATGGGCAAAATCATAAACCTTAATAACATCCTAAACTTTAAACTGAAAAAGGATAATTTCAATGTCAAATTATGATGCTTCTTTTTAATTTAAGATATCAGGTTATCTTGAATTAAGATCACGAGAGGCAGAGACTGAAAAGTGGGCTCTTGTGGAAGTAAAGTCTCAGATAACACCTGAAAGGAAGTTAGGGAAGTAGAATAGGTCAAGGAAAAAGCCTGGTAAAGATTTGGGACCTCATTTCTCAGGGAACCCTCAAGTATGAATGGTAGTACTGAGTTTTCCCATCTTGAGCAAGGGATCAGCCTTTTCTTCCCTTGCTATTAAATCATTGGCCACAGGCTGTCTGGTGTTGGAAAGGGAGAAAAACTTCCTAGACTTTCCTGTGTTAGGCAGTTACTACTAGCTGAGTGCAATACTCAGGGGTAAGGTGCAGATACATGTTGCTGGCAGCCACCACTCACAGTAGCTGAGGGACAGCTGCACCAGCCCCCAAAGGGGATCTGGGCAGGGCACCAACAGCACCTTCTACACAGTTGAATTCAGTTCCACTATTCTGGTATGACTTTGTCCTGCACAGATATGGCAATTGAACATAGCACTCATTCAGTTTAAAATGGGCAACAGTGCATTTGATGTGTAGTCTGATTACCAAATGAGGAGGTTTGAAATTGACCAACGAAAGAAGAAGAAATATGTGTTTTTGCATTAGTTGAAACCATATTTTACACCTACTTCAATTTTTTTTATTTTGAATATTCCATAGACTATAAACATAAGGCAATTTAATTACTGTAGCCCTGTTATTAACTTTGCTCTCCCAAAGAACTCCCATAAAAAGCATTGTAGTCTTCTTTATTCTACAGGAAAGAAGAATACAAAATGATCTATTTCTTCTATTATTTTTTTTCCTACTGGATTTAGGGGATGAAAAGGACAATAAATGGTCTAATGGCTAAAAAAAGAAAAAACATAAGCATGACAGTAATTGAAATTTAGTTACACTTTAAAAATCTCCCACTTCGGGAACAATGAGTTTCATAACTTCTAAAAGTTGAAACAATTATTCGATAAAATAACAGTCCTTAAATTGTAAATGAACCTGAGTTATCCTATACATAGAATCATTCTCAGAATAAAATGAATTATATACTAAGGAGAGGTAGGGACCTACTTTTAAAACCATTAAGATCATGTTTCAAATAAATATATTTATTTCAAAGTATTATTTTGTTTCATGAAGAGTTATTTTTACTGAAAATCTAAGCTCATATATTTTTTTCAAAAACTTGAGTTTCAAACTTTCTTCTTTTCTTTTCTTTTTAAATTTTTTAACTTTATTTTGTACATTTAATAATTGAAAATATAAACAATTAAAAACTAAAAAGTAAACACAGATGAATAAATATATACATTTCTCAATTAAATGTAATGGATACATGTAAAATTTTTTTTTGAATCTATAAAAATATTTGGTGTTTCCTTTCCTCAACTTCTCAAATTATTAGAGTAAGACTTTTGTATATGGTATTTAAAATGTTATTACTGTCAAATACTCTAACTTGCTGACACCAGAATACCAACTTAATGGCTATTGTAAATGATAGATTATGGCAAAATTTCCAGTCACAGCAGGCTAGTGGATAACATGTGCTTTTAGAACTTTCTTCACGTAGAAAACTAAAGGGTATGATTTTATATCAATCCAGTTTACACTGGCACCTTTATATTTATACTACCCAGGAATTGCTAATATTGATTTATAGCCATATGAAGTTAGACTGATGTGCTTTCTTCTATCTTCTTTCCAAAAATGAAGTATGCCAAAAATTCAAGGTTAATGGAGCAACCTCATTATAATAAACCTCTTCTGGGCCTTCTTTTCACTGTAGTTAAGTAATTGAAGACGCTAGACATGTGGTAGCAAACAATTTGATACATACATACAAATCCTTGGGCTGAATTTATATGAAATTATAATAGCAAGATCCCGGGAAAATGTTCCTGGTATAATCATCTTAACCTATACTACATTACAGTCCTTACAAGCTAAAACATCTTTTAGGAAGCAGATGTATTAATCCAAACTTTTACCTCAATTCCTAGTTGAAACAGAAATTTAAATATTCAGTAAGCTGAATGGAATTTTAAATTTTATAACTTTAATATGTAGGATATCAACTACTCAAGCTCACTTCATATCAGCTAGTAAAACCATGAAGATTCAGTCCTTAGCATATTATATTTTGTGAATTCTTAAAGAATCAATGCAAACTTTATAGAAAGGTAATATTCATCTCTTGTTTATGAGGATCAAACATTATAGTGTGACTTGGGAACAATTTAGCAATAATAAGCAATTTGGCAAGGAATAAACATATTCCTTGATGTGCTTTTGTAAAGCAAAGTAACTAAGAGCACGGATGGGAGCCGTTTAAGTAATTGTGCTACCTTGGGTAAATTACTTAAAGGTGCTATACTTTTGTTGTTACCTCATATTTTATATGAAGATAACAATCGTAAATAGTGCATTCATCTTGGAGATAATAGATGTAAAAAACTAAGAGAACCTGGCACACATAGGAATTATCTATTAATAGCCAGCAATTCCACTTTTAGTAATTATCCTAAAGACATGATAGGGATGTATACAAATATTTTGAGGCAAGGATATTTAGTGTAGCATTGTTTGTGGTAGTGGAAACACTAGAAATAATCTAATAGTTGGGGTTTGAATGCGTGATCTAAATCCTTCAGATGGAACTCTATATAGTCATGAAAAATGGCATCATAGAAATGAATATATTGATAAAAATCTGCTGAGGTTATATCATTCAGATAAATAAATTAGATTAAAAATGCATCTGAAGCATAATAACTCTATTAAAATTAAAAATAAATGCATATACCCACACTGAACAATTCTAACAGGATAAACACAAAAAATACTAAGATTAGGTCTCTCTGAATGGAAATGCAAGGGCAATTTATCTTTTTCAATTAACCATATTAAATTTTCTTGTTGTTTTTAGAAAATAAAAGTTTCCTTTGTAGTAAAAGAGTAAATCAATTTAAATTAAAAGCTCCATGAATTATATTGAACTTGACTCTCTAATCTGCTCAAGATCTTATAGAGCTATACCTCTAAATTGTAGCTTTTTTAAAATAAATGATGAATGCACAGCAAAATCTTTGTGAGAGAACTGCTTCCACTGAAAGTCATTTGTTTTTAAATGTAATAATGTAAAACACTAGGAATATTTCCCATATTAGCCTAAGATAAAAGCGATAAATTATTGACTGAGTATCCCTATGTTTGGAACAATAAAAATATCCCTCTTTCATTACATTTCAGTGAGCTAGAAAAATAGAAATCTGATAAAGTTTTTAGCTGACATTAATAAAAAATGGCCCATATTATGTAGCCTAGTGTTCAGGTTGATGGCCTTTCCTTGACAGAATGAGCAATGATCTTTAAGAATACTTGAACTTTTTTTTAACTTGTAGACATACATCTTTGATGATTAGCACCTGAATTTTTCATGAACTCTTTTCAATACTGTAAGAGAATATTCTTGTACAAGAAATTGTAAAGAAATATTTTTTACATAGAAAAATTTTGTGATGTATCTAATAATAATAAGGATTTAAGCACATCTACATAATATCACGAGAACAAATTTAAAAGGCAATTAATTCTTCATGCAGTCAAAAGTGTACTTGGCATCAGTTGTTTAAAAAAAAGAAAACATGTAGCATGCCTAAAAGCTAATGACGGGGAATACCTGTTACCAGAGATGAGTTCACCCTGAAACACAGAAAAGGAGAAGAAATTCAACTATGAGAAATGCAATGAAGTTTCCCAGCATGCAACATCAGAAAGAGCCCTTACCTGAAGGGAAGGTTATAGTAATCACAGCTTCATCTAGTATTTCATTCATTCATTCATTCATTCATTCACTTATTTATAGCCAGTTATTACCAGGTGGAAAAACAATAGCCAAATAGTTCAATAAAAGCAAAAACTAAAAAACTTACATGTCACCAGGAGTTGCTACTAGATCTTCAAAATATAGATCTTGGCTGTGATAAGAGTATCTTATCTTCTTATCTGCAAAAAATATCTTTGATGTAGTTCCATAGAAATGAAACCAGCTAAAACGAAAAAGGGGGAGAGGAGGCTGAAGTCAAGAAGCCAATGCCTACAGATTCATTTAAAGGAAAATTTGTTTCTGATGAAGATAAAATTTCAGATAATTTCTTGAAGTTAAAACTTTTCTGCTTTTGGTTTCCTCTATTCTTGTAACCGTAATTATGGTTGGATAGCTAACAAATACACATAGTATCTTTAGATGCCAAATACCTGGAAGTACATGTCAGTCACGATTATCAACATCCTATGCTACCTGCCAATTTATCCCACAGGGGCTCTGGGATTATGTACATGTTGTTGTCCACAATGCCAACAAATCATGTGTGGCATACAAATAGAAACAGAGTCCTTCTCAGATCTTATGACACATTTCAATATATGCTTTTGTTTGTTTTTGGTCTATATAACTTGTATTTCAGAAGTAGGCTTAAATTTAATTAAGGAATACAAAATAAAGATAGAGTCTGGGCCTGATCATATACCACTCTGAGACTAATTCCCAGAAATTATATACTAAAACTAAAGATCTGTTCCAAAACCTATAATTTCCAGACAGTTAAATGGGCAAAACATCAGCTTGTTATCCATTCACTTATTAGAAAGCAAATCAGGAATATCCGTACCATCTTTTAATGATTATAACCTAATATTTCATTGCTTACTCTCTGCCTTTTTCATACTGGTATACAAACCTGGAACCTCTCTCTGGATTAAGTCCCTCTTTTAATGAATTAATAATTCATGAACTGCTACCTTCTCTGAGAATCTTTTTAAAATTGGATAATATTATGAATGTTTTCCTATCACCACCCACTCTAGCTTACAAAACTCATATTTCATATTTTGCTAAATTTGTGAATTATATAAATATAATGACTTTCACTTTATGGATTTACATTTGTGGCAGTTAAACCCCTCAGTTATCAACATATTTGTAAGCTCTCATTTATTAGAATTTCTATTTTTATTTTCAGAGTCTAAAATCAAGGTGTTTGAAATAGAAATTAAATAGTTGATTTCTTCTGAAATATTTACAACAGAATTTTACTCATTTCACATGAACATTAAGAAATCTGATAAGAAAGAACTGTTAAGCTTAAAAGAAATCAGAGCACAACAAAGCAAAAGCAATCAAGCATTGAATCAACAATCAACAATCCTCTTTCTCCTTATCATTCTTGCTTTCTTTCTCTGTTTAAATTTCTCTCCTCACATTTCATATAGGTGATTTTGAGTTATTTATTAACTTCAATTTGTATCAAAGTTCTTCATCTGTTAAGTGGATTATATATTAGGATTTTCAGGAGACTGAATTAGATAGGACATGTGAAACAGATAACAGATCCTAGATATTTCACGAATCCTATTTGTTAAGGGTGAATTATGTCCATGAAAAAGACATGTTCCAGTCCTAACCCAGGTCCTCTGACTGTGACTTTATTTGGACATAGGATTCCTTTTTAATTTTGAGTTTTGATTAGTTATGATGAGACTTGAATTAGTCAGCCAAAGGGATGCTGATGCAAAGTACCAGAAATCTGTTGGCTTTTATAAAGGGTATTTATTTGAGGTAAAAAATTACAGTTACAAGACCATAAAGAGTCTAATTCAAGGAACCATTAGATGTTTTTTCTCACCAAAGTCTTTTGCCATGTGTTGAAGCAAGATGGTTGCTGATCTCTGCAAGAGTTCAGCCTTCCTCTTCTCATGGCTCCATGGGCCCGGCTTCTTCCAATCTCAGATGTAGGCTGGAGGTCTCGTTTCCTTCCGGACCTTCTCAACTGCTCAGGGCTCTGGTCTCTTCAGCTGCAAACTATCAGGCAAGTGGCTCAGCTCTCCCTGGGCTTTAGCTATTTGAGCCTTTTCCTTTCTGTCACACTGCACGATCAAAATGACCAACTTCTCCCCTTTTCCATGTCTTCCTGTTGAGTGTCCGTTTATTTAGCCCACAAAGGGGGCAGGGACTCAACCCTGAGCCACGTCCTACTGACATGGTTGAATCAAGGGCCCTAAATTGATTTAATCAAGTAAACTTTTAAACCTTTGAATTTAATTCAATCAAAGGGTATCATACCTAGAGGAACAGACCAGTTTGCAAACATAATCTGTATCTTTTTTTGGAATTCATAAATAATAATCAAACTGCCAGAAGTCCAAACTGGATTAGGGTGGGCCCTAGACTGATATGACTGATGTCCTTTTAAGAAAGGAAATATCAGACATGACACAGGGGAGAATGCCAAGTGATAGTCTGAAGCAGAAAGTGAAGTCCAAGGATTGCCAGCAAACCTCCAGAATCTAGGAAGACACAAGGAAGGATTCTTTGCGTGTTTCATATGGAGCAAAGCCCTGCCAATACCTTGATTTGAAACTTCTGGCCTCCAGAACATGAGAAAGCCATTCAGTTTATGGTACCTTGTTACAGCATTCCTAGCAAACCAAGACACTGGTCACCATCTTTTATTTCCTTTATTCTTCATATCCACCCTTCTTCCCCCTCTCACTTCACCCCTCCACACTGCCCAGAAGTATATGACCCTGCATACAATGTTATAATGTGAATTTTTTTAAGTCTAGGTTTATGTACTTCTGCATTTTCCTTGATACTGGTTAGTGAGGCTACTGATTAATATACAGCCATACTCAATCTCAATAAAGAAATGTTTAAAAATATTTATGTTTGTTAAGTGGTGTAATTCAAAGTTATTGATATATTCACTCTTATTTTTTGGTAGCCCACTTACCTTGTGAATAACTGCAAACAACCAGATTGGCTTTATCTGAATGTAAAACAACTCCAAATTCTCTCCTCTCCATGGTCTAAAGGTTCCCAGTACTTGTGGAAAATGACACAATTGAATAAGTAATAAACACAATTTTTACTCCATATCTAGTCTTGTTAAAATAATCTGGGAGGTCAATTATGCTATTTAAATTAGTAGCAGAGCAACTGGAAAGGACAACCCATATTTCCAAGGCTAGGGTCATGCATTCTTTCCCCGAACAAAAATCAAGATCCGAGGTTATTCTGTGCAATTAAAAAAAAAAAAAAAATATATATATATATATACACACACACAGACACAATTTGTACCTTCTCCTAATGTCACATTTTCTTTTAAGATAAGTGGCATAGGGAATAAGTATGGGCTCATAATTACTAGCTGTATGATTCTGGAGAATTTACTTAAATCCCTTAGACTCCATTTTTTTTTTCATCTACAGATTAGGGGTAAGAATAACATATTGTACTTGGTTTTGTGATTATTAAATAACATAATGTTCAAGTGCCTGGAAGATTGTAAGTATGCAATAGTGATAAATGTCAGTAAGGAAAAGATTACAAAAATAACATGAAGAAAAAAAAAACATGCTTCAGGAAATGGTCTGCCAACAAATTTCCATCTGTTTGTCCTTTTATTTTTTTTTTTGGGGGGGAGGGGAATATTGTATGAATGATCAGAAACTTGAAAATGCAATTTTGCATATTTGGTGTGTATATATAATATCGCTTGACTTCCTATGGATGATGACAAAAATATACCTGTTGAGATCCCAAGAAACAAGATGCACTCAGTCAGCAGGAGCTACACCCCACTATGGGGTCCCTGTGGAAGAACCTGGCTTTCTCCTTCAGTGGAAACCCAGGCACTTCAGAGATGGCTTGGGGTGTGCAACTATTTTGAAAATATGCTTTGATATATGGCTCCTTAGTTTCCTACGGCTTCCATAAAGAAATACTACAAACTAGGTGACTTACAGCAACAGAAATGTATTGTCTCACAGTTCTGGAGGTTTAGAAATGTGAACTAAATGTGTCAGCAGAGCCATGCTCCATCTGAAAACTGCAGGGGAGAAAGCTTCCTTGGCTCTTTTAGTTTCTGGTGATCTATCAGCAATCTTTGTCATTTCTTGGCTTACAGTTGCATCACTTCAATGTCTGCCTCCATTGTCACATTTCTTTTTCCTCTCATGTGTTTGTGTCCAATTCTCTCCTTCTTATAAGGACACCAGTCATAGTGGATTAGGGCTCACCCTAATCTACATTGGCTTCATCTTAACACAATCATATCTTTGCAGATTTCCAAATAAGATCACATTCAAGTGTTCAGGGCTTAGGATCTTGAACATTTCTTTCTAGAGGACACGTTCGACAAATAACACATGATAAAATAAAAATCACAATTCCTCTTTACTAAGGCTTTTCTATGTGCACAACATTCTTCTTGAGTATTTCACATTACGTAATGCTTATGAAGACCACTTTACAATTTCCTTTTTAAAGATGAAGAAATTTAGGTAAATTAGCTTGGTAAAGTCATAGGTTATTAAAAAATAGAGTATATAATTGAATCAAGTCTGGCTAAATTGAAAATCTGTCAGGTCAACCATTCTGTTTGCTTACTTTCTATTACTTTCAACATAGTATTAATCTTTTATATATCTGATAATAGTCTTAATTATCAATCCCAAGTAATTCAGTCATTTTCACATAATCCTTATCATGTTCTACCCTCTCTACTCCCTTAGTTAACTTTATTAACATGAGTGATACATATATTTTTAAATTTGGATTATTTGTGATTTTAACCGTGGATATTTTTACTGTGGTATTTATTACCCCATGAAAACATTATCTCTAGCTCTCGGTTCCTTCAAATATTTTTAAGCAATTACATGGTAAAATTACTCAGACTCAAAAAGATTAATAAATAGTATGACAGAGGACTTCTTAATTCTTATTTAGAGAACACCTTTTTCACATATAATTATAGTTTAAGTTTCTTTTCAATCCATTTCACTTCTTTGTGAATAGAAAGCTCTTAATACATAAAAAATGATTTTATTATAGCATCCAAAAGCAAAACCTATTTTGTACCTATTGCAAAAAAATTACCTTAAATTGGGTATCAGTAGATTGTAGAATTAGAATTCATACAAGATAATTTCAATTATTTCTTTAAGTTACTTCCCTAAAGCTAAAACTTGTCTGACTCAAAGAAAACAAGGCAAAATTGTTTTTCCTTTACTCTGTTAACCTTCATTCACTAAAGCAATACTTAATGAGCACCTACTATAGCTGGGCACTGTATAGATTGTATAGCATTGTTTGAAAATAAATATGTTAAATATTAGCAAGTTGATTTATGAATAAATGTGAATTGAATAATCTGAGAAACAATACTAAACTAAATAACAGACAGGAAGAAACTGAACGATATTTAGTAGTTATATGGGTCAAGGCATTGATATAGATCTATGACAATTCTAAAATGCATTAAAATTCAACTTTCTAATTGTATGGTTCATTTTGAAATTATTCTTTTGTGTTGGGACCTATTAGCCTAAATAGCCAATGACTGGAACCTAAAATTTAAAAGTGCAACATCTACAAGAATAATGTACCACAAAAACCTTTATTAAATATCAGCGGTTTCTTACAAAATAAGTAGATGCTACATTCTAAAAAATAAAAATAGAAATAGAATTTGGCAGGCTAATTACTCAGTAAAACTGTTAAAACTCTGATTGTATGTTGGAAAAGAAAACAATCATCTCCCACACTCCCAGGTGTTAATTTATCATCCTCATATTAAATTCATTATCTAACACAGCAGAAGATGAAAAAGTGAAAAACAAAAGTTTCAAATGACATTTAACAGATTTCATATTAACCTGTTTAAAGTCAAGAAATTAACTTTATATAATTTTATTTGACTAGAGAGTATTTATGTTGCAAAACTGCAACAAAATTGCCAAAGGAACAAATATATAGCAATGAGTATTTCTACAACTCACCTTGGATTTTTGAAGAATACATGCCCAGTTACATGTTTTCATATATGCATATTTCACCTCTCAAACTGGGAGATTATAAGCTTTTTGAAACCAGAGGTAATGGATAATACCATTTATTCACCAACTACTCGCTCCAGCACCCGTCTCTAGCTTATTACTAAATGCTTTAACTATGGTTTTCCTAATCTGATGCTGCATCTGTTATCTGGGCTAATAGTTTAGCTGCTTAGCTAGTTAACATAGGATTTGACCAAATTATATGGGTGACAAGAGACAAATCCAATGACCCTGGAGGCCTCTCTCCTGTTTGGATTAATAGCAAGAAGCGCTTGTGCAGGTCTGCGTCAGTTCACTAAAGAAATGGCTGATACCAGAGGCTGAGCTACCGAGTCTCAGCCTTTTCAACGCTTTTTCCTTAACAAGACCATTCTCTATATTACATGTTTCCTCGGTGCATTCAGTACAGCCACAGCTGGTATAAGCTTTTCTGATGTAATGAGAACCCCTAGTCCTCTGCTACTTTTCTCCTCTTGTTTTCCCTCAAAGAACCTTATTTTACATTTACGCTACATAGCAGAGTAATTAGTGAGTGTGTGTCTGTGCCATCTTTGCAGTACAAAAGAGGTGGAGGACTAGTGTTAAACGTTTATATGAACACCTTACTTAATGGTAAAGTTGGAAGAGACAAAATCTTCAAAATACAATGCCAGCTATAAACCTGTTTTCCCAAATGTCGTGGGTAAGGGAGAAACGGTAAGATAGATTGAATGGTACCTACATGAATATCTTAAAAATGCTAGAAGAGCACTTTATTGAGAATATAACATGCTGTTGTAATTTAAATGGAATTGTGGTAACTTACCAAAATCAGATCTAAGCGAGAGTAAGTTGAGCACCTGAAAGCATATTGGACATAACAATAGTTTGAATGCTCAGTGCAATTTGCTTGCTTAATCACAAGCTGCCAACACATCCAATATGCAATAAACAGGGAAAGGGCACACAACACACTTAAAGATGGAGGATACCAGAGTCTCTATATCCATCTGCCTCGGCTCCAGTAGAAGGAGGCAGATACCTTTAATGAGAGGTGTTGGGAGCTTGTGCAATGTGACGTCAGTGGGTTGTGTCTGAAGCGATTCTGCAGCTGTCAGCTGGAGGTGCCAGTAGATCCTGGGGCGGTGGTGAGGCTTGCAGCAATCCCTGAGTAACAGTCCAGACTTTGGAGTCAACCTCCCTCTACCTGACAGTCACTGAAACAGCGTCAGCACTGGGTGTTGTTGCCTCAGAGGTCTGGTGTTCAATATTTTTATCAAAGGAGTGCCCCTCTTGGCTTGCATAAGCCAATCCATATTATATCCCAACACAAAAAAGATGTTTTTGTCAATTTGTTTACATTTTATTAGTGCTTAGTGTGTTAACAATATTTTTGAAATTTGAGATCGTTAATATCATTTATATACACAACAGCTGTTTTGGAATCATTTTGATTGATTTCCTTAAATTAGAAAAAATATTGAAAGTTCTAACAACTGTAAACCCCAATAATTCAAGTTAGAATGTTAATGGAATAACAGAAACCTTTCAAGATTTTCTTTACATTTTGATGTAGCTTAGTAGAGCATGCTATTGGCAGACATTGGTAACTTTTTTTTTTCACACTAAATATGATATAAATATTTTCCTTGTCTTCTTATAAACATAATTTATAAAGGTTACAGTGTTTCACATGTAAAGAATATTTAGCCTAGGAATGCTCTGTTTCTCAAAAGTTTTGTACAGCCTAGTATGGTCACTAATAAATATTGACATTTTTGATCTATAGAATAATCAGCAAAAATTTTACTTTCCTTATCTTATTTCTCACATAATTTATTTAAATGAACCATTTTTGAGAAGAAGAGTTACTGTGAGAAATGCCTATATTATTTCTGAAATGGTTATTTACATGGTAAAACACACATTCATTTACTTTCAAACGACGTGAATTAATTTTGGTAGCTGGAGTCTCTCTTAAAACCAAATGCCACTGCATAATAGCAGTCTAAACTACTATTGTTATCTGACAAGGGAGAAATTCTCAACTTATGATACAGACCTTCTTGTAGTAATTTTCAATGCTTTATTTCCTTCTTGTATTAGTCAGGGTTCTCTAGGGAAACACAATCAATAGGAGATATCTGTAAATAGTATGAGATTTTATAATATTCTCTCATGTGACCCTGGGTATGCACAAGTCCAGTTTCCGCAGGCAGGCTGCAAACCAGGGGCTCTGACGAAAGTCCAGTGAAGGGTCCTTAATGAGTTTCCGGGAGACGTTGGCTGTCCAAAGACAAGCTGGGCAATTCTCTTCGAAAGCTGAAATCACTTCATCTTTTAAGGCATTCAACTGATTGGAGAGAGCAACACTCACTGTTGAGGGCAGCCTCCCTGGTTGACCGTAAATGTAATCAGCCATCTATGCAGTAAACTCACTGATGACCAAAGTCCATAAATGTCCTTGTATTACAATTAGCCCAGTGTCTGCTTGACCAAACAACTGGGCACAATTACCTGGCCGAGTTGACACATTAGCCTAACCATCACATTTCTAATATAAAAAATTAATAAATGTACACATTATTGTAGGTTATCATTGCAGACTAATTGATTCCATTTGGGAACTTGAGGAATATATGACTTGTTTGCTGAATCTCTTTCAGAAAGTGACTAAATCCAAATTCCTTAGTAGGACATTCAAAGACTTCCAAGACCTGGCTCCACTGTTACTCCAACTCATATTGCTTAGGACAATCGTATCAGATCATATAGAATATGCGCTATAACTTCCTGCTGCTATGCTTTTACTAGAATTCCTTCATTAAGAAATGCCTTGTTTCTCTTTCTTACTCGTTTCTCCACACAAAAATTATTCATCCATCTTCCAACTCTCCATCATTATGTGTCAGAGAAGTTGAGCAGTTATTACATTTATGAAATTTAAGTGATAATTGAAAGAATGTATTAAAAACATGGGACTGATTTTATCTGTTTCCTTTTATTTCAGTGGGGATGTTGTCAAGAGAAATGGAATTCTAATAAACCTTATTAACCATTCTATTGATTTATTAAAAATAATTGGAATTATTTTTTCTCTTGGTAATCTGATTACCACAAATAAATGAAATCCAAATAATATCCTCAAACTTCATTTTAATGTCTTCTCCTCCTAGAACTTCATTGGATTTTTTTCTTTCTCTCTCTCTCTTTCCCTGGCCTAACTAATCGGTTAAAAAAAAAAAAAAAAAAAAAAGAACAGAACAGAAAAAAAAAAACACTAACATTTTCATGACAGTGGAGCTTTCAGAGTCAATAAATTTGTATTTGGTAATAGCCATTTAGTATGTGCTTAGAAGCCCAAGGTGGAGTAGGAACGACCAGGCCCTGTTCCCTCCACTTACCAACTCTATGAGCCTGGACAAGTTATTTATCCTGGCTCTACTCTCATTCCTCATCAACAAAATGTGGGAAAAGGACTCCATATAGTTGTTATGAGGATGAAAAGAGAATATGAGTTTAAGATATTTGAGCTATTTATATAATTTATTCCTGGTTCTTGATAAGCTTTGCTAGCTAAAGATCCCTATCCTGAAAAAAAGACATGGGCAGAACCAAAATCTGACTTTCTCTATCTAATGGCTTTCTTTTAGCTCAGTCATGTTTCAGGCAGATAAGCTTATTTTTATCTTACTACATTATCTTCAATGGACAATGTATTTAATCAAGTCATAAAATTTTCTTTTTGAAATCAAATAGAAATCTTTCTTTCTGAAACCATGCTTGAGATATGCTTTATTCCCATATCTATTGATTCTTTGTTTCCCCTCCTAGGAAATTAATGATTTTTCAACAGGTCAGGAAGCGTCATAAAACAGAGGGAAACATTTTCTCTGATTCCGTTATTCAAGTAGAAGTTTTTTTACAGTGCGTGCTAGAAATAAAATAATTAGGTATATGTCTGTATGTAATCTAAGGGATAATGTTAAGTATGTTATTTAGTATAGAGGCAATGGCAATCTGAAGCATTTTACATGTCAAAAATGCTGACATACCAATTATGTTACTCATACACATAGCATTAAATGTATTTTTGCTTGACTGAATAGCATGAAGGCATCTTCATAAGTCTTGAGAAATACACCTTCAATTAATGGCACAATAAACAATCCATTGAAGAGTTTTTTTGAGACCTAATAATTATTTTTTCTATTGTGGATTTGATAAATGATGCTATAAATGAACTCAAACCAAAGCAATTACTAAGCAAAAGAAAACACGATCCATCCTTTCTTAGGATTATAATATAAAAAAAATAGATGATGTTCTAATGATTTACTAGCAGCAATCTAATTTCATATAATGCTTTCTCTCTGCCTAGTGCATATAACTTAAAGGATTTGGGATACAAGAAAACTTTCACAGAAGTATTTTGTTCTTTCAGTTACCTTGGTTTGTTGGGGTTTTTTCCCCCTCAATTTCTTCCTTTTTTCTTTGGTTCTACAAAATAGATTTTCTCCTAGTGTTATTTTATTTCATTTTATTTTTTCGGTCCTAGTTATGTGAATTTCTGACCAGATCTTTGGAGATATCAGTAAAAATTAAAATTGTTCCTGCTGTTTTTAGTACCAAGAGAGAAATTCTGAAGGTCAAAAATAGTCATTCTCTCATTCTCTCTCTCACTCCCTCTTGTTCACACTCCCGTTTCTGTCTCATTAATGCTTCTAAATCACCAATAGTCTCTGAGACAAAGAGAAAAAATGATTCCTCTATTTTAAGAAAGTCAGGAATTGGGAAAGAGAGATTATAATTATATAAACTTACAACCAGATAAAATCAGGGCCTTCCTTTTATTTGACTGATCTAAGAAACTCGTAGTTGCCAAAGCACGGAAATGAATCACAAATTTTCAGACAAGACAGTGTTTCCTTTTAAAGAAACATATCATAAACTCAGAGTAAATAAAGAATTTTTTTCAGGTCTTTTTTTTTTTAATTAAAGAATTTTCTGAAGGGAAACTTCAGATGTTTGGAATGTATGTCTTAAGAAATTAATACTTTATACTTTTTTCCATTGAGAATATAAACATGTTTTCCTTTGAAAAAATGAATACAAGATCAGCATTCCATGTACGTATTTTCAGTGTGAGGAAAATGGAACTAAAATCTGCTCCATTTTCAGCATTCAACCAAGAACAGTAACTGAATCTTTATTTCCAAATTCACTTCCATAAATTATGGTACATGTTTAAAATGTACAAATTGCGAGGATAAATCTTCTTAATAAATTTTTTTGTACTATGCTAGTTAAAATAAGATCACTTTTTCCCATTCTCTTATCTTTTTCCTTTTCAATAATGATGGATTACTTTTCCAAAAGGTTTACATTAAAACAATTTCCTAGGTAACTGATTAAGCAACACATTGAATTCATAAAATTTCACTAATTGCCAAACTATGATGTAGATATTACATAGAATAAAATGCATGTTTATAAACACACTTTCAGACATTTCTTCATTAACAAAGATATAATAAAGTTGCCCATATGTGCAAATAGACAAATAGTCTGCTTTCTTTATTAATGTAGACTATATTGTTTCTGGCACACGATCAGCATGCATCCACACACACATATATCTACTGTCTCTCTTTTTAAAATAATCTTAAACAAATTAGATACACTTAAGGAAATGTACTTTTCCTAAGGGTAGACAAGAAAAAAATGTTAGACATTTATAACTGTATTCTACACAATTCTTTAAGTGAAATAGAACTTCTAATTAAAAATTTAGTTCGTATACTTCAAGGACAGTATAGTGAACAATATAATGTAAGTAACTGCATACTTTTGTGGTAATATTCTAAATATCCTAAGGGCATTTTTTTCATCTTAAGGATCAAAAGCTGATTGAAATGATATGTTTTTATCAGTAAATAATTTTTGTAAGCATTGGCTAATATCAATAATTTGTTCTTTCTTCAGTCAATTAAATTAAGAAGCAAAGGATTCTTACTCATCTGTAACTTGTATCCAGTTATTTATGTAAGATAGTAAAGTGCTTCCCCATAGATCTGAGGTCAAGGCCCTTAGATAAGATCATTCCCACTGCCTTTTAGATTGATATCAACACTTCTAGCACCTTCCAATGTTGTCACCATCCTTTGTCTCAGAAATGGAATTGCTTAATCATTAGCAAATTAGAAATTTTTCTAAAAGATTAGAATCTTTTCCTTTTTTCTTTTCCTTTTTTTCAGCACTTATGGATATATTGTCTTACCAGACTAAGGGCTCTAACAAAGGGATTTTCTTTCTTTTTCTCAATGCATATAAAATGGTCATCTTTGAGGATTACTGTGTGGGTTCTGATAGAACTCTACACACTTAATGACCAGCCAGTTCTCAGGAATAGGATCTATTCTGAAGAGCCCTCAGAACTCTCAAACCTAAATTAATTGAGTATTTTTCAGTTTAGAATTCCAGAGGCTTGCTTAAGCCAATTTCAGGAAATGCATGCACTCTCAAGGATACATCTAAATTGCCAAAGTATAATTTTGAAAATTTTAAAAAAGTGACTCTTACACAAATTGAATATCATAGATCTTTAAATTCATTGCATCAATGTTTAACTACTACCATAACACATCACCAAAAAGCTAGTTACTTAAGGCAAAGCAGATTTATTACTTTCCAGTTCTGTAGGACAGAGGTCCAGCATGGGTCTCACCTGGTGAAATCAAGGTGTCCACAGGGCTGGATTCTTCCAGGAGGCTCTGGAGAAGATTTCATCCATATGCTGCTCCTTTAGGTTGTTGGCAGATTTCAGTTGCATATGGTTATAGGACAAAAGTTCCTACTTTCTTTCTGAATTTTAGCTAGGGACCACCCTTAGCACCTAAAGGCCCCTTTTCAGCCTCAACATCTCAGAACTAACAATAGAGCCATAGATCCTTCCTACTGTCATAACTTTCTGGTGTTCTGTCATCAAATCTCTCTCTCTGAAAACAGCCAAGAAAGGTCCTCTACTTCTAAGGTCTCCCGAGATTAGATCAGGTTTACCTGGATAATCTAGGATAATCTCCCCATCTCCAATTCTGTAACCTTAAACACAGTTGGAAAATCCCAGGGATTAGGGCAAGGATGTTTTTGGGTGCTATTATTCTATCTACCATACTCATTAATAAGTGGCAAAGTCTAATGGTAAAACAGGTTCAGAAGGACTAGGAGAGACTTACATATAATCAGTAGAAAAGAAGAATGCTGGAACAAGTTTACAAATATAGATATAAAACCAGAAGAAAAAAAAAGTTAATTAATGTAGTACAAGACAATGAAACTATAACATTTGGAGTTATCTTTTCTAGTGGGCAAAATTTATTTGAATCATTTCTAGATGAAATTAATTTACTACTTATCAATCTTCTATATTTTTATAAAATATAGAATTTAGGCCTTAATCAATAGTAGATAGATCAAACAAAGCTATATTACCTCGAAAGTCAAACTTTAAATAGCATTCATGATTTATTTATTTATTTAGTTATATCCAAGCTTTGGAGTTTTTTTTCTTTTAACAAAGTGAATTATATCAATGAATTATTATGAATTTCTTTGGGCTGGTTCTAAAATATAATATTTAGGTTAAGGATAGGATGGAAAACAGAAAAGCAAATGTTCATGTTAACTGTTACCTATTTGTGAATAATCTGGGTTAAAAATATATGTAATGATTTGTTTATATATATAAAGTTTGATATATTAGATATGTAAATAGAGTGCTAGATATGTATGTATATATTATATGCACCTGTAAATATTATAGCACATGCATATGTTTATAATGTATTTTAACATATGTATATATACATATAGAGTGTAGGGATATGTGTCTGTCTGTACGTAGATACTATATATATTTATATTTGTATCTGCCGTGACCTAGGAATTCTACAAAGAAAAAAAATACAAAACTGCTGCATGCAATTCACAGGGAATTTCTTTCTCAGTCTCTTTACATATTGCATTTTGAAAGTAATCATTCTTTAATTCTCTTAGAAATATCAGTTTCATTCACTATATATTTATTGAAGGTATACTAGGAAACATTCATTATACCAGGCACTAAGGATATTAGAAAGCAGCAAAATATGGCCCCGTGTCTCAAAGAACTTACATTCTGATTGTTGAGATGAACACATAATCAAATAATCATAATGTAGTCTGAAAACTGCTCCATAGAGGAATATATAAAATTTTATGGGGGGAAGCGGCTGTGGCTCAATCAGTGGGGCTCCCGTTTACCATATGGGAGGCCTCCTGGTGAAGACAAGCCCGCCCACACGGCGTGGTTAGCTGACCCGGCGAGCACAAGCAGCAAGGAGGGGATAAATGAATAAATAAATTAAATCTTTAAAAAAAGAAAAAAAAAATTTATGGGAATACAGATGCACAATTAACTAATATTTCTTTGGAAAGATTGTCAAAGGAAGCTGAGTAAGGATACATTTGATCTCACTTTTGAGAGACAGGTGAAGATGGGGCAGGTTGACAAGATGTACGGTCCACACAGAAAGCGGGGCAATAGGACCCAGGCATGTAGTGGATGGTGATTTAATGAGGTGAGAAATTTGGGCCAGAGCTTTGCTCTAAAGATACTCACTTTGAAGTCAGACAGATGGAGCTAAACAAAATACTAGCACTTCCTCTTGTTTACTATGTGGCCTTGGGAAGGTAATTTACTTTTCTAATCTTGAATAAACTGTATAAAAATATCCCCTTCCGAATGTTATCATAGTGATATGTTGGTATAAATGTTACATTTCCATCATTCCTCATATACCATGATGAGAGACATACTTTATTATAACCATAGACATTCACAAGAAACTTTTTAAAAGATCAAAGTGGCAGCATAGTAAAAGATGGACTGGAATGACAAAAGGGCAAATGCAGAGAGAGCATGTTAATCATCCATCTAACACATGATGAGGACTGGAAATAGAGCAGTGGGGATGGAGAAGAGGAGGTGGTTATTAGAGGAGTTTGGAGATACAGAGCTGGCTAAAACAATACCATGGTTTCCCATTGATATGAGATGTAAGGGTGAAGGAGAAATCAAATATAATCTTAAGGTCCTTGGTTTAGACAAAATTATCAGCAATACTATCCATATCGGGACAACGGATCAGTTTGGAAATATTTTTATATAAAATTTTTAAGCACTTGTTAGGAATAAATTTGTGAAAGAGATTGCTGTATTTACAGTTGCTGTCTTCATGATTTTCATGTTCTCTTTTCTAATAAATGGAAATTGCTTTATAGTGAACTAGAAAGAAACTTACTCATATAACATAATCTAAGCTGAAGACATACATGTGTTTCACTCCATGAAACTATGATATTTTCAATTTCCATCTCACTGTTTTGCAATTGTAAATGCCTTACTTCAAAGTCTCAAATCTTTATTTTTTTTACCTGTTCTATTGAAATGCTCCTTGAAGACCTATCTGACAAGGACCAAAATACTTGAGGGTGGGGAATTTCTCTTCCATTTGCTTTGGAATCACCCCACAGTGCTTTGTGCTCTGCTTACAGTAAAGGTTCGGTAACTATTATGGAATAAAACCATCCATAATCTTTAAGTGCAGACATTTCTTAAACTGTTTTTGCTAATTGAATTAATTAATTTCCAATTTGGTTGACAAGAGCAAATTCAAGAGACTCTGCTCACAAGAGCCCTAAGAGATTGCATTTAAAATTTATAATCCCTTCTGTCTCCAAAATAAAAAGCAAAGTATAAAGCAGAAGGCCCAGTCTAACATTCCAGCATGTCTGAATCAGTCAACTGTAACTAATTCAGAAGGCTGGCTTTCGGGAAGCCTAGACCCAGTTGCATGTCGGGCTTTAACCAGTGGCTACCGGGTCCAAAGTAGCAGAGCGAGCAAAGAGTGAAGAAGCATTACCTTCCATAAGGTCTGCTTGACACAGGCTGAGCTAATCATGTTTTACTTTTGCTCGTCTTACTCAGGCTATTATGCATGTCATCATTCTGTTAGTTACAGTCTCCTGGTACGTGTTTTTGCTGTGTACCCTGACTTTAAACAGTACATTCTGAGTGCAGGGCAGGAAAAAATTAGGTGAACGGGTCTCATTATCATCAGCAGCATTGTGTGTTGTGCTGAAAATATCCATAGCAAATTATTAGGAGCAAAAGAAAGAAGTCCCTTAGGTGATCTATGTCAAAGGTAAAAAAAGAGAAGAGTTTGCTTCCCTGAGTACAACTGTCTGAGGAGCTGGTGCTCAGGTCCCCATACTGTATATTATTAGAAGTGTTCTGAAAACATTTTGTATGAGTACTTATTCATTAGGCTAATTTTCTTTAAAGAAGGCTGTAAGGCAACTGAATAATTGCAGTTTTATGGACTTTATTATTATTATTAATAAGATATTTAAACAAAAAACCAGTTAGGTGTAAAAGACTCAATTTTCAGTCAGGATTGAGAAACACATACTTGTGGGGGAGAAAAAAAAAAGCAAGAAAAACTCTTGGGTGAACATATAAACCTTTCATAAGATTAATCAAAAGGGTATATGTAAAAGTATGAAGAATTTAGCATATATATTTAAAGAATAATGTTGCCTTTAAATCAAATTAGATTTTTCCCATCTAAGATTATGTAAGACATAATCTTATCTAAGATAAAAAAAGTTTTATCCTTTAATATAGAATAAGAACAAAACCATAAGAAATGATAATGCAATCAGCAGAAAATTTTAAGACGATAATTATATATTTATTTTAAGCAATTTTATTTGGAATACAAAGCCTAGAATTTTGAAATTTTGCACGCTAATTCCTAACCTCGTCTCCTTATACAGGAAGATAATTCAGGCAAAGGGCCCAGCAGCATTCTGACAACTAGGAAACAAGTAAAATTGTTATGACTTTTATTATTATTTCTTGTCACAATTTTTACTTTGTGTTCCTCACTGTAAAAATATCAACATTGATAGTGAAATTCTAAAATCCTAACTCTAGTATTTCTAAACTTCACCAAATGAAACTTGTTTGAATTAAAGATCAAAACTAGTATGGATATATTAAATAAAGAGTTTAAGGGGGGCGGATGTGGCTCAAATCGTTGGGCGTCCGTCTGCCATATGGAGGGACCTGGGTTCGATCCCCGGGACCTCCCAAAGGCGCACGGGCTGCCAGGCTCTGTGTGCCGCTGAGCTGTCAGCCCCGAGAGCCATGCAGCAAGATGATGACGTAACAGGAGAGAGACAAGACGAGATGCTCCGAAAGCTCTGAAAACCAGGAACTAAGGTGGCGCAGGTGGCAGGGCACCTCTCTCCTACATCGGAGGTCTCCAGGATCGAATCCTGGTGAAGACTGGAGGAGGAGGATGAGAAGAGATGGCAGGAAACAGACACAGAGAATTGCCCAGCAAATGGACACAAAACAGCAAATGGGGAAGGCGGGGTTTAAAATGGATAAAGTAAATAAATAAATCTTTAAAAAAAAAAAAAAAAAAAAGAGTTTAAGTATTTTAGTCTGGTTTAAACTTGCTCATATATTAAATATTTCTACAAATGAACAATCATAAATTATTATAAGAAATTCCATTTCCAGTAATATGTCTGAGTCAAGATCAAAGATTGCTTTGGTGTGAGGAGGAGAGGAATTCCCTGAGCCAAATGTAAAGCAGGGCCCAAGAGCAGAATTCAGTGAATGCTGGTTACCCCCACATACCCTCCCTAGAAAAAATTACAGTCAGGTGGCCTAGAGTTTTGGAGTTGCATGCAGGACAGAGGAGGGGATTGATTCAGCAATGGCCCCCATGTGTATCCATACTCTTTGAAAATGTTTTTCTTCACTGACTCTGGGCTTAGCCATATGATTTCCCTTGGTCAATGGGAACAGTAGCAAGCATGATGCAAGACTTGAAAAGTACTTGTGAGTGGGAGCTTGTTTACTTGATGCTTTTGGATCCCTGCTACCATGTTAGTAAGCTCCAGCTATCCTGCTGGATGTTGGAAGTCCATGTGGAGAGAAGCCCCAGTTGTCCTTCTGTCCCATCTGAGGCCAAGATAAATTAACCAACTATGGTTGACCTATAAGTATATTGTAAATACTAAATTGTTGAGATAATCTCAAATTACTGATCCACAGATGCATATGCTAAATAAATGTGTGTGTTACTTTTTAAAGTGACTTTTTTTAATAAAGCAGTTTAGTCACACACAATACAATCCATCCAAAGTGTACAAAGAATGGATCTCAGTAGAAACACAGAGTTGAATCCATTAAGTTTTTTTTTTATTTTTTATTTTAAAGATTTATTTATTTACTTTATCCATTTTAACCCCCCCCTTCCCCATTTGCTGTTTTGTGTCCATTCGCTGGGCAATTTTCTGTGTCTGTTTCCTGCCATCTCTTCTCATCCTCCTCCTCCAGTCTTCACCAGGATTCGATCCTGGAGACCTCCGATGTAGGAGAGAGGTGCCCTGCCACCTGCGCCACCTTGGTTCCTGGTTTTCAGAGCTTTCGGAGCATCTCGTCTTGTCTCTCCCCCGTGTCTCCCTCCTACTACGTCATCATCTTGCTGCATGGCTCCCGGGACCCGGCGGCTCACCGGCACACAGAGCCCGGCAGCCCATGTGCCTTCTACACACACACACACATATATATATATATATATATATATATATATATATTTTCTTTTTTTTTTTATTTTACCGGGAGGTCCCGGGAATGGAACCCAGGTCCCTCCATATGGCAGACGGACGCCCAACCATTTGAGCCACATCCGCCCCCCATTAAGTTTTAATATGGTTTCCTACATAGCAACATCTAACTAATGTAGAGAGGATGCTAAATTGGAGAGCTTCCCACATAAATCTGATACTCTGGTGAACTAAAATAATACTGTTAATAGGATAGTAATAGTACTAAAATGGTAACCTCCATCACCTAAAGGATAAAACCCTATTTCTTTATCATGTCAAGTAAAATTCTCCATGATCTAAACTCTGCCTAGATTCTTTTACTAATTTCTTCATAGTTCCCCATTTTGTAGCCTAATTTAATTCATCCATTAAGAAATGAAAATTTATGTATAAACGATAGCCTCAGATTCTACTATGCTTCACTAAATTGCAGATAGTAATTGAGCAACATTGGGGTTTTTCAGGAAAAAATGTTCTTGATGGAAAATTTTATACTTAGATAAGTTGCCATTCATAAGTTAAAGCATAGAAAATATCTACCTATCTATTCTGGAAAGATATGTCCCAGAAATATTCCAGTCAACTGAAACATGAATTGAAATAAAAAAATATTGGAATGTGAAAGTTATAATAGTAAATGAATTAGGGAGAATTTGAAATATTTTGTACAGAATGAAAATGATATACATATATAAGTATTTGATGAATATATAAAAATAATTATACAAACACATGCACATTTTTGTATAACCCAAATCAGACTATCACTATTGTGAAGAGTGAGAAGTATACCTGAGTAATAGGAGAGGGAGAGATGAACATCTTGCATAGGAGGATTTAAAATTAGCTTTGTAAACTTAGAAAATATAGAAAAATCCTCAAACTTACTCAGGAAAAAAACATCAAATATAACTACAAAGAAGATTAAAAGCTAGATAAAAGTAAATGTGAGGGAACAGAAGATTTTAAAAGCAGCCCGAGAGAAAAAACAAATTACTTGTAAATAAGTGAAAGAAACTTAGTCTGTGGACTGTACAGTAATAAAAACAAAGTGAAATAGAAAACAGTGCTAAAATATGTTAAAATTGTTGAGATAATTTAATCATCACCTACAAACTGAACACTCAGAAAGCTTTCAAGTACAAGTGTTAAATAAGGAATTTACAGATAGACAAAAGGTGAGATAATTTATTATTCTTCCAAAACATATTCTGAAGGATTTACTTCAACAAAGAGCAAATGACCCAGCAGCAACCCAGAGTTAAATGTCAAAGCTCCAGATAGTGGTTACCTGGTGACGGACAGAGGTCACAGGGGAGAGAATCAGGGAGGGCCCATGGAGGGTGGCCTTAAGACTGAGAAGTTTCTATTTCTTTTTAGGTGGTAGTTTCATATGTTTGTTTTCTGTCATTGTTGTGTTTCAAACATTACATGTCACTCACATAACATTCTTGTGGCAAATACTACATGAACTTAAAAGAATTAAAAAAATGAATAACTCACTTATTGTTTTATCTGTCTGTTTTGTGGTCAGTATAAAACTGGACAACAAAAGGGGATAGAGGAAATTAATGAAGTGTTTTTAATGATGGATATTAAAAATTTACAGTTAGTGGGTTTTAAAGCTCTTATCTACCAAAATGATTTGATTCTACTTCTCAACTTTCCCTCATCTTTCAATACAACATGAATCTTCCAAATTCCTTCTTCTTTAGGAATTTCTTCTCTCTCTGTTTAGATTTATAACCAGTACATTCCCAAACATTATTCAGATTCATCTTTACCACTTCAAATTTATTCTTCAATAACATTAAACTATGTTATCTATTGCTGATACATTTTGCAAATTACCAAGAAAATAAACACCAGAACAAAGTGTACATCAATTCCCCCACTTCTCAAAAACCTATATAAACTTACCATCATGTACTTAGACTATAAATTCTGAACTTATGAGACTATACTGTTTGGTAACACACTGAAATTAAGTTTTAAAAAAAATATGAGGAATGAGGATTCATTAGTTCATATAACTGAAGAGTCCAGAGCATCTGGTTTCAGGTACAGCCTGATCCATATATTTAAATCAGGAAACTATGTCCTTTTGCCTCTGGTTTCTACTTTCTTTGACTTCTTCCTAAGAAAAGAATTAACCACGAGGTTACAAATTTGTGCAGCATTAATCCCTCGCTAACATTCTAAGAGTGTAGCAATCTTTGTGAGAAAAACTCACTGCTTTCTCCAGTTTAAAGAATAATATCAAAACTGAGTTTCATTTGCATTTCATGGGACAGGAGAACATTCTTCAAAAAGTTCTGGGCCATGAAATGCTCTGATTGGCCCAGCCAAGTTCATACGCTCTGTCCCAGGAAAAAAACTGGGAATGCAGTTAACTTCATTCTTATTACATTATCAAAGAGTTGGAAACGGGTGAATCTCTACTCTTAAATTAAGCTGCTGAGAGCAGACAGGACAATAGATGCAGAGCAGACAAAAATAAAACAACAACAAAAAAAAACAATGTCTAACCGATAAGACAATTCTTATGCCTACATTTTGAGAAACTTTAAGATCAAGTACAATCTCATACTTATTCATTCCTAGTAATGAATTTCAGGAATTCTCTATACAAGGAAAACAATCTCTTTAATGAATGAACTCCACACATGCCTTGTTCATATCCACTGCTACTCTAGGCTAATTATAATTAACTTGCCTAAGATGACCTCTAACCTCTCTACCTAAACTAGTCCTTCCCTAATTACTTACTAAGTGTGATCTTATATGTGAAAGTATATGACACATAAAAAATATTCAGTGATTATTAGTTTTCTTTATTTCCATGCAACATTTTTTCTTCTTTATCTCCCCTCATTGCCTTTTTTCATTTCATTTAATTTTTAATTTTTATTTTGCAATAATGTATAAAACATAACCTCCTTTTATTGATTCCACAATTTTTAACCCACATGCATTTATTGAAGAAATGAATATTTTAAAATGTCTGTTTTCTCCAACTCTTTCTGCATGTGTTAACTGAATGAAATAGCACTCTATTTTTCACAAATCTAATATTCTTGGCTATAGTGTAACTTCTAAATGAGTTGGGACCTTGAAATTAAGTAAAATATTTTAGACTTATATATTGTGTAAAACTTAGCACAGCTGTGTGGGTTAATAAACTAAAAGAAATAGGGTGCTGGAATAGAAAAGTGGACAATATAAGTTCTAGTTTTAAATCCAGCACTTACAAGCTGTCCTTAAGCAAATTAGTTATGTTCTCTGAAACTATATTTTCTCATCTCCCAAGTGGGAATATGGAGACCTGCCTGTTATGAATTGAATCATGTCCACCAAAACACATGTTAAATTAATTAAGATGAGGCCAAACTGGATTAAGAAGGACCCTAATTCAATATAACTAAAGTCCTCATAAGAAAAGGGAAATTGACAGACCTACAGGCTACTGATGCAGAGACGGAGAGGGAAGGAGAGATGGCCATGAGATGAAGACAGGGACTGAGTTATGGATTGCCAGGAATCCACCATGAGAACCCTACAGAAGTCAGAGGAAGCATAGCTCAGCCAACACCTTGATTTTGGAATTCTAACCTCCAGAATCGTGAGGCAATAAATTTGTTTCTTAAGCCAACTAGCCTGTGTCACATTATTACAGCAGTCCTGGCAAACTAAGACAATTCCCTGCCAACATCATACACTTATTTTGTAGATCGAATGGGATGATATATGCAAAAATTGTATGAATAATCAAGACCTAATGACCCATTATTTTGATAGCTATTCAAAAACCTAGGGCAGGACAGTAGCTAGACAGAGGTGAGCAAAGACTTTTCCTGTTGTCCTGACAGCCTAGTTATAAGAATCACAATTATATCAGATGTGCTGAAGGACATAGGCAAGTTGGAGGGCAGAGTAAAACAATATTTTGTTTGTTCTTCAAGTACAAGGAACCTATGACTAAATAAGCTGAGACTATAAGAAATTGTACAGGTACTAATTTAACTCACTATATAGAAGAGTAGATTGAAATGCAACCCCAGTGGAAAATGCTATCCAGATAATATTTAACATGTTCTGAGTTATCCAAGAGATATGATAACCATGTAACTGATAGGAAGTCAGAATGAGGCATTAGTGTTCAGAGTATAGAACAGGATTATGGGAAACATTTTTTTAGGTAATTTAAATATTATGGATAATTTCATTT
The DNA here is from genome assembly GCA_026826555.1 of Tolypeutes matacus. NCBI lineage: Eukaryota > Metazoa > Chordata > Mammalia > Cingulata > Chlamyphoridae > Tolypeutes > Tolypeutes matacus. Next base: position 13,166,563 of record JAKSZT010053779.1, on the reverse strand, counting down.
AAACTCTGTGAAATTATATTGCTTTTTTTCTTCTTTTAATACCAATGAAAATAATTGCCTGTCTTAAATGGTCTCTTGCCAGCCTCTGGAAAGAGAATCTTTTGTGAAACATATAGGAATGCTCTGTGATATGTTCATTTTCCCTCCTGTGAAGTTGAAGTGGCTAGAAATAAAATTACTTTGCAAGAGTCATCCACTTCTCACAAGTGCTCTGTCCCAAGATAAAACTGAAATATAGTCCACGGAAAGTGGCAAATGTTTTTCAGGCCTATTATTGTTGCATCACAGCCAAATGGTCAGTAGCTATCATCACCCTTCCCAAAGAAAATCTCTTCATATCTCTGTCCCTTTTAATATTATTTTATTTTTTTAAATTTTTCTACTGCCAACCTTATTGGTAATTATCTCTGCCACCCCATACTTGAGGCTAGACCTGATACTAGTTTATGATTTGTAAGTAAGTAATCTGCAAGGACTCTTCTGCTAATGGGACTTTGGTGCTTCAGCATTAACCACTGTAATTTACTTATCTGGTAGCTAGCCTTTGTTAAGCAGCACATTCAGCTATAACAGCTGTATCATGCAAAATTTCAGTCCCTGTCTAGTCAAAAGCAGGTAAGCATAGATGTCTCTTCCTTTTAGATCCTTCTTTAATGCTATACTGAGAAACCTTGATCCGCTGCAGTGGGGTCTTTTTCTCTCTGACAAATCTCAGTCCCTGCCCTTTCATATTTCTATGAAAATTGTACATTCTCAACTCAGTGGAAATGTTCCTTAGGATCCCCCTAAGGTATTGGCACAGCAAGTAAAAATCTGTGTTTTATCTCCTCCCATTCAGTCTGTTCTTGCTGCAACCCACTTTTTAAATGAACTTGTTTAGAGAACTGAACATTAGCATAGCTTTTTATGGGCAGGACTCGAGGAAGAGCAGGTGCTATGCTAGGTATGTGACAAGGGCAGCACAAAGTCACATTTGACAGCCCCATGGGGAAAAAAAAATTATCCTAGAAAGTGACAGCAAATACAATCTACTTATGATAATCTTAATAAAATAAATTTTAACTCTTTTTATTATGGCTACAAGTTATTATATGTCTACAATGTAATAGGCACTGTATTAGTTTCATGCATATTTTCCAAATATCACAACACTAGAGGTAGGCCTTATCGCATCTACTTTATTTTTTTCCCATTTACCTGTAGTTTGGGAAGAGGATTCTCAGGTACCCACAGATAATCCATATGTTTGCTTTATTTTTAGAGTTTCTTCTCTAAAAGGAATTCTCATGCCAGTTCTTAAGACACTACATTTTCCACCTTGTTCCTTATATAATTCCCCCAGAATAGCAGTTGTCTATAATAGATACTCAGGAAGCACCAGTTTATAAATGAGCATCTACACTTGTCTTCACCTTATAATTGAGTAAACTGAGGCTCGGTACTGTTAAATAACTTAAGAAAGATTACAATACCAGTATGTGTCAGAGACTGGGATTTATCCTGGTGCTATCCAACTCAAAAAGCTTTTGTTGACCTTTCTTTTAAGGAAAAATAAACAAAAGTGCTCTATGACTAAGTAAGTGAACAAATAAATTACACACAAGCATTTAAGCATGTGTCTGTGTGTGCACTTATAAATTGTTGCTACCCGAAGATAGTATTGGTTAGTAAGAACAGCAAATATAGGTGCAAATGAGAATTTATGGGGGATTATTCCAAAGTATATTCTTTTACAGAAGCATGATTGACAATTCGGATATTTTCATTTAACCCAGACATAGGAGTTAATACACCCTGAGAATTAAGATATATATCCTCACAATGTGTATTAGATCCAAGAGTAGAACCAAGAGATCTCAGTAGTTCTAATAACTAAAGGCAAAATAAAAACTTTCACTCACAGTTGCTCTTGTAAATGTGAACTCTCTAATAAACAGCATTCAATCACTTCAATACAATGCTGCCACCTCTGTAGAAAAAACTCACAAACAAGGTGCTAATATGTTGGAAACATCTGGTTGAAAGTTTGGATAAATTTCACAGTAGAAAAGTACCATATTTGAGCGATACCATATTCAATTGTGACAGAATGGAGTGAGCACTAGCTTAGGACTCTTAAAATCTGGTTTTAAGTATGAAATTTCCTTCCTATTACAGAGGGGACATTGAGCAAGCTGACTAAATTATCTTGGCCACAGTGCCTTTATTTCTAAATTTGCATAATAATATTTAATTCTCAGTATGATTGTGAGAATTAAATGATATATGCTTATAAAGCACACAACTGATAAATACTATTACTATTATTATGCCATTTAAAATATAAGTTTAAAATATTGTGTGAATTCCCATCGGTTCTATTCAAAAGACACGTTTTAAATATAATTTCTTATCATAAAGTTATTGAGAATCATAATGAATACATTTTAGTAACTGTAATTATATATAAATAAGAATAATAGTTTTTCAGGGAAATATTGGAAACATAAATATTTCTGTGAGACCCCTTTGGTATTTTACTTGTAGGGTGATGTTTATAAACATTGTTATTTGACTAGTGGTTTTTATTAAATAGCCAAGATTAAAATAGAAAAGTCAAATGCACAAAGAAGTCGCTTCGTAAATTATTCAATTTTGAGTAGTTTAAGCTGAGTTAAGAATGGTTTTACACCAGGTACCTCAACTGTGACTTCAGGCTAAGGATTGGTTCAGAGCAGGCATCAAAATGGGAAATAACTTCGTTACTTATAATAAACAAGTATCTGAAAGTGACATTGGGGAAGCAAATAAAATTAGGCAAAAACAGAGCTAGTTTATCAATTGTTACTCATTTGCATTTCCCCTATCCATTATTTCTAAAACAACAGCAGATATTAGTTGAAAGAAAGGGATGAAGAAGTAATTATTGATACTGAAACATGAATTAATAGAAATATAAAACACTATTTATATTGGTCAAGATGCATTTAAATTTATGCTTATAAGAAAAATATTCTTAAAATAAATTATGTGAGAAAAGTATGAAAGAGAAATTTTTAATTGAACTCTTAACAAAGAATTATAATTGATTTAATAAATGAATCATTAAGGATTAATGATCCATTAAAGATTCATTATTTTATCTGTAAAAAAATATAAACAATTTTCTTGCTCTTTAATTTGGATACAAAAGAGAAATCTTTTCTTTTTTTTTCACTGCTTTTTTGTGCTATGACTTAGTGTTTTATCCATAGGTAAACTTCACTATCTATTTCAACCCATCTGTATTAAAAACAGCTTCAAAACAACAGCAAAGAAACAAAACTACATCTTGTAGAAAGTCATTTCAGGCATTTTATCCTTTAAAGTAACCTTGGTGAGACTATCCTGTATTAACTGATATAAAACAATGCTTCAAGGTCTATCTCACTGGTTCAGGTAAACTCAATTTTTTAAAAAATGACACATACATTCTTTAAATTATATTATTAATCCATAATCATTTTGGGCAACACTTTAGTTTATATTAATTTGCTTTTTGAATTTTTCTCCGAAAAAGATAGGGAGTAGCCCCACCCTAATCAAGATGGCACCCCACAGAAGCTTTGAACTACCAGCAAGAATTGTCAGAAACATTTTTCTCAAAGCTACAGAAAAAAAACTAAAGGGCTGCTGTAGTAGTACAAGCTCTGAATCAAGAAAAAGACGCTTAAAGTGGCCCCTCCCTCACTACTCACCAGCGAGTCTGTGCTTCCAGTGTGGATCACTGTTCCTGGTTCCAAAGAGAAAAGAGTAAACCTCATGCTGAGAGCATAAATGTGGGGCTCCGATCTGTGTAGGGGTGGTCTGAGGGATCGCTGTCCCACAACTTGCGCCGTGTAGAAAAAGAAGCTCACAGAGCTCTCCTACTGAATACTGTGGGAGAACAGTTGTGTGGCTGCCTGGGGAAATTTATTGCTGGCTGTAGGATATGCAGTGCCCGGTACTTGAGGTAATTGTTTCCTAGGGAAGAGGGGATATTTGCCTCCATGTAAATGGAAGAATCTTAAGGGCCACCTGCACCTGCTCAAGATGGAGATACATGCAGAGAAAGAATCGGGGTTGCCCTAGGATTTGGCCTTCAGCTATTTTACAAACTCATTGTATGAAAAAGCACTGAAGGAGAGCACTTTCATAGGTTTCATATTCAAAGACTGGGAAAGAGATTTTCTTTTTTTACTTCTTTCATATTTTTATTAGATCCCGGAATTCAAAGAAAGCTCTGTCATAACACTAGTTGGAAATAAGCTTAAGGACCAAATGCCTCATAATCTAAATTCCAGTCATAATACATTAAAATATGGTAACCAAGAGTTCAGAATTAACAGATGATTATGATTACTAAACCATAATGATGGCACTTACTCTTTAAGATATTGTAGAATAACCAAAAGTAAATACCGAAAATTACTGAAATTTGCTGAGCTAGAATCCAGATGTTTTGATCTCTGATAATGATTGTAAAACTATGTAAACTTTATCTTGTGATTGTAAAACCCTTGTGACTGGCTCCATTTTGTACTGCTCCCATCTTGTTTTACAACTTTGAAGTCTTATTATCACAAACAGTCCTTTCATGTTTATTAATGAAAGAACCTGAGCCAGCCCAGAACTAACCCACCCCATTTACTCATTAGCATAAAACTGCCTGTCCTTGGATGCTATAAAACTATCAGAATTACTGCCATTCTGGGAGACAGATTTTAGGCCTTTAGGCCATCTGATCTCCTTGCTATGCACTAGCAATAAACTCATTCTCTCTTTGAAACCCTGCTGACTCAGGAATTGGTCATTACAGTGCATTGGGCAGAAAAGAACCCTGCTTCTGCTCAGTAACAATATCAAAATGTCCAGGTTTCACCAAATATTTCAAAATATGCAAAGAAGCAGGAAACAAGAGCCCAGACAAATGAGAAAATTCAAGCTTTAGAAATCATCAATGAGGGGGAGCAGCCTTGGGACAGATCAGACCAAGAGTTAAAAATAATGTTCCTAAATATGTTCAGAGAGCTAAAGGAAAGCATGAACAATGAACTAAAGGAATCAAGAAAATAATAGATGAACACAAAGAAAATGTCAATAGAATATGGAAATTTTTAAAAGAAACCAAACAAAACTGAAGACCACAGTAACATAAATTAAAAACATTCCCAGATAAAGAATAACTGAGGGAGTTTGTCACCGGTAGACTAACCCTACAAAAGATTTTAAAGGGAGTTCTGCCATTGAAAGGAAGGAGCAGTAGACCACAGATTAAAAACATTTGAAGACATAAAGATCTCTGGTAAAGGTAATATAGGGATAAATATAAATACCAGTACTATTGCCTTTTTCATTTTTAACTTCGCCTTTTACTTCCTACAGGATATAAAAGGTAAATGCATAAAATGTAATGCTAAATCAGTGACTTTGGACTCATATATATAAACATGTCATTTGTGACAAGAACTACATAAGGGTTGGGGACAGAAGAATATATGAGCATTGTTTGTATAACCTATTGAAATTAATTTGGTATCAAAGCAAACAAGATTGTTATGGATTTAAGAAATTAACCTTAAGTAAAAGCAAACGTTGGAGAATATATATGCTTATAGAGGCAGATTAGACTTTTCCATTAAAATAGGAAGTTAATGTGGAATGAGTGAAGGATTTCTGTTTGGGGAAATGGGAAGGTGGTGAGGGTACCACAACATATTGAATGTGATTAATCCCACTGAATGGTGTGCTCAGTTTTGGTTCAGATGGGAAAATTTATGTTGTATATATTTTACCACAATAAAAAGAGCAACTAATTAGACAATGATAATTAAAGTCAATACATGGTCTTGGGTGGGATTTAACAAGGAGAGAGAGAGGCTCAAAAGGACATTAACATTGGGACATTTGAAAAAATTGAAATAAAGACTGTAATCTTTATATCAGTGTTAAATTTCTTGAACTTGATAACTGCATTTAACATGGATATATAAGTGAATAAGCTTGTTTTGCAGAAATATATGTGGCAGTGTTATGTATAAAGGAGCGTGGTGTATACAACCTACAACCAAGCATTCAGAAAATAGTTTGATATATAGATAAACAGAGAGATAAGTGGATGGATGGATAGATAGATAGATAGATGGAGTGGTAGATTGTTGGGTAGATGGAATGAAATGACAAATGTGGCAAAATGTTAAAGCTGCTGGATCTGGTATCTGGGATGAAAGGCATCTGTTGTAGTTCTCTGTATGCAGTTTGTTTTTTTTCTAACTATCCTATATGTTTGAAAGTATTTCAAAAAATTTTTCAATGTTTGTAATTAAATCATTACATATGCAATACCAGATATATTTTATTGCATTTAAGGAAAAACTTTCTCCCATAGGGCTCGAATTGGATTTTTGAGCTAGGTAAATTTAAAAAACAAACAAACAAACAAACTATATTCAGAAGAATGGATGCACTTTACCAATATCAGACTACAAATAATCTGCAGATGATAACATCAATTTTTTTGCTATATCATCAAAAGTTGCTCTCAAAAACTCAAATCTAGTGATGTGACACCCATTCCTAACAATTTTCCGTGGCACCTTTTGACAAATAGGATCAAGCCAAGCGTGGCCTACAACATTCTCTGTGACCTGATTCTGGTCCATGTCTCAGACTACACCTTGGAAGATGCTTGATTTCTACTTTAGTGGTCATAAACTTCAGTGTGCATCAGAATCCTCTGTAGGGCTTGTTAAAAAACAATTTATTCTACCCCACTCAGAAGATACGAGATATAGGCTAAGAATGTGCATTTCCAACAAGTTCTCAGGAGATGCTGATGCTCTTGGTCCAGGCAGCACACTTTGAGAATACTCTAACTCCTTGTAGTTCTGAGAGCCCTTAAACACACTTGTGCATATCCCTATTATTTTCATGTAGCACAATGTTCTGAAATCATTTGTTTCATATCTCTTCCATCAGATTGTGTTTCAAAGGCTGGCACCATGTTTTAGTTAATATTTACATCATCAAAACTATTATGATATGGAGCACTCCAATAAATATCCATTGAGTAGAATATCTCTTTTGCATTTCCATATAGCAGCTTTAAAAATTATCAATAGCTCTATTGATGGTAAGAAAGAACTGCAGGAAAAGAACATCACAGAAGTAATCAACAAGAAGAAGATGGGAGAGATGAGTCACAGATAAGTGAAAATACAAGTTTATTGACAAGGGCTACCTAGATGTAGGCTAGTTTAAAAGAAGGTCAACATAAGCTGAAACTAGCTGAAGATGATTGCTTAGAAGTTGATAGGTATGTATGACCCTCAAGATCATGTTCTGAAATATGCCTTCTGATTTGAGAATATATATTTCTAAGAAGAATGTAATATGTTTAGATGATTTTTTAAATTACAAAAGAACCTCGTTTTAACACAACATCTCATTTAAGCTTGTGGATACTGGCATAGCTTAATAAGCACCAAATAGCATTTAAACAGGCAAAAGAGTTCTTTTTCTTAGATGGATATTATTTGTCTCATACCTGGACTAATAATTGTTTCGAAACTTCAGAAGTGCTCAAATTTATGCAATTTCATTTCTGAAATAATGGAAAGATCATAATATTCTATCATTTATATTTTAAACTAGAGTTTTATCATTCCACATTGGAGAGCGAAAGGGGAAATTGAAGGTAATGCTGTTTGTGGTCCTACACAGCAGACTTCTGTAAGGAAAAAGTTTTCATGGAAAGTAAAAGAGAGAAAATGGTCAGAAAAATTAAAACTTTAGGATTTACCATTAATACTGGCAATTTTCAATTGCCGAGACATAGCAACAGCTAAACAAATAGGAGGCAGGGAAATAAATATTTTCATTAAATACCTTTGAGCTTCAGATTCAAAACTACCACCCACTCTCTATAGGGAATTTGATTGCCAGACTGCACTTTTATCTGAGATAATTAGGTCTCACAAGAAAGCAGTGTGATGATCAATAAGACTTTATGGGTCATATTCACTCTATAATGATATCCTGGGAAACCCTAGGGCAAAATAATGGTTCTCATCACTGATGGGGTTCATTAGTTCCTCAGCATCTCTCTGCAGTCTTTTCTGCATCCACATCTGGCATCTGTCTTCAGTCTGCAAAAGCCACTTCACCCAGGATGGCTGCTGCTCACAGAGAAACAGGACAGTAGTGAGGCAGACTTCTGTAGGAACATGGCCCTTAATTCTGGTGTCATAGAAATAGAAATGTACCGCTGGGTCCTGAAGCCAACAATATTCATACACATGGATGAGGACATGTTCTTAGGTGCATCTAATCTCCCCTCACAGACCCTACAGAAGGGACTGCTCCTTTTCAATAACCTTTTCAAGTTGATTTGAGAATCAGGCAGTGAGAGTGTCTGTGTGTGTGTGTGTGTATGTGGTGTGTGTAGATGTTGGTTTTGGAAAATTGGGAAGAAGAAACAAAGGGAGACAAAGTTAAAGTTCCTTTAACTTCCATATGCTTTTGTACTGCTCATCATTAAAATATTATATTAATAATTCCAAAATATCACAACTTTACATTTTTAGCTGTTAAATTCTACCTTTATTGAAGTAATCTACTATTTTTAATCAGCTGCTAACATATGCTTTTAATATTCCACCCTGAAATTTTAAACTAACCTCAATTGATTCAGTATGAATAAATCAAAGAAAAAATATGTTTAAAAGGATTAAATTATTTAAAATATAACAGAAAATGTCAAGGAATGGTTTTCAGTATTTTAAATTTGTCATATTTAAATGTGTTTTTTAGCAATGCACCTCATTCAATATGTATAATATATGCTGGTTATTCTCATTATTTGTCCTTAATTTTGATTGCAACCTATTAGAAGGACTGCTTTTAAAATATAGTGTATTATTTATTTGCTAATGGAAACCAATGTAATTTTTAATAAAAACATATAATATTCCTCTCATGAACTAGAGAACAAAGAGGCAAGAGAGAGGTGGAAAAGTATTATATGCCAATAGTGAAAATATATTTATAGAAATTGTAGGAAAAATTAATTTTTCATTAACTCGTCTAGAGAGTTCAATTTTTTCTCATTCAGTTCAACCTTTGAGAGGTTGTCTGTCTATTCTTCATTTATGCTGAATTTATACCAATGCCTTTGCCAGTAACAGAGAGATTGATGACATCCTCACTATTAACTTTACAGGAACTGGTCCAAGCAGCCCACTGTCCCAATAATAACTAAAAATATGGTTTAACCTTTAAAAGCAAAAGCCATGCCTCCTTATTCTTTTGTTTTATTTCTTCCCTTAAGGTCAGAAAATTTGACTCTCCTCTACCATCATTTACTGCTTCTTCAAGCCAAAATTGTTTTTCAGCTGATTAACAAGAAACAATGACAAAAGATAAATTGTCAATTTTGGTTTTGTCTTTTCTATTTTTTTTTTCTTTTTGTTCTATATTCACTGGTTTACTTATATCCCCAGCTTTCCCAGGTCTCATAATTCTGTTATAATTGTCTAATGCCTTAATTTAGTTACTGTTTTTCATACTGTGCTCAAAATATGACATGGCCCATCTTGAAAGAGCAACAATTATTACGCAGAACACAGTTGCATAGCTTGGAACAATTTCAGTAAAATCAAATCAAATAAAAATATTTTTGAGAATACATAAAAGCCACTGTGGTGGGTGCATTTGAGGACACAAAGAAAGATAAGCAATCCCTACTCTTAAAGCATTTACAATGTCTCCACTTAGAAAATCAAAACATAAGTATAAAACTCAAATATCAGTAATAGATTGAAATGGGAGTGAAGGCATCATTAGGAGAGGAAACAACCAGAAGCAAGTGACTAATTGGTAAATATGTGATTAACACATTAGGCATTTAGAGGAAAGAACTATCTCATAATATAGTGGAATAATGAAAGAAGAACAATAATATATTGGGATAATGAAAGAAAGGACTGGATTGTGTTGGAATTATGTAAAACATTTGAGTAGGCTGTGGTGATATGCTGCAGGGAGGGTGAGGGCTAATGAAGGAGTTAGCAGAAATATAGGAAGACAGCACAAGCAAGAAAAGTGGTAGAACTCTCCAGAGAGAGGAAATCAATTGTGTTACTTTGCAGATAGTGAATGTTCAATTTTGGCAAGAGAGGAACATTTACACACCAACAAATCAAGAATCTAGGGATTTATCTTCTAGTCAATAGGGAGTCATGGATTCAAGGAAATGGTTTCTGAGAAAGAAAGTGACATGATCACAGCAGTGTTTTCTGAAGATTAATAAGATTTCGTTACATATTGGACAATTTAGGACGATCATAAGGGTGCTCAGTGAATTAGAAAATTAATTTTGAAGGAGGGAGGGGCATGTGTTATTCACTACCATAGTAAGCTACTACAACTTACATGGTACTCAAGTATATTGGAGAGCAAATATAATTAAGAAAATGTAATACTTTTAATCCCCTTCCAAAAATTCTTAGTTTATCAGGCCTATTATGAGAAAAATTACTCAATGTGCTGGCTTAAACAACACGAATTTATTGTCCCACAGTTTTGGAGACTAGAAGTCTAAAGGCAGAATGTCAGCAAAGCTGTGCTTTGTCCAAAGTCTGCAGGATTCTGGTATTTACTTTCTGGCCATCTTCCATTGCATGATGACCTGTATCTCTGCATCTCCTTTTCTGATTTCTTCCAGAGCTCTGTGTCCAAATTATTTTGCTTATAAGGACTTCAGTCATATTGTACTAAAACCCACCCTCATTCTATTTGGCCACACCTTAAATAATAGTATCTTCAAATGTCTTATTTACAGATGGGTTTATACCCACAGAAGGTGAGGACTTGACCATGTCTTTTGTGAGGAATATGATTCAGTCTCCAACATAAATATGAAAATCAGAACAAATAAAGGTGCCATTTGTGTGTATGCCAGAAACTTAGAGTACTCTTGAAAAGAATAAAAAAAAAAAAATACTAGTTGAGGGAATGGCCAGTCAAATTGAGTCACCATGAAGGCAGGAAAAATTCATTCCAGGTAAAACAAAATAATATAGGACTCAGAGTGGTGGAAGCTATAATCAATGGGATGTCATGGTTGAGTGAGTGGTTCAGAAGCTCATATGTGACACTCCACCATGCACAGCTGGCCAAGATGACCTGCAGAGCAAGAGACTGAGGGATGGGTAGCAGTGTTACGTGCTGCAGTGACTTGCTCCTAATGAGGGAAGTAGGTCAGATCAAGATAGAAACCTTTCACACAGCTAGCTTCAGGCTAAAAGAGAAATGGGAGACTCAATCCTTGCACACTGTAGCTGTCCTATTACCAAAAACAATAGGATGCTGTCTGAATGATTACTGTGTGCCATACACAATTCTAGACCTTGGGGTTACAGTGGAGAACAAAAATAGACATGGGTATTGCTCTTTGGATCTTTTACGATCCTGAAGGGGAAAATACATTATTCAACTAAGCATACAAATATATGGGCAATTTAAAAGTAAAATAAGTGGTATGAAGGAAATAAAAGGCAGCTTTGACAGTGTGACTATGTGTGTGTGCATGTATGGCTAGAGAGGAAACTATTTGGCAAAGTTCCCTGATAAATGGATATTTTGATTGAGAGTTAAGAATGAACTTGGGCAAAATGGACTGAAGAAGAACCTTTTTAGAAAAATGGAGAGAGAAGCTTGTGCAAAGGCTTTGGTATTTGGAGACCAGAAAGAAGGCAGAATTAGCAAGAAAAGCAGGCAAGTGAGAGAGGTCTAAAGTAATATTCAACGAAGCTAGCTCGCCAAATGCGCACAGACCAAATAAGGCAATACTTCAAAGACATCGTTAAAGATTTATCTTTATCCTAATGGAATTTGGTAGTTAGTAAAAGACTTTACAGATGGGGCATTTTGAAATGATTACAAACACTAGAGTTTGGTTAAGAGACTAGAGGTGTGAAAATACACGTGAGGGAAGATCAATAAGGAAGCTGCTGCAGTAGTCTTGGTGAGATATGATGGTGTTGCTGGAGATGAGTGGAGAAACTCAGAGCTAATTAGGAGAACTACTCAACAGTACTTACTGGTGGGTATATGCGAGAGATGAAGAACAAGAGATTTCAAGGGTGAATCCTCATTTCTGACTTTCACAAGATAGGAAGGAAAATTCACAGCAATAGGAAATCACAGAATAGAAAGCGTGAGTTTTTGGAGAGGCCGTTGGGGAAATTTATGAGTTCGATTTGGACATATTAAGTATGACATGCCCGTGAAACAACTCAGTGGGTAAATATATATATTGTCCCAGAGCACGGAGGATCAGTGTGGGCTCAAAATACAAAATCGAAATTACTGATATTTTAGACAATATTCAAAGGCAGAGGCAGCAATGCTGTCATTTAGTGAAAGAAGATGTACAATTAGGATTGAACCCTGAAAAATCCTGGAATTTGATGTTGGAGAAAAGGATCATTACCTACAAAATAAATTTAGGTGAGAAAGTGGAGAAAATAAGAAGACCATGATGTTGAAGGAAGAGAAGGGATAAAATTTTTAAAAATAGTTAATAAAGACAAGTATGGTTGAGACATTAAGAGACAGAATGGAAAGAATGTACAGACTAAGACTCATGAAAATATTTTATGACATTAAATTTTATTTTTATTATACAATAAAACAGATAGTTTAGTGATATAAAGTTCTATAAATTTTAGTACATGTATAGATTAATATAACCACTACTAGTCAGGATAAGAACCTGCTTCATGCTATCTTTTTATAATCACACGTTCCCCCAGCCTCAAACTTCCTGCAAACACTTATCTTTCCTTCATCACTATAGTTATATCTTTTACTGAATATCATTTGAATGGAAAAATATAGTCTATAACATTTTGAGACTTGCTCATTTAATAAACAGAAAACACGCTAAGGAAGGTATTATAACACCCTTTAACAAATGTGCATTTCAGAGAAAAAAGTTTTTAACTCAAGGACTACTCATATAAATCAAAACTTATATATCACAAAATTGGAATTTAAACTCAGTCTGCATAATTTCAAAGCTCATGTTCTTTCAAAAATGTTCATGGGGAGTGGATGTGGCTGAGGCAGTTGGACACCCACCTTCCACATAAGCGTTCTCGGGTTCAGTTCCCTGTGCCTCCTAAAGAAGACAAGCAAACAGCAAGCAGACATCGAGCAAAAACCACAAGCAGACAATAAGTAAAAACAATAAACAGACAGTGAGCAAAATCGAAAAACAAGCAGAGAGCAGATGTGGCTCAAGCAGTTGGGCACCCACCTCCCACATGGGAGGTCCCAGGTTCAGTTCTCGGTGCCTCCTAAAGAAGAAACAAAAAAACAACCAGCAGACAACCAGCAAAAACAATGAGCAAACAGATAAGGAAGCCATTTTGGGGGTGGGGGGGTGTTCATGGGGAAGTAGACATGTTAGTAGATAAAATATGGTGGAAACCCTAACTACAGCTGAACAAAATGTTATAGTTGTTGCAAATCCAGAGCAGATAAATTATCATAAACTTCTAAGACGAAGAATTTTATTACTTTACTTGGGCATTTTTCACTATTTCATATTACAATTTGCATGGAATCCAGTATTTGGAAGACTGCCAATTATAAAAAGTCAGTGTTGTTTATGTTGCTTAAGTGAAAGTTAATGCATATATGTATATTGACTTTTGTATATTGCCAGTGACAAGGTTTCTCTCTATAGTCTTCATTCTCCAATTAGACAAAGAAAAATATAGGTTAATTATATAAGCTTATTTTTAAATACATCTTAATTTTATCACTATCTGTCTTTCATCTATATATTTTGGTTGGTTTATTATAAAATCATGCTTATCTGATAATAATTTCAAACCATACAAAATTATGGAATGTATAAAATGAAAGAAATTCTTCCTTAACTCTCCCAATATTCTATTCCCTGGAGGTAGCCATTATTAACAGTTTTGTGTGTATGGTATCAGACCATTTCATTGCTAAATATGTGAAATTCTATCACATACCCACTGGAGAGTCTCTTGTAGGTGTTTTCCAGGAGATATATACAATATCTGTTCTAGGAGCATAGTTTTATTAGGAAAGATTGTCAAATAAACAAGAGAATGAATAAATAAATTTTGGTATATTTATTGAATGGAATACTATACTGTGGTGAAAATGAATGGAATATATATACACATATCAAATTGCATCAACTTCACAAACAATACAGAGGAGGTAGAATATACAATTTAAATATCTATTTATTTAAACTGCATTGTTAGGGATATGAAAAACGAAAACTCAACATACTATTTAACTCTGGGATAAAGAGAGGGATGGATTAAGCAAGAGCCCTGGGATTCTTCCAGTATGCTAGTGACATTACATTCCTTTAAATTCTGGAGAAAGCATACAGGTACTCATTTTTCTATTTTAAAATTACTTTTAATTTATACACAGTAAAATATATTCTTCTGGTATACAGTTTTATATTTTGACAAATATATGGACATGTAATCACCAATACAATAAAGATGTAGAATATTTTCATAACCTTCCCCATCAAAAGCAAATTCCCTTGTGCTGTTTCTTTGAATCAAACCCTTCCCTAACCCTTAACTCCTGGCAACCACTGATTTGTAATCCATCCCTAGAGTTTTTCCTTTTACAAAATGAATATAAATTTTCATAAAATATGTAGCCTTTACAACTGGCTTCTTTCATTTAGCAAAATGTATTTGAGATTTATTCATGTTCTTTAATAGATCAATAGTTTGTTCATTTTGATTGCTGAAATATATAATACACACACACACACACACACACCCCACAGTATGTTTATCCATTTCAAGGTGGAGGACTGTCTTATTTTGCTAAGGCTGCAAATGTAAAATACCAGAAATGGATAAGCTTTTATAAAGGAAATTTATTTGGGGTAAAAGCTTACAGTTCTGAGGCTGCAAAAATGTCCAAATCAAGTTATCATCAAAGAGGCTTTTTCACCAAAGGTCAGTTGCTTGCATACTCTGGGCTCATGCCAAGTGACAAGGCAGGCTGGTGACTAATCTCTGCCTTATTCCCCAGGCTGCTTCCTCTTTGAGCTCAGATGTGGGTGAGCAAGCATATGACAGGACTCATCTCTTAAGTTTTGAGCTTCTCCGTGGGCCTAACCTCTTGAGGGCTTCGTTGCTTCACCTTTGGCTGCTAATAATCCTCAAATCCTCTCTCACATGGTAGGGTAAAAATGGCAGCTGTCTTTCTCTGTGTTTCTGCTTCCAGAACTTAGTATATATAAAACCCCAGAAGAGAGCAGAGACCCAACCTGGGTCACGCCTCGTGAAGTAGTCAAATTAGAGGCCCTAAAGTGATCTAATTAAAATGATCCAATTAAAGGTCCCTTAACTGAGTTCAACCAAAAGGCACAGAAATGAGTTAGCTTAAGAACATAATTTTCTGGGGTCCACAAAAGACAAACCGGTTGGACAAGGACAGGTATCAGCATCCAACTTACTTTGGAAAACAGGTTGAATGAGAGCACAGAGATAAAGAGAATAAAATAGCTGATAAATAATCAAAACAGGGATCCTTGAGAGCCTTTTCTTCTTGAGAGTTTTTGGGTATTTTCCTGCTTGCCAGTCTTGGCTGCTATTTCCTGACTGCCTGTACCCCTGACAGCTGTGCTAGTCTCAGTCCACTTGTACCCAGCCGGGGTGTTTCCTGCATGTCAGTTTCATCCATGTTACCTACCTGCACATTTGCCCACTTGCACCCATGAAGGCTGCTCCCTGCTTGCCCAGTAACTGTGGACAAACACAGGCCTAGGACAGCCCAGTGAAGGCCTCTACCATCCAGTAGGCTGCAACCATACCTTCTCCAATGAGATAAGAATCCCTGCCTTGGGACGAAGTCCTCCCTTTCAAATTTGCTCTTTCCTTGGGTATATTCCTTTAGCCTTCAGATGTTCTTTAGAAATACCTTTACCCTTTAACTTTACCTGTCCCCTGGTTATAGTTAATTCTTTATATTAAAAATTTCCTGTTCAAATTACATTGGGGTTTCTATCTCCTGTTTGGACACCAAATGTTACAGGAATCAAATGAATTTGGAAACTATGGATTTGTTGGGTTCTTAGTACAATGTTCCCCTAAAATATATAATAACTGAGATGATAGAAGCTTGTACAAAATGGGGAAAGTGAATAAACAGATGTGTTTGAACACCAGGGAGATGAGTTTTGAAATTGCTATTGGAAAAATAATTCGTTCCATTGAAATATAGTGGAGTTTAGTCTTTCATACCTAACATCTAAATAATTATAAGGGCCTATCAATTCTTTTTCAAACACATATTTTGAATTTTTCTTCTTTCCTCCTCCATTGATGTCATTGTAAATGATGCAGGTATTATCTTCATTTAGATGCCAATTAAGCCTTCTAACTCATCAAAACTCTTCCCATCTTGCCTTCCCCCAAACAGCTCTTTAAACAGGAACTTATTTCGTTATTTCATAACATATTTCAAACGTTTTAATAGTTGTATTAACTTTTTATTAACTTGCATTATGTTTGTTTGTTTGTTGTCTTTTTGGGTTTGTTTGTTTGTTTCCAAGTTCTATGAAGTCAAGGATTGAATCAGTCTTGTTCACCACTAAATCTGTAGCTCTGAGAACAAGGCTAACATATAAAGTACAGGTCCAATAAATATTTGGTAAATGGGTGAATGAATAAATAGTGGCAAGGAATTAGAAGTTTCGTTTGAATGCATTCTTGGAATTGATGTTTCAGTATTTTTTTCCAAAATCCATCCTATAGATCTGGTTCTCAAGCCATCCCCTAGATTGTAAGATTTCTCAAAATCCTTCTCATAAAATCCATTTCTTTCTAAATCATCCAGATTTTTAGTTTCTATTTTTTGTACCTAAGAAAACTGACTGGAAAACTAGGCTAAAAGGATTAACATTTATACAACTGAAAATCAACTATCATTTAAAATATTTTATCTGTAAATCTATTTATTGGGAATATGAATTAGAAATCTTATTCTATAAATAATTTGCAATTATCATGGAAGCTGAGGGGTGCTTGAGGCAGAGAAACAAGTAAGGAAAATATTAATGTGATATGTGCAGGCAGCTCACAGAAAGAAAAACAGTACAAACGACTTAAAAGTATATGAATAGATGCACAATCTTATTCATAAATAGCAAGGTGCAAATTAAAGCAATAAAAATATAAAACAGATTGGCGAATATAAAGGAATGATAAGACAGTGTTGGGAGAATGTAGGAAAACATCATTCTCATACATTTCTGGTTTAATAATACATTTTTCAGCTATTTTGGAAATATATGTGTATTCATATGCGACAATTTTTTGGAAAAATGCACATAAAATTGTGGTATAGATGGAATGAGGGTATTTGTGGTAGAAGAAAACATCAAATTGAATTATAGTTCATTTTTTAATATGAATAAGAATTATTTTAATAACTGAATTAAAAAGAAAAAAAATTAAGGCCATACATGAAGGGAAAAGAAACTTGAATAGGAAAAAAGGGAATTGTTAAAGGACAAAATGAAGATATAATTCAGAAGGAGAATTGTCTTGGAAAAGGATTAGATGTAGGAATTTAATAATAGAGAGAAGCAAAATAATATTTAGGTATTTGGAGGCAAAGCAATTGGGAATAATAGAATTATCATAAACCAAACAAAGAGAAACATGTGTTTGAGGAATCTATTGAGATATTCAGTTAGATACCACAACTGACAGTTATAGACTCAAGACAAGATCAGTCAAGTGATAGCACAGTTCATATTAAGGGAAGTATCCACAAAAATGTGATGGTTGCAGCTGTGGGCCTTCCAAAGAAGAGAGGTGCAGAAGTAATGAAAAGGAAGCATGACTTTGGAGCTGAGAACACAACTACATTTTGGGCTGCAGAGAAATAAGAAGATTCAGTAAAGGATTCAAGAGACTTCATTGGATCCAATGAATAATCTAGTTTTAAGAAGACAGTCATCTGTGAGGATAGTTATAGGGAGAAGGAGGATCTATAAAGGATCAGATTGAGAAAGAAGCATTTGATTTTGTGATTAGAGGCCAGTTTGAAGTTAAGGAGTAGTAGACACCTGAGTGCAAACAGTCCCAACATATAAGACAGTGGAAGTAGCAAAAGAAATGACTCTTTTGAAAGGTTAGTTACAAATGGAAGTGGAAAGAGAAAGGAAAATAATTCAAGAGAGTAGAAGAGCTTGAAAACAAAACTCCTCAACATTTATGTGTACATATTTCTTGTGCAGATGTTAGATACATTGATTTCTATTAAAATATGTTGCTGTCCTTTTTACAAATTATTTAAAGAAGATAGGGAAGCCAAATTTTGGAAGACAGACTTTAAAGATAAGATATATTATTATATTTTTATTGTTTATCTGAATCTCTGGATTACAAAATTCAAAATCTAGACATGCTTGAGACTCTTCTTGGGTGATAAGTTTAGATGGATTCTTCCATTTTGGGTAAGACTAGAAGCCTAGGGAGTGGGGGCATTCCAGAGTGAATCTTTGCAGTGAAAGTATTAAATCTATAAGACAAGTCCTCTATTTTTGCATCTTTCTTCTGTATGTTTTCTATCTTTGTATCTTTAGCAAGTTGTATTTATATCTTCTAGCTTGGTCTCGGCTGTCCTACAGGGAATTAAGAGAACAGTTCTGTGTTTTCCTTTGGTAAAAAGATTGAAGGAGGAGCATTAATCTGTTGAGTTCTGTGTGTCACATGTCCATCAAGGCTTAACCCAGTAGCCCTCTTGCCTACAATTGCCTTGTCCAGTAGTAGTTCATATCTGAAATGTCCCCTAAAAGAAGATGAATCTTAGGAACTATTTTTGAGATAATGAAAACTATACATCTCACTTTCACATCAAAAATCCTCTTTCCATTGTCTTAGGATACATGGGTTTGATTTCATTTATATTCCTAACTGGTCCTTGCAGAAAAAATGGAAAATTTAACTTTTTTTTTTTTTTTTTTTTTAGTTTAGTGCAGAACTAATATGTCTATTGGCATCTAAGGAATCCACTTAGAAAGAAATTGGAAGGGATATGCTGAATGTAAGATGAAAGCATTTTTTTTTTGAAAGTGGAGTTTCTTTTTCTGTAATTTTTATCTCCAAAAGGGTAGGAGAAAATTTGTAACAATTTTAAAGACATCAAAAGGTAGTCCTCTTATGACCTAGGCTACAGTACATAAGGTTAGCTAGTAAAGAATTTTTCATTCAGATTTATTGGAATGGCATTAATATTTTCCTAATTCAAAAAGGTACCACCTATAGAGATGACAGATTTGGTCAACTTGGTCAAACAGCTGGGCAATTTCTAGGTGGCAAAGTAATCTTTCAGGTCAGTTGCTTGTAGTTCTAGCAATCAAAGAACTGGCTATTTGCCTAAAATTTTATATTTTTAATGTTTCCTTTTCACATAATGCAGACATAACCACTTTCAATATTATTTTATAGTTATTTCAAAAAGTAGTTAATGTTAATTACACTTTATACTTCCTGTTTCACCTTCTCCCCACAAAATACCATAACAAATCATATAAGAGTAAATAGCATTTCATTTTCTTAAAGCATTTCAATTTGACCAATAAGGTGACTCTTTGTACAGATGAAATACTTATCTAAAATGCCTTTATTATGAATATTCAACTTAATTCCATTAAGGCAAGCAAAGTGGAATACTAACTACGCCATAAAAATACTTAAAAAATAACTTTGGGGGGATGCCATATGGAAAGAGTGAATATTAACCAGCAGTTGGGCAACAAGTATTTTTGCCTGTCAAAGTGATGTACTTATTATATCTGTATTATTCCTGTGAAGTTCTTAAAGTGACTACAGAAAGAAAGCTTTGAATAATAATTTGCCAGGGACAGGAATACACATTTATATCCATAGCACTTAAAAAGTACATTTTTCCCTACAGTGACGCATTATAATGATGTCAAGGTCTTGAAAAAAGAGCATGACATTAACAAGATGGAAGACTAACTTAATGGAAGTTCCATTGATAAAATGCCATCCTCACAAAGCTAGTAATTGTTCTTTAGCTATTATACTCTTACCAAAGAAGCAATATATCAGATGCCTGCTCATCTAGGCATAACTCTAAAAGATTCTGAGACACTGCAAGTTGTATATCACTAAACTGTGGAACGTTAAAAGCAACTAACTTATTCATTAATTATTGTATCTTACTGACTGAAGTCAAGAATTATGACAGATAATTTAATCGTTAAAAATCTTATGTATAGTTATTTGAAAGGGCTGTTTTCTTTTAAAGTGAAATACATTCTTAGGGGAAAAAGTCATAGATTCTAACTCCCATGCAGAAATTAATAACTATAGAGCATAGCGTTATGAGGTTCTTATGGCTATAATTATGTTGTGTTTTATTACAACTTTCTAGATTCTCATATGGGGCTGAATTTAGTTATGCAGTATAAAATTGTTTGGACTAACCATAATAGCAGATAAATTAGTTTCTATATGAATGTGATTCGCTTAAAATTGAAAATTAAAAGTTTAAAATTGAAAATGTCATTTTGACATATTGATTTGCATTGTCTGCACTGCCATTATTCAGGTTCTCTATAAACCACCTTTTCTGTTATTTTCTTATATTTAGTCACAGAGGCACTGAAGTTAGCCTTTTGCTGCTACCTCTATCAAGATAATTTACTGGGATTATTGCATTTGATAACAAAGAACACTTAAAACTATATACTTGTAGAATCATAGAAAGAAGATGTAACCAGTAAGATAAAATTTTTCTATGTGCTTGCTCAACCCCATTTAAAATTCACTGCTGAGTATCAATTATTTGGTTATATGGTTTCTGAGAATTTACTGTCACTGAACATAACAAGAAATTCTTTCAAAAAAAGAGAAAGGAAGGAAATACAAAATGAACAAATTTGCTTAAATGCTCTGGACCAAGGATCGCTTCTTAATCCACTCTACTATTTTTAGTATTTGTCCATTCCACAAATATTGATGAAAACCCATCATACACAACACAATCTGTAAGGCACAGATTCAATTTGTCTTAGGTTATTTCTCTGATAAGCAAACTCAGAATCAAAGATATGAGGAAAAGAAAGTGGGCAAAGCAGGAGAAATATGGGTTAAGAAAGTTGCCTTTTCAGGGGACATCCCAGCTTTAGTCTATGCTCACAATCAGGTGCTCTGTGTGGTCACCTCTCAGACAAGAGAAGTGGTAGTTCCTCCCTCCCTCTCCAATATTACTTACCATGCTCAATCACAGTCATTCCCTTTTGTGCTGGCTGCATCAAGGGAAAGTAAATTCCTAGGCACTTATTGCTTTCTGAATGGGCAAGGTGATGTTAGCAGCCCAGACCATCTTCTGAAGGCCATAGCAAAGCACACAGAGGCTGGGGAGTGAGTGCACAGCTCTTGGACAGTCCACTCACGGTGTTAGCTATACAATTCTAACAAGAAGCAGTGCTTGTCCTAAGGAAAAAATACAGATATATAGTGGACTTAAATTAAAGAAACAAACCCCAAAAGAAAAAGCTCAACTTGTGGTATTTAAGACTGCTGCTGACTAGAAAGATCTGATAGAAGTTGATTATCCAAAAGGCAAGCCTATACACAGTGATTTACAAATGGATGGTATCTGGCCTGCATCAAACTCAGTGTGTAGTGCCAACACATGTCCTTAGCATCACCCAAATACAATTTCCTTTTTTTCATTTCTCCATAAATATATATGGATAAATGCCATTTTGGAACTGTACATGCAAAGCCTATATAGCTAAAGACTGTTAAATGCCTGGAATATTATCTTGAGAAATTCTGCTGTTAGTTTCATATTCACTGAACTCAGGACTATTTTTGTAATTGTAAAATTAAGGAAGAGTAAATGGAAACAGATAAAAGGTAGTATAACCACCCCTTAATTAGTTTGTTTTAAATGAATTTGCATTTTTGCAATTAGATCCCAAGCCATTTCAGGTATTTCATGGAAAATAAAATTGATGAAAGAAAAAAAAATGTTCTCTAATATTCAGACATTTTTGTGCAAAAGCTGTTCAAATACAAGTTTCATCCAACTGGCTAAGCACCCATCTGTTGGGCAGATAATAATTCTGATTATGTGCAACCACAGCAGATATCTATTGTAAGACATTAAGTTATTTATTAGTCTATATGTGTTGGCTCCTATCCTGATAAAAATTCTACAGTGTAGGAGACACTTTAATAAAAGCTCAATGATATTTGTACTGATGCCAAATCATTCTCTTAAGACAGTAAAATATTTAAAGAAACCTCCTTCGGGAATTGGGTTTGGGGTGGTTTACTTTACCCTTTAATATGGAAAGAAAAAAGATGCTAAGAGTGATATTAGCATATCCAAAAGCATTTTAGAATAATGAAGTTTAATTGTGGAGAACAAATTTCTATACTGAAATCTTTGAATGCCCAGAAATGCATTTATCCTATGGAGTTTTCTTTTATACTTTTAAAATAAAAAAGTACAACTTGATTGCAGGTTCAGTCACTATTAATGAATTGGTTTACATCTATTAGAAAGCAAAAGTTTTCTTATGTAGATGAGTGACAAGACAGATGAGTATCATTTTATCCCACGTGTGTGTATTAGTCAGCCAAAGGGGTGCTGATGCAAAGTACCAGAAATCTGTTGACTTTTATAAAGGGGTATTTATTTGGGGTAGAAGCTTACAGTTACCAGGCCATAAAGTTTAAGTTACTTCTCTCACCAAAGTCTGTTGCCACCTGTTGGAGTAAGATGGCTGCTGACTTCTGCAAGGGTTCAGGCTTCTTCTTCCTTCTGAGATTCCATGATCCCAGCTTCTTCCAACCTCAGCTGAAGGCTGGGATAAGTCTCATCTCTCTCCCAGGCTCATTTCGCTCCAGGCTCAGCTGCTCTGCTCTCTCCACAAGGCCAGCTGTAAACTATCAGCAAATGGCTCATCTCTCCTCCTGGGCCTTCTGCCATGTCTAATGGAGGCTTCTCTCTTTTCCCACATGTATTAGTCAGCCAAAGGGGTGCTAATGTGAAATACCAAAAGTGGGTTGGTCTTTATAAAGGGTATTTATCTGCGGTAGAAGTCTACAGATACCAGGCCATAAAGCGTTAAGTTTCTTCTCTCACCAAAGTCCGTTGCCATGTGTTAGAGCAAGACAGCTGCCGACATTTGCCAAGGTTCAGGCTTCTTGGGTTCTTCTCTTCCCAGAGCTGTGTTTCTCTCTGGGCTCAGCTCGTGTTTCCTCCACAAGACCAGCTGTAGACGATCAGGAGAACGGCTCGCTTCTCCTGTGGCCTTCTTTCCAACATAAAAACTCCATCATCAGAACTGCTTCTCAAAAACTGCTTCTACTCTGTTCCTTGCCTTGCCTTTTATATTCAATTCCCCACCCACCAAGGAGTGGGGCTCAACGCCCTACTGACGTGGCCCAGTCAACACCCTAATCATAACTTAATCATGCCAAGATTAACAGATCAGTTTACAAGCATGATCCAATTATATTTTTGGAATTCATAATTACATCAAACTGCCCAACATTCCACCCTCTGAATTCCAAAAATACATTACAATATTAAAAAAAACTTAAATCAGTAACAATCCAAATACAAAATCATATCAAAATCATTTTAAAGAAATACAGTTTGTCTTCAGGCAAAATCCCATCTGCTGTAGACCTCTGAAACTTACAAAACCATTTAACTGCTTCCAATACACAAATGGAAAGAGAATGGATAAACATTTTCATTATCATAAGGAGAAACTGGTATGTTAAACATAAGTCATGGATCCTCTATAGTTCAGTAAACCTGCAGGGCATCCTCCATTTGATTTCAAAGTCTGAGAGTCATTCTTAAGATGATGGTTTCTTCTTGGGGCCACATGGGAACCCACCCTTTCCACAGGTTGGCCCAATGGCCATTTTCTTGTTTCCACCCTCATCAAGCATCTGGGTGTTGACCAAGCTCCAGACCTCACCCTCCAAGAGTGTTGGGGTGATTGCCACACCTTACCCAATCTTTGGGTTAGAGTCTTAGCCCCTCTAGTACACTGAGGTGAAAACAACATTCCCCCTAACCTTTGGCATATGGGTTCAACCCTTTCAGAGCAACGAGTTGACCACCTGGCCTTCCCTAACCTTTGACATACAGGTTCAATCCTCTCAGAGCAATGGGTTGACCACCTGGCCTTCCCTAATCCATGGGGGACAAGTACACCCCTCTCAGACCTATGGTGTGTTGACCTTAACTGCCCTAAACTTTGAGGAATGTGCTCTACTCTCTCTGCACCCTGGGGTGGCAAAACTCTCCCAAAACATTGGGTGGGGACATCCACCCTCTTCAACTGCAGGGGCAAACTCACCCTCTCTGTACACATGGGTGGGGCTCCTCTCTTGGCCCAAGGAGATGTCTTAAGTCCAGATCTCTGCTTCCATGATTTTCTTCTTAAAGCTGATTCTCCTTCAATCTCTCTTTTCCATGTTCTCTTTTGTCCAAGGTAACAGTGGTTTTGTTCATACAGCTCTCTCAAAAACTTTGTTGGTTTAGCATGCACGAAGCAGGGGTCCAAGCCATCAGACAGTAAGACTTTCCACAAGTCTTTCCTAGATAACTGCATCTTCAATTCTGATTTACAAGTTCCAAATTTAGTAAAGTCTTCAAATGGGGCATTTTCATCTGAGAATTTGATTTCCAGAAACTTGAAAGTTCCAGAATCAGTTTCTGTTTTCTTTGTGCCCCAAAATTCAGTCCTTAATGTATTTCGCTCATCTAGTATTTTGCTATAAGCTGCAAGGAGAAGCCAAGCCACATTCTCTGAGTTTACCTTGGACAGTTCTTCAGCTAAATACTCCAGTTCACCATTTTCAAATTCTGTCTTCCATATAACACCAGGAGTTAATCTTGCTAAGTTCTCTGCAACTTTAAAACATGGATCGCCTTACCTCCAGTTTCCAATAATAGTTTCATCATTTACTTCTAAGGCATCATAGAAAGACTCCTTAGTATCCATATTGCTATCAACAGTTTCTTCAAAGTGATGTAGGCCTTTCCATCAAGCATTTCACAATTCATCCAAAAAATACCCCTTACCCATTTATAAAACCATTCCAACATTTTGGTAATTGCAAAAGCACTACCTCACTCCTGGTACCAAATTCTGTATTAGTCAGCCAAAGGGGTGCTAATGTGAAATACCAAAAATGGGTTGGTCTTTATAAAGGGTATTTATTTGGGGTAGAAGTCTACAGATACCAGGCCATAAAGCGTTAAGTTTCTTCTCTCACCAAAGTCTGTTGCCATGTGTTAGAGCAAGACAGCTGCTGACATTTGCCAGGGTTCAGGCTTCTTGGGTTCCTCTCTTCCCAGAGCTGTGTTTCTCTCCGGGCTCAGCTCGTGTTTCCTCCACAAGGTCAGCTGTAGACGATCAGGAGAATGGTTCGCTTCTTTTCTCCTGGGGCCTTCTTTCCAACATCAAAACTCCATCATCAGAACTGCTTCTCAAAAACTGCTTCTACTTTGTTCCTTGCCTTGCCTTTTATATTCGATTCCCCACCCACCACGGGGTGTGGAGCTCAACGCCCTACTGATGTGGCCCAGCCAACGCCCTAATCACAGCTTAATCATGCCCAGATTAACATATCAGTTTACAAGCGTGATCCAATTATATTTTTGGAATTCATAATTACATCAAACTGCCCAATGGCACACCACATATCTGCTTTTCTTTGTATTTACTTCCCAGGGCTCCAGCATCAAAAAACTCCAACTCTCTTCTCTGCCTTGTGGTTTTCTGTATGAGTCCCTGCCCACCATCCTACTGACATGGCCCAATCAAAGCCCTAATCATAATTTAATCAACTAAAAGTGAAACTTCTGAAGATAACATAATCTAATATGCCCAGAGGAATAGACCAATTTGCAAAATAGTCCAATATCTATTTTTGGAATTCAAAAATAATACCAAACTTCTACACTGTGTGTAAAAAAAGATAGATTGAGTTGATCACTCTGGCGATTATCATCATTATACAGTGAATGATGATGTTTGGGAAAAGCACCCTGAAATTAACCCATAATGCTTATTTAATTTCAATGTCAGTAAACTCAGTTTTCATATTTTAGCTCACCTGAGCTGTTATAATAGAAATTATGGTTTGTTAATGATACCATACACTCCATTAACTAAAATTTAAACAGTTTTTCAAGATAAAATGTTCAGGCCTCTACTCCATCCACCTTACCTTAGTTTGTGAAAGTAGAGTGGGTAATAAAGAGAGCAATTAAATATATAGCCTAAACAATAAACAACACCATCCCATCCCTGGTCATTCTATATTTGTTTTTCAATATAGCTTATTTACATAGAAATAGACAATAGACATAAAAGTAACATCACCAAATAATACTGGAGATTATATGCAAATTATTAAGTAGTCAATAAAGGGCTTACTTCATATTAGGTTCTTACAGAAAGCAAGCACCCTAGATAGGTGAGATTTCTCCAAGCAGCTTTTCAGTTTAGCAGAAAAGAATTAACTAACTCTCTTAAAGTTACAAATATATAATCTTTTTTATGTAGCACTTCTCTCTAAATACACTTTACAAAATACCACAGCAGGCAAAGTGATTGAATTTCAAACGTTTCTCTCCTTTCATTTTTAGGAATGTTAAGGCAATGTAAATAAGTTTTCTTTATGTTTATTGATGTATTACCTTTTAAAACAATCGTTCTGTGTTTGTTAATCGTCCCATGTAATTATCACTCCCTCTGTAATCATGCATATCTTGCATCTAGAACTTTGCCTTCTTCACTGAATGAAATATCAGGCTGCAGCAGTATGAAAGGAAGGAGGTTATTGGTATGGGATGATTTTTGTCCCCGCAAAATATGGTGAAGACCAAACACCCAGTCCCATAAATATGACCTAATTTAGGTTTAGGATCTTTGAAGAGGTGATTAGTTAAGATGAGGCCAAACTGGATTAGTGTGGACCCTAACCAAATATGACTGGTGCCTTTATCAGAAGAGGAAATTTGGACATAGACACAGACAACCACCTGGGAGAAGGCCGTTGAAGACTGAGGAAGCAGAGATGGGAGTGATGCAGTTAATGATGATGATGGACAATGCCCATCCCAAAAAGACAGAGAGTATCTACAACCCCAAGCAAGACAGTTCCATCCATCTGTCTAATGGCATCTAATCCCCCTCTCAATTGGAAGCAGAGTGGTCATCAGCATCCTAAAATCCTCAAGACTGAGGAATGAATAAACATAAGGTGGGAATGCAGCTATGGACTAAAGTAGACATTATTATTCTTATAATGAAAGAACTCGTAATATTAATATAAAGGCAGTGGCCACCAGAGGTTCTGAGGGGAAGGAGAGGGAAGACTTGGTGTAACATGGGGCATTTTGGGGACAATGGAATTTTTATTAATGACATTGCAATGATGGATACAAGCCATTATACATTTTGTCAAAACCTATAAAAATGTGCAGTTCAAAGCGTAAACTATAGCGTAAACCACTGACCATGGTTAGTAGCAATGCTTCAGTATGTGCTCATCAATTGTAATAAATGTACCACACTAATCAAAGATACTGTTAATGAGGAAAAGTGTGGGAGGGGGAGGGAGTGGAGTATGTGGGAATCCCCCTATGTTTTTTTATGTATCATTTAAGTAATTTAAAGCTTCTTTAAGAATAAAATTAAAAAAGAAAAAAAGTCAAGGAAGGCCAAGGATTGCCGGCAAACTCTAGAAGCTAGAAGAGGCAAAAACAGGGTCTTCCCCTACAGCTTTCAGATATAGCAAGGTCCTGTTGACCCCTTGTTTTTGAATTTCTAGCCTCCAGAACTGTGAGACAAAAATTTTCTGTGTTTTGAAGCCATTCAGTTTGCAGTATTTTGTTACAGCAGTCGTAGGAAACCAAGACAATTATTAATAAATAATTTAAGGTAAATGATTGGATATAACAGTTTTAATACACAGGTATACAGTCACCATAAAAATTCTAATTAATATTAGGTAGTAGAATGTTGGAGGCAGCCAGAAAAATGTAAAGCCGACTAACAACTAAAAACTAGCCTGATCCTATATTTAGCCTTCTTTGAAAAAATAGCTCACCCTGTTCCTGAGACCGTGAAACTTTCCCGTGCCCGCGAAACCTTCCCGCCTTCGACAGATAACAAACCCTCCCTAACAACCAACCGTGCCCAATCCCCGCCTAACACGTACTCCCTCCTCTTCCACGCCCTGCCTCTTGCTCCACCCCTTACCTAGCTTATAAAAGGTTGTGCACTTGCTCAATAAAAAAAAAAACCCCTGCATACTCACCTCGTCTCCGCAATAATTCTTTCCCTCGCCGTCAAGGCCCCCGGGAACGCCGACTACCTCCCGGCGCTCCCCCCTCATCCTGCCCGTCAACAGTAGAACCCTTAGAAATTGTAAATATTCAATCTTTTTTACCTACAAAAGTGACAATTTCCTATAGTTCAATATAAGCTTTATTTGACATACTCTCTGTTCAAGATGAAAAAACCAAAAATTTTGACTTGCTGTTTTCAGTATACTCTGTTAGTAGACCAAAAACCTACCATTAATAAATATCATTTTCCTTATTGATAATAACAATGCATAACAATTCATAAAATGAAGTGTTATGCTGTGTCAGATACTGCCCAAGTTCTTCAAATGGATTGTCTAATTTTATTCTTAACCCATCTGTATTGAGAGACTAAATACACAAATGGACAAAATGATAAGATCATATATGACAATAGAACTCTGACCTACAACCTCTGCAGCAACCGCCCAATAAGCCAAACCACAAACTCTGCAGCAATTGTCTTCTCTTCCAATTCAGGACCAACCAGACAAAGCCAAATATGCTCCCCAAACTAATTACATGAGATTCCCTGCCTCGAGCTTTCCCATGCCAACAACCTCCAATCAGAGCATAACTGAATTCTCTCCGTTTTTTCACCAAAAAATTTTCCCAACTCCCTACTTCCCTTTGAGTTTCTGCCAAATCAAGTGATGGCCACTGAATACCTTGCTATGGCAAGCTCTGAATAAACAGTTTGTTTTCATTTGGAAGGTCTTCTTTGACAAAGAGCTAAACATTTACTCTAAATACAATTTTGCCCTGCAATTTTGTTATGATGTCTAGGTTAGGAATATTGATTGTGAAGAAGCAGGGCCCATGGTTGGATTTTGCAAACCTTCTTACCCATTCTAGTTGGGAGCTGAGTTTGAGTTAGGGGTTATTACTCACGTGTAGTCAAAGCCTCCTCTGCAGCTCTGCAGTCCCTCTGCCCTGCTGCCTGATATTCTTGCTGTCTTTCTGCTGGGTTGCTCATATGTTACCTCTTGCACTGTAGCCAGTTATATCCTCTTCTCTCTGAAGCCAACAGGGAATTACCTCATATATTGTATGTTACCTCATACAATGTTGCATGATAAAATGCAAGACTGCCAGTTAAATTTGAATTTCACATAAGCAATGTTTTTATAAATATGCCCTGTGCAATATTTGAGATGCACTTATAATAAAAAAAAATTAGTCTTTGACTGACATTCACACTTAACTGAGCATCTCCGCCAAATATGGTATACTAGTCTTGTGTGTTACTTTGTGAAAGGCAGCGCCTGTTGCACAGCTTTTTGCCAGCCACCTACTTTTTCCCAGGGTGTGCAGTTGTCCAAGGGAGTACAGAGAAACCAAGGATTTGTGAGAGTTGGTATGAGGAGAAGTTTCAAACATAAATTTTCAAACATAAAACTGGAATCTAGGCCCTGCTGCATATTCTGGCACATTTGCCAGATTTTTTTTTTTTTTTTTTTTAATTTCTCTTCTTGGGTACTGCTATTCTTCCCTTTAATCTTTGGCTTACTTGATGGAAGCATGGTACTTAACAAATGTCTATCTATATCTGTGGATCTCATTCAAATTCTTTTCCATTGAACTAATAGACAATGCTTGTGAGTTCTTATATTAAGTATTCCTGGATATTCTCTAATAGTTGAAACAAAGATCAACTCTAGGAGAAAGTATTACTTAATTCCACCCAACGGCCTTAATTTCAGCTCTAACCTCACTGGGAAGGTAAGACATACCAAAAAAGTAAAGGAGAACATCATAGTTGGCATCAGTGGTTACGAAAGAGTACCTTTGTTACCAGCATAATAGGCGAATTGAAAAAGAAAAGTTAATGCAAAGCAGAAAATAACTGAGTATAGTTGTATGTGTCTATGTGTGTCTGTGTGTAAGTGGGGTAAGGAAATGCACAATTATGGATGCTAGAGGATAATTAATAGTTTATTTTACCTAAGAGTAACAGTTTTTGTTGTAAAGTTTGAAAGATCGTAGTAGGTGCTGGATACTGTGATAGGAAAATTTGTACTCTATTTTGTTATTATAAGGTTGAATGGTGAGAAATGGCCTCACTAAAGTAATGCTTTGGACAGTTAACTTATGTGTCCCAATGTAGGATAGACTAAAAGTAGAGAGGGATTTCCAGAAGCAAGCAGATCACTTGAAAAGTTTTCATAATAATAGAGAAGGAAGATAACAAATACAAAGACATATTACAGAATGATACATGTAGAAAGAAATGATATCACAAAAGGAGAAAGGGAAATATGATACTAAACTTTGAGGCTACATAACTTGGACAATAATGGCATTATTTATAGGATTTAGAGAGATGGACTAAGGAGCCAAGTTTTCTGGAAGATTAATGAATGTTTACAGAACACATTGAGTCTTTTTTTTTTTTTTTAAACAAACCTATTTTATTGGTACATATTAACAAAGCATACAATTCATTCAATGTGTACAATAATGGTATTTGGTATAATCTCATAGTTGTGCATTCATTGAGTCTTTGAACCATCCAAATTGAAGTGTCCTGTAGGCAGTAGGTGATATGGAGTTAGTAAGAGATAGACCAGAGTTCGAGTAAGAGATTAGAGGTGGTTGTTAAAATTTTGTGGTTAGGACAAAAGATTTCTGCTGAAGAGGGAAGAACTAAGGGTAAAGGACTGAATCCTTAGAAGTATCCATGCATAATGGTGAGCAAAGAAAGAGAATTTATTAAGTGATACAAAGATTAAGTGGTCAGGACTGGCTTCATAGAAGGGTGATCTGTACAAGCACACAGGGCACTTCTCTCAGAAGAGTAGGCACATTGTACTGCCCTGGATTTAATGGTCTGAGATCCCTGTATTGAAATTCTTAGTCTTTTATCTTTGAACTTGTATTTTTTTATGTGAAGCCTGATAAGAACATGGAGCATATGCAAGAGCCTTAGAGATATACCTAGAGGTAATGCACACAAGTGTTGGCTCAGGCACTGGGATAAGGCAGGCAGCATGGCACTGAGCAATGGGTCTGAGTGCCAGTGGGCTCATATACCCAAGGCTGCCAGGCTCAGACCTGGCTCAGAATGGCAATAGTTACAGCAGCAGCAACAGCAGGAGAAGCCACTACCCATGGGAGAAAGGAAGGGCTCTGAACACAGTTGGAGGCTGGCTTGCCTGCATTCATCAGTCTCTGACCCTGCATCATGGTGGATGCGTAATTATTAACTCTGGCCTGAGCATCAGAACAGAAATTGCCAACACTCAGGCAGCAGACTTTGTCACTAAATTATTACAAAATAAAAGCATATGCATGTATATCGCAATAAAGCATTTCAGGGAGCTATGAGAATTTTTCAAGGAGTTTAGATTCTCTAGTTTTGAAAACTACTGCAACATAGCAAAGCAAATATTCCAAGAAAGAAAAGAAATTAAAATTTATTGACATTTTATTGAAAAGAACACTATTTTCAGATGAAGGTTTAGATTGACCAATTATTAACAAGGAAGACAAATTTTGAATTAATTTGTCTTTATAATTGAAGATACCATGATAAAATGTATCACCAGGTGTTTAGAATTATATGCAAATCTTCAAGCCACTTTTAAGTTGCTTGTACAACCTTCACAAGTGACAGGAAATATCAGAGGAGACATTAAAAATCCATTTATAAATTTCATTTAAAATTTAATTCAAATATACATGAAACTGATTGGTATGAAGAGTTAAATAGTTTTAGAAATATTGTCCAATGAGAATTATCAGATCTAGATAGATTAAAAT
The DNA here is from genome assembly GCA_026826555.1 of Tolypeutes matacus. Taxonomy (NCBI): domain Eukaryota; kingdom Metazoa; phylum Chordata; class Mammalia; order Cingulata; family Chlamyphoridae; genus Tolypeutes; species Tolypeutes matacus. The sequence continues at coordinate 13,134,319 of JAKSZT010053779.1, read as the reverse complement.
TTGCATTTTGAAATAATTTATCAGAAATTATCTCAATGTTTTCACAGCCTACAAAAATATTCTTAATAGCTCCAGTAATAGTTGCATCAGCAGAAATAGCCTTCTCAAAATTAAAAATCATCAAAAATCATTTGGAAACTTGCATTTATCAAGGGAAACTGATGTAGTTTTTAATAACATCAATTGAAAATGAAGTTTCTAAAACAGTATACATTTTGATGGCCTAATAAATGAATTTTCAGAAATGTAAGCAAGAAAACTCTTTGATCAATTTATCTTGTAAGTAATACAGTAGTATTGAAAGATTTTACTAATGGTAAGACATGAACAAGTCCATATTTTCAAGTGATCACTCTGGCAAATGCATGGAGGATAAATTTTAGAGGTGCAGACATCTGTTGGAGGTTATTGAAAACTGAAAAATTAAGCCAAATTTGAAAGGAGAAGGAAAGATACATTCATTCATTGAACAAATATTCATTGAGCAACTACTATATGCCAGAAACTATTCTTACCATGTGTGCACACATACACAGAGAGAGAGAGAGAGATAAATATATACCTATTCTTGGAAGGCTTTCATTATAGCAGCAGAGAGATAAGAACATGAACAGAAACAACGTCCAAGCAACAGAGAAAAAATGAAGAACTTCTGGTAAATATTCAAAGAAATCCCTCTCAGTATATTGCAATTTAAATTAAAGAAATGTTTTAATCAGTTTTTAAATTAGTTTTTGAGTTGACATGAAAGTAATGGAAGTCCTGTGATATCAAAAATCATAAGCAAATGCATAGGTTAAGGGAACAACAGAGTTAAAGTCTACCCTCAAGATATATATGTTGCTTTTCGGTGCTTTAGAGCCAGGTTTTAAAAGATCAGGTAGGATACAGAACTGGTCACCTGTATAAAACCAGGATTTTTAAAAGTAAGCTTTCCCACTTGGGAAAATATTGTAGAGAAATATGGTTAGAAAACACGACTCAATTCCTATTTCTGGGTGGAATATGAGAGAAAGACAAGACACAACACAACAACACAGATTTCTACACATATAGGGGTTTGGGGCCAAAATTTAAGTTATGTATCTCCAACCTTCTCCTCTTCCCATAAATGCCAAAGTTTAATTTCAAATTATTATTTGTTTCTATTACCTCAAGATGTCCTGCCGAAGCATGAAATTCCTGGAAGATCCTATTTTACATCCAGATGACAAATAGTTCCCATGCATAAAATGAAAAAAAAAAATGAGTTCATACTCTAAAATTACTAAACACATGACATAAAGAAACTATACCAGCAAGAGTCAGGAAACAAACTATAGAGTACAACTCACGAAAATAGTGGAATTGAATGTATTGAAATTTGCTTTACATATATATTTATAAAATATCTGGTGCTAAAGTGTTTAAACAATATCAGTGATGTTAAATGAAAAGAATCAAGTCAAACTTTCAGATCAAAGAAATTTTAAAAACCTCAAACTGCTAGCAAGGGTATAATAAATAAATTATGTTATATTCCTGGCTAGATAATTATTCTTCATAAATCTTTTGTGTTTCTGCACATCTTGCAAGGAAGGCACTTACTACCCTCTGTTTTAGACTATCTTTACAAGAATGTGGAAAACACAGTATTACCTCTGGAAAAAAGGGCAGGTTTGCTTACAGCCATGGAAGACAAAGTAGTTTCCCTTGCAGCACAAAGGCAAGTTTGCTTACTGTCCAGTAAAATGATGTCTTTCCGTGTAGCTGAGGGCAGGCATGGTTATCACCCATCCTAAATAATTTGGGTTTTATAAGCTCAGAATTTCTCTACTTAATGTATGAACTGCACATGCAGAGGGCACCTGTCCCTCCTATTGTCACACTGTGGAAACTGGGGCTTGGGGTGCCAGAAAAAAATATGCTGATGCTCAAGTTTATATTTATGGTTGTACCATGAGTAATAAAGTTCTTTGTCTCTGACTTACTCAGAAGTTTTGTGCCTTCTACCAATCTGTGAAACTGTACCAGACTATCATGTTAGCTTCTAAGTAGGAGAAAATCTCAGACCTTTTGGAATATTTGATATTATACAATGGATTAAATAATGGAATTTAATCCACTCTAGTTATGAATCATCAAGGTTGATGATTCATAAAGGCATTATATTGAATTTAAAGAAATTGAATTACGTAAAAATATAGTGTGATTCCTTTAATATAAAATTGAATTAGCAATACAGCATCCATGTTGTAAATCTATAAAGGAAAGGAAGGAAGTTAATTTGAAATAGTAGGTACCTTTATTGGGAGTGGCAGGGAAAGAGGGGTAGTATAGAGTAAATGCAGTGAGTTTCCAGTACACAGGTGCTTCACAACTGTTGGTAGAATTCTCTCTCTTCTGTTGGGTAGCAGCTATATGGGTATTTACTTTATTATCTACTTTAAACTGTACATATATATTTACATTCTATGATATGATTTATATAGTTCACATTTAAAATGTAAAACAACAGAAGGAAAATAAGTGAGGTTAAGGGACTAAATAAGCTTAGGAAAATGATGGAGGTTAGAAGGGTCATCAAACTCTTTGCTGATAAAGTGACACATGAGCGTATACCTTAAGGAATTTTGAGATAAAACCCTGTGGCTTCCTGGGAAAAGTGGTATTCTAGTCAAGTGGAGCAGATGAGTATCAACTGATAGTGGGGGACTAGATTTTGGAGGACATGGGTAAGCCAATGAAATGTATGGGATAGACAAGTGGCATGATAACACTGTATTTTAAAATAATCTCCATGGCAGTTGTGTGGAGAATAGACCATCTGGGGTTCAGAAAAGAAAGTGGGAGTCTATTTAAGAGATTATGGCAGTATTTCAGGGGAAAAAAAGGTAGTTTGTATTAAGGTGTTTGAGAAAGAAGTGATAATAATTGGCATACGTTCTGAGGGTAAAGCCAAGGAGATTTCCTCATGATTTTGATATGGGAAGTTAACTAAAGAGAGGGATCAAAGATGCAAAGGAGAGAAAATGCATTGCCCAAACAGTTTGAAATGTAGCACATTTAGAAAAGGTGTTTCTGGCCTTTCATACAAGTGAATTTTATTTATCATTACTTTCAAAATAATTTGAAGTTATTATATATAATATTTCCTCCTCAGTCTATAGTTTGTTTATTTTGATGTCATTTTTTCTTTCCTTTAAACATATTCTTATGAATAGTATTTGATTATTATTATACATGATTACTTAGCTGGCACAATTTCAACAATTTAACAAAATTGTATTAAGACAATATAGAGATCAAATTATTTCTAGAAAGCATATGAAATTAATGAAAAATTAACCACATTCCTGACAGATATTCACATATGAACAGGGTTAACTCAGCTTCCAAAGAAACTGATAGGAATCCAGTATGACAATCTAATCTCTTTCCACTAGGCTCCCAGGTTAATTAGAGTTGAGTGAACAAATTAGATGGCAAAGGACTCTTCTACTTCCCTTCTGTACTCTCATCAGCCTAGACTTCTCTTTGTTAGCTTTTACTCTTCCTTTTTACCTTGTCTCTACTTCTATATTTTAGCAATCATCAAATGCCAGAGAAGCAAAAAAAGGCCAGGATTTTGTACAAATATAGCAAAGTAAAGACAAGCTATGACACTGAGATAAAAAAAGATCAGAAATATATTTGTGACAGGGGCCAAAACAGGGGCCAAAACAACAAATACACAGATGATTGTAGGTCAGCTAACACAAGTTAGAAAAGATCAGTGTGTTAGAAAACAGGTAAATAAACAAAATTAGGGCCCAAACAGAGGTCATGTCTGAATTTCTCCCCCTTATATTCATCACACAAAACTACAGCAGTCAAACAAAAATCTATTGGAACTCCTTTGATTTCTGAGAATATTTTAAATTTCTATAAATGTATGAAGATATAATGATAATCACATTGTTAAGAGACCTGCAATTGGCTCAGGATTATTAGAGGGCACAGATGAATTTAAAAATCCATCTGCCTAGCAAGCAATACACAAAAAGGTTTCCTTGACATTTTGGCTTTCATGGGGCTAATATTCATGGTGTCTGTTTTAGTTTGCTAGGCTACTGAAATCAAATACCATAAAATTGCTTGGATTTAACAATGGGAATTTGTTAGCTTACAAGCTTACAGTTTTAAGGCTGTGAGAATGTCCAAATCGAGGCATCGTCAAAGTGATGCCTTCTTCACAAAAACCAGCTGCTGGCGATCCTTCGGAACTCTGGCACATGGCAACACATATGGCAGCATATGCTGATCCCTCCTTCTCTTCCAGGTGTTGTATCCATCTTCTTGCTTCTGTGGCTTTCTTTCTCTATATTCATCTGTCCGAGGGCCATGCCTTAACTGAAGTAACCTCATGAAAACTTACTTACAATAGGCATACACTCACAAGAATGAATTAGCTTTAAGAACATGATTTTATGGAGTACATATAATTCCAAACCATCACAATGTCATGTTTGTCCTCACAGTGCTTTTACTCCATGAGAGCAAGCACACTTATATCTTATAATCAGCAAAAATGGTATTTATCTAAAAAAAGAATTTTACATTGAATGTGGCTTTTTTGTTTTGACATTTAGGAACTTGGAACCAAATTTTGTTTTCCTTTGATAGGAAGTGAGAGGACCCAATGATATTTATTTCAGTGTTTACCTTGGCTTTTTTTGTTATGCTATATACATTATCTTTCATTTCTTTTAGGCTTCTAATTTATTATAGAGCCCAATATGAATTTTTGAGCTTTAATTCTTCAAATTATTTCTTGAATAAGTTCAGGTGAAATTTTTTTTTAAATCATTGTTTAAAAATATATTACAGGTACATTTTATAGTTCTACCAATGGGATATAACCAACTATTCTTCTAATACTTTTAAAATATAAGTACTAAGTCCTTTTTCCTTGAAAACATAGAGTATTCCTTGGTATAAATAATAAAGAGGAATATTTAATTCCTACTTCTTATTGATTGAATTGTGCCCTCCCCAAAAATATATGTTCAAGTCTTAATCCTGAGTCCCATGAATGGGACCCTATTTAGAAATATGATTTTAGAAGACACTATTAGCTAAAATGATGCCCCTAATACAATATGACTGGATATTTATAAGAGGGAAAAATTTGGACACAGATAGAGAATGAAGAAGGACATATGATAGGACAGAGATTGAGGTTGTGCCACAAGTCAAAGAATGCCATGGATTGTCAGCAAGCCATAGCCAGGACCCTAGAGACCTCAGAGAAAGCAAAGCTCTCAATAAATCTTGATTTCAGATTTTCTAGCCTCCAGAACTGTGAAAAAATAAATTACTCCTGTTTTAGACCACTCAGTGTGTGGTACTTTGTTATAATAACAGTACAAACTAAAACACCAAATATGACTTTAATTTACAAATTTCCTATCTTAGATATCTAAAACCACAGTGATTTCTCCAACTCATTGCTCAATGTTCTACCCAAATGCTTTTCCATTGCAACTCTGCTTGCACCATAAATCTCATTGTATGCATGTATTTTCAGATTGAGTGTTCTGTTGTCCAAGCTTTGCATGATCTGACCTATCATAATATCATTCAAAGGTACCTGTGTTAAGAAATTCAGGCCTCGCTGGTATGGTCCTTGAGGCAGAGACATCATTTTTCTCAAACATTTATCAAGCACATTTTATATTTTAGCACAGCATGGACAAAAACAACAATGTTAAAAGGAATACATGGAAAGTCAATAAAATAAACGTATTTCAGGTATTTTGAATTAGTTGAAATATATGAATGAAAGTGGCATTCCAAGAATAACACTCCAGAGCTTCTGGGAAAATGGCAACGAAATAAGCAGGCAGAGTCTGACCCTCTCACAAAAAAAGCGAAGAAAAGGCAGGGACCTATCTAAAGAAGCGGATTTGGATATATAGAGAACAAGAAGTTGCTCTGAGTCATCTAGGAGGGTACTGAAAAGATAAAGAAGCCAAGGGAAAACTGTGAGTTGCTCGAATCTGTGACTGGAAAAAGCACATATTCCCCACCCTCAGGACAAGTGGCCTCTGTACACCTGTCTCACAGCTGCCAATGGACTGGGAGAGGGAGATCCCTGGGAGGAGGAGGGGTCTGGCAGAGGGTGGAGAATGATTTCTTTGCAGTGAGTTTGGCCAGCCGAGTCCCCCTTTGAATCTCAGAAGGGACCCTGACTCAATGGGGAGAGGCGGGGGCTGGGGAGATCTGCTCAGGCAGGCTGTCATGCCCCGCCACCTGGGAAGGGAAAGCAGTTAGACTAGAGATGGGGCAGGAACGGGCACCTAATCAGGACAACTCTAGCAGGCTGTAGAAGTCTAAAAATGCCTGTGGAAAAGTCAGCAGATAGCTCTCTGAAAACTAAACAACTTAAGGAGACAATTTAGCTCAGTGGAGGAATTCCCATCTTGCATATATGAAACCCCTGGTTCAATTCCTGGGTTGGTCAAGATAGTGATCCACCTTCTTATCAGGCATCCAGCTGATGCTTTATGACAGGGAACATAGAGATATTCTCTTTGTTTTGGCTTTCTTGGATCTATGTTGTTTTTGTTTGTTTGTTTGTTTGTTTCCTTTATTTTTAAAAATTTTAATCGCTAAAAACAGTACATCAACTTAGAGGGCAGGCTGCAGGGTGATTGATTGAGGAACATCCACAACCCGAGAAGCTCCTTAGGGGCCTAAGAGGGAAGGCTGTTTTTCCTTGGTTGTTTTTTGTTGTTGTTGCTGCTATTTTGTTTCTTATTTGTGGTAATTTCCCCTTTCTTTGCTTACACTCTTTTTTCTTTTACTGATTTTTTCTACCTATTTCTTTTCTTTTCTTCATTTTTCTATCTTCTATTTTCTGTTTTTTATTCATTCCATCTCTTTTTGTTTGGTCTTAAATTTTTTTTTTTATTTCTCTGTCACTCTTTTTTTCTTTCTTTCCATATTATTTATTTTTCTTTTCTTTTATCTTTTTTCTTTTCCTCTCTTCTCATTATTCTGGGCTTTCAATTCATTCTATATGTTTTTCTCTATTTAATTTCTTATTTCATTTTTTCTTTTCCACTTTTTAATTTTTATTCCTCTGTACTTCTTATGATTTTTCACTCGGGTTAATTATTTATTTTTCTAGGTCTTGTATGACTCCTCTTCTACCTTTTGATTATTAGCATTACTATTATTCTTTTTCTCTTCTTATGTCTTTCCTTTACTTTGGTCCTAATTTTTTCTTCAAGGGAACATAGATAACAGCAAGGAAATAGAATATGAGGAACAAAGTGTCAAAGTAAAACCCTACCATACACAAACACACAAAAACAAAGTAAAACCCTTCAGTAGAAAGATAAGCTAACCAACTTGTAGCAGTTTGATGTAATTATGAATTCCAAAAATATAATTGAATCATGCTTGTAAACTGATCTGTTAATCTGGGCATAATTAGGTTAGGATTAGGGTGTTGAGCCCCACCCCTTGGTGGGTGGGGAATCGAATATGAAAGGCAAGGCAAAGAACAGAGTTGAAGCAGTCTTTTGAGAAGCAGTTTTGATGTTGGAAAGAAGGCCCCAGGGGAAGAGAAGCAAGCCGTTCGCCTGATCGTCTACAGCTGACCTTGTGGAGGAAACAGGAGCTAAGCCCGGAGAGAAACGCAGCCCCGGGAAGAGAGGAACCCCAGAAGCCTGAACCCTGACAAACGCCAGCAGCTGTCTTGCTCTAACACGTGGCAATGGATTGTGGTGAGAGAAGAAACTTAATGCTTTATGGCCTGGTATCTGTGGACTTCTACCCCAAATAAATACCCTTTATAAAAACCAACCCATTTTTGGTATTTCACATTAGCACCCCTTTGGCTGACTAATACACAACGGAATAAGCGATCAAGATAAACAAATGCCTAGATACCAATAAAATAATTAAAAGCCATACGAAGAAACAGGAAGACATGGTCCAGTCTATCAAACAAACTGAAAAACAGGGGAAATTCAGAACATGGAACAATCAATCAGAGATGTCCAAGTAAATATCATGAATCAACTTAAAGAAGTGACTGTGGAGATTAAAGATATTAATAAGACACTAGGAAAACATATAAAAGATATTGTAGCATGGGACATGACTCCTGGGGATGAGCCTCCCTGGCAAAGAGGGATTAATACCAAGTGCCAACTAGCAACACGACTAGAAAAAGACCTTGAATAAAAGGGGGAAAAGGTAAAGACAAATGAGCTCGTGGGGCTAAGAGACTTCAAAGAGAGTTGGGAGGTCATCCCAGAGTTAATGCCTACGCACACCTCAGTAAGATATCATAGAATACCAAAGTGGATATCACCCCATGCAGAGGGGCTCCTGAGAGCTCTGGAGACACCCAGGTCCTATATAAGGGGGGATAGCTCCAGAGATTGATTCCTTATCAGTGGGCTATACTTTGGAATCTGTGCTCCTGAGAGTGACAGAGTTGGACTCGAATAAGTCCTCCCTGCATATGGTCCATCAGTCCCTTCTATTCAAGCCTATATGTGGTGTTGGAGTTTGTAGGTGTATTTCTAGAGACTGGAGCCTTTGGCCTGCCCATGTGCCAGCTGTGCCTGGAATCTTGGTGGAGCTGCAACTACTACTCTACAGCTCAATGGACTCACCTAAATCACCTGGTGAGGAGATGATGATAGACAACGATCATCCCAGGGAATGGAGAGAGTCTTCAGCCGCAGGCAAGATAATCTCATCCATCTTATCCATGGTATATAAGCCCCCTCTCACTTGAAGGTGGAGTAGACATCACCATCCCAGACTCCTCAGGATTGGGGGAAGAGCTATGAACTAGAGTGGACTTACTGGTATTCTGTTGTAGACATATTGTGATTAAAGCAATGGAAGAAATTACAATAGTGAGATGGAGCCAGTGGCCACTGGACACTTTCAGGGCAGGGATAGGGAAAAGCAGTTGTAATACAGGGACTTTTTTGGGACTTGGGAATTTTTCTGTGTGACATTACAATGACAGATATAGGCCATTTTACATCAGCATATAACATGCAGAACTGTGTGAGAGAGAGTGTGTGGTCTACAATGTGAACTATGGTCTCTGCTTAGTGGCAAAGCCCCAGGGTGTGTATATCCATTGCAGGTGATGTGCCACACTAATGAAAGATGTTTATGTGGGACGTTATGGGAGGTGTGGGAGGTGGGGAATATGGGAATTCCTGTAATTTTTGTGCAACATTTATGTAATCTAAGCATCTTTTAAAATACAAAAAAATAAATAAACAAACAAAAAATAATATTGTAAACATACATTAAAAGATAACAGATATGATGGCAATGAATGGCACAATTCAAGAAATCAAAAATACACAGCAAGCACATAACAGCAGATTTAAACAGGCAGAGAAAAGAATCAGCAACGTGGAGGATAGTACATCTGAAATCAGACAAATAGTAGAAAAGATAGATAAAAAGGTAGAAAAAATCCAGCAGGTACTTAGGGACTTGAAGGACAACACAAAATGCACAAACATGCACAATATAGGCATCCCAGAGGGGGAAGAGAAGGGAAAAGGGGAAGAAGGAGTGTCAAAGGAAATAATGGCTGAAAATTTCACAACTCCATTGAGGGACATGGTCGTACATGTCCAGGAAGTGCAAAGTACTCCAAACAGTATAAATCTTAACAGGCCTACTCCAAGACACTATCCAGTGCTCAAGACAAGGAGAGAATACTGAAAGCAGCAAGAGAAAAGAGATCCATCACATATAAGGGAAGCTCATAAAGATTAAGTGCTGATTTCTCATCTGAAACCATGGAGGCAAGAAGGCAGTGGTATGACATAGTTAAGGTGCTGAAAGAAAAAACTTCAAGCCAAGAATTCTCTATCCAGCAAAGCTGGTATTCAAAAATGAGAGAGAGTTCAAAATATTCATAGATAAACAGAAATTAAGATAGTTTGCCAATAAGAAACTTGCCCTTCAAGAAATACTGAAGGGATTTCTGAAGGTTTAAAGGAAAAAACAGGAGAAAGAGAGTTAGAGGAGAGTGTAAGAATAACTAATAAGATAAAAAGAGAAATAAAAACAACATATGGTATACATAAACCTAAAGAAGATGTGGCTAATATAAGTAATTCCTTGACAGTAATAACACTGAATGTTAATGGTTTAAATTATCCAATCAAGAGACACAGATTGGCAGAATGGATCAGGAAATATGACCCATCTATATGCTGTATACAAGAAACTCACCTTAGACCCAGGGACACAAGGAAGATAAAAGCAAATGTCTGGAAAACAATTTTACATGCAAACAAGAACCAAAAAAGCATGGGAGAATCCACATTAATATCAGACAAAATAGACTTTAAATTCAAAACTATTGTAAGAGATAAAGAAGGACACTACATATTAATAAATGGGGAAATTTATCAATAAGAAAGAACAGTCATAAACATTTATGCACCTAACCAGAGTGCCTCAAAATACATGAGGCAAACATTGTAAAAACTAAGTGGAGAAGCAGATGCCTCTACAATTTTAGTGGGGGACATTAATACAGCATTATCACCATTAGACAGAACATCTCAACAGAGAATTAATAAAGAAACAAAGACATTGAGTAATGCATTAGAGGATCTGTACCTAATAGACATATACAGAATATTACACCCAAACACAGCGGGATATACATTCTTCTCAAGTGCATGTGGATCATTCTCCAGGATAGGCCATATGCAAGGCCACAGAACAACACTCAACGAATTGAGAAAGATTGAAAATATACAAAGTAATTTCTTTGACCACAATGGAATTAAAATGGAAATCAGTAAGGGGCAGAGGAGCAGATTAGGCACAAAGATATGGAAGTTAAACAACACACTCTTAGACAATCAGTGGGTCAAAGAGGAAATTGCAGATGAAATCAGTAACTACCTTGAAACAAATGAAATTAACAACACAATGTATTAAAACCTATGGGATACAGCAAAGCTGTATTGAGAGGGAAATTCATAGTCATAAATGCCTATATTAAAAAAGTAGAAAGAGCTAAAATCAATGATTTAACTGCACACCTGGAGAAATTAGAAAAAGTACAACAAATTAAACTCAAAGGAAGTAGAAAGAAGGAAATAACAAAGATTAGAGCAGCACTAAATGAAACTGAAAATAGGAAAGCACTAGAAAAGAATAAACAAAACCAAATGCTGTCTCTTTGAGAAGATTAATAAAATTGACAAACCCTTAGCTAGAATAACAAAGAAAAAAAAGAGAGAAGATGCAAATACATAAAATGAAAACAAGGAAGGGGATATCACCACTGACCTCACTGAAATAAAGAATATCATAAGAGGATACTTTGAAAAATTGTATGCAAACAAGATGGATAATTTAGAGGAAATGGACAAATTTCTAGCAACACACAAGCAGACTACATTGACAAAATAAGAAATTGATGAACTCAACGTACCAATCACATGTAAGGAGATTGAATTAGTTATCAAAAACCTCCCAACTAAGAAGAGCCCAGGACCAGATGTCTTCACAGGTGAATTCTACCAAATAGTCCCGAAAGACCTAGCACCAATCCTGCTTAAACTCTTCCAAAAAATAGAAGTGGAGGGAACATCGTCTAACTCACACTATGGTGCCAAAATAACCTTAACACCAAAGCCAAACAAAGAGGCCATGAGAAAGGAAAACTACAGGCTAATCTCTCTAATGAACCTAGATACTAAAATCCTCAACAAAATACTTGCTAATCGTATTCAACAACACATCAAATGAATTATATACCATGACCAAGTGAATTTCATCCTTGGTATGCAAGGAGGGTTCAACATAAGAAAATCAGTCAATGTAAAACACCACATAAACAGATCAAAAGAAACAATCACATGATTATCTCTATAGATACAGAAAGAACATTTGACAAATTATAGCACCCTTTCCTGATAAAAACACTTTAAAAGATAGGAATACAAGGGAATTTCCTCACATGATAAAGGGTATATATGAAAAACCCACAGCTAATATCATATTCAATGGTACTATCCTAAAATCTTTCCCTCTAAGATCTAAAATAAGACAAGGATGCCCACTGTTTCCTCTTTTATTTAATGGTGTGTTAGAAGTACTTGCTTGAGCACTTAGGTAAGAAAAAATTATAAAAGGCATCAAGCTGGAAAGGAAGAGGTAAAAATTTCACTATTTGCAGATGAAATGATCCTATACCTCTAAAGCCCTGAGAAATCTACAACAAGGTTTCTAGAGCTTATAAGTGAGTTCAGTAAAGGGGCAGATTATAAGATTAATATGCAAAAAGTCAGTAGCATTTCTGTACACCAATCATGAGCAATCAAAGGAGGAAAGCAAGAAAAAAATCCCATTTACAATAACAACTAAAAGAAATCAAATACCTAGGAATAAATTTAACTAAAAATGTAAACAACTTGTATACAGAAAACTATACAACACTGTTAAAAGAAATCAAAGAACTAAATAAATGGAAGAATATTCCCTGTTTATGGATAGGAAGACCAAACATCATTAAGGTGTCTATCTTACCCAAACTGATTTACAGTTCTAACATAATCCCAATAAAAATTACTATGACATTTATCACTGAATTGGAAAAGCTAACTATGAAATTTATTTAGAAGGGCAAGGGCCCCTGGATAGTAAAAGACATATTGAAAAAGAAAAACAAAATCAGAGGAATCACACTACCTGACTTTAAAACATATTACAAAGCTACAGTGATCAAAACTGCATGGTATTGGCACTAGGATAGACATACTGACCAAGGGAACTGAATGGAGAGATCTGATATAGATCCTCGTATATACTTGATATTTGACAAGACCACCAAGCCCACTCAACTGGTAGAGAATGGCCTCTTCAACAAATGGTGCTTGGAGAACTGGATATCCATATACAAAAATGAACTCCAGATCGATCAAAGATCTTAATATAAGAACCAAGATCATAAAGATCTTAGAAGATAATGTAGGGAAGCATCTACAAGATCTTGTATTAGGAAATGGTTTCATGAACTTTAAACCCAAAGCACAAACAATGAAAGAAAAAATAGATAAATGGTACCTCCTCAAAATTAAAAACTTTTGCACCTCAAACGAGTTTTTCAAGAAAGTGAAAAGGCAGCCTACTCAATGGGAGAAAATATTTGGTAACTATATATCTGATAGGGGCCTAATATCCAGCATGTATAAAGAATCCTACACCTCAAGAATAAAAAGACAAACAAACAACCCATTTAAAAAATGTGCAAGTGATTTAAGCAGACACTTCTGCAAAGAAGAAATGAAAATGGCTAAAAAGCACATGAAAAGATGCTCAACAGCACTAGGTATTAGGGAAATGCAAATCAAAACTTCAATGAGATATCATCTTACACCCATTAGACCGGCGGCTCTTAAAAAACAGAGGACTACAAGTGTTGGAGTGGATGTGGAAGAATGGGAACACTTATCCACTGCTGGTGAGAACGCAGAATGCTGCAATCATTGTGGAGGACAGTCTGGCAGTTCCTCTGGATGCTAACTATAGAAGTGCCATAAGATCTAGCAATCCTACTGCTGGGTATATAATAAGGAAGAATTTGAAAGCAGAGACATCAATAGATATATGCATACCAATGTTCATAGCGGCATTATTCACTATTGCCAAAAGTTGGAATCAACCCAAATGCCAATCAACAGCTGAATGGATAAGGAAACTGTGGTATATACATATAATGGAATATTATTCAGCTGTAGGAAGAATGCAGTATTAACACATGGGATAAATGAATGAACCTTGAAGACCTTATGTTGAGTGAAACAAGCCAAGCTCTGAAGGACAAATATTACAAATATCACTAATGTGATTTAAGCAAATTGAGCAGACTCACAGAAGTAGAGTCTGGAAGATAGGTTTACAGGAAACAGAAAGGGAGTAGAGGGTTATTAACCAATGCCCATATGGGGAAAATCTATGAAAAGGTGGAAGGGCGTAGTTGTGCAGTGGGTGGGCATGACAGTGGTGCAGTGATGCTCTTGGGTTGGGCAGTAATGGCTTGTGATGGGACTAGGCTTGGGAGCAGTTGCAGTTCCATGGCATTGGGGGGTGAGGTGGGGAGGGTCAGGGAGGGACCAGGTGAACTCTAGGGATTTGTGAGTTTGTGGTTGAAACTACAACATTGAAAGCCCTCAGTGTTGTTGCAAGTAACTATGAATCTTGTTCTTCAAGGAGTGAAGCTTAGTGATTGCCGTGGGTCCTGACAAAATAGATGTAGCATGGGGCATTTTGGAGGTGTTGTAATTGTTCTACATGATCTTGCAATGATGAATACAGGCCATGTTAAATTTCATCAAAATTTATAAAATGTATGGTCCAAAATGTAAACCACAATATAAATCATTGACCATGTTTAGTAGCAATGCTTCAATATTTGTATATCAATTGTAACAAATGTACCAACCACATGTAAAATATTATTAATAGAGAAGAGGAGAAAAAGGACAGTAAGATTGAATCTATTATGGCCCTGCAAATCAGTCTATCCATTTCTGGAGTCTTGGTGAGGTTAATAAATTTAGGAGTCAATTCTGACTTCTAGAAACCAAAGCATCCCTCAAAAGATGTAATCAGGTTTCCCGATTTTTTTTCTTTCCTTCTAAGAGTATATGTTTTCAGTAAATTGGTAGCCATTTGCATGGGAGGACAATAGGTGACACTCAGGAATTTGGAAAATGATTGAGATGTAGATAGAGAAAAATCTGTAATCATGAAATAAACTCTTTGAAATCTTTAACCAGGTTTATGGAGTGATGATATTAATAATGCTATTCACACCTTGGCCTCGCATAGTTAGCTTTAGTGATAGGGGTTTTATTTAACAGCATTAGTCATTTCCTTTCTTCTGAAGTTACAGGAATCAGCTAGAAATTCAAGTTTTGTTTTCTTTAATGAATAACAAACATGGCCATTTCCCTGAATATCACATCACATACTTTCTATTGGAGATAAGATTAACTATAAGGAAACACTGTTGATACAGGCAGTGAAAAAGAGATAGAGGAGGCTTAGTAACTGAATGCAATTACTGTAGAAATTTCATGAAAATTTTACTTGTTGAAAAGTAGTAAATATTGATGCTATGTGTACAAGGTGAAGTGCATATGGAATGAGCCCAGTTAGAAAGCAGTTCAGGTGCAAAGACTATCAGTCACTGAGTTGCTGCATATTAAGCAGGTCATGGCACTACATAGGATCAAACACACATGTTTTCAAAGCACAGCTGTACCTCATTTGGATGCTGAACTGGATGCCTTCTGTCTCGAGGGTTGCTTTGTCCCTTGAAGCATTAATGTTCTATTATTCTTCACTGTATTAAAAAGGATTTGCATAAGGTCAAAACCACAAAGGGTTTTTTCTATGTTTTATATATAACTTTTTAGAAAAAAGATACCAAGTGTCTTCAATTTTTTTCTTTACTTCAAACAATTTGACCATTTAATTTTTAATATATAGAATAACAGAAAGGATAAAATAGTTGCAAGAGAATCTACAAACATTCTGAATACATTTGAATTGGGATGACCATTAAATTATAATCATCTCAAACCTTGGTTTGCTTTTCTTCCTCTACAGAGGCAGTAGAATGTTGGACTTTAAGAGCTCAGGCTGAAGCCAGATGGCTTGAATTTAAATCCAATCTCTTATCATTTACCAGTTGTGTGAATTGAGGTAAACCATGCCTTGGTTCCCTCATGTGTAAAAATAGTGATAAAACAGCACCATTTTATAACCTATGGTTATAAATACCTTTTAAAATTTCAAAATACTTGGAAAGGTGTCTAGTTCTTAATATTCACTATTTAAATGTCCTCTAATGTTATTATTGCTTTCTACCAAGATATATATGTATTTGGGAGTAAAATGATGATATGATCTGACTGGTCACAATTACAATCTATAGCTTCCAATTTTAAGAATAAAATCATTTTTGTCCAATCTGAATTAAAAGAATCATAACTGAAATAAGATTGGGAGAAAAGTTATAATTTTTTAATAAAACTTATAGTTCATTAAATACATCTGTCTCTTTGTAACTAAGTGGATAAGTTAGATAATAAATACTGAGAATCAAAAGGAAACTTGCGTAAATTAATATAAAACAGTTATTTTTATATAGTTTTGCTTTTCCCAGAGAGACATAAGATTGGAATTATATAAGTATCTTTTATATGGTCGGCTGTAACTTATTTATATGCTTTTCTATATTTTTAACAAGAGAAGTTGCAGGTTTACAGAAATATGATGTGGAAAATATAGCATTCCCACATATTGACTCCATTATTAACATTTTGCATTACTGTGGTACTTTTGTTACAATTGATGAAAGAATATTATAATTATGCTCTTAACTATGCCATAAGTTACAATAGAGGTCATTGTGTTGTGCACGCCTATGTTTTGTCTTTTTATTTTTATTCTGGTAACATATATGTGACCTAATATCTCCACTTTTAAACACATTCACATATATAATTGAGTGCTATTAATCTCACTCACAATATTGTGCTACCATCACCACTATGCATTTTCAAAACTTTACAATAAACCCGAATAGAAATTCTATACTAATTAAGCATTAGCTTTGTATTCCCTACCCACAACTCAGGCCTGGATAACCCATTTTCTAGATTTGAACTCTATGAGTTTGCTTGTTCTAAATATTTCATATCAGTGAGATCATATAATATTTGTGCTTTTGTGTCTGGCTTAATTCACTTAACATGATGCCTTCAAGGTTCATCCATGTTGTCACACGAATCAGAACTTCATTCTTCTTTTCTGCTGAATAATATTCCATTGTATGTATATGCCACATTTTATTTATCCATTCATTAGTTTATGAACACTTGGATTGCTTCCATCTTTTCTCAGTTGTGGGTAATGCTGCTGTGAACATCATTGGGCAAATATCTGTTTGAATCCCTCTTTCAATTCTTCTAGTATACACCTAGTAGTGGGATTACTGGGTCATACGGCAACTTTATAATTAGTTTTCTGAGGAAATGCCAAACTGTCTTCCACAGTGGCTGCACCATTTTATATTTCTATCAGCCACAAATATGTGCTGCTATTTATCCACATCCTCTCTAAGAGAGTAATATTGAATTTTTTAAATGGTTCAAAGTGGAAATGACAAGGGAAATCAGTAAATATCTTAAGATGAATGAAAATAAGGAGAACACAACCTATCAAAATTTATAGGATGCTGTAAAGGTAGTGTTAAGAAGAAAATTTATACCCCTAAATGCTTAGATTAAAAAAAATAAAGAAAGAGCTAAAATCAAAGACTTAACTGTACATCTGGAAGAACAAGAAAAAGAAGAGCAAACTAAACTCAAAGTAAGTAGAGGGAAAGAAATAACAAATATTAGAGCAGAAATAAATGGAATAGAGAATAAAAAACAATAGAATAAACAAAACCAAAACTTAGTGTTTTGAGAAGATCAATAAAATGATAAACCCTTAGCTAGACTGATAAAGAAAAACAGAGAGAAGATGAAAATAAATAAAATCAGAAGTGAGGGGCATGACCTTATTACTGACTCCACAGAAATAAAAAGGATCACCAGAGGGTACTATGGACAAATATATGCCAACAAATTAGAAAATTTAGATGAAATGGACAAATTCCTATAAACACAGAAACAACCTACACTGATTCTAAAAGAAATAGAAGATCTCAACAGACCAATCACAAGTAAAGAGATTGACTCACACATCAAAAATCTCCCAACAAAGAAAAGTCCAGGACCAGATGGCTTCACAGGTGAATTCTACAATCATTCCAAGTATTAATACCAATCCTGCTCAAATTCTTATAAAAAATTGAAGAGGAAGGAACACTGTCTAATTTTATTAGGCCAACATCACCCTAATTCCATTATCATTACCCTAATATCAAAGCCAGATAAAGGTACTACAAGAAAAGAAAATCACATATCAATTTCTCTAATGAATATAAATGTAATAATCCTCAATAAAATACTTGAAAATCCAATCTGACAATACATCAAAAGAACTATACACCTTGATCAAGTGGGTTTTATCCCAGGCACGCAAAGGTGGTTCAATACAAGGAAATCTATTAATGTAATACACCACATTAATAAAAAATGAAAAAAACTTCATGATCATATTGATTGACACAGAAAAGGCATTTAACAAAATCCAACATCTTTTCTTGATAAAAACACTTCAAAAGATAGTAATAGAAGGAAACTTCCTCAACATAATTAAGAGCATATATGAAAAATCCATAGCTAACATTGTACTCAATAGTGAAAGACTGAAATCTTCCCTTCTAAGATCAAGGAACAAAACAAGATACCCATTGTCACCACTATTATTCAACATTGTGCAAGAAGTTCTAGCTAGGACCAGTTAGGCCAGTAAAAGGTATAAAAGTCATCCAAATTGGAAAGAAAGAATTAAAACTTTAACTATTTGCAGATGATAAAGCTACTAGAGCTAATAAATGAGTTCAACAAATTTGAGAGATACAAACTTGTGGCAGCTTGAAGCTTTTGTGAATCCTAGAAAAGATCAAGTTCTTGGAAATGATCCATTCCTGTGGGTGTGGAAACCTTTGATTGTATTAGATTCAGTTAAGGGAGCTTTTGATTAGGTCACTTTTGATTAGATTGCTCTGAGGCCTTTGAGTGAACTATGTCAGTAAGGCATGGCCCAGGTTGGATCCTGGCCACACAGTTGGAGTCTTATATAAGTGGATAACTGAAAGCAGAAACACACAGAGAAAGACAGCAGCCATTTTACATTGCCATGTGAGACAAGACTCCAGGATTGCATTCAGCTGCAGAAAGATAGAGAGACCCCCAAGAGGCTGAGATAGAGACTGGAGGCTGGAATCAGTGGAGAAGCTGACGGGACAAGGCCTGGGGAGAGAAAAGCTATATACCTGATCATGCACAGCTGATCTCAGGGAAGTGAGCATGGAGGTAAAGCAGAGATACCTGGCAGACCTGCCATTTTGCCTTGCCACATGATGGGATTCCAGGATTCAGCAGCCAACCTTTGGTAAGTCAGCATTTCTGATGATGTCTTGATTTGGAATTTTCAAAAGCCTTGGAGCTGTAATAGTTTATCCTAAAAAAATTCCAATTTTAAAATTCAACTCATTTCTTGTATTTTGCCCCCAGCAATTTTGTCTAACTAAAACAAACATCAACATACAAAATTCAGTAGTGTTTCTGTACTCTAGGAATGAGCAATCAGAGGAGGAAATCAAGAAAAAAATTCCATTTACAATAGCAACTAAAAGGATAAAATATCGAGGAGTAAGTTTAAACAAGGATGTAAAGAACCTGAACACAGAAAACTATATTGCTTAAAAAAATAAAAGAAAGACTTAAATAAATGGAAGGACATTCCATGTTCATGAACTGGAGACTATATATTGTTAAGATATCAATTCTACCCAAGTTGCTTTACAGATTCAATGCAATATCAATCAAAATTCCAACAGCCTACTTTGCAGAAATGGAAAATCAATTAACAAATTTATTTGGAAGGGTAAAGGGCCCCGAAAAGTCAAAAACATTTTGAAAAAGAAGAATGAGTTTGGAGGACTCACTTCCTGAATTGAAGGCATATTAAAAGCTATAGTGATCAAAGCATCATGGTACTACCATTAAGATAGATATACTGACCAATGGAATAAAACTGAGAGTTCATAAATAGACTCTGACATCTATGGCCAATGATATTTGACATGGTTGTCAATTCTACCCAACTGGGATGGAATAGTCTCTTTAGCAAATGGTGCTGGGAGAACTGGATATACATATCCAAAAGAATGAAAAAGGATCTCTACCTTACACCATATACAAAAATGGACTCAAAATAGATCAAAGACCTAAATATAAGAACCCAGAAGAAAATGTAGGGAAGCATCTTCAAGACCTTGTAGTAGGCAAGGGTTTCTTAAACTTTACACCCAAAACCCAAGAAATGAAAGAAAAAATAGATAAAGGTGATCTCCTCAAAATTAAAAAGTTCTGTGCTTCAATTGTTAAAACATAGAAACATCTAAAATATCCATCAACCAGTTAATGGATAAACAAAACGTGGTATATACATACAATGGAATACTTTTCAGCTGTAAGAAGAAATGGAAATCAGATGCATATGACAACATAGATGAAACTTGAGGAGATTATGTTGAGTGAAATAAGCCAGACACAAAAGGACAAATAACTATCATTGATAAGTTAAAATAGTTGTAATTTTTCCATGTATCACCATATTCTTGACAATTTGTAAAATAACATTCTTATACTTATACTATTAACCACAATCTTTATCCAGCCCCCAAATCACTATGTTATAGTCCCTAGATTATCCACTAGCTTCCTTTTAATACACATTTATGTCCACTGACTACCCCTTTCATTCACAACCACATTTTTAAAGAAATGGCAGTTATACTCATAATAATGTGTCACCATCAGCTCTTTTCATCTCTTATTTTACAATAAATCCTATTAAAAATTCTACATCATTAAGCATCAGTGTATTTGTCAGCCAAAGGGGTGCTGATGCAAAATACCAGAAATCTGTTGGCTTTTCTAAAAGGGTATATATTTGGGGTAGAAGCTTACAGTTACCAGGCCATAAAGCATAAGTAACTTCCCTCACCAAAGTCTGTTGCCATGTGTTGGAGCAAGATGGATGCTGAAGTCTGCAAGGGTTCAGCCTCCTTCTTCCTCTTAAGGTTCTGTGGTCCCAGCTTTTTCCAATATCAGCTGTAGGCTGGGATAAGTCTCGTCTCTTGTCTGGGGCTCGTTCCTCTCTGGGCTCAGCTGTTCTCTCCACAAAATCAGCTGTAGATTATTAGGCTCTCTCTCTTCTTGGGGGCCTTTGCCGTGTTTATGGAGCCATCTCTATTCCTCTGTGTTTTTCTCCTGCATGTTTACTTCCCAGGGCTTCAGCTCAAAACTCCAACCTCCCTTCTCTGCAGTGCGGTTTTTCTGTGAGTCCCCATCCACCAAGGACGGGACTTAATGTCTTACTGATGTGGCCCAATCAAAGCCTTAATCATCATTTAATCATGCAAAAGTGAAACCTCTGAATCCAATATAATCCAATATGCCCAGTGGAAAAGACCAATTCACAACATAGTCCAGTTTCTATTTTTGGAATTCATAAAAAGTATCAAACTGCTACAATCAGCTCCCATTCTCAACCTATATTCTATCGCCTAGTGACCTATACTCTAGAGTTTACCTCTGTGAGTTTACTCATATTTAGTTCATATTTGTAGTGAGACCACACAATATAATTAATAGGATTTATTGTAAAATAAGAGATGAAAAGAGCTGATGGTGACACATTATTATGAGTATAACTGCCATTTCTTTAAAAATGTGGTTGTGAATGAAAGGGGTAGTCAGTGGACATAAATGTGAGTTAAAAGGAAGCTAGTGGATAATCTAGGGACTATAACATAGTGATTTGGGGGCTGGATAAAGATTGTGGTTAATAGTATAAATATAAGAATGTTCTTTTACAAATTGTCAAGAATATGGTGATACATGGAAAAATTACAACTATTTTAACTTATCAATGATAGTTAACAGTAATATTGTAATATTTTGTAGCAATAGCAAAGAAGATATCATATCAATTCTAAGGGATAAAAATGGGATAAAAGAAGGTATGGGATTTTTCCTTTTGGAGTAATGAAAACATTCTAAAATTGACTGAATTGATGCAGCATGACTCTGGGAAAATGAGAGCCACTGAATTTACTCTTTGAATGGATTGTATAAAGCATGGTGCTTATCACTCCATGAATCCTATGGTGAAGATGGAATGTGTTTAATGGAATGAGTGTGAGAACATCCTCTCATGACCTATGGCAAATGTGTAATACTGGTACAGGGTGTTGATAGTTGGGTGGGTTCAGAAGGAAATACACCAAATATAGAATAAGGGCTATAGTTAGCAGTATTATTTTGATGATGCTCTTTCATATTACAGTTTCTAACAAATGTTTCACAACAAGTTGTTGGTGGTAGGGTGATGTATGGGAATCCTGTATGATGATAGGCATGTTTGTTTTTTCAGTTCACAACTTTAACTTTATAGTTACTGTTTATGTATGTTCATGCATGAATACATGTCAATAAAAATATTTAAATGAAAAAATAACAATAATACGCATTCTAGTAGGTACAGAAAGAAATGGTATCTCATTGTGATTTTTATTTGCATTTTTCTAGTGGCTAATGCTGTTGATCATTTTTTAATGTGCTTTATTGTCATTAGTATATCCTTTTTTGGAAAAATGTCTTTTCAAATCTTTTGCCAATTTGTTTATTAGATTGTATGACTTTTTATTGTTGAGTTGTAGGATTTCTTTATATATTCTAGATATTAAACACTTATCATAAATGTGGTTTCCAAATATTTTCTAACATTGAGTGGTTTGTCTTTTCACTTTCACGGTTAAGTTTTTTGATGCACAAATGCTTTAAATTTTGATGAGGTCCCATTTATCATTGTTTCTTTCATTGCTTGTGCTCTGTCTGTAAAGTTCAATAAACCATTGCCCACCACAAGATCCTGAGGTTGCTTCACTACATTTACTTCTAGGAGTTTTATAGTTTTGTTTCTTATATTTAGGTCTTTGATCCATTTTGAGTTAATTTTTATACAGAAAGTAAGAAAGATGCCCTCTTTTTTTTTCTTTTGTATATGGATATCCAATTCTCCCAGCACCATTTGTTGAAAAACTATTTTCCCCAACAGAGTCAAAAAAATCATTTGGCCATAGATGTGAGGCTGTATTTCTGAAGTCACACTTAGATTCCATCAATCTATATATCTATCCTTGTTTCAGTACCATGCTATTTTGACCATTATAGCTTTGTAATAAGCTTTAACATCAGGAAATGTAAATCATTCAACTTCATTTTTCTTGTTCAAAATGGTTTGGGATATTTGGGGCTCCTTAACCTTCCAAATAAAATTTATAACTGGCATTTTCATTTGCATCTGTAAATCATTTGGTGGAATACATATCTCAAAAATATTTAGTCTTCCAATCCATAAGCATGGAATGTCCTTCCATTCATTTAGATCTTCTTCAATTTCTTTTAGCAAAATTTTGAAGTTTTCTGTGTATGTCATTTACCATCTAGATTAAACTTTTTGTTAGGTATTTGAATTTATTTATTTTTTGTAAATTGAATTTTTGTATTGGTGTGTCCTCACATTGCTCATTACTAGTATATAGAAACATACTGATTTTTGTGTGTTAATCTTGTACCCTACAACCTTGCTGAATTCATTATTAGCTCTAGTAGCTTTGTTGTAGATTTTCATGACTTTCTATATATAAGATCAGATCATCTGCAAATTGTGAAAGTGTTACTTCTTTTCAAATTTGGATGGCTTTTGTTTCTTTTTGTTGCCTTACTGCTCTGTCTAGAACTTCCAGTGTAACACTGAATAACAGTGGTAACAGTGGGCATCCTTGTTTTGTTCCAAACTTAGAGTTAAAGCTTTCAGTCTTTCACTATTGAGTATGTTGCTAGCTGTGGGTTGTTTATATAAGCCCTTTATCATGTTTAGGAAGTTTTCTTCAATTTCTATTTTTCCAAGTGTTATTTTTTTCAAGAAATGATCCCAGATTTTGTCAAATGCCTTTTCTGAATCAACTGAGATGATCATCTATTGTCCCTTTGTTTTTCAATGTGGTGTATTACATCAATTGATTTCCTTGTGATGAATTACACTTGCATACCTGGGATAAACCCCACTTGATCATGGTGTATAATATTTCTAATGTGCTATTGCATTCAATTTGCTATTTTTTTTTTTTTGAGGATTTTTGCATCTGCATTCAAAAGAAACATTGGCCTATAATTATCTGCTCTTGTAGTATCTTTATCTGTTTTTTATAGGGTGACATTGCCCTCCTAAATGAATTAAATAATGTTCCCTCCTGTTCAATTTTTTGGAATGTTTGGTAGAATTCACCTGTGGTCCTGGGCTTTTCTTTATAGGGAACTTTTTGATGATTGATTCAATCTCTTTACTTGTCATTCGTCTTTTGATATCCATTTTTTCTAAATTCATTGTAAATTTTTCGTGTGTTTCTAGGAATCTCTCTATTTCATGAATGTTGTCTTACTTGTTGGCATACAATTTTTCATAGTATCCTCTTATGATCCTTTTTATTCCTGTGATGACAGTAGTAATTTTTCCCGTCTCATTTCTGATTTTATTTATTTTCATCTTCTCTCTTTTTTTTCCCCATCAGTCTAGCTAAGGGTTTGTCAATTTTAGTGATCTTTACTAAGAGTCATCTTTTGGTTTTGTTGATGCTTCCTATTTTTTAGTGTTTTTTTTTGGCCTATATAAAGGGTATTTATTTGGGATAGAAGCTTACAGTTACAAGGCCATAAAAAGTCCAACTCAAGGTTGCTTTCTCACCAAAGTCTGTTGTCACATGTTGAAGCAAGATGGTGGTCCATCTCTAGTCTCTTTGTCCTTCTCAGCTGCTTAGCTACTCTGTTTTCCTTGGCTGCAAACTATCAAGTGAATGGTTCATCTACCTTCCTGGGGCTTTAGCTGTTTGAGCCTTCTACTTTCTGTCACATGGCAGGACGGAAATGACCAAGTTCTGTCTTCTTCCATGTGCCTTCTTGAGTAAGTGTCCATTTATATCAGCTCACCAAGGGGGCAGGGACTCAACCCTGAGTGATGCCCTATGACGTGGTGGAATCAAAACCCTAATCTTAACAAATAATTTAATCAAAGATATCTCAGGTGAATCTAATACAATCAAAGGCGATCACACTCAGAGGAACAGACCAGTTTACAAACATAATCTTTCTGTTTTTGGGGGGATTCATAAAAATAATCACAAACTGACACACACACACACACACATATATAACAGTTTCAAAATAATAATACCAATATTATTACTAAAAACAGACTCACTGTATACAGTTAAAGATTACACTATGGGTGTTTTTGTCCCTAGAATTTATCACAGGAGTGTTTAGTCAAAATACTACATTGTAGACTTACTTGAAATAATTCATCTTCATATAGTTGTCATATACAATTGGGTTAATTTATTTTTTATTTGTGTGTTTATTTTTCTTTTTATTTATTTTTTAACATATGAAACAAATGGTCGCAGAGTCTAAATTGTAAATCATGATACATCTAGAGGTATCTAAGTTTTTTTGTTCGTTTGCTCCATTTCTCCATGGGTATTTAATTTTTTTTAAATTATAGTAACATATATATAACATAAAATTTGCATTTTAGCCATTTTTTTAAGTGTAAACTTCAATGGTATTAATTACATTTACATCTCCACCATCCATTATCCCAACATTTTCATTACACCAAACAGATTTCATTTATTTCTGTCCTAGTATTTGCCATTTCTTTCCCTACGCTTACTTCAACTTTAGTTTGCTCTTCTTTTTCTAGTTCCTCCAGGTGTGCCATTAAGTCTTTGATTTTAGCTCTTTCTTTTTTTAAAAAAAACTAAGCATTTAAGGTATAAATTTCCCTCTTAACACTGCCTTTGTTGCATCTCATAAATTTTGATATGTTGTGTTCCTCTCATTTTCTTTCATCTCAAAATATTTACTAGCTTCCTTTATAGTTTATGCTTTGACCCAATGATTTTTTAGAGTGTGTTATTTAACTTCCATATTTTGTGAATTTCTCAGTTTCCACCTCTTTTGATTTCTACCTTCATTCCATTATTATTAGAGAAGATTTTGTATAATTTCTATCTTTTTAAAATTTTGTGAGACTTGTTTTGTGACTAAGATATGGTCTATCCTCATGAATGATCTATGTGCACTTGAAAAGAAACCACAAAACCTTACTATAAAATAAGTTCATCTACTTATAAGTTATTATGTTTAATATGGCCTTAAGGATTTGTCACTATATTTCCAATTGTAGGTTATTAATTTACATATAATTCACAAGTTTACTTGGCCAACATTTTGTTTTCAATGTGCTAAGAAATCTTATTCCTGGCTGTAGAAATAGTCTATTAAATATAATTTTTTACAAAGTGAGTATTTGTCTGCCAAAGGGATGCTGATGAAAACTACAAGAAATCTGTTGGCTTCTATAAAGGGTATTTATTGGGGGTAGAAGCTTAGAGTTACAAGACCTAAAGTGTCCAACTGCTTTCTCACCAAAGTCTGTTGCCATGTGTTGAAGAAGATGGTGGGCAATGTCTACCTGGTCTCTCCGGCCTTCTCAGCTGCTCCGCTGCTCTGTTCTCTTCAGCTGCAAACTATCAGGCAAATGGCTCATCTCTCTTCCCTGGGCTTTAGCTGTTTGAACCTTCTTTCAGTCACATGGCAGGACCGAATGGACCAAGTTCTCTCCTCTTACCATGTGTTTTTGAGTGAGTGTATCTTTATATCATCCCATGAAGGGGGCAGGGACTCAACCTAAGTCATGCCCTACTGACATGGTCAAATCAAAAGCCCTAAATTGATTTTATCAAGTAAACTTGAATCCTTTGAATTTAACACAATCAAAGGGTATCACATCAAGTGGAATAGATTAGTTTACAAACAGAACCTTTCTTTTTTGGGGACTCATAATTAACCTCAAACTGCCACACTGAGTATCTAAAAATATCAATTTTTGTTGAGAGAGTATTCCAGTTATCTAATACTGTATAATAAACCCCTCAAACTTAGTGATTTAAAGCAACAATAAGTTGTTGTGGGTTAGCATGTTTCTGCTCCATGTTTGGGAACTCAACTGGAAAGACTGTAATAGGTGGGAGTATCTCAAATAACTGGGGATGGGTATTGCCTGGAGGTTTTTTCACACACATGTGTGATATATGAGTGGGTTAACATGGATATCAGGTTGACATGGTACCATCAACTGTAACATCTACACCCTTTCATGCGGCTCAGGTTCCTCACACAGGGCAGTTGGGATCACAGAGGGAGCATCCCAAGAGAGGTCCCCAAAGAGTGGGCATCCCAAGAGTTGTAAGGCTTCTTCTAACTTAGTTCCAGAAGGCATGCAGTGCCATTTCCACCTCATTCTATTGATGACAAGTGAGTTGGGAAGTCCAGACCAGATGCAAGGGGAAGGCAATTTGAATCCAACATTTGATGGGAGCGTGACAAAAATCACATTGTATAAGAGCATATAGGGAAGGTGTAATGTGATTTTTGCAGTGAATTGAGGACTGTGGTTAATAATATGAATGCATGAATGTTCTGCTACAAGGTATTAAGACTATGGTGGTACATGGGGAAAATGCAACTTATGTAAATTATAGATATAGTTAACAAGAATATTGTAATATTTTTGCAGCAAAAGCAAAGAAGGTAATTTATTAATGCTAAAGGTCAAAAAAGGAATATGGGGTTTGATGTTGTGAGATATGAATATGATTAAGCATTTTTTTTTCTCTTCATCATTTTCTTCATTAGCAAGAAGACCTTGATTATGTCATTTAGATAATCTATGTTCATCTTTGTATCTTTCTCAACACTGTTTTTTGGTATCACATGAGATAAAAGTGCCTGGAGAGAATTTTTTTGGAGTAATTCCACCATAACTTGTTGAACTGCCTTTTGTCTGTTATTTTAATTTTTTTTAATTTTAAAATAAAGTTTGATCACACGGGAGACCGGGGTTCGATTCCCCAACGGGGAGCAAAAAAAAACAAAAACAAAAAACAAAACAAAAACAAACAAACAAACAAACAAAAAATAAATAAATAAAGTTTAAAAAAAAAACATGTGAGATGTGAGATATTGGTGTATCCATCTTTGGAAAAATAAAACTTACCACAGGGAACATATGTTACAAAAGATATTAGATCAGTTTTATGTTAATGAACATAGAAATGTAAAGCAGGCACACAAAAATACTTTGCTTAATAAATGTAAGTAAAAGTAACTCACTCTTTATCTAAATTTGAAAACTCATTTGAAAACTTCTAATAGGGGAGCAGATGTGGCTCAAGCAGTTGGATTCTGCCTCCCACATGGGAGGTCCCGGGTTCAGTTCCCAGGTTCATTTCCCGGTGCCTCCTGAAAAAGACAACAGAGACAGGAGCAGACAGATGAGAGAGGATCTAATAAGAAGGCCTCAAAGTTATGCAACTTCACATTAAGGCATGGTATTTATTTATTAAAGTAAATATACGGAAGCGGCTATGGCTCAATCAGTAGGGCTCCTGTTTACCATATGGGAGGCCCAGGTTCGGTTCCCGGGGCCTCCTGGTGAAGGCAAGCCCACCCACACGGCGTGGTTAGCTGACCCAGCGAGCACAAGCAGCAAGGGGGGGATAAATGAATAAATAAATAAATAAAATATTTATTAAAAAAAAATAAAAATAAAAAATAAAGTAAATTTATACCTTTCCAAAGAAGCATCTGTAACAATATTTTTGAATATAGTGAAGTTATCAAAACTATGATTTAAGCTATGTTTCATAAGCTATTTCTTTGAGATACCTTGTATATTATCATCAATGAAGTATGATTATTTCCAAATCCATTCTATGAAATTGAGTGCAACAGTATCTAAGCTGTATGAGAACTTAAATTCAACTTATAGGAGTTAGATTTACAAACAAATGAATATAATACAGTACAGAAAATACTTTAATTAGATGCACCATAGAAATACTTCAAGAAGGAGAAAAAAGGAAATTACCAAAAAATTATGACAAAATCTCAGAAGTTAAAAGCTTTCAGAGACTACTCTAGTTCATATTTTTCATTACCCTGTCAGATATATAAAAAATATGTTTTATCAGATATTAATTTATGATTCAGTATCAAAGATGAAAGCATGATATAAGGTGAAAATAGAAAGTTTTTTTCTTATTTAGAAAGACCAGTACTGGGTATCAGTTTTGTATGTGTTTTGAATCATTTGAAATTGTCATAAAGAAAATAAACTATTAAAAAAAAATTTTTTGAGCACCTGCTTGCTAGTTGCTAAGAATATAAGTGTGAATGACATCTGTTATTTATATCAAAAAAATTAAGTCAGATAGTATGCTGTATTTATCAGAGATTAAAAACAAAACTTACATGTGTGTTGGGTCCAACTTCTCCAGTTTTATTTTGTTTCTTCAGAAGAAACAAGAGAAAATTTCCTCTTAATTAATCTCTGTTGATAATAGTTAAAATTAAGATTCCCAAAAGAAGGGAAAGAACTCTGCCAGATGAATATTTTTCTTTTTACTTTTTCTTTTTCATGTTCCTAAAGTATACATGCTCCTATAATGATAACTTCCAAACAGCCATTTTCTAGATATAAACACTTGAGAAACATATTTAATGTGTACTATCTCAATCAACTCCTCATTCAGATTTCCACTATTTTTCCATATTTGGAAATGATGCAACATTTCAATTGTTACTTTTCTGTGCTATGGCAAAAGAAAAAATGTATATTCAAGCAAAACACTGAAAACAATAGCAACAACAAAAACTCGTGCTGGCTGTTTAATTCTTCCAAATAGAAGCACACTAGGAGCAACCCTGTATGTTTCTGCATTGTCTTAATGTAATACATTTATAATCATTAATCTGCTCTAGATATATTTCACATAGTTTTTCTCCTAAGAGTAGCAAATGGATCTTGGTGTCTAATATGTGTGTTAATGATTGGCTGATACAATGTCATCCTGAGAAGGACTTGCCCAGGGCTGTCTCATTAACCAGCTGACCTCCAGACATTGTCAGTGCAAGCCAGCAGGGGTGATTGATCACCAGAGGACAGAGGTTAGTAACTATCCCGCAGGTATTAATGTATAGCATCTTCATCTTCACTTACCCTTCTCTCAGGCTTTTCCAGTAAAAGACTGATTTATTTTGCAGCTTCAATGGGGATTTATCAAACACTTAATCAAAGAATTCTATATTGACACAAGTAAATCAATGACAGTTTCTGGTAAAACTATATGGCACTTGAAAACTTCATTTTGTGTGCAGGTACTATTCTATAATAGCAAAAGGATGGATCACGACAATTCAAAGTTCTTGGGGTCTCAGGAAAAGGAAACGAAGAAGGCAGAGGTGAAAACATAGAAGAAAACATACTTTCAAGAGTGACTGTTTGAGGTATATATAGAAAAAATAATGTGGAAAGATGTCTCAGAGCCTAACTGCTTTTGATTACCTGTCCTGTTATAATGCCAGTGTCCCCAGGGTAAAAGGGAAAAACTTGCAGGTGCTTGGTTGATTTCATGCTACATATATGTTGTGCTTGAACTTCAATAAACAATAGTATATTTTATGATAATGACTAGAATTCTTATTATTGGACAAACCATACAGCAAATAATGTAGCTTTAAAAGAATGTAAATATTGAAAATTAAAGACACCAATGATTCATTTTAAAAAAAGAATTCTCCTCCTTATGCCTAGGAATTTATTCCTCAAATCTGAAAATGAGTAAACAAAATAAAATAAAATAATAAAACTATACCCTTACTATTATATACACAGGCTAAACTTTGCCCTGGCTTGGGAAAAAGAGTTGCCATCTTCTGCATTTGAACTGGCTAGACATCTTGAAGCAGTACCTCACAAGGTTGGAGAGATGGGAAATTTGTTGCTTTGAACCTAGAAATTTCATGCTGCATACAAAGCTAGCTATTTATAGAAATTGAATGGATCGGACAGACTATAACTTCCTTTGTAAGAAGAAAGTCTCACCCAGATAATGGACATTTTAAGAAGAGTGGTAAGAATCAGTGCTTCCTATTTAGCTATGATTAATTTTAATTATAGCATTAAATCCAGCAATCATGAAAATAGTCGTTTTTAGGAAACAAATCTAAAGTTTGATGTGACGGCTAAAAGAAAGTTTTCTGATATCTAGTCACATAGGCAATGACAACTGGTTCTTCAAAAAGCTAACAATCAACTTGTTCAAAAACCATGCGATTTCTAAGTCACCAGGGACCACACCAATTTCCATGTTGCAATATAATATAATATATAATATAATATAATATAATATAATATAATATAATATAATATAAT
>JAKSZT010053779.1:12184156-12431598 GCA_026826555.1 Tolypeutes matacus | reverse complement strand
AAAGTAAATTTAACAATTGGGTTTTCTTTTTAAAAGGCTATTGGAAGATCTATTGCAAGTTTTCTGAGGAACCGCCAAACTGTCCTCCACAGTGGCTGGACCATACCGCAGTCCCACCAGCAGTGGATGAGGGTTCCTATTCCTCCACATCCTCTCCAACATTTAGTGTCTCCTGTTTTTTTAATAGCTGCCATTCTGATGGGTGTAAGATGGTATCTCATTGTAGTTTTGATTTGCATTTCCCTGATAGCAAGTGATGTTGAGCATTTTTTCATGTGCTTTTTAGCCATTTGTATTTCTTCCTTGGAGAAGTGTCTTTTCAGGTCACTTGCCCATTTTTTATATGGGTTGTTTGTCCTTTTATTTTCGAGGTGAAGGATTTCTTTATATATGCAGGATATTAGGCTCCTATCAGATATATGGTTGCCGAATATTTTTTCCCATTGGGTAGGTTGCTTTTTTATTTTCTTAATAACATCCTTAGAGGTGCAGAAGTTTTTAATTTTGAGGAGATCCCATTTATCAATTTTTTCTCTTGCTGCTCGTGCTTTGGGTGTGAAATTCATGAAACCATTTCCTATTACAAGGTCCTGTAGATGCTTCCCTACATTATCTTCCAAGGTTTTTATGGTTTTGGCTCTTATATTTAGATCTTTGATCCATCTTGAGTTGATTTTTGTATAAGGTGTGAGATGGTATTCTTCTCTCATTCTTTTGGATATGGATATCCAGTTCTCCAAGCACCACTTGTTAAAGAGGCCACTCTCTCCCAGCTGAGTGGGTTTCGTGGCCTTGTCAAATATCAGATGACTGTATATGCGAGGATCTATATCAGAACTCTCAACCCGGTTCCATTGGTCAGTAGGTCTATCCTTGTGCCAATACCATGCAGTTTTGATCACTGTAGCTTTGTAGTATGTTTTAAAGTCAGGTAATGTGATACCTCCAACTTCATTTTTCTTTTTCAATATATCTTTGGCAATTCGGGGCCTCTTACCTCTCCAAATATATTTTGTGGTTAGTTTTTCCAGTTCCTTAAAAAATATAGTGTTGACTTTTATTGGGATTGCATTAAATCTGTAGATTAGTTTGGGTAGGATAGACATCTTGATGATGTTTAATCTTCCCATCCATGAACAGGGAAATATTTTTCCATTTATTTAAGTCTTCTTTGATTTCCTTTAACAGTGTTGTGTAGTTTTCTGTATATAAGTCCTTTACATCTTTAGTTAAATTTATTCCTAGGTATTTGATTCTTTTGTTTACTATTGTAAATGGTATTTTTTTCCTGATTTCCTCCTCAGTTTGCTGGTTATTGGTGTATAGAAATGCTACTGATTTTTGAGCACTGATCTTATAGCCTGCAACATTACTGAACTCCTTTATAAGTTCTAGAAGCCTTGTTGTCGATTTCTCAGGGCTTTCTATGTATAGGATCATGTCATCTGCAAATAATGAAATTTTTACTTCTTCTTTTCCAATCTGGATGCCTTTTATGTCCTTTTCTTGTCTCAGTGCTCGTGCAAGTACTTCTAAGACAATGTTAAATAGGAGTGGTGATAGTGGGCATCCTTGTCTTGTTCCCGATCTCAGAGGGAAGGCTTTTAGGATTTCACCGTTGAAAATGATGTTAGCTTTGGGTTTTTCATATATACCCTTTATCATTTTCAGAAAGTTTCCATCTATTCCTATCTTTTGTAGTGTTTTTATGAGGAAAGAGTGCTGTATTTTGTCGAATGCTTTTTCTGCATCTATAGAGATGATCATGTGATTTTTTTCTTTCAGTTTGTTTATGTGGTGTATTACATTGATTGATTTTCTTATATTGAACCATCCTTGCATACCTGGGATGAAACCCACTTGGTCATGGTGTATAATCCTTTTGATATGTTGTTGAATGCGATTAGCAAGTATTTTGTTAAGGATTTTAGCATCTAGGTTCATTAGAGAAATTGGTCTGTAATTTTCCTTTCTTGTGGTATCTTTATTTGGTTTTGGTATTAGGGTAATGTTGGCATCATAGAATGAGTTAGGTAGTATTCCTTCTACTTCTATTTTTTGGAAGAGCTTAAGTAGAATTGGTGTTAGCTCTTTCCGGAATGTTTGGTAGAATTCAGCTGTGAAGCCATCTGGTCCTGGACTCTTCTTAGTTGGGAGGTTTTTAATGACTGAGTCTATCTCTTTACTTGTAATTGGGCTGTTGAGTTCATCTATTTCTTCTTTCATCAATGTCGGCTGTTTGTGGGTTTCTAGAAACTTGTCCATTTCCTCTAAATTGTCATTCTTGTTGGCATATAATTTTTCAAAGTATCCTCTTATGATACTCTTTATTTCTGTGGGGTCAGTAGTGATATCACCTTGCTCATTCCTTATTTTATGTATTTGCATCTGTTCTCTCTTTTTCTTTGTTAGTCTGGCTAAGGGTTTGTCAATTTTGTTGATATTCTCGAAGAACCAGCTTTTGGTTTTGTTTATTGTTTCCAGTGCTTTCTTATTCTCTATTTCATTTAGTTCTGCTCTAATCTTTGTTATTTCCTGTTTTCTACTTCCTTTAGGTTTAGTTTGTTGTTGTTTTTCCAATTCCTCCAAGTGTGCAGTTAGGTCTTCAATTTTAGCTCTTTCTTCTTTTTTAATATATGAATTTATGGCTATGAACTTCCCTCTCAGGACTGCTTTCGCTGCATCCCATAGGTTTTGATATGTTGTGTTGTTGTTTTCATTAGTTTCAAGGTAGTTACTGATTTCTTTTGAAATTTCCTCTTTGACCCACTGTTTGTCTAAGAGTGTGTTGTTTAACTTCCATATCCTTGTGCCTAACCTGTTTCTCTGGCCCTTATTGATTTCCAACTTCATTCCGTTGTGGTCAGAGAAATTACTTTGTATAATCTCAATCTTTCTGAATTCATTGAGTGTTGTTTTGTGGCCTAGCATGTGGTCTATTTTGGAGTATGTTCCATGTGCACTGGAGAAGAATGTAAATCCCGCTGTATTTGGGTGTAGTGTTCTGTATATGTCTATTAAGTCCAAATCTTCTAATGTATTGTTGAGTGCCTTCGTTTCTTTATTGATTCTCTGCCTAGATGTTCTGTCTAATGATGATAGTGGTGTGTTGAAGTCCCCTGCTATAATTGTAGAGGAATTTATTTCTCCTCTTAGTTTTTCCAGAGTTTGCCGCACGTATTTTGAGGCACCTCGATTAGGTGCGTAAATGTTGATGATTGTTCTCTCTTCTTGAGAGATTACTCCTTTTACTAATATGTAGTGTCCATCTTTGTCTCTTACAATAGTTTTGCATTTAAAGTCTATTTTGTCTGATATTAGAATAGCTACTCCTGCCCTTTTTTGGCTATTGTTAGCTTGTAAAATGGTTTTCCAGCCATTCACTTTCAGCCTCCTTGAATCCCTGGGCCGAAGGTGGGTTTCTTGTAGACAGCATATAGATGGATCATATTTTCTTATCCATTCTGCCAATCTGTGTCTTTTGATTGGTGAATTTAATCCATTAACATTCAGTGTTATTACTCGTAACGAATTTCTTACTTCAGTCATTTTTTCTTTGGGTTAATGTATGTCATATGTTGTTTTGTTTCTCTTTTTGAGTTTTCAGTTGTTTTTAAACTCTCCTCCAACTCTCTCTCCTTTGTTTTTTCCTTTCAATTTGTAGAGATTCCTTTAGTATTTCTTGAAGTGCTGGTTTCTTCTTGACATACTCTCTTAATTGCTGTTTATCTGTGAATATTTTGAACTCTCCATCATTTTTGAATGCCAATTTTGCTGGATAGAGAATTCGTGGCTGGAAGTTTTTTTCTTTTAGTGTTTTGACTATGTCATACCACTGTCTTCTTGCCTCCATGGTTTCAGCTGAGAAATCAGCACTTAATCTTATTGTGCTTCCCTTGTATGTGATGGTTCTCTTTTCTCTTGCTGCCTTGAGTATTTTCTCTTTGTCTTGAGCATTGGACAGTTTGACAAGTATATGTCTTGGAGTTGGCCTGTTGGGATTTATACTATTTGGGGTGCGCTGTGCTTCCTGGATCTGCACATCCATCTCTCTCAATAGAGTTGGGAAGTTTTCAGCCATAACTTC
Organism: Tolypeutes matacus; assembly: GCA_026826555.1. Classification (NCBI taxonomy): domain Eukaryota; kingdom Metazoa; phylum Chordata; class Mammalia; order Cingulata; family Chlamyphoridae; genus Tolypeutes; species Tolypeutes matacus. The sequence goes on along the minus strand of JAKSZT010053779.1, from coordinate 12,427,511 downwards.
CTTCAACACTCCTTCTGTTCCCTTTCCCTTCTCTTCTCCTTCTGGGATGCCCATAATGCGTATGTTTGTGCGTCTTGCATTATCGGTTAATTCCCTGAGACCATACTGGATTTTTTCTATCTTTTTGTCTATCTTTTCTACAATCTCTTTGATTTCAACTGTATTGTCTTCCATATCACTAATTCTTTCCTCTGCCTGTTCAATTCTGCTGCCATGTGAGTCCAGCGTCTTTTTCATTTCTTGACTTGTGTCTTTGTTCGCCATCATATCCATTACCTTTTTAGGTGTGTTAGCTATTTTTTCAGTATGTTCTCCCAGTGTCTTCTTTATATCCTTAATCTCTTCCTTCAGTTCTTTAAGTTGGTCCATGATATTTGTTTGGATAGCTTTGATTAGTTGTTCGATGTACTGCATTGCTTCCTGGTTTTTATTTTGTGCACTGGTCTGGTCCATGTTTTCCAGTTTTTCAGAGTCATTTGTATTTTTCTGTTGCCCTCTGGTCATCATATTATCTTGATGGGTTTGTTCAGTTGATTAGCTTTTCTCTATGCTCTAGAATTTTATTTAGCTGTTGGTTCTGCGTGTGAGTTAAGTTTTCTCTTTGGCAGTTTTTCTTCTTATTTTATTTCCTTACTTCTTTCTATGTTCCCTTGAAGGCAAAAGGTTAGGGCCAGAGGAATCAAAAGATGTAAGGAAGGCAGAAGGATAATAGAAATGTTGATAAAAGTTAGAAGAGGGGCAAAATGAGACTTAATGAGATGAATATTTAACTTGTGTAGGCAGTGTAGAGTACTAGGAAAAAATATGGAGTTCCTATAATGGACTGGGAAAACAAATGGAGGAATATATATATATAGTGATTTAGAAGGCTAGAATTATGAGGAGGTAGAGAAATAGTAGAGAAAGGTCTGAAAGGAAAAAGTTAATACTAATAAAAAAAAAAAAAGAAGAAGGAAACAAAATAGATGGGATATAAATTGACACCCTTAAGTTGTGGGCCTATGAAAAAATGTTGTCTCTAAGAACCACAACAGAAAACAGAAGGCAGAAAGATGCAGGAAGGATAAGCGATAGTTTGTAATACAGAATCAATATATACAGCAAGTGGGAAATTACTGAATAAGAAGCCCAGCAAATAAGCGACCAGCTGGCAGCACCTATTTAAAAAAAAAATAGAAGGAAAAAGGAAGGGGGGAGGAAAATGGGAATAATAGCAATAGACCAGAAAGTAACAGAGATAAACCAATGATCCACACAGGCAAGCAGTCAAACAGAGCTAAGGGGGGTCAATGATTCCCCTAGGGTCCACGTGGATCCTTCCTGCCTACTTGTGTTTATCAATGAATTTCCCCACAGGGTTCTATATGCAGGTCCTGAAGCAGCTTTTAGCTATTAAACTAAATTAAAAAGAATTTATTTTTCAATTTTTGAGGTGACCTCACTTTTTTTTTTTTTTTTTTTTTTTAGCCAAATGCAGTACCCAAAATAATTCCTCCTCTAGACCAACCCCCTTACGGAAGGGTCCCTAGCTGGGCCCGTGGAAATTAATCAAGCACGTTCCACTTTCCGGACTCCCCAGGTTAGCTGAAACTCTGATGTTAGTCAGTGAAGAGTGCTAAAGACGGTGGATTCCGCCCCTTCTGGCGCCGAGCTCCAGCGTCACCGGGCTGCTCAGTAAATCAGTTTGAGTGCAGATTCGCGTCTGCTCTCAGCCTGGTGCTGCTTCCGTTCGGCTAATCTGCTCCCCAAAGCTATGGGGCGGTGCAGGCAGCCAGATCGATGTCTAAAAATATAAAATACCCTTCCCTGTCTTCCAACCGAACCCTCCCTTCTTTGGGAAGTGTCCCTTCCTCCTGGCTCCGCAGTGGCCCGGGTCTTATCCCTGGGTGGCTAGGGAAATCAGCTGCGTTCCCCGACCAAAATCCCCCCTCCGGTTCACCGGGTGCTGACTAGCATGTTTGCTCTGTTCACACAAGGTCCAAGGGGCGCCAGGCAGCCAGCTCCCCAGAAAATAAAACTTTTTCGCCCCTGCCCGCGGCTCCAAATGGCCGTTTTATTTTTTATTTCCCTAACCGCGGGGCTCAGCCGCGTGTGCCAACCTCCACCGGCAGCCTCAAAACTCACGAATCTCCACCGTTCGGTCCACGCCGCCGATCCACGCAGATAGATGTCCCAAGCTTCTCACTCCACGCGTGCACAGCACAGACCCCCGGGCAGGACCCCGTCCCCAATCCGCCTTGCTCTGGGAGCTTGCAGTGTGCGCCCTCCTACACCAACGCCATCTTGCCGCCTCTCCCTTGGTTTTATAACTCCTTTGGCTTCCCACATCTGCCCATTTTTCTCATGTTTGCCAGCATGGAGTTTGAAACCCAACTCACCATTGTCTATTTCATTAAGGACCTTCTAGAAATGCCAGAATAAATTGCTGCAAATAATTGTCATCAGGATCTAAGGTGCAGAGAACTTAGGTCACAACCACTGTATTCTTAAGTCCAGTCAAGGTCTCCAACCCCCTGTTCTGATTAGAAGAGCAGATATCTTACATAGTAGACTTTGCTTACTATTTGAAGTGGCAAGTGATATTTAGTTCCAAAATTTATATAAGGGAGTCACCTTGAAAAGCTGAAGTTCCTAGAACAGAAGCCAAGGACTGTAGCTAATTTCTCCTATAATTGGGCAAATAGCTTTCTTTGGTGTTTAGTTAGCCATACCACTACCACCTTTGGGTTGAAAGCAAGTGGATCTGTAGGTGTTTGACACCATGGAGTTAGCTAGAGGTAATTTAAGGCAGGACTGAGCCATATTTTTATAAAAGGACAGATTATAAAGATTTTAGACTTTACTCGTCACATACTGTTTCTGTCACTTACACTTTTTTTCACAACCCTTTGAAAAATGTAAAATTCCTCCTTAGCTCCAGGGCTATACAAAAACAGGCCATGTGCTGGATTTGGCCCATTGACTATAATTTGCTGGCCTCTGGCTTAAAGTTTAGCATCCCTTTGTAATAAGTATAGGATTCCAGGACCTAGGAGAAGGATAGACCTACAGAGATGGAACATTTACTAAGGGAAGCAACAATTAACAAGAAATTGAGGTATGTGCTGGCTAATCAGAAATCAGTAACAAAGAAGAAAAATGGTAATTAAAAATATAAGTTACATGCAGTGCTATCTTCAAGTGCTCTTATAAGATACAGTGAATGAAGGTCTAGGTAGAAGGAGTGTGAATATGGTACAATATATATCTTATGTTTAAAATAAACTACACCTGGGAACTGGTATTTAATACCTGAGTCTTATTATTACCCTTATAAAATACACAAGCTATGCATCAAGGAAGAAGCCAAATCTAAGTATTTTTAAAGCTAGATAATCAGCTTTTATTTGGTGTTCATATATTTATCAAAGGCTTAGTATATGCCCACTACTGTTCTAGGTACTGTGGAAAGAACAGACAAGGTCCCAAGACTCATGGAGCTTGCATTCAACTCAGGAAATAGAAACAGTAAACAAAACCAATAAGTAAATAAGGAAATTCCAGTCAGTCATAAGTACTTAGAAGGAAGCTCTTTATATAATCAAGGAATGCCTCACGGGGGAGGTAGACCATTAAGCTGGCACCTAGATTAAAAGAAAGAGACTGCAATGCAAAGAACAGAGCAGTGTAAAATCCTTAACCCAGCAAGGATATTGCAGGAGTCAAGGAACAGGGGTAAAGCCAGGGTGAATTGCAAACAAGGAGAGGCTATTTTGAGTTGCAGCATTACATCTCAAGCAACTATTTTCCATGCACTCTCCTGGGAACTGGAGATATAACTGAAATAAAACATAGTTTCTGCTACCACTGCACACATTCAGACTCAGGTACAGTCATTGCAATTAAAAAGAGAAGGCAGTAAAGAATAATTATTGAATTCCGCTATATCAGAGACCATGCCAGGAGCATTATAATATTGAGCCTTCGAAGTAACCTTGTAGGGTGGATTTTATGGTATGTCTTTTTATCTGTAAAGCAAATGAGTCTCGGAGAGGTTAAGAAAAGTGCCAAACAAGGCCAATTGATAACTGAAACTGCAGCCTACATGATTGCCTCTCTTCCAAAGGTCACTGGGAAATTGGAGGTTTAGTTATCAAGAACTAATTCTCAAGGCCAAAGAAGTCCCAATAACTAGGATAACTCACTGTCAAGCTCGTACCCACTTTCTTAGGACACTTTCGGTACTCTTCTCTAAAGAGTGATTAATTTGGAACCGTTAATGGAGCCAAACCTATAGCAATAGTCTATGTGGCCAATATTGCAAATGTTAGAAACCGCTGAGACCGGATGGCAAACAGACTATTACTCCAGGGAACCTCACAATGCCCCACAAGCATCTTTTTTGATCAACAGTAACTATTTTTCAGCTTTGCTTCATCGGGTGTGGTAACAAAATTGGCACTGATATCAGGTTTAATTAAAGAAGATGTCTCTGGGCAGGTGGTCACTCTGGAGCCATGTGCTCCTTATGACTATCATGTTTTGCCATGAGTCCAATTTATGCCCACATTGCTTCAGAAACCATGTTCTAGCTAACATCTTTTTTTCTAGAAATGATAAACTTTATTTTTAGCAGAGTTTTAAATTTACCAAAAAATTACACTGAAAGTATAGAAATTCCCATAGAACGCACCCCCCCACACACACACACACTCATGTAGTTTCCCCTATTATTAACATCTTACATTCATATGGTACATTTGTTACACTTGATGTACCAATATTGAAGTATTGCTACTGAGCAAAGTCTATAGTTTACATTACCATTTAAACTGAGCTGTACAGTTTTATAGGCATTGACAAATGTATAATATCATGTGCCTATCATTGCATTATTATACAGAACAATTTCACTGCCTTAAAAATGTCCCGTGTTCCACCTATTCTTCTCTGCCCTTCCCCTCTGAACCCCTGGAAATCATTATCTTTATATTAATGTTACAAGTTCTTCTGTTAATACAACATAATAACTACAATAACAATAAATTTACTTTGGTCTGTTGTTACACTACCCTCTTACAGCTTCACAGGTGAATTCTACCAATCATTCCAAATAGAACTAATACCAATCCTGCTCAAAGTCTTCCAAAAAATTGAAGAGAAGGGAATATTACCTAACTCATTCTAGAAAGCCAACATCACCCTAATGCCAAAGCCACATTAAGACACTACAGGAAAAGAAAATTACAGACCAAACTCTCTAATGAACTTAGATGCAAAGATTCTCAAGAAAGTACTTGCAAATAGAATCCAACAACATATCAAATGAATTATACACCATGATCAGGTAGATTTTATTCCAGGTATGCGAGGATGGTTCAACATAAGAAAATCATTTAATGTAATACATCACATTAACGGATCGAAGGAGGGAAAAAAATTAAATGGCCATCTCTGTTGACGCAGAAAATGCATTCAACAAAATTAAGCATCTTTTCTTGATAAAAACACTTAGAAAGATAGGAATAGAAGGAAATGTTCTCAACATGATAAAGGGCACATATGAAAAACCCACAACTAACATCATACTCAACAGTGAAATGCTAAAGGTTTTCCCTCTAAGTGCTGGAACAAGACAAGGATCCCTACTGTCACCACTTTTAATCAACATTGTGTTAGAAGTACTTGTAGAGCACTTAGGCAAGAAAAAGAAATAAAAGGCATCCAATTTGGAAAGAAAGAAGTAAAACTTTCCCTATTTTCAGATGACATGATCATATATATAGAAAGTTCCAAAAAATCTACAATAAAGCTACTAGAACTGATAAATGAGTTCAATAAAGTGATGGGATACAGAAGCAATAAAGTCATGGGAGGACATATTTAATGTACTGAAAGGAAAAAACTGCCAACCAAGAATTCTATTGCTGGCAAAACTGTCTTTCAAAAATGAGGGTGAGTTTAAGACATTCCCAAATAAGCAAAAGTTGAGGAAGTTTGTCATCACTAAACCAAACCTACAAGAGATGCTTAAGAGAGTTCTGCAGGTTGAAAGGAAAGGACTATAGACAATAGAATGAAGAAATAAAGATCTCTGGTAAGGGTAATTACAGGGGTGATTATAAATGCCAGTACTCTTGTATTTTTGTTTGTTGGTTTGTTTGCTTGTTTGTAACTCCACTTTTTAGTTCCTACAGATCTAAAAGGCAAATATATAACATGTAATGATAAATTAGTGGGTTATGACAAGAAATACATAAAGGTGGGAAGAAAGAGAGGTGTAAGAACATAGTTTGTATATACTGTTGAAGTAAATTTGGTATCAAAGCAAAGGAGATTTTTTAATAGGTTTAGAATGTTAAATTTAAGGTCCAACTACACAGAAAATATGCAAGCTCATATAGACAGAAAAAAAGAAAACAAGTTGCCAGGGGCATGGGGCAAAGGAAATGGAGTGTTAATACAAAATGGGTGTAGGGTTTCTCTATGGTACGATGGGAAAGTTTAGTAAAAGGAGTGAGGATAATGCAGCATAATAAATGTGATTGATCCCACTGAATGATATGCTTGGGAATGGTTGAGATGGGAAAGTTAATGCTGTGTATATGTTCCCACAATTAAAAAGAAAAAGCAACCAAAGAGACAATGACAAATAAATGCAATACATGATCCTGGATGGGATCTAACAAATGAGGAGAGAAGGCTCTAAGGGACATTATTGGGACATATGAAAAGCAGAATATAAGCTATAAGCTTTATATCAATGTTAAATTTCTTGAACTTATTAACTGCATTTAAGATGGATACATAAGTGAATATCCTTGTTCCTAGGAAATGTACATGGCAGTATTAATTGTACAAGAAATATGATGTATTCAACCTACACTCAAGAGTTCAGAAAATATATTCATAAATAGACAGATGGATAGATAAATACATGGATTGATAGGTTGATAGATAGGCAGAAGAAATGATACAGCAAATGTGGTAAAATGTAAAAATTGATGGATCTGGGTAGCTGGGGGATAGGGGTAGGTTGCAGTTCTATGTATGCAGTGTGGTTTATTTTTTGCTACTGTCCTGTATGTTTGAAAGTATTTTAAAATAAAAAGTTTAAACATTTTTTAAAAATCAATACTGTTTATTTACACTAGTAATGATCAATCTGGGGAGGAAATAAAGAAAAATAATTCCATTTATGATAGCAAATAAGAATCAGATATCTAGGAATAAACTTAACTAAAGATGTAAAGGACTTGTACACAGAAAACTACACTATATTGCTAAAAGAAATCAAAGAAGATCTAAATAAATAGAAAGTCATCCCATGTTCATGGATTGGAAGACTAAATATCATTAAAATGTCAATTCTAGACAAATTTATTTGCAGATTCAATGCAATATCAATAAAAATTCCAAAAACATTTTTTACAGTGCTGGAAAAGCCAATTATCAAATATATTTGGAAGGGTAAAGGCCCCCAAAGCCAAAAAACATCTTGAAAAATAAAACCAAAGCTGGAGGACTCAAGCTACTTGACTTTGAAGCAAACTACAAAACTACAGTAACCAAAGTTGCATGGTATTGGCACAAGGATAGACAATTTGACCAATGGAACTAAACTGAGAGTTCAGAAATAGACTTGCACATCTACAGCCAACTGATATTTGACAAGGCTGCCTAGTCCATTCAACAGGGACAGAATAGCCTCTTCAACAAATGGTGCTGGGAGAACTGGATATCCTTATCCAAAAGAATGAAAGAGGATCCATACCTCATGCCCTATACAAAAATTAACTCAAGATGGATCAAAGACTTAAATATAAGAGCTAGATCCTAGAAGATAATGTAGGGAAGCATCTACAAGATCTTGTGGTAGGCAATGGTTTCATAAACTTTGCACCCAAAGCATGAGCAATGAAAGAAAAAGTAGATAAATGGGATATCATCAAAATTAAAAACTGGTGTGCATCAAAGGAGTTTGTCAAAAAAGTGAAAGGACTGCCTACCAAAAGGGAGAAAATATTTGGAAACCACATATCTGACACAGATATAATATCCAGCATATATAAATCCTACAACTCAATAATAAAAAGACAAGCAACGTATTTTAAAAAATGGGAAAGAGACTTGAACAAACATTTTTCTAAAGAGGAAATAGAAATGGCTAAAAAGCACATGAAGATATGCTCAACATCACTAGCTATTAGGGAAATGCAAACCAAAACTATAATGAGATATCATCTCACACATACTATATTGGCTGCCATTAAAAAAAAAAACCGAAAACTGCAAGTGTTGGAGAGGATGTATAGAAATAGGAGCATTCATTCACTGCTAGTGGGAACGTAGAAAGGTGCAGCCTCTGTGGAAGATACTTTGGCCAGCTCCTCAGGAAACCAAGTATAGAAATGCCATGTGATCCACCAATCTCACTACTAGGTGTCAAAACAAAGGACCACTCAGCTACTCCCACCTTAGTGGTGGCTCCAGTAGTGGGAAGGCCTGCCCAACCAGATCTTTGCCTGGGGCCAGTGAGGCCATCGCCAAGCACTCACCAGTGCCACCCCAGTGGCCCCAGAGAGACTGCTACTACACTTATACTGAGCTGCTGGCCATTTTGCAGCACTTCTGGCAGAACCCCAAGGAGCCAATGAACAACTGGATCCTGTGCCAGTACAACCAGGGCAGCCTGGCCTTGGAGCTTTAGCTCTGGTGAGCTGGCACTCCTGGGTGACCTCACCCAGACACTGACTTCAACTACTACTGAATGGTCCTGCAGGGCAGCTACCAGACGCTACTGGCCACACTATTGGCCTCTTGGTGCCATGGCTGGCCATCCTTCCTGCAGTTTAAAGCCATGCACTGCCCTTCCAGCAGTGGGCCACCATGGAGGAGGACCTCCATCTGGTACATGAGCTCGGCCTGCTTGACTGGTTCTGCCACTAGCTGCCCACCACCTGCTCACCAGAGCCTATGCCCAAGGATATGTCTTTTTCCCGGGATCTGCAAGGGCACCTGCTGATGGCCACCCCCACTGAGCTGCAATTCTCTCTGGTCAGCCTACCAGTCAAGGTCATGACTGTGCTGTAGGAGGTGATAAAGATCCAAACTGTTGCAGACGTGGGCCTGCTCTAGTGCCAGGGCCAACCGGGCTGCGCCAAGTTCCTGCTGCAGCCCAACCTCACATGCAAGAGCCTGCTGGGCTGACTGCTGAACCATGGCTTGACACAGGAGAGGATGAAAGAGGGTGCCCGAGGAGCACCTGATGCCCTGTCCTGAGCAGGACTGTGGGGAGAGGCCACCTGTCCTCCACAGCTATGCCCTCACACTGGCTTCTGGGGAAAGGGAGGAAAGCTGGACCCCAGGGACCAGGATCCAGTCTCCCCAAAGATGCTGGGCAGACAAGAGGTGGATGGCCTTGAGCATCCTCTGGGACTAGCCATGCCCTGGTGGTGGCTGGGGACCCAGAAGAGAGCAGTTGTCCTCACTTTTGGCCACTCCTGTGGGTATCCCTGCCAGAGCCAATTGTGGAAGGGGTAGACAGGGTTGATAGCCCCACTGAGCACCTTGTTGATCCCTCTGCCGAACCTGAACAGGGTTCATGGCAGCTTGTGTGACCAGATGGGTGGTCCTAGTGGGTGCCCCCACCCCACTGCCACATAGCTCCCAAGCACTTCAGCCCACAGCATGTGAGAACTTCTTGAAGTTTACCTGTTTTTTTTTGTTTGTTTGTTTAGGTTTCTTTAAATGGAATATTTTTTACCTAACACTAAGTGTAGGTACAACACATTGATTTTAGGGAAAAAAAAGAAAAGAAAAAAAAAGCATTTCAATTCAGAAGATTTGAAACCCAGGACCTGAACAGACATACGCACATGAATGTTCATAGCAGCATTATTTATGATTGCCAAAAATGAAAACAAACCAGTTATTTTAGTCAGTCAAAGGGGTACTGATGTAAAATACCAGAAATTGGTGGGTTTTTATCAAGGGTATTTATTTGGAATAGAAGCTTCCAATCACAAGGCCCTAAAGAGTCCAACTCAGGGTACCATAAGAGGTATTTTCTCACTGAGTCTGTTGCCACGTGTTGACGCAAGATGGCAGATGATGTCTGTGAGGGTTCAGTCTTCCTCTTCCTCCCAAAGCTCTGTGGTCCCAGCTTCTTCCAATCTCAGCCACAGGCTGAGACAATTCTTGTCTCTCTTCCAGGGCTTGTTTCTCTCCAGGTTCAGCTGCTCTGCTCTCTCCACAAGGCCAGCTATAAACTGTCAGGTGAAAAGCTCATCTCTTTTCCTGGGCCTCTGCCATGTCTAATGGAGCCTTCTATCTTTCCTCACATATCTGCTTCTCTGTGTGCTTACTTCCCAGGCTCCAGGATCAAAAGTCCAACATCAAAACTCAAGACTCCACTTTCTGTTCTGCCATGTGGTTTTCTCTGTGAGTTATCACCACCACCAGGTCTTACTGAAGTGGCCCAATCAAAGTCTTAATCATTATTTAATCAAGTAAAAGTGAAACTCTGCATTTAATGCAATCTAATACACCCAGAGGAACAGACCAGTTTATAAACATAATCCAATATCTATTTTTGGAATTCATAAATAATATCAAACTGCAACACCAGGTGTCCATCAACAGATAAATGGATAAACAAAATGCGGTATATACATATGATGGAATACTATGCTGCTGTAAGAGGGAATGAAGTATTGACACATGCAACAACATGGATGAAACTTGAGGACCTATGTTGAGTGAAATAAGTCAGACACAAAAGAACAAATATTTCATGATCTCACTGATATTAACTAACAATAATGAGCAGACTCATAGAGGTAGTCTCCAAGATAGCTTACCAGGGGATAGAAGGGGAGTAGAGATTGGTGAGCTTAACCTGTGCTGAATTTATAATTAGGTGATTATAATGGTTTGGAAATGGACAGAGGTGATGGTGGCACTGAGATTTAAGTATAGCTAACAGTGCTGAAGTGTGAGCGTGAATGTGGTTGAAAGGGGAAGTTTTGGGTCATCCACGATGCTAGAGGGAAAGCAAGAGGATGAAATGGGTGACTATATAACTCAGTGAACTCTGGGATGACCAAGGATTGTGGTTAAGAATACAAATATAAGAATGTTTTTTCAGTATCTATAATAAAGGTATGTCACTAGTACAGGTGTTGATAGTGGGGTAATGTATACAGAAAATGCACCTAAAGCATACTTCCAGGGGATATGAACGTATTCATGGTGTCATAAGTATGCTTTCTCGATATATAGAGGCCCACACATTGGCTAACAAAATATTAAATTTCCATCCTGGGGAATCCTGCTACTTTCTCAAGTAAAATGGCAAAAATCTCTTGAATATGTAAGTTGTACCTAATAGAAGAAAAGCTGTCATCATGCCAAGTTCTTGATCTTAATGCTTGTACTTAAATATGAAACTTTGCCTAATTATAAGTAATGCCTATGAGTTACCTCCAGAAAACCTCCATGTTATTCAATTGTGGCCTCTCTCTAAGCCAAATTCAGGAAATAAACTCACTACCTTGCCCCCAACATGGGACATGACTCCCAGGGATAAGCCTTCCTGGCACCTAGGGATTATTATCAATTACTAACCAGAAATGCATTTGGAAAAAGACTTGACCAAAAAGCGAAACATTAAATACGAAAGAGTTTTTATGGCTAAGAGATTTCAAAGTAAGTGGGGAGGTCATTCCAGAGATCACGTTTATGCAGATTTTACTAACTGCCACAGTAAACAAAGCCTCACACAAGAGGGCTCTCCAGGGCTTTAGGGATTTCTGAACACTATAGGCAAGGCACACAGTCTCATGAAATTAACAGCCCCTCTATGGGCCCTATTTGAGAATGTAAGATAATCTATTCCCCATTATAATATAGTTAGACTCATTTATAATTCCCCTACTCATGATTCTTCTATTCCTTGTATTGAGTCCTATAATTTTCAATATACCTGCTAAATATATATCCCAGAGACTTAACTCTTTGGATTGTTCATATGCCTGTTGAGCCCTAAATCCCAGCAGAGCTGCGGCCAACTCCTACACTCCAGTTCTTCGGGCTTGGCCTGGACAACTAACAAAACAATGGTAATGGACAAGTCCCTTCCCAAAAAACAAGGAGTATCTACAACTGCAAGCAAAACAATTCCTTCCATCTGCCCCATAATAACTATGTCCCCTCTCATCCTGAAGCAGTCAGAATGGACATGAGCCCAAATCCAGCCCAAATCAAGACTGAAGAATGAACTAGCCAACATCTTGAACTAGAACACAGACCTTTTAGAAAAATCAATGACTGACTGAAAGAACCAGTATGATTTGATGAATAAGCAAAATTCCAAGACTCAAGTGCTCAAAGTTATTAGCTTGGCTCGGAAACTAACTGCAGTGTCTCCCTTAATGATTTATCTTCCACTTCAATTTTGGTTCTATTTTACTAAGAATATCAATGTGCCAAGTTATACCAAAAAGAAATATGTGTCTTAGTGTTTTCATCTTTGAAATAGGGCTAATATATGGCTACATTAGAGAGTCTGAGTAGACCAAAAGCAATGTACTTGCATAAGTACAGAGTCACCTGGTTATACAATAATTATAGTCTTTCCGTGGGCTGGATTTTAACCCCATGCTTAGAATGATACCTAAGGCTCAAATGGAATGCCCCTACTATCACCTGCATTTTTGATAATGTTCCTTCACTTGCATACCATCTTCCAGGTCAACAAAGAGAATGATTAATATTTTAAAGCAGCAGCACAAAGTGTTGTTACAGACTTGTCATACTAACCAGGGCATTTCCATGCAATTGTACGATGTGACTGGAGTGGAGACCTCAAGTTAATGGCCTACTGTCTTATACTTTCAATTTAAACAGTAAATTAAGGATGAGTTGCTCTTTTTGAACATGACAGAGACCTTTTGAGATGAATTGTCTTTAAGCCAATTTGGTTGCTGGAGTTGTTGGACCCAAATCCCTGAGGATAAACATTATGGTGACTGCTGAGAAATACCTCTCAAGTTCTTAGAAATGCTGCTTTCCACTGCAATGATAACAGACAGGAATACCAAAACAAAATTCAGTACAATTTCTTTCCTTTACCTACTTATCTATTCCTATCAAGAGAATATTTTCCTTAGCCAAGAGATAAGGACTTTTCTCTATTCACTATGTCTTTTTCATTTTATTGACTGGCCCATTGATGATTCCTTTGTCTTTCCTGAAAATATACTGCATATTTTTGTCTCATTTTTAAGGACTTTGTAGCTTGTCAAGCATTTCTGATGCAAACTTAGGCAATTAGCCCCTCTTTTGTGTTGTGTTCTTACCAATTCTTTCAGTGACTTGAACCAACATAAAGAAAACAAAACAAAAAGCCAGATTTCATGAATTAGATATATTTTATGCTGGGGAACCATAGGAAAAATTGATTATCCTAGCTATTCTAATGCAGATTGATTTTTCCTACTGTTGCAGAGCCTTGCACATATGAAGTGCTCAAAAAAATGGATTGCTTTTGGTTTTATTTTGTTTTGTTTTGTTTTGAGGGAGCATGAATGAATCATGCATATTTATCAAAATTTTCCCCTGGATGAATTTTAATAAATCTAAGCATACTCATTTGCTGGAAATAGCTGTGAGGATTTAGTTATTTTAAGTATAATCCATTCAGTGACTAAGACACATTTCATAATCTACAATCCTTAAGGAATGTCAAGTTTCAGGACATTCCCAGTGCAGAATAACCTTCAAGCAAAAATATTGACACTGTTAAAAAAAGATAAAACAACATTAGTAAAAATACTCTAAAGAAATTACTATGAAAGAAAAAAAGCTAAATCCACATAATATCTTATGATAAAGACCCAAATAATCTCTTTCCATCTTTTCCAATTTGTTCAGTGATAAATGACATTGTTAAACAGAAAAGATTCAGTAAGAAAGAAAAAAGTAAAATTTTGTCATGTATTTGCATTCTATCTTAATGTCTTATAGTATGTTTAGTATATGTGTATTGAGTCATAAATATACCAGAATAAACTAAATTTTATAATTGCTTTTATATTTTTTATTTTAATTTTCTAGGATACATATATTAAAGAACCAAATGGTTGTGTCAGAAAAATAAATAATAGCTTAAATTACTTCCTATTTGTTTTTAAGCAACGGATGACATTATTTCTCTTAACTCAATGAGACAGTGAATGAGATAAACCTCCTTAGTGCCTCCTGCTTCTAGTTCCAAAAGCATTAACTTGGAATCACATGCAAGTGAGTATGTTTTATAGTGAAATTTCCAGCTGGAGAGAGTACATATGGTCACTTCTTGGCTGCCTCTGCTGGGGATCCACCTCCTACTGGCTTTTAACTTTATCTCAGTAAAGTAAATGACACTGTGACCTTTTTCAGTCCAGGTTTCTTGTGATCAGATAAGTAGCAAGGTCAGAGTAACAATAATTTCACATTTCAACTTCAACTTGATTTCAAAGTATTTTTTGGTTTGAAAAGAAGCTACTAATACTATTATGATATTTCAAAATACAGTATATTAAAATATTAAACGTAGAAATAAATTTTGTGCATGACTCCACCACATTCATCCTTCTCTCTCTCTCTACCTCCCGACCTATCTCTTTCTGTTTCCCCCTCAGGATCTGTCCCCTGCCTTGATGACTGAATCCCTGAAGGATGCAAAAAGCATACACAGCTGGGCCTAAGAAAGTTGCATGCATCTGTTGGTTATGTGTGTAAAACTATTTACACTGGTGTGTGGGAAGGAGCACAAGATTTTGTTGCCCAATAAAGAGCAAAGATAACAGAGGAATGGGAATTGAGAATAAAAACATGAAGAACCCAAACAGCTGACATTTAAAATGTTTACAAACCACTAAATTTCCATTAACATAAGCAGTGTTATTATAAAGCAATCAGAGACAACATAAAGAGGTACACATACACAGATAATCTGTCTATTTCCTGCATCAGAACAAATGGTACTAGATGACCTCTAAGATTCTTCTGAGATGATTCTATGGTAGTCACAGTTCATGCACTGTGTGTCTATTGGTAGAGTTCACATAAAGCATAAAATATGAGAACATTTTCTTTTTAAAATGCAACTAATTTCTTCCACAGAACTTTATGTTCCAGTGTTCCCTAATAGTATTGTCACCTCCTATAAAATATCTATTTATATTAAAAGCCTAAATGCTAATAACATGTTTAAATATTTTTTCTTAGTTCTCAACAAAGTACATTAGCTCAAGGCAGACTCCTTGATTTTTCTAATCATGTTGCTAATCTGTAAAATTCAGTAATTTGCAATGGCTCTCCCAGTCATTAGTGTCAATTAGGGAGGCAGTTCCTCATGCCAGATGTCACTGTGGGTACAGAGCAAGAGAGTGGGAAAAAAATGTTTTCTAAAACCCTCCTACATACCACTTAAAACAAAAACTGGGTGATTTTTAAAGAAAAAGCTTAGTAAGATTTGAGAACATAACGCCTTGTACTTGTGGAGCATCTTAAACCCAGGGAATCCACCCAAAAAAAGAATTCACCATGTGACATTTATTGGCTGATTGTAGAGAATCCATATGACAATGATTTCCCTTTGCATATGAAATAAAAATAGGATCCTGTTTTGGCACTGCCCTGTACTTAATTTTAAAACTTCCACCATTTACAAATGAAATTTTAGCAAATCCAACTTATTCCTTCCTGTACATTTAGGGCTTGATTCCTAAGACAAGAAGAAAAATTTTGGAAATAGGATCAGATTTTTTTCTTTTTGGTATTCACTGTTTTATTTATTTGTTTAAATCCAATTCTTTTTAAAGAAGCTTTAGATTACATAAATGTTACATCAAAAATATAGGGGATTCCCATATACCCCCATCCCCTCCCCCTACTACAATTTCCAATGTTAACAACATCTTTCATTAGAGTGTATATTTGCTACAATTGATGAACACATATTTAAGCATTGTACTGGCCAAGGACTATAGTTTTCATTATTATTTACACTTTGCACCACACAATTTTATAGGTTTTGACAAAATGTATAATGGCCTGTATCCATCATTGCAATGTCATGCAGGACAATGCCATGTCCCCAAAAAGCCCCCTGTGCACCTATTCTTCTCTCTCCCTCCCCTCAGAGCCTCTGGTGGCCACTACCTTTATATCAATGATATCGTTTTTCCATTGCTAGAATAGTCATAAGTCTCTTTAGTCCATACTTACTTTCCACTCTTATGTTTGTTCATTCCTCAACCTTGAGGATTTTGAGATGGTAATGCCCACCCTGTCTCCAATTGAGTGAGGATTTAAAGCTCATGGGGCAGATGGATGGAACTGTATGGTTTGCAGTTGCAGACATTCTGTGCTTCCTGGGATGGACATTGTCCATCATCAACCTTTTGTTAGTTGTCCTGGGTGAGTGTAATGAACTAGTGAGTAGGTGTTGCAATTCTGCTGAGATTCAGGGCTCAACCAGCACATACACAGATGAAAGATTTAAGTCTCTAGGACATATATTTAACAAGTATTCAAATAAAAGGGGCAGAAGAGTCATGCGTAGGATAAGTATAGATGAGTCTAACTCTTAAACTGGGGAGCATAAATTCCAAAGTAAGTTCCACTGACAGGGGCTTACTCCTGAGTTTATCTGCCCTGCTTATAGTGTCTAGATGTCTCTAGGGCCCTCAGGAGCCCCGCTGTTTGAGGCACTGTTTACTGTGGCTGTCAATGATATCCTGCTGAGATGTGCATAAGTGTAACCTCTAGAACAACCTCCTGACTCACTTTGAAGTCTCTTGGCCATAAAAATTCATTTGTATTTAATATTTCCCCTTTTGGGTCAAGGTCTTTTCCCAGATTCATCACTAGTCAGTGCTTGGTAATAATCCCTCGGTTCCAGGAAGGCTGGTCCCTGGAAGTCATGTCCCACCCTGGTGGGAAGGTAGTGCATTTATATGCTGAGTTTGGCTTACAGAGACCAAATTTGACTGACAAGGAGGCTCTCAGGAGGTAACTCTTAGGCAATATACAATGCTTGGCTAAGTTTCAATTTTCACTAGAAAAGGTTCATAAATACAACCATCAATATCAAAGGCCTGGAGTAATGGTCTGTCCTCCTTTGCTAAGCACTGCTGGTGTACTCAGGGGATTCTTACTGCTCTGTTAGAGAATGTAGCAGGATGGGAATTCAATATTCTTCTGGTTTTTGTGTGAGACTCTACCCACTGAGACAGTGCCCCATGACCACTTGAACATACTCATATGCCATAGAGGATCAGCTTTTAAAAGGCCTGATGTTTCATTATTTGAGAGCATCCAATGAATGGTCACCAGTCTATTTTAGTTATGGGCACGTTGCAGGCTCTTAGCAAGTAAATGATGATGAATGATGAATAAATAACTGAGGGAAAAAATAATGTCTGCCCTCAGCTATAAATTACTCTTTCTGATCATCCTAGCCACAGTGATTCTGCATCATTTCATAAATTTCTGTGTTTGAGAGAAAATATGAAGAACATGATTTGGGAATGGATCCCAGGAAGCATAAGTATTAGAGTTTTGAAATAAGACAGAAAAGGAAATTAAAAGGATGGAATATTACAAGTGTTGGAGAAGATGTGTGGAAACAGGAGCACTCATTCATTACTGGTGGCAATGTAAAATGGTGCAGCCACTGAGGAAGACAGTTTGTTGGTTTCTCGGAAATCTGAGTATAAAACTACCATATAACCCAGCAATCCCACCAGGAGGTATACACCCAAAAAACTTGAAGGTAAAGTCCTATACACCAAAGCTCATAGTGGCATTATTAACAACTGCCAAAAGATGGAAACAACACAAGTGTCCACCAACCGATAAATGGATAAGCAAAATGTGGTATATACATACAATTGATTTTTATTCCTCTGTAAAATACAATGAAGTTCTGAAACATGTGACAACATGGATGAAATCTGAAGACATCATGTTGAGTGAAATAAGCCAGACATAAAAGCAGAAACATTGTATGATCTCACTAATGTGAAATAATTAGAAAAGCAAATTCATATAGAAGTAAACTAGAATACAGGTTATACCAGGTATGATAGTTTGAAGTTTTTTTTGTGAATCCCGGTAAAGATCATGTTCTTAAAACTAATTCATTCTTATATATGTGAGACATATTGATTGCATGACATTCAGTTAAGGGATCTTTGATAAGATCACTTTTTATTAGATTGCTTTAGGGTCTTTAATTGGACTATGTCAGTGAGGCGTGACAAAGGTTCAGTCTCCGCCCTTTAGTGGAGTCTTATATAAACTGAGAACTGTAAGCAGCAACACACAGAGAAAGGAAGCCACCATTTTGACCCTACCACATGAGAGACAGGATGACCTAGAGTCACAGAAAGAAAAGGAAGCCCAGAGGGCCTGAGAGAGGCTAAAGGCTTGAATCAGCAGAGCACAGAGGCACAGAAAGAGGCACACAAGAGGTTAGGCCCATGGAGCAGCTCAAGGCTGAATAGTCAAGACCTGCCATATACTTGATCACCCATAGCTGAGCCCTGGGAGAAAGGGGCCTGAGGAGAAGGCAAGACCCAGATGGAGAGCCACCATTTTGCCTTGCCACATGACAATCTTATTTCTTCTTAATACAGGGTATTTCTAGATGTTTCTAGAAATTTGTCCATTTCAAATTTCTCTATTTTAGTCTACTCTTACTGGAACAGGGAGAGGATCCAACAATAGGAGGACAGGGTAGCTCTATACAGTGCCTAGGAAGGTGTATAGGAGGGAGCAACCAGGGTTCTATGAGCTTCACTTACTCTTTTTTAAAGCTGTGTTTTCTTAAGTTATCACTTGCCCAATTAGTGCAACCCTTTAATTGTTTTCTGGGATTCTGAGGAAGTTAGCTCTGCTAATTTTTACTAGCTATTCAGTGATATTTTCTGGGACAAGCACTTTAAAGCATCTGATGCCACCGTCTTGGTCGATCAGAAGTCAGATTCATAGCTTTTTCATTTGCTTTCCCTTAAAACCAAATGAATCAAGGCCCATGTTTGTATATCAAGATACAAAACAAGTCAAAAACTAAAAAAAAAAAAAAAAGAAAAGAAAAGAAAATTTCATTTTAATCATCATTTCTGTTAAAATTTGTGGAATCTGTTTGAACAAAATGAGGCATCTCCGTATATCTCATGCAGAAAGATCATATTAACAGACTCAGCCAATCAATATGAACAACAAATTTCTGTTCCTTTTTAATCCTACCAACCTCGTCTACTTTTTTGGACTTATCATCCCAGAAACTTCAGTAGATAATGTATGTTAATGTTCAAAAGTGAGAAATTAATTACACTTGTGCACATAACTGATTCCCTTTAGGACTTTCTGTTTCCATCAAAGTTGTTTACTAGAAGATCATCTGTAAAAACTTGACTTTTCTCAAAATTACTGCACATATCTACAAACTTCACCTTCCTTTTGAAAAAGTTTAGATCTCTCAGCATGAAATGACTTATGTACTGTGATTTGAAGGGAGAAAACATACCAAGTAGGAGTTTTTGGATGAAAGAAATAATCAGAGAAGTTTCCTTAGTATGCTATTATACTTAAAGTCCACAGGCCCAGATGGCCCCAACAATCTGTGTCTCTGCCCACATAGAACCTCCTGATGTGCTTCTGAATGTAGTCAAATGTTCCCCTGAAAAACACTCATATTTAAGGCATTTGTTAAAGTCCAAATTGCACGAACAACCGCAGGAGTGCTTGTTAGTGTAGTTACTGATGGGTATAATAGATTTTTCCATATACAAAGGCTTATGCTAAATCCTAAACCTTACTGAAATCGATTTTACTCTTTTAAAGCTCACTCCTTTAGTTAATTGCCATTGGAGTTATTACTTTTTTAAAATTTCTTAGTCTCCACCCTCTAGTCAAGGTAAATTTTGTGATTTCCTTTTTTTCTTGAATTTTTTTCCTATCTTACCTTAGTTTTAATCATGACTAATTTTTTTATAATTAATTGTTTTTATTTTTAAAGAAGCTTTAGATTACATAAACGTACATATAAAATATAAGGGATTCCCATATGTCCCACTTCTTCCCCCTTCCACACTTTCCCACATTAACAACATCCTTCATTAGTGTGGTACATTTGTTACAATTGATGAACCTATATTGAAGCATTGCTACTAACCAGGGACTATAGTTTACACTTTGTCCCACACAATTTTGTAAGTTATGACAAAATATACAATGGTCTGTATCCAGCACTGCAATGTCATGTAGGATAAATCCAATGTCCTGAAAATGACTTCATATTACACCTATTCTTCTCTCTCTCACCCTTCAGAATCTCTGGTGGCCACTGCCTTTACATCAGTGATAATAGTTCTTCCATTTCTAGGGTAATAATAAGTTTATAGTAGAATAATAATTAGTCTACTTTAGCCCATTGTTCATTCCCCAATCTTGAGGATTTTTTTTTTTTTGACACTTAATTTAAAGGTTAGATGAGGCTTTAAAAGATTAGTTAAAAAAGTCCCAGGACACATAGCTGGCTAACGGTAGAGTCAGGATTCTCATACATGACTGTCTGATCCAGAGCCTGAGCCATCATCACCAGGCAGGTCTGACTCATGTATCATGTTTTCAACAACGGCATGACTATTCACAACATAGACAAAGGAGGAGGTTTAAGGTACCAGTAATAAGAAATTAAGAGGAAGCTCCTCAGCAACTGGGAAGAAAAGAAGGTCTCACAGGAGAAAATAATAGAGAAATAAGACAGAGACAGTAAATATAGTTGTAATACATTTTTACATATACATGGTAATACCTTTTGCCTCAATTTTTCAAAGCATTTGTATATGTAAATTACCCAACATTCATTCAAAAATATTTGTTATTACCTACTATATTTCAAGTAATCTTCACGGTACTGCAGATACCAAAAAAATACTCTTGACTTAATAAATTTTATGTTTTAATGAGACAGAGAAAAAAGAGGCAAATAAATAAATAGTGGTTTAATATACAATCAGGTAGAGAAAAGTATGGATTGTGGTCAGTGGAGCGTGAGCATGGAGATGCTATTGCAGATATGGCAGACCTCACTGAAGAAATAACATTTGAATATCATTTTGTGCTTGCTGTTTTTCCAAACACTGTTTTGGGGAGGCAGAAAGGGACAACAGTATTTTCATTTTCTTAAAAGGAACTGGAGTTCCAGATCAGTAAAGTGACTTGTCTACAGGTATCATTATAAAACATGGGATGAAACCAAGAATTTCTGAGTCCCAATCTCCCACTAGTAAGATTGTTTTTTCATATCCATTACCTCTTTTGCCTCTACTGGCTATACAGTGTTTATATCATCATCTCATTTTTTTAACAGTTGAGCAAACTGAGGAAAAAAATGTATTGAGACTTACCCAAAAATCAGATAAGAAAGGGTTTGAGTTCAAAGTAGAGTGCATTTTCTTCCTGTGTTCTTACCACAACCCCAGTAACTTCTAATGGAGCAACAAGACTCTAGTACATATTGATTCAGCCTTCCTTCTCTAGTAATTTAAAGTAGTGGATATATTTCAACAATAGTCATCCACCTATCCACTCAAGCTTCTTAAAAATAATTGCTGTATTTCAAAGGAATATATGAACAAGTTTCTTACTAGTTTGTCATGTTCATCATTCAGTAATATTTATTGATTTTCCTAGAGTAGGTGGGTCATAGGGTTATAGAAGTCACAGAACCTTTTAAGAATCTGATGAAGATTATGCACACTGCCTAAATAAATGCACATACTCATGAAATTGTGCATAAACTTTGTGGATGTTCACGTAATATTGAAGGATATTCTTGAATACACTGGGGTCAATGAATCCCCAAGCTAAAGACTAATGTAATTGTAGATCTAAATTTCCCATAACAGCAAAGAAATTATCCAGTTATCCTTAGGTATATCTTTTTATTTTAAAAATGAATGTAACATCCATCAAGAGAGTATATGAGAGGGAGAGGTGAGTGCACATAATCTAGAGAACTGAAATCACCCAGATTTGGTTGAATTCTGTAAGCTTTATATCCTTGGATGTGATGTTTCATGTCTTTGAACTCAGTTTCCTTATCTATAAAATGTGGAGATTTTTAACAATCATTTAAATTAAATAATACATGTCCAGTACTGAAGATACTGCCTAGACCTCCGTCAGTTACTCCATAATTGGTAATTATTTGGCTTATTATTGTTGTTGCTAAGGTGTTATGAGTATGAGTGGGGTTTTGTAGCAATAAATTACTCTACTATAATGTTACAGAATTTTGAATTAAAAAGCTCCTACAAGAGATGGCAAGTTATAACTGAAAAGAAAGGTCCAAATTTGGCTAAAAGGAAGAACAAAGGAAATGTTCAGAAGAGGAACCGATACACATTGTAAAAAGCATTTTATAAGAAAAAGGTTGTTTTTAATTGAAACAAGGTATAGTTTTCAAAAATTAAACATAAAAATAGTAGCTAATATTTCAGAATCTTTTTAATATTTTAAAATTTCATTCTGTGAGCAAAACGTATTTCATATGGATGAAATTCTAATTGGACACATTTTCCAAGCAGGATTATATCTTCACATTTTGAAACATTATGCAATGATAGAAAGGATTAGCAGAAAAGAAAGAAAGTCCCCCAAAATATTTTCCACTGCATCTGGGGATATGCTAAACAACATCTGACCAAATATAGTTGACTTTTCACTGGCCCCCTGATAAGTCTGTATAAAACTACAAGAAAGATGAGACAGCTAGTGTTTATATATTTGAATATATTTGTTTTAAATATTTACATCATGAAAACTACTTAAGCATTTTGAGGATATTTTATGAATTCCTTATAAACTTTTAGTTCAAATGAAATTTTTGAAAATGTCTATGTAATTGAAACCCCTTGTTGACCAAAGTGAACTTTATGTTATCAGGGTCATGGGAAGTAAAGAAGTGTGTAGGTATAGATATTCATTTTAACTGGCCTCATTTTTCTCACCCATGAAATGGGATATGTCTCTTCTAATCAGATCCAAGGCCTCAGTGCCTCTGAAAGGTGGCTTATATTTGCTCCACTATCTCTTTTTTCACTGTAACCATCCTATGACAGAGGCTGTTAATTGTCTAATCCCACACACATTCTCTCCTTCTTTCTTGATAACAGAACCCCATGAGGACTTGTTGGTAGGATTTTGCTGCCCTCTTGACTCATGTGGTGGCATTCTAAGGAAAACAGGGCAGCAAAATATATGGAACCAAGGAATCTATTGAGTGTGGAGCTAATTGAACTGGTCTACAACCACATACCCCAGCATGTGAAGGTGATATTTCTCTATCTTTTGTTTTCTAAAATTTACAACTGCACCAAATCGCAAATTTAATTATCATTTATTATCAAGTCTTTATAACACTCTTGCCTTGAACTTGACCCTGGCTTTCACATCAATTGCCATTCTTTTATTCACTTATTTGACAAATATTTAAGAGGAACCTAGTTTGTGCGAGGCACTGGGTTAGCTGATTGTGATTATTCAAAGAACAGAATAGATAGGTTTACAGAGCTTATTGTCTATCAGGGAAGATAAGCATTAAACAAATGAGCAAACAAACAAATATATAATTGCAAATCATAGTAGAAAAAATTAAATCATGTGATTAAAGTTTACACAATGGTTTTGATTTGGATTGGGATTCAAAGCAGGTTTCTCTAGAAATGATAGTAATTCAAACCAAAGGAGTTGCAGAAGTTACCAGGAAGAATATTGAAGGATAAGAGCATGCAAAAAACCATTGGGCAGAAAAAAAATATTAGCTCATTAAGGAATTGGAAGGAAATTATATGACTGGAGTTTAATGGGCAAAGAAAAGAGATGCAGCTGGGAAGGTATGTAGGGGGTGTAAAATATAAGGTTTATAAAATGCTAAGGTTGATTTGAGATTTTGTTGTAAGGGCTATGAGGACTGATTGAAAAAATTTAGGAAGAAGATGGACATTTGTTTTTGAAATAGTATTATGGCAGTAATGGAAAGGATGGATTGGAGGGGAGCAAGAGTAGAAGATGAGAAAAGTAGATCTGAGTCAATTACAGGGGTCAGGTGAGGGAAGATGGTGCTTTGGATTAGAAGTAATTGCAGGGAAAATGGAGAAAAGTGTGAGTGTGTGCATGTGAAATCAATTTTGCTAGTAAGATTAACAAAATAGGAAAAAAAGATTAAATATGGAGGAATAGTTAAGAATAGAGCATTATCATATAAATAATGCCAAAATACCTTCCTCCAGACAGGGAGGAGATAGCATTTCCTGGAAAGGAGAAGTCTGGAAGAGAAGAATATTTGGAAAGAAATAAAAAATTCACCTGGTTTCCTTTTCCTGTCTGTGTGGCATGCAAGTGGGCATATCGAGTTAGAAGTTGGATAAACTGGCATGGAGATTAGAAGAGTGATTTAACTTATAAAATGCAAGCAATTTCTATTTCTTCCCTGCTTAAAACCCTTCAACAGCTTCCATTCTCTTTAGATATGAAAACACCCAAATTCACAAGCATTCATGATTAAACATCAATCTACTTTTCCAATCATATATCCTACTATGTCCTTCAAAGAAATCTATCTCTTACCTACACTGATTTGTGAATATACCAAAAATTTTCACAACTATGTACTTTCTTTGTTCATATTGTCTGCAGCTACTCTAGTTTCCACCCATGTCTTCTTCCCTTACTTTTAGCTTTAAATATGCTTCTTACATTCAAGACCCAACGCATAACCCAAATCCTCTGAGAAGCATCCCCTAGTGCCCCAATATATTCTTCCTCCCTTAGTATGATGTGGCTAATATACTTATTGGAGTATGCAAAAAATATTTAAATGTCTTATATGTTCCAAACTGAACTCGGTTCCTATTTTAAGTGTATATTTTACCTGATGACAGAAAACGTAATGTAATCAACCCCAGTTTTTCCAGTCAGTTAATTCTTAACTCAATTACCAAATTTTTCTGTCAGTTCAAGATTGTTTCAGTCAATTCAGGATCTTACAAGCTGTCCTTTTTCTCTAAAGGGTTATATTTAATTGCACAGGATGAATTCCCAAGGTATTTACATGGTAATAAGGCATTGTGGAGTGGGTTACGTGTTGCCCTATAAATTCCTTGACATTGAATAATATTTCTTTATTTCTATTGACATCTACTTATCACCACTCATCTTCCTGGTCTTTCTAGTTGATGTTCTCTACATCCTCTTTACCTCTAACTCTAGTCTACTGCAGGATTAAACTCCCTCTTGCCTAACTTCCATACTCACCTTGATAGACAAGGAAAAACCAGATGGTCTCCCACATTCACAGAGGTTCAGAAAATTTGTCAGAATTTGCCTCTGGCTCACCAATTTTTCCATGGAAGCATGCACATTCACTCTTACTATCCATTTCAAGATTTCTCCATCATATGGGGAATCTTCTGAGAGGTGACAAACACCCAGGATTCCAACCAAAAAACTCAAATTCTCTAGAAGAGTTTCTATCAGTTAACTTCCCCCAAGATTTTAATGATTAACCTTGGACCCCTTCTCTAAGATTCTAATTTACTAATTTCTTCACAAAACTCCTTCCCTGACCAGACACTACCTAATTTCTTGGTGAGGGGTAGACTTGCTCTCTATATCAGCCCTTTTATATGCATTGTTAAGACCATGAGCTTTATTTCATTTTTTTAATACATTTTTTTTTTACAAGTACTTTAGCTTACATAAATGTTACATAAAATATATAGGGGGTTCCCATATGTCCCACTTCTTACCCCTCTTATACTTTTCCACATTAACATCCTTCATTAGTGTGGTACATTTGTTAATTGATGACAACATATTGAAGCATTGACACTAACCATGGATTATAGTTTACATTATAGTTTACACTTTTCCCGCACAATTTTATAAGTTATGACACAATATATAATGGCTTGTATCCGTCATTGTAACATCATACAGGACAATTCCAATGAGCTTTATTTCAATATTCTTAGAGACCTCAGCCTTTGGAAATTAAAAAAAAACTCTGGCTCTTACATATGACAAATCATGGCTTAAAAAACTAATTACCTTTACTATGAGTATAAAAAGTCCATTAAGATATTCAAAAGCAAAAAACAAAAATTGACTCGTTGTTCCCTATATTTTATAAAATCATTCCTCGGAATTAATTGATGCTTGCCTTCAAGGGAATAAGGGAGTCTCCTGGGAATCAGAAGGTTTTAAGAAGTAAGGAAATGACCAGGTTTGTTAAATTTCAAAATTTAATCCCACTGCAGATCTTCATTAGAAAATACTTCATTGTATTTATATTATAGTTCAGTTATTACATATCTGTCCACTCTTTGGGAGAGGTAGTCTTGTGAGAAAGTTAAGAGGTCCTTAGGTTTTATGTCAGATGGCCTGGATTTAAATCTCAGCTCAACCACCTACCAGCTGGGAGGCTTTGGGCATTTTAATTAGTCTTCTTAAGCTTCAGTGACTTTATCTGTGATATTAATTGTACCAAATTCAAAGAGTTGTTGTGATGATTAAATTATATATTCCATATTAGGAACTTAGCATAAGTGGCCTGAAACACAAATAGGAAGAACTCAAAAAAGCTAGTTTTAGTTATTGGAAAAAGAATTATTCTTTGAGTTTCATAGCAAATGAGACCATATGGATCATCTAATCCAATACTGTCACTCCATAGAGGAGGAAAACAATTTTCAAAGGACACAAAGCCTGGATAAAATGCAGTCTTCTGACTCAAGCATTTTGTTTTCTCTGCTTTACATTATATTATATTATTTATATTAAACACTTCACACTGACCACATGAATGAATAATTATAAAACATGATTATATTTGTATGATTATATTATATTTGGTAGTATCAACTATGACCTAAAGATGTACCAAAAGGTAATTTTGATAATTAATATCAATAATATAAATACATAATAAAATTTTTTTTGGTTATGATCCTGAGCTCCCAAATCCATGAGCAGCCCTCTTTCTCTTTGCACAAGAAAGCTGCACTAGAAGGATACTTAAGGCAAATAAATGCAGGTTTATTAATGTTCTGAGCTTTGGAATCAGTTTTCTACCCCCTTTTTAAATAAAAGTGTTTCTCAAATTCTTATCCCTATCATCAGGAATCTAGGAATTCTCTACATTTTAAAAATGTTTTCCTTTTGATGATAATCTAAGAATTAATATGAGGGCATCATGGGTCAATCTGATGTCCATCTTAGAGTAGGGACTACATTTTAAAAATGTGGATAGTGTGAATAGAAAAAAGTAGGTGTCAAAAGATCACATTAAGTGACATGGTTAAGATATAATATTTTAGTAATATGGTTAATTTTAATATGTCTGACTCAAGTAATATTTGAATGATTAGAAAGCAACAGTAATCATTCCTCATCCATTGTGTGTATGTTGTTTGTTTTTAGTTGGAAATATTACATTATGTCTGCCTACTAATGGGAAAAACCCCTTAATAGGAAGAACTTGATGCAGAAAAAAGGCAGTATATTTGCAGGAGCAAAGGTCCTTGAATAGAAGAAAATGAATGGGTTCAAGAACATGAGTGCAGTGTCTTCAATAAGAACTGGAATACTGTGTGCATTGTTTGGAGGATGATTGCATCTATAGATGTATAAGGATGTATCTGTTAAATTTAGTGGCAGCATGAAAAGTTTTTCTTCTCACACTTGTATATTCTCATTGAAATAAGAAGCAGAGTCATCAGCTGAGGAATGAGGAGGACATTGTGAAACAGTTCACTCTGAGAGTGTGAGAGTGAATTGACTGGGAAATGTATTAGGTATTGCTTGGAAGTGCTGAGAATACTTAAAGTTTGACCTAATCCACAGAAATGAGGGCCTCATAGAGGGACTCAATGAAGGCAAACAGAAAGTATGAACAAAAATGACCAAGGAAATGGATGTGGCTCAAATGATTGATCTATCATATATGAGGTCCAGAGTTCAAGTCCCAGGGCCTCTGGTGAAAGGGAAGTTGGGCCACATGGGGAGCTGGTGCAGCAAAATGACGTAACAAAAAGAGACACAGAGGAGAGACAATAAGAGACACAGCAGACCAGGGAGCTGATGTGGCACAAGAGATTGAGTGCTTCTCTCCTACTCCAGAAGGTCCCAGGATCAGGTGCCACCTAAAGAGAAGACAAACAAACACAGAAGAACACACAGAAAGCAGACAGTGAGCACAGAACAACAGGGGGGTGGGGAGAATTAAATAAATAAATCCTTAAAAAAAAAAAAAGAATCCAGAGAATACCAACTATCCAGATGGGAAAAAAAGAAACCTCAGGGTATTTGTACTTACCATAAATGGACAATTTTATATAGCTTGTAGATGATGATGTAATTAACTTCTGTGTTTTAAAAATCACTTCTGTTAACCTTTAATGATTTTTGCAAAACAGGTTATATTTAATAAAGGAAGTTCTGATATTTTTTTAAAAATTGAATCCAGGTTTACAATACTGGAATAGGAAACGTTGGTAAAATATAATTTTTTTTTTTTGTATTAGTGAGGTACAAGATGCATTCAGAAGAACAAAAAGACTCGAATTAACACTAGCTTTGCAAAGGTTGTCTATTTCAACTTGATTACTTGAAAAAAATGGGGATAGCAAAGTCATCTACTAAGTGGCACAGACAACTGACAGGTATAGGAAGTGGCAGAAAACTCAAATCAGGAAGGACAGACAAATGCTTCTAGACACACTAGAAACATAAAAGTAAAATTGATATTTGAAATGGTTGGCAGTAAGTGAAGATCTTCATGCAATTGATATCCATGCCATGTTTATTCAACTTCAGAAAAGCAAATACTTTTTAAAAGTTAAGCATTTGTTAGGGGAAAACTGAATAGTGGCTCTGACCATCTTAAAAGAATTTTACAAACTTTAAGTATAGTAGGATCAGAAGTGACATTTAGGTACCCCCTGGAGCAACTTACAATGTGGAATAGAGTTTATGGGGCAAAAAAATGTCTCTAAGTAAATTTAAAGCTGGAATCATGAGGTCATTTGATTTTTTAGTATCAAATTCATGCTCAATTCATGCTCAAGAATGATAAGAAGATAGCAAAGACTCTCTAAACTTTGTTTCTTGACAAGTATGTATAAGAATCTCAATCCCAAATAATCTTTTAGGAGACAAGTAAGGGGTATATGAGAATAGTGATAGAGACACTGGTTGTTTTACATTAGTTTATGAGCTACATATAAGTAAAGCATAAAACTATATGTACAACCCCAATTTGAGTGATAAAACTATAAGCAAATTGTATAAACCACAGTTAATGTACATGGGCTATGATCACACAAATAGCTACTTTCAGAGAATCAGAAGCATGCCAAGATGTTCCCTAACTGTAAGAAAATTTCCAAATAAGGCAATAGAGCCCATACAATTAAATTAACCTTACTCCCATGGCAGGCAAGATATACAGGTCATTTTCAGGAACACAATCTATTGAGATTAAGCATCATTAGTTTTCACTAATATACTAGAGTTCTTTGGAAAGGACAAATAAGTAGTTAGATAAGGAGGAACTGGTGGGTAATTGGTTTTGACAGGAGAAATTTGCAAGATGTTATTAAGTCTCTATAACAGAATCAAGTTTTGTTGGCAAGGCAAGAAAGAAAGTGATTTCTTTTTAATCCTGGGCAATACAACCATTTTAACCCATACTTCTAATTTACTTCAACTCCAACTCATCACAGATTCCAAAGGAAATTATTAGTATAATATAAAAAATATGAACCAGTACTTGAAAATATCAATAATCACTATCTATATTTAAAATATTTTTAAATAAAGAATAACAAATATATATATATATTGAAGTTGTATCCAAAGGCTGTTTTGTGGAGGTTTCTTTTTTTTCTCTTTTGCTTGAGAAAACAAGGAAATGAGTAGAGGAGATGCTGACACCTCTAATTTGAAAATATGAAAGCTAGAGATGAGAGAAGGCCATAGTACAAACAGGATCCACTCCTCTTTGTTCATTTTCACCATCAAAATTCCACAACAGTAATGCTGGACAGACAAGTTATATGCAGCCTCATCAAGTGGAAGGACAGCATGATGTTAAGACTTTCACCTGATATGGGAGCAAAGACAACATCAGTAAGGAGGTCAGATGTCATCATGACATGCGTTTGTAAAGGTCAGACAGAAAAAGAGTAGAGATATTTGGTCTTTCAGACAAAAACTCACAAAACATGGAATCCTCCTGGAATTACCTACATAGACTATACTCCCTTCCTACATTACTCTGACTCCAGCATCTCTACACTAGTTATAAAAACTTTTATCAATCTGCCCTTCAGAAAGAAAAAAAAAAGAAAGAAAGAAAGAAATTCAGCAACAACATTTTAATATACACATACTCAAACATGGGCAAAAGAGAAACTGAAGAGATCACAATCTGTGACTCATTAAATATTGGGAACATTGAAATAGAAGCAGGCTTGGCAACCACATTAATGGAATCAGTTTTGGACATGTTGAGTTTCAAGCACTTATGCCACAGTCAATGGAAATGTTTATTTTATACATATGGTAGGTAGCCTTTAAGAAGACCCCTAAGATTCTCTCCTCCTAATACTCATGCCCTTGTGTAATCCTTTCACCTCAGGGGCCTGGACCAAATGACGGGTTTCTTTTTTTAAAATTGGGGTACACTGTGTTACACCATCCTATTGTATTTTTTTAATTTTTATTCAAGTAACTTATATACAATCTAAATTTTCCCCTTTTAACCACATTCAAATATATATCTATTATTCCTTAATTATGTTCACAATGTTGTATTACCATCACCACCATCCATTACCAAAACTTTTCCATCAATCCAAATAGAGACTCTACAATTTAAGCATCAATTCCCTAGCCCCTGATAACCTATATTCTAGCTTTTTACTCTACCAATTTGTTTATTCATATTCTTTTATATCAGTGAGATCATACAATATTTGTCCTCTAGTGTCTGGCTTATTTCACACGACATGATGTCTTCAAGTTTCATCCTGATACATGAAACAAAATAACTACTTGCAATGTACTGTTTTTCTTTTCCCTCTTTCATTCTTGCTCTTAGGAAGCCAACTACCATATTGTGAGCTGCCCAATGAAGAGGCCTATGGGGCAAGAAACCATTAGATGCCTCAGATCAAACAATGCATGAGGAGTTGAATACTGCCACCAATCATGTGAGTAAAGCTTGCAAGTGAGTCCTCCTCCATTTGGGCCTTTAGATGAGACTATAGTCAAGGCTTATAACAGGGTTGCAACCTTTTAAGAGGCCGTGAACCAAAGGATTCCTGACCTGTCACAGAAACCATGAGTTTATTGTTTAAAGCCACTAAGCTCTAGGATAATTTGTCATGCAACAAGAGATAACTAATACAATTAGAGTAATTGGATATAACAGTTAGGAGCTCAGGATAAAACCTGGAGTCTTAGAATTTCAGGCATATCAGTATGTGAGTGGTACTTGCAATCATGGTCAAGAATGAGTAACCCAGGGGAAAAACTGAAGTGTGGGAAGAGGACCAATGTTAGAAGTCTTCATGCTAAGGATATTGACTTACCTGCTAACCACTTCAGAAAGGAATCTTTCTGTTTTTCTATGGAGTTTTCTTGTTTAAAACCTATTCACCACGTCTATAAATATACAGAGATAAATGCCTTATTCAAAGACACATAAAATTCACATGGCCTAGTGTCTTAGTTTGCCAAAGGCTGCCGATGCAAAATACCAGAAATGGATTGGCTTTCATATGGGGTTTTATTTGGGGGTAAAAGCTTACAGTTCTGAAGATGTGAAATGTCCAAATCAAGGCATAAGCAGAGATGCTTTCTCACCAAAGTCAGCTGCTTTGTGTCAAAGCAAGATGGCCGCCCATCTCTACCAAGCTCTCTGCCTTCCCCTCCTGAATCTACGGTTTTCTCTACTGTCTCCTGGAGCCCAGCTGTGGGCAACCTGTCTTAAGGTTTGTCTATTTCTGGGTCTCTTCTCTCAGTTACTCAGAGCTTCTTTGTCTTTCTACAGCTGAAGGCAACAAAGTCCTCACTCACGTGGCAGGATAAAAACAGTGGCTTCCTTTATCTGTATTTCTCTCTGTTTGTGTTTCCATTATATCAGACCAAACAAAAGGGCAGAGACCCAACCTGAGTCACGCCTCACTGACAGTCCAATTGAAAGGGACTCATACCCACAATAATAAATTAGTTCAAAAACATAATCTTTTTCTTTTTGGGATTCATAAAAGAACTTCAAACTGTCACAGCTAATGACTCTTTTTTAAATTGAGATCATACTTTTTCATATGTGTGCAATGCACACAAATATCACTTTGCATGTCTCCTCTAAGAACCAGCTTTAAAACAGAAAATTACTGACTTATATAGATATCTCTGTTTTAGGTCAGAGTGTTCACCAAAAATGCCTTTGGGTTGTTTTTAATTGAGAAAAGGCAAAGTGTCAGTAATATGGACAGTTGTTTTATTTTGTTTTGGGGATAATGTATTCTGCTTTTTTGAGATACAATAAAGAATAACTCAAGAAACAAATTGCAGCTAAAATTAAATCATTTATTTTTTTTTCCTAAATGGTGTTAAGAGCAGTAAACCTTATGCTATAATGAGATTTTAATTATCAACATTTCAATGCCAGCATCAGCCTCACATCCCTGCTTATAAGCTACCATACCTGTTGGCATTTACATTCCAAAAATACCAGATAAATAATCTATATGTGATAGATGGGTAAAACCTCTTCATAGAATGCATTTATCATTAAGATATGAACAAGGCATTATATTGTAACAGTAATTTTAGAAAAATTATCCTATATTGTACCTATAAATGTTTGCTGCAATCATTTAAATTTCCTAGATTTTTTGTTCATTCTAGATTAAGAGAAAGAATGATATAATGGGAAAATGTGAAATTATTGGGATTTGATTACAAAAATCAGCTAAATTTAAGTCATAGATGTCAGACAACAATTTTAAGGGAAGTAATCTTTATGGTCAAAATATGGTGTAGCATTTCTTTGATTAAATGGAGAGATAGATTATATATTATAGTTTTATAAAATCTGGAACATATTAAAAAATCTAAACCTCATGGAAAGACTAGCTATTATTAAGGCTTCATTTTCATTCTGCTTTCAGGAATGTCTTAAGTGAACAGGAAATGAAAAAGAGGGATAACTCATAAAAGACTAGTCAGATTCAAATAATCTCAGAACAAATATTCTATCATTTCCAAAGATAATTACTGTTTGATCTTCCTCCTTCTCTTCTTGTAATGCTCACAATATTGAACTTATTTCCTCAGGTTTTCTCTCCACATCGAACCTCCTCCATTATCCATTCTGCTCTGGGTCTAGAGGACGATCTTCATGGGGTGCATTAACCAGATTCCCTTGTCTTCTGGTTTCTGTTTCGGATTGGCCAGTGGCATCATTGGCAGGATATTGGAGAAGAGTTAGTGGCAAGGTATTTATATGACTGCTACTTTCCTAGCAGACCTCAGGATGATAGTGACCAATTTCTTCTACCAAAGGTACCTCTACTACAAATTCAACTTTCTTCAGGTGCCACTCCCTCTCCTTTGACCTCTCCTTCTTTCATTAGGCCTAGAGATATTAATACTACCTACTAACAATTTCATAAATAGTTCCTTCATTAAATTCCTATCAATTATTGCATTTGAATGTATCATCTATTTCCAGCTTGGATCTTAAGTAATAACGTGGGCAACACACATATACACACACACATATATTTATAATAGAACACCAGAAGAAAGCCATTGGGTGTTTTGGCAACATATGTCATATTTTTTTCATGTACTCTCCTTCTTTCTATGTAAGTTCAAGAAATAAAATTTGGAAGGAAAAATATCTTGTTCAGCAAATTCTACCTTTTCTTCTGGATTTATAATGCCAGTTTGCAATCCACCTAACAGTTGTAGCAGCTGAAATAACATCCCCCCCCAAAATAATGTAATCTAAAATAACAACATCCATCCTTATCTTCCAGTTGATATGTGCTCCACCTTTAAGATGCAATTGGATACCTCCAGTCTTCACAATTTTCCAATGAGTCTCTATTTTGATTCCAATGCACTTCCTAATGTTCCAGAAAGTTACTCACACAACTCACATAATAGAATATGTAGACTATAAAGAAAATATAGAACCAAAGATAAGATACACCAACACACATTCACACACGTTTTCTCTCCCTCTCTTTCTTTCCGTCTCTCTCATTCTAATGTTGTCCTACCCCTTCTCCTATAAGCCAATAAACAAACAAGCAGAGTCCTCTGTTTTTTTTATCAAATAACATCTTTACTCTTCACAACAACCCCTAAAAGTTTCTGTATGTTTCTCAATGTTGAATTTGGAACTTGGTCTTTTCTCTAAGATAAGTCTCTTTTTTAAGTCTCTTGTTGGCATTTAAAAACCTCAAACTATGCTATGAACTGCAATGTAAAAATTCTTTCCTACAAAATGTAAAATACCAAAATGATATTTACAGAATTGTAAATATCTTCCTTGTTGAATTTAAAACTGTCATGTATAAGGGCAAGAAGTCAGCCCTTAGCAGTGCTGGGGGAAATGAGAACAAATAGGTGAATTTTAAATCACAATCACCCTCACCACAGCAAATGTTTCTATTGTGAAAAGCCAAATAAGAAAGAAGTCTGTTGTGGCAAGACCTACTAAGCCATTATTCTTTTAATACTTGACTACGTGGCCTTGAGATTTAAATTTATCAGAATTTTGAAGTGGAAGTCAAAACATCAATGTTTATTATTTTTCTGGACCTCCTTAATGTAAAATCAAAATAATACTATCACATTTGGCTCTTGAAAAGATTGAGATATTGAGCCTGCTGAATAGGAGTTCACATTAAAAGTTAAAAATCTCTTTTCCATCACAATTTAATAAAGAAGACAAGACATATCTACACAAAGCAAATTAGGTAGACTGTATTATATTCCATAAAATAAATTGTAATTAGGGGGCAATAGTATTAGATATTGTATTTGGATGATGCTAGAAAATAGAGAAAGTAAGACAGAGTAATGGAGAGTAAGAAAATTATATGACACATTTTAAAAGCACAAGATATGTATGCTAAAGAATTGGAAATACTCTTACTTGACAGCAGAGTAGGCTACTTTTAAAAGGAAGGCAAACATGGAAAGGTCAGCTTGCATCAAATATGGACAATCTCGACTGCCTAGAAAAGCCCTCAGAAGACTTGATAGACTTGAAGTCAAAGAGCCCTTGGTAGATAGGTAATAGGACCCTGTAGTTTTAGGGAGTTGCTTTTGTTTTTTGTTTGTATGTAAATTACAAGAGATAGGCTTTAGGAAAATTCTGCCTGGAACTTATGTATAGATTGAATTAGAAAAAGAGAATCTATTAGAGGGGTGAGATCAATCAGGAGCTGCTGAAGATAGTGCAGGTAATTTTGGTATGATCCAGGACTGATGCAGAAGAACTAGAAAGCTGAGGAGAAATGGGAAAGACACCTCAGGGGCAGATATGACAGAGGGCTTGTAACTGGCTGAATATTAGTCTAAAGAAAGAACAGATAAAAGACACTTCTTAAGTTTCTAAGTCAAGAAACTAGGAGAATAGTTATTTCCAAACCAGAAGAAGGAGCAGTTTTGTGAAGAAAGAGTCTAGGTCCTGACATAATGAGTCTGAAGTGTGAAGAGATGAAGGTGGTCAAATTCAATAGGTAGCTGGAAAAAATAATCTGAAATACTCTGCCGGAGTATCCTCAGGGCTAGAGATATAAATTTAAAAATCAGTAAAAGTGAATGCTGAAGTCATGGGTGTAGATGGGATTATAAAATAAGGAGAAAGAGGACTAAGGACAGGAATTTAGGAAATGCCTATATTTAGCAGGTGGAAGAGCTATAAAGAGTTCATGGGAGTAGGAAGAAAACCAGGGTAAATACTATGAGACAGTATTGCATAGCTTTTAAGAAATTTAACAAACTAGGATTCCAATCCTGACTGTTTCCTCATCTGAATAGTGGGGGTTATAATGGTACATGCCTCATAAATTTGCATGAGATTAAATCCAGTAATGCAAGAGAAGCACTTAATAATATGCCTGGTACAGAGTTACTATTCAATATGTTTTGGTAATGTAATAATAATGAAATAATAACTTTTAGTCAAAAAATAAGAATGTGAAGCAGTTGAGGCTAGGGCTGCTATAGCCCTCATTTTACAGATGTGGAAAAGAAGCCGGAGATGTTAATACCTTGGCCAAAGAGCCATAAAAGATGGTTCCGGGCTCTAGCCCAGGTCTGTCTGACTCTAGAATATTTTCTTACTTGGTAATAAGTAGTGAGTGAAGTAATTTGGATTCATATTCCTTGAAGAAATGATTTTTAATTAAGTTCTGTCCAAGAGCATGTATTCTAGCTTCCTTTCTAAAGTTTTCTATTTTATTTGCACAAATTTGGTTTTGTTCAGAAATGTGGAAACAGTAGCTTTAAATAGCATTTATTATTTTTTTAAAAATGGTTTCTACTACCAACACACTTTGTCTCTAAAAAGTCCTCTAGACAGCTTAAATTTGTTTCATGATACCATTCCCAGGTTTACAGGACATGTTAGAGAAATAGTGTTGCTTTCAGTTTGCACAACATTTATATTCAGGATTTCCATTCAGAGATTAAATTGGGAAATGAATTAACTAAACTAATACCATTAGCTCTCCATTGACTAGACCCTGGCTTTTGCTGAGATATAAAAATATTCTCAGTAAAAGCAAGTACATCAACCACCTTAAAGAATAAGCCCTTTTTATTATTTTGCCTATTGACCACTTTAACCAACATAGACCAAGATAGAAAGCTGAAGATAAATATTTGTAAATCCACACACCTTTATGTTTATACTTAAAAATGATTAAATTCTCTGAAATTCTCTAAGAAGAAAATTTTTTATTTCAAAAATGTTTTAAAAAACAGCCAATATGATCTTTAGAATACACCTAAATCACAAAAATATAGAAAAACGGTATACCAACAACTAATCCAAAGAAACCTGGTATAGCACTATTAAGGCTTAGTAACAGGGACTTTAAGGCAAAAAAAAGTACTTCAGAAGATACAGATCATTATAAGAAAAAAATTTATATCACTAGGAATCTCACCATTCTAAATGTGTACATCCTTGCTAACATAGCTTCAAAATTAAAAATCAAACATCATAGGTACAGATTTTTAATACATCTCTCCAATGGCTGATAGAGAAAAAAAATCTACAGTGAAAATGAATTAAAGTTACTTGCATCAGCATAGATAAATTTCAGGAGCATAATGAAGAGTAAAAAGCAAATCACACAGAATGTAGATTAGTGATTACATATGGCTGCAGGTTGGGGATGTGAACAGTAATAAGTAGTAACTGTTAATGGGTATGGAGTTTCTTTTGCAGGTGGTTAAAATGTTCATGTTGATGGTTGTACAACTCTGTGAATATACTTTAAAAACACTGGGAGCAGATGTAGCTCAATGGTTGAGAACCTGTTCCCACATGTGAGGTCCCAGGTTCAATCCCTGGCAACTCTTAACAAACAAACAAACAAAAAACCAACTTTCACTGGGAGTGGATGTAGCTCAGTGGTTGAGAACTTCCTTCTCATGTACAAGGTCCTGGGTTCAATCCCTGGTATCTCCCCCCACCCCAGAAAAAATTGACTTGCATACTTTAAATGGTTAATTTTATAGTATTTGAATAATATCTCAATAAAACTAGTTTAAATAGAAAGCAAGTAACAGAAGAATATCCAGAGTCTAAAGTAATTTCTATTCGCTTTTAAAAATGTAGTTATCTGGGTAATAAAGATATGGACAAGATAAGGATAAGCACAAAATTGTGCTGCCTCTTATTTCTGGCTGCAAGATAGGAGGGTATGATAGAGCATAAAGGAAACAATGATAGTAATGCTATATTTTTCTGGTTGAGTTGTTTTGTAATTTTATTATTGCACTTTAAAACTTTGTGTTTTCCATATGTCCACCGTTTCATAATAATAAAAAACACTGCAAACATAAATGTTTCACATCAGTTCTAATCATTCTACTCAACATGAGACTAAATATAGTAGATGATAATAGTTCTCAATACTTCACACATTATCTCACTTTATTTCACTTAATCCTTACAATCAACTGAGTTGGGGCCTCCGATATCACCTTCCCATAGTACAAATAAACAGAACTACCACCTCCAAATGCCCAGGTTGATCAGTTTGTCCAGAGTCAATGGATGAGCTTATAAATTTTTGTTGGAGGCAGAACTAGCACTATTCTTCTGATTTTATATGGGTGCATTTTCTACTATAATTGGCATTTGACTGTTGTTGTCTGCCTATTTGTTTTCTTTAATTTTCCCTTCTGGAAAAGTTCTGTGGTGATAGTAAGTATAATTAACACAAATAGCTGTCATTCACAGAGTCTTTATTATGAGGCAGGATCTCTGCTCTCAATCTCTCATTTAATCCTTAAACAACTCTGTGATATAAGTATGAATGTTCTGATTTTACAAGTGAGGAAATGAAAAAATCAGAAATGTTTACTTACCCAAGGATGTAGAAGTAATGATTGTTGAAGATACAATTCCAAAACCCAAGTTTCTATGGCACCCAAATCAACATTTTTAGTTACTATATGATCTATCTAGAATTTATTGCCAAAGTACTCATTGCAACTTAGGAGGGTGAAAGGAAAGTTACATATCTTTGAATCATGGTGAGTTTCATATGTCAACTTGGCCAGGTAAGTGTACCTGGGAATTTGGTCAAGCAAGCACTGGTCTAATTGTTAGTGTAAGGACATCTCATGGACTTAAATCATTAGTAAGTTGATTGCATTTATGGCTGATTACATCTACAATCAACTGAGGAGATTGCCTTCAGCAGTGAGAGATGTCTCATCTAATTAGTTGAAGGCCTTTAAAGAAGTGATGATTTCAGCAGTCAGAAGAGAAAATTTCCATCTTTACTTCAGTCAGCCAGCTTCTCCTGGGGAATTTATCAAGGACCTTCATCAGAGTACCTGACTTGCAGCTTGCCCTATGGAATTTTAAATTGCCCATCACCACAGTTGCATGAGACAATTTTATAAATGTCATAATACTTACAGATATCTCCTGTCAATTCTGTTTCCCTAGAGAACCCTGACTAATATACTTTGAGATTACATTAGATGCATGTAACTGACGGTACATAAAAACAATACATTAATTGGTGTTCTATTAATAGGATCTGAAAGTTGTAACTTGCCTCCTATTTATCTGCAGTTAATAATTTAAACAAATTATTAAATTAAACAAAACACTACCCACATCCATTTCCTGATGCTGTGATGAGCATAGTTCCTAAAATTTTGAATTTGCATATCTTTTTTGACAAATGAAATTTCTAAACTTCATTTACATCAGTATAATCTCCTGGATCTGGACTAAATAAATGTCTGAACTAAATAAATGAGGCTTAAATTAATTCATTTTAAGTTGTTTAATTTGTTCCCTCAAAGAAATGTCATGAATTGGAGTATAGGGGAAGGGGAAGAATGGGTAAAAGAAAGGTGCTCAATTGCCAAGATGAGATGAAGCCATTAGGTTCAAAACACCAATGTAAATCGAACAATGCTTATGCCATAGAATTTGTAAATTATAATGCCTAATTTTAAAAATGTTTTATTGTGAGTCATGTAATCATACTTTTTGATGTATGTGATTCAGATAGAATATTTAGCATCTTCTTAAAGGTTACTACTATAACCCTTAAGTGTGTGCTTCCTGTACCTTCTGCAAGTCACTATTACCTGGGAAAATTGAATTTGAGTATTTGGCATTGACAATAAGTGTTTTGTTTTTATTCTTGAGGTACATTAACAGAACTGCAACATCAGTGAAATATAAACAGTTATATGGGGGAGCTGATGAAGGGAGAAATTATGTTTTCAAATGACACATGCTCAATACTCTAAGTTCTCACTTGCTTTTATGGGGAAATTCGTTGTGTTCATCTACTTTGAAAATAAAGTGATAAATGTTTTAATCTATTGCATGTATGAGTAGTTTTGAATCAATAAAAAGATTGAGAATTATATTTTCAATTATTCTGTGAAGATTTTGTGATGGCTACAATATCATCAGACTTATTATTCTGACCTAATCAAATAGTAAAAATATATGACTATATAAAATTTTAAAAATGTATTGTTTTAGGCTTTTAAAAAATAATAAGGTCTAAATTGAATGTTGGTATGTTGTTCTATTTCAATGGCCTATTATATTAATAAAGATGTTAAAATTTCCCTTGGATTGTATTTCAATGAAGTCTACATTATACAGAAAAAATAATTACCGTGCTAAAGTACCTGGAAAATATATATGTACGTTTGCTATAGTCTAATAGGTATACTCATTTTCATATTATGGTTTCTTAATGTATTTAATCTATTATGAACTTTTTATTAATTAATGCATTTTAATTTTATTTGATAAGCCTAGGAACTGAAATGTAGATGTATCAAAGATTAATAATAAATAGGTATTAATTTTGGAGTCCAGTATATAATGAGAAAAAGGATAAAATATACAAGTTTGAAAACAGAAATTATATTAAATCATTTAAAATATATTCATGTATATTTAAAGAAAATAAATATATATATAATAATAATATTACACTAAAAGAGTGTAAGGCTAACAAGTTCTAACATGAGGTAAGACTTCATAAAAAAATATTTTGGTGTGCCTATGACAGAAGAAAAGGTAATATAACATGACAAGCTTTGGTGATTGGCCTGCACTACCTGCCATGATTTCCTGTTTGAAGGATAGAAAAGAGACTTAGTTACATAGAAAAATTAAAAGCCTATATCTTAGCCACATTCTAAAATTGGAAATTTGAGAACCAGGGATTTCTGTTTCCTTTATGTTGCAGAAGGCCTTAATGATGTGAGCATAAAAAGAATAGAAAAATTCTGTACTGATTTTCTTTTTCTTCAGAAACCACATGCACACCAAGCTTAAGCTGAAGAAGGTGGCACCATTGGGTGCAATTTTGATTGTGGTGGCAGTGGTGAATCCAATGTTTCATAACTTTTAGCTCCTTTATATAGAGAGGACCTTGGAAGTCTTTGTGAACCTTTGAAATTGTCATCTCTTCTTAAATGCAATGTTGAAGGGAATAAGATTATACTGGAGGTTTTCAGAGGCTGTGACTCCTGAACAAATTGATCAATTGCTATGGAGGCCTTTGAAGAAGATGTCGATCCAGGTAAATCCATACCAAGTGTATTGCAAAGTAAACATCAAGATCTGAAAAACTCCAAAGTACTTTAGGCTGCTTTGAAAAATGGCCTAAAAGACAACTGGAAGACAAAAATAAAGATTACTTAAATAATTTTTATTTTAAATTTTTATATTTCTTAATTATAATTTGTATTTTCTTTTAATTTTATTATTTAATTATATGCATATACATATATATAATAGTGTAGTAGTCAGGAAAACAGAATTCACTCGTTTTAACAGAAATAATTTATAAAAGAAAATTGTTAGATAAATTTTGGAGACAGAAAGGGAAAAATCATAACACGGAGTAATACAGATACAATAACTACTGAAAGAAGCTACCACCCCTCGGACTGGGAGAATAAAGGGGAAAAGTTGGGTTATTAGAACCTAGAAACTCATGTGGAGGATTACAGAGCTATGACCCAAAACCTTAAGAAGGGTACTAACCTGCTGGTACCTCAGGAATTTAGAAGAGGGCCCCATTGAACCTAAGATCTGAGGAGGGTACACTAGCTGTCTGGTGCTGGTATCTCTGAGGGGACACAATGAGGCTGGCTCTGGAATGTGGGGGGAAAAAATAGAAAACTGGAACCAACAGCTACTGCCAGGGTAAAGAACATTGCCTCTGGCAGTGACAGGAAGTAAAAAGAGAAAGGATCCTATCCCTTCTCCTCCTAACTGCTTTCCAGGCTTCCTAAGTGCCGCTAATTGAAGAAAATAACAGGGAGCCATGTGGGGAAAAAGAAATGGGGTTTGCAGAGTCCTAGCCAACGCATCACAAAGTAGAGAAGAAAAGGTTGGTTTTGAAGTAAAGAGACAAAAATTTAGTAACCAACACAGTCTAGTCCCTTGAACTTCCATACATATCCTTCTTCATATGTTTGAATTTCCAAGCAGCAATAAAATTTGCATCCCTTCTTTAAAGAAAACACTTCCACTTTTTCCCAAAAAAAAGTGGGAGATAGTCTGAACAGTCATTGTGTACTCTATGGGTATACTCGGTGGGTGACAAACACAGTATCCATCACCGGGAATTATTAATACCACCTTAAAAATTAGTCAACATTCTAAATATTATATAACCTAAAAATTAAACTGTTAAATTGAAGAACACCAACTATCTTTACATAAAGCAATAAGATGGCATGTATACGTAACAAGCAAGGAGATCAGCTCAGTTTCTAAATCCCTCATTAAATAATTTATCATGAGGCCACAGTCACCCCTCTTTTACTATTAATTTTATGTTACCTTTGCCCTCAGCCAGGATCTCAGTTTGTTGGGGTTCTTTTTCAGGTAGGGTGATCCAAAACTTCTTTCCTGAAAAATCTGAATCTCTAATGTTTTACTACACACACACACACACACACACACATATCCTTAATGTAGTTTTTCATTACTATTTGATATGGAAATACTAAAAGGCATTTCAGATAATCCACTGAACCGCAGGCATCATACTCCTATTATACAGGAGGATCCCAATTTTCTCTTGATAGTGACCATATCCATTTGAGTGACCCCCCTTTTTTGCCGGCTAATTAAAAAGCATGAGAAATCCAAAATGGCCAAGTACCAGGCCAATTCAATGGAACTTTTATTGGATCCTCTGGGGGAAGCATTCTTCCTTTGAGAACTAAGAGCTCCAAATCATCATAACTCCATGTTGCAAGGACTGGAAGCAAAAAATTTCTGTGAGTGGGTTATTAGATGTAATAGTAAGTACAGCCTTTCCTACTTCTATTCTTGACTCCTTGACCCCAAAATTCTGGTTATTAAGAGTAAAAAGCATATTTTATGCCCAAAGTGTAAACAATGAAAGAAAAAATAAAAAAATGGGACCTTCTCAAAATTAAAAACTTTCGAGCTTCAAAGGAGTTTGTCAAG
Source organism: Tolypeutes matacus (assembly GCA_026826555.1). Taxonomy (NCBI): domain Eukaryota; kingdom Metazoa; phylum Chordata; class Mammalia; order Cingulata; family Chlamyphoridae; genus Tolypeutes; species Tolypeutes matacus. The sequence goes on along the minus strand of JAKSZT010053779.1, from coordinate 12,384,157 downwards.
AAAGTGAAAAGGCAGCCTATACAATGGGAGAAAGTATTTGGTAAACATTTATCCAATAAGAGCCTAATATCCAGCATATATAAAGAAATCCTACATCTTGAAAATAAAAAGACAAACATCCTATTTTTAAAATGGGCAAGAGATTTGAATAGACACTTTTCCAAAGAGGAAATACAAAAGCTAAAAAGCACATGAAAAGATGCTCAGTATCACTAGCTATTAGGGAAATGCAAATCAAAACTACAATAAGATATCATCTTATACCTATTAGACTGGCAGCTATTGAAAAAAACAGAGAACTACAAGTGTTAGAGAGGATGTGGAGTAAAGGGAACACTCATCCACTGCTGATAGGGATACAGAAATGGGGTGATGGTGGGGCAAGGATGTGAATGGGGTTGATGGTGCTGGAATGTAAGGGTGAAATGGGTGGGGATTTTAGGTTGTACTATCCATGGAACTGGGGGAAGGGCTAGAAGAAGGAACAGGTGAAATCTGGGGATTTGTAGGTCTGTAGTTAAAATTACAACTGTGAGAATGTTCTTTTGGCAAATAAAGCAGGGGAAGATCACTGGTGCAGGGTGTCAGTGGTGGGGGGATATGTGGGAAGGGGTGCACCTGGGGTATGCTTCGATGGAATATAAATGTGTTCATCTTGTCATAGGGTGTTATCTCTGTGGGTGGAAACACACACAATGAACAAGAAAATATTAAACTCCCATCCTGGGGAGTCCTGCTACATTTTCAAATAGAGGGGCAAGAATCTCTTGAATACACAGGCAGTGCCTAATAAAAAAAACAGACCAGTATGTTAAGTCCTCAATATTAATGCATGTAATTTTGAACCTTATTCTTCAAAAATTGAAATTTAGTGGTGGCCATAGATTCTGAGGGGATGGGGGCAGAGTAGTGGGTGGAACATAGGGCATTTGGGAGACATTGGAATTGTTCTGCATGAGCTAGAAATGACACATCCAGGTCATTATAAATTTTGTCAGAACCTATAAGAGTGTATGGTGCAAAGTGTGAACCGTGATGTAGACAATTGACAATGGTTAGTAGCAATGCTTTGATGTTTGCTTGTCAACATTGTTACATTGTAACAAATGTACCATATACACATAGGATTTTACTGGTAAGTGAGGATGTGTGTGGGGGGGTAATGGGAATACCCTATATTTTTATCTGAATTTTCTGTAAACTAAAGTTTCTTGGAATATAAAGTGAAAAAAATAAGGTACTAAGGGAATATGCAGAAGAAATTGTCAATAAACATAAGAGATAACAGATCTTATGGTGATGAAAGGCAGAATGCAAATACATTTTTTTATTTTATTTTTTATTTTATTTTATTTTTATTATTATTAAATTTTGGCTTTGTTTTTGTGGATATTTTGGATTGCAGAAGGGTTGCAAATATTGCAAGGGATGATCTCTGATGTGGGGTGTCAGTGGGGGGGGGGATGTGTAGGGATGGGTTCACCTGGGGCATGCCTCTATGGGATATGAAGGTGTTCAAGTGGCTATGGAGTGTTGTCTCAGTAGGTGGAGACCCACACAATATCAGATGGAAAATTGAATTCCCATCCTGAGGAGTCCTGCTACACTCTCTAATGGAGTGGGAAAACTTCTAAAGTACATGGGCAGTGCCTAGTGAAGGAAGACAGACAAATATGCCAGGCCTTTAGATTGATGTTTGTACTTATGAACCTTGTTCTTGTGAAATGGAAACCTAGCCTAGAATTATATATTGCCTAAGAGTTACCTCCTGAAAGCTTTCTTATTGCTCAAATCTGCTCTAAGCCAAACCCAGCATATGAACTCACTACCTCCCCCCTGGAATGGGACATGAATCCCAGGGATATGCCTTCCTGGCATCGAGGGATTATTATCAAGCACAAACTACCAATGCATTTGGAAAAAGATCTAGACCCAAAGGGGGAAATACTAGATACAAATAAGTTTTTATGGCTAAGAGATTTCAAAGTGAGTTGAGAGGTCATTCCAGAGGTTACTCTTATGCACATCTCAGGAGAATTTCACTGATTGCCACAGTAAACAGTGCCTCAAGCAGGGGTGTTCCTGAGGACTCTAGAGCCATCTAGATGCTATAGGAATGGTAGATAACCCCAGGAAATTGGCACCCCATCAGTGGGCCTTACCTTGGGATATATGATAACCCATCTCCCCAATATATCAGAGTTAGACTCGGTTATAATTTTCCCATACATTGTTCTTCTGCTCCTTTTATTTGTACCTATAATTAGTGTTATACTATTAAATATATGTCCCAGAGACATAAATCTTCTGGCTGTTCATATGCTGCTTGTGATCTGAATCTCAGCAAAGTTATAGCCAACACCTACGCATCGGGCTCATCCAGGACAACTAATAAAAGAATGATGATGGGCAATGCTCATTCTAGAAAACTGAGAGTATCTACAACGGTAAGCAAGACAGTTCCATCCATCTGCACCATGGGACCTAATACCTTTAACAGTTGGAAGCAAAGTGGGCATCATCCCAAAATCCTCAAGACTGAAGAATTAACAAACATGGGGAGGTGGAATATCTAACTATCAACCAAAGTAGATAAAATGTATATGGCCTGTATCTGTCATTGCAATGCCATGCAGAACAATTCCAGTGTTCCAAAAATGCCCCATGTTACACCTATTTCTTCCCTTTCCCTCCCCTCAGAACCTCTGGTGACCTATGTCTTTATATCAATGTCACAAATTCTACCAGTACTACAATAAGTCTACTTTGGTCCATAGTTGCATTCCATCCTTATGTTTCTTTATTTCTCAGTCTTGAGGATTTGGGGATGGTGATGCCCACTCTGCTTCTGAATAAGACCAAGAAGAGAATTAAAAAGATGAATTATTTTTTACATAAAAAAATAATAATAGCTTGTGTTGGTAAGGATAGGGAGAAAGATAAATGGGTGCTCTTGAGTATTTTATATTGGGAGTGTAAATTGGTGCAATATTGTGGAAGAGTGTGTAAAGAGGTTTGTGCAAGCGGTTTCATTGTAGTATTGCTTATAACAAGAAAAATTGAATTAGACAAAAAGAAGCATAATCAGCATAATGAGGTAGTCACTGATTCAAGCATAAACTGCACCCTTAAGAAAGAGTTTCATTGTTTTAGGGTACTATCTCCCAACTGATATAATCAAGTCTTATTGAGAAACTATCTCAATACATTATGATTAAAATATATTCCATTTTGAAATTTAAAAAAAAAATTTTTTTAAGATATTTAAATTACATAAATGTTACATAAAAATATAGGGGATTCCCATATGCCCTGCTCCCTACACCTCTCACATTTTCCCACATTAACAACATCCTTCATTAGTGGGTATATTTGTTACAATTGATGAAAACATTTTGGAGCATTACCACTAAGAATGGATTATAGATTTCATTGTAGTTTATACTCTCTCCTGCACAATTTTGTAGGTTATGGCAAGATATGTAACGGCCTGTATCTGTTGTTGTAATGTCATTCAGGACAATTCTCAAATCTAGAAAATGTCCCCATATTTCAGTTGTTTTTCCCTCTTCCTGCCCTCAGAACCTCCAGTGGCCACTGCCTCCACATCAATAATATAATTTCTTCCATTGCTAGAATCACAATAAGTCTATAGTAGAATACCAGTAAGTCTACTTTAGCCCATAGTTCATTCCCCAATCCTGAGGATTCTGAGATGATGATGCCCACTCCACCTTTAAGTGAGAGAGAGCTTTGGTCCCATGGGGCAGATGGATGGGACTGTCTTGCTTGCAGTTGTAAACTCTCTCTCTGTTCATTGGGATGGTCATTGTCCATCATCATCTCCTTGTTAGTTGTCCTGGGTGAGTTCAATGAACTGAAGAGTAGGTGTTTCAACTCTGTCGAGATTCAGGGCCCAGCTGGCATGTGGACAGTCCAAAGATTTTAGTCTCTTGTACGTACATCTATCACTCCTAGTACTAATTATAGGTTCAAATAGAAGGACAGAAGAGCCCTGTTTAAGGAAACCAGAACTGAGTCCAACTTTGTTACACTGGGGAGCATAAATTCCAAAGGAAGGCCCACTGGCAAAGCATCAAACTCCTGAGCTATCTGCCCTGACTATAATATCTGGGTGTTTCCAGAGGCCTCACAAGCCCCACTATTTGAAGTAGTATTTACTTTGGCAGTCAATGAGGTCCTGCTAAAACATGCATAAGTGTAACCTCTGGAATGACCTCCCAACTCACTTTGAAGTCTCTTAGCCATGTAAATTCATTTTTCTTTACCTTTTACCCCTTTTGGTCAAGGTCTTTCTCCAGTTGCATTGCTAGTTGGTGCTTGATAGTAAGCCCTTGGTGCCAGGGAGGCTTATCCCTGGGAGTCATGTCCCACACTGGAGAGAAGGTAATGCATTTATATGCTGAGTTTTGCTTAGAGAGAGTCCACATTTGAGCAACAAGGAGGCTCTCAGGAGGTATGAAATCCTTAAATACAAGTTAAGTGCAGTAACACTTTATTTTTTAAACTCTTAGTCAATGTGAAAGATTGCAAGTCAAGATCATATTAGAAATGAAAGATATGTAAATGGATCTCAAAGACAAAAGATGCTGGAAAAAAAACAAAAGAAATATGAAATTTTAAAAGAATTGATTTTCTTAAATTTAAAGAAATGGAAGCAACAAAAGTAAATAGACATGTTAAACATGACAAAAAAAATCCACAAATGAGACATTCCAAAATATTTAATGAAGCTTTGGTTATTAATTGAAACCAATAAAAATAAGCATTATAAAATTATTCTCATCTAATTCTCAATTTGAATAGTTCATTTGTAATCAGACATATTATATTAGTTACTGAGCAACATAATTCCTGGTCAAAACATTGAGAGTAAAAAATAAAATTATTCATATAAAATTCATTTGCTTCAGAAGCAGCAAATGAATCTCTGGATTGCATTAGAAGATGAAGAAAATTATATTCACAAAATTCATAAATTTGACAAGTAAACACAAAAGTTCCTGATCTTTACTGCATTTATTGGATGATATCTGGAAAATGGTAATCACATCCTTCTAAGAGCATAAGAATATTTCTTTAAAAAAAACATAATCCTATTCAAATTTGTGATTACAGGTTTCTACTATCCTAGCAGATTATTTATACTTTATTTCATATCAAAATGTATCAAATGGAGAGAAAAGAAATGACATTTTATATTCTACATGCAAAAGCAGAGTATTTGTTTCTACTGTTACATTTTCACAGCCAATTTTCAAGATCCAGTATGGCCTTCATTTGTGAGTAAAAAAACCTAAATTGCTAAATAAAAATATTAAACAGAAGGAGGAATTGTGGGAGGATGGCATCAGACTAACAAGCAGAGCTCAATGTTCCCACAAACACAATGGAGAAAGAGCCAAAAGCTGCCCAAGGGACCTGCTTTGGGGGTCAGCAGGCCAGTACAGTGCCACACAACTCCCAGGAGGGTGAGGGACAGAGAGACAAAGAAGTTGAAACAACAAAGGTGAGTTACCAAGCCTGGCCAAGGTGAGTGGCCAGGAAGGGATCCCTTCCCCCACCCCAAAGATATTAAGCTGGCGTAAAACCCCTGGCTCACTACAGCTCACTGAGAGGGGAATAGACATCTTCCTCCCTGACAGCTGTTTCAAGGGTAAAGGGAAGTGGTGTCAAATTCACTGAATTTCTTCAGTGAATTCAGCCAGCAGAACCTGCTTTGAATCTCCAATCTGGAGATTCAACCGAGGAACACAGGAAAGCCCAGACTGAAACACCTCCATGGAAAGGCGCACTGACCACCATCTGCTGGCCAGTTTTGAAACTGCATGGACAAAAACTATTCTCAGTTCTATTCATATCCTAACCCCTGGGAGAAAATCTGTGCCCCACTAGTGAGTCCCTGGCCTGATTTTGATAACTTAATCTGGGCAATTTTAAAGACTCAGAATAAGTTGAATCAAATATCAAAGGAGAGCTGTGTAGAAGTTTGGTATTTATGAATTCCGAAAATAGATATTGGATTATGTTTGTAAATTGGTCTTTTCCTCTGGGCATATTAGAATATTTTGGACTCAGAGGTTTTACTTTTACTTGATTAAATAATGATTAAGTCTTTGACTAGGCCACGTCAGTAGGACATTGAGTCCCTGCCCACCAAGGGAGTGGAGACTCATAGAGAAACTGCACCTCAAAGAAGGGAATTGGGAGTTTTTGAGCTGGAGCCTGGGAAGTAAGCACACAGAGGAACAGAGCAGCTGAGCCCAGAGAGAATCAAGCCCCAGGGAGATAGGATCCCAGGAAGCCTGGACTCTTGGCAGGTGTCAGCAGCCATCTTGCTCCAACACGTGGTAACAGACTTTGGTGAGGGAAGTAACTTATGCTTTATGGTCTGGTAACTGTAAGCTTCTACCCCAAATAAATACCCTTTATAAAAGCCAACAGATTTCTGGCATTTTTGCATTAGCACCCATTTGGCTGACTAATACAAGTCTGTGGGGGGAAAAAAAAGCAAGAGAGAGAAACTGGCCATCAGACTAAATTCATCAACATATTCAGATGCCTAGACATCAGCAAAAAATTACAAGCCATACTAGGAAACAGGAAGAGATGGCCCAGCCAAAGGAACTAACTAAATATCCTGAAGAGATACAGGATTTAAGACAATTAATCAGTGATAATCACACAAGTCTCCTAAATCACTTCAAAGAATTTAAAGAAAATATGACTAAAGAAATAAAGGATATTAAGAAGACACTGGCAGAGCATAAAGAACAATTTGAAAGCTTGCAAAGAAAAGTAACAGACCTTATGGGAATGAAGATAACATTACCCTAATATCAAAACTACTAAAAGATACTACAAAAAAACTAACAACAACAAAATTACAGACCCAGACCTCTAATGAATATAGATTCAAAAATCCTCAACAAAAATACTTGCAAACAGAATCCAAAAGCACATTAAAAGAATTATAGAACACCATCAAGTGGGTTTTATCTCATGTATGCAAGGGTGGTTCAACACAAGAAAATCAATTAGTGTAATAAACCACATTGATAAATTGAAGAAGAAAAATCACATGATCCTCTCAATTAATGCAGAAAAGACATTTGACAAAATACAGCACGCTTTCTTAATTAAAAAAAAAAAAACCTTACAAAAGATAGGAATAGAAAGAAGTTTTCTCAATATGGTAAAGTACATACATGAAGAACCTACAGCTAGCATTGTACTCAATGGTGAAAGACTGAGAGCTTTCCTGCTGAGATCAGGAACAAGACAAGGATGGCCACTGTCACCACTGTTATTCAATATTTTGCTTGAAGTTCTAGCTAGAGCAATTAGGCTAGATGATGAAAAAAAGCACTCAAATAGGAAAGAAAGAAGTAAAACATTCACTATTTGCTGATGATGTGATCTTATATCTAGAATCCCCTGAAAAATCCACAACAAAGCTACTAGAACTAATAGATGAGTTCAGCAAAGTGGCAGGATACAAGATTAATATGCAAAAATCAATAGCATTTCTATACAGATGTGCAATCTGAGGAGGATATCAGAAAAAAATTCCGTTTATAATAGCAACTAAGACAATCAAATATTTGGGAGTAACTTAATCAAGGACATAAAAAACCTGTATTCCAAAAACTACAAAACATTGCTAAAAGAAACTGAAGAAGACTTAAATAAATGGAAGGGCATTCTTAGTTCATGGATTGGAAGACTAAATATCATTAAGATGTCAATTCTACCCAAACTGATTTACAGATTCATTGCAATCACAATAAAAATTTCAACAGCCTTTTTTGCTGAAGTGGAAAAACCAATTATCAAATTTATTTGGAAGTATAAGAGGCCGTGAATAGCCAAAAAGATCTTTAAAAAGAATAACAAAGTTGGAGAACTCTCACTACCAGAGTTTAAAGCATATTACTTATCTACAGTGGTAAAAACACCATGGTACTGGCAAAAAAGACAGACACATTGACAAATGGAACTGAATTGAGAACTTAGAAATAGACCTTCACATCTACAGTCAAGTGATATTTGGCAAGCAATCAAGCCCTCCCAGCTGAGCCAAATCAGTCTATACAACAAATGGTGTTGAGAAAACTGCATGTCCAGATCCAAAAGAAAGAAAAAAGACCCCTATCTCACACCGTATACAAAAATTAACTCAAAATAGATCAAGAACTTAAATATAAAAGTGACAACCATAAAATTCATAGACGAAAATGTAGGAAAACCTCTTCAGGATCTTGTGGTAGACGATAGTTTCTTAAACCTTACATCCAAAGCACGAGCAACAAAAGAAAAAATAGATAAATGGGACCTCCTCAAAATTCAACATTTTTGCACCTCAAAGGACTTTGTCAAAAGGGTGAAAAGACAGCCAACTCAATGGGAGAAAATATTTGGTAATCACATATCTGATAATGTTTAATATCCGTGATATACAAAGAGATCATACAACTCAACAATAAAAAGACAAACGACCTAATTAAAAAATGGGTAAAAGACTTGTAAGGACAATTGTTCAAAGAAGAAATACAAATGGAAAAAAAAAAAGAGAAAATGTTCAACCTAACTAGCAATTAGGGATATACAAATCAAAGCTACAATGCGATATCATTTCACACCTATTAGACTGGCCACTATTAAAAAGTCAGAAAACGGCAAATGTTGGAGAGGATGTGGAGAAATAGGAATGCTTATTCACTGTTGGTGGGAATGTAGAATGGTACAGCCACTGTGGAGGACTGTTTGGCAGTTCCTAAGAAGGTGAATATAGACTTGCCACGTGACCTGGCAATACCATTACTAGGTATATACCCAGAAGAACTGAGAGCAGAGACACAAACAAACATCTGCACACCAATGTTCATAGCAGCATTATTCATGATTGCCAAAATTAGAAACAAATTCATCAATTGATGAATGGATAAACAATTTGTGGTGTATATGCACGTTAGAATATTATGCAGCAGTAAGAAGAAATGAAGTCATAAAACATATAACAACATGATGAATCTGTAGGGCATTATTTTGAGTGAAGCAAGCCATACACAAAAGGACAGTTGTGCTATATGAACTAAATATATTGTGGAAACTCGTGGAGTTAATAATTAGAATATAGGTGACCAGAAAATAGAATGAGGGTAGAGAATGGAAAGCTCATATTAAGATGGTTAATATGTGCAGAATTGGTTAAAAAAAAAAGTTGTTTGTAAACCTTTGGAAATGAATAAAATGGTTAAAGCAAATAAAACAGAAACTATCATTTACATAGAAACACACAGAAACACTAGAAGCAAGGAAAAAAAGGTGAAGAAATAGTAATGAGTAATGAATCAATAATATTCAACACAGACAAGTAAATACCAATATATAACAAAGGCATGTTATTTTTAAAAGATTAATAACGTTTCCTCAAAATTTATATGAGATTAATAATGCTTTTGTGGCACTAATAGTGCAATATTTTGAGAAAACAATGGAAAATGTCTAGTTTTAAGAGAAATGATTTAGAAATATGGTGAAGAATGATTGAACAATAAGACAGATAAGAATAATGAAACATGATTACTATCTAGGATGTACAATTCAGAATGTGATTTTTAATTTAATGGACATTGAAGTGAGTGAATATATCATATATAACACTAAAAAGGAAATAGTACTTTGTTCAACTACTTTGTAAAAGAACTAAAGCTGTATTGCCCAAGTAATTATTCTACAAACTATTGAACTACCAGGTATAAAGTCAGTTAAAGAGATTTTCATTTGTTTTACACCTGCTGTAAAAAAGGATATGCTTTGAATGAAATTAAGCATTGAGAAAACAGCTTTTAATTTTAGGCATTCATATTAGAGATAACCACATAATAATGCAAACATATTTTGAAAAGTGTCTGCAAGACAGAATTTTGGCCAAAACTCCAGATTTAATCTTGAATGAAGATATATGTGTCCAACTGGAGAAATATACTGTTATTCATTTCCTCTAATATCACAAGCCTGAAATATTTAAAAGCAAAATATCTTAAGAAATGCTGCATGGATTTATATACTGCTTTAGCAATAAAAATTGCAAAGTGCAAATGAACTATAAGATTAAATTAAATATTTGTTGTATTTCTGTGATAATTATATTTATATTTGATTCTATTACAATGTATGAACATATATCAAAATTTTTGTTTGTTTCTTTAAGTATGATTTTAATAACTATATTCCAGTCACAACTGTCTCAGCCAAGAGAAAATTCTTTAATTATAAAATTATATATAATTATAAAATAAACTATGTAAGAGCTATAATGCTTCAAGAAATTTAATTTAGCATTCATTACTTCTAATAAAATAACCAAAGTGAGCGTCCTTATTATAATGTCCTAATTACTGATTTTATTAATATTTTGTTAAGGCATGAAAAAATTGTATGGGATAAATATGTTAACTATACGAGTTATGGATAAATTTATTAGTTATCCAGAATCACCACCCTATCAACAGAACACCCAGCCATGAACAATAATAACTAAGTTGTCTGGTATTTTACTGACTTTTATTTATAAAATATAGCTCTACATTTGTCTTTAATTTTGTCATTATGAAGGTGTACTTGGCAAGGTTGGAGAAACAAGAGAAACATCCCCAAAAGTCCTCAAGTAGCACTGGAAATAATCACAGTGGCTCTAATGGACTCCCACAACTTTCCCATCTCACTAACCCCACTCTTGCCCTCTCAGTGACAGACAGGAAGCGGGTGAAGAAGCTCACCAAAGCGAGTGGATCAATCACAAAACATGCAAGCCATTGAGCCTCGTTTTGGGCATGGAACATCCTCATGGCCTTCAGTTTATTATAACAGAAGCCAGCAAATGCAAATGAAACAATTAATGCTGCTTGCTTTCTGGAACCTTCTTGGAACCCAGGAATGGCCCAAGTAGGAAGCTGGGGAATCTTCAGAACAAACCCCTGGAAGAATAATTCTCTTATCTGGAATTGATAGTGGTAACTAAAAATAAATTCATTAGAAATTCAGTAAAAGAAAATGAAGGGTACAAAATTACATTATAATAGGTATGCTTAATTAGAAAAAGGTCCATATGTGTGGTTCCCATTTGGGACAGTTTTCAAATAAATAAAAGTAATAGCTCAACAGAGAGGCACAGAAAAGGGTTATTATCCTATAAGCCCTCAATAGAAGAAGCCAGATAACCTCTGGCCCGTAGGGCAACTGAATTTGTCTCACGAGTCCAGAACACAACCAAGAGAGAAACATACCTGGGCTTCCAGGCTTTACTCCTGCACTTTGGGCATCTACATTAGTGTCATGTTAAAAATTTATTTCTAAATCATGTTTTGTAAAATTGCATGTATTTAACCTCTTTGCTTAAATCTAACTTCTTTTTTGAAAAAGATTTATTTACTTTATGTTTCTTTATCCCCCCACAGCCACCCCACCCCAGATGGCTCTCTTGTCTCTCTGCTCCTTGTTTGCTCACCTTCTCCAGGAGGCACCAGAAACCAAACCCGGGACCTCCCACATGAGAGGGGAGTGCCCAATGTACTGAGCCACATCTGCTTCCAATGGGCTGTGGCGTCTGCTGGCTTGTGGCAACTGCTTGTAGCAGGGGCAGCGTGTAGCTCATTGTGGAGAGGTCAGTATCTGCTTATCTTCTTTAGGAGGCACTGGGACTCAAACCCTGTATCTCCCCCATGGTAGGCAGGTGCCCAACTGGTTTAGCCACTTCTGCTTCCCTAACCTCTTTTATAAAAGCTATTTCTTCAAGATAAAATGAACTCTAACTTGGAGTGTCAATGGTTTGCTTGAAAAGGTACTAAAGAGATCATTCAGCATTCAAAAACTACGGAGTTAAAAAAAAATAAGAATTTTCATTTGGAAACAGAATTCCATTTGTTAAAATTATGGAGGTCCCCTCCTGTGAGAATGTCTGCTTGTAGCAAGAATGTGGTCTGGCCGACCCTCTGAGTTGTCACCTACATTTATGTATATGCATTCACCATTTCCTCCTTTTGCATGGGCTGAGGATGTATATTCAACAATTAGATCTTCCAACTGTTGTTTTTTTTTTTAAATCACGTAACTCAAAGATGTATGCTTTTCAGATTTCCTGGAGAAATATCTGGTCTTTGAATAATTAGCCCAAAGTTAGATGACTCACATGTTTTATTACTATTTTTTTTTCCTATTCAAGTATAATTACCTCTATATAAAAAAAAGAAAGAAAGAAAAAATTTGTATTTATGCATTTTTCCCCTTTGTTAGAAGTGGGAGAAGAAACTTTTTTTACATATCAATGCAAAATTTCCCTGTAATTTTTGTGGAGTTGGGCATTTGGTTTGCTTTTCAATAATAATTTCCATTTCCATTTCATGGAAGAAGACTGTTAGCAGCAAAAGCAGGCTCTAGTGACCCAGTGGGGTTGGAAATCAACCACAAATAAAAAGGAAAATATATTTAAAAGGAAGTAGGTCCTCAATGAGTTATTAGGTGAAAGATTTGTACCTTTGGATTTTTTTCCCTGAGGACATTGCCTTTTATGCTCAAAGAAAAGGGAAATGAAACATCTATTTCCTTGCTTAGAGAATGCCAAATATAATGTTTCAAAATGTATCATATTCTCAAAGGTTTCAAAAATGCATGGCATAAAGAATTGAGAAACATATCCCTCATTAGTTGAGAGTTCTTTTTTGATGACCCCAACTGACGTCAACTTGTCTGAGGTGAGGATGTGAGTAAGATCTGTGGTAACATGTAACTAATACTGAATGCAAAATTCAAGATATTTTTGAATGCTGAATGGTCTCTTCCATACCTCATAATCCATGAAAACGAAAACAAGTTAGATGCTGGCACTAAAAACTTCAATGTTTGTTCTAATACAAGTCACTGTAAACATCTACCAAAAAAAGAAAAAAAGAATGGAAATTATTTGTAAGAACTTTGTGTTGAAGTCCATTGTAATGGGATTATGAATTTGTAATGTAAATGTATAGTGTAATTAAGACTTTGGCAGCATGATTCTTGTTAATTTCTTTATATCAATGTTACAAGTTACTCTCTTAACACAAGATAATAACTATAATAAGAATAAGTATGCTTTATCCATGGTTACAATCCCCACTTATTTTTGTTGATTCCTCAATCTTGAGGGATTTGTGATGATATCTGCTCTGACTGCTTCAGGCTGAGAGAGGCAGAGGAAAGAAAACTGTGTTGCTTGCAGTTGAAGATACTCCTTGTTTTAGGGCTGGGCCTTGTTCATCATCATCCTTTTGTTAGTTGTCCAGGGCAAGCCCTAAGAACTGGAGAGTAGGAGTTTACCACAACTCTGGTGGGTTTCAGGGCTCAACCTGAATATGAACAATCTGAAGATTTAGGCAGTATGATTTTTGTAGAGCTAGGTTACATTTAAAAGGTTATATAGAAAAGGTTTTATGTGAGTTTTCTGGATGAGAATTTTTAGGTTCTAACCCTGGACACATTTTTTCCCCAGAACTTGTTAATATGGCTTCAAATTTGTCCTGTAAGTGCCTTTAAGTAACTGAGGTTAGGTGCAAGTTTCATTGGAAAAGCCTCAATAGCTCAGATTCCTTTGTCACTCACCCGGTCAAATTAGCTTCATTTTGCATAACGCAAAGAATGATTAGGACCTGCTATGCTTAATAAGATTTCAAGCTCAGCCATAAGTAGGATATAGTTTATTTTTGTGATTCCATAGCCAAATTACAGACTTTTATACTACTCAGAGAGAAAAAAAAGACACAGGCAGGCTAAGAAAAAATCAAAAGGATGTTACCAGAAACATTCTAATATTATAAAGGACATCTGAGAATAAAAGAGGAAGGGAGTAGTCTTCTAGTGATGCTAAAAGATACAAGATTTTCAAAATAAAGAAATGATCGTCTCTAAATCTTCCTATGAAATTAGGAAGTGGAAGGATGAAGTAGGACAACCCTGACACCAGCAATATGATAAGGCAAGTGTAAAAGGTAGGGAATCTTGTCGGTCTGTGGCCTTATATCTGTATGGTTGGAGACAAGGTTGGAAATTTCTTTCTCTTTTCAGATAGGGGGCACTTGACTCCAGTGAGGCTGACAGGGAAGACCAAAGAGACCTGCAGATGCATAACTGAAGGTCAAGGAAGAGAGAAGAAGGAGAGTGAAAAAGAAGGAAGGCATTTTCTCCACACCGTTCCCACAAAGGCTCTACTTATGCATTCTCTTTGTAAATGACATTAATACTCACAAAGCCAATAATAGAATGACTAATACACAAAAGATGCTTCTTTGTGGCATAAATGGAGGATACCTAAAACTCTGTACAGCTCTGTAATGTCAACACATGGATCAGTGAGCAGCTTCTAACATAAAATGTTAAATTTAGTAGGATAATTTATATATTATGATGCCTTAGTCAAGCAATCATATTCAAGCAGTAATAAAAAAGAAAATACAGAGCTTTGTGCAGGTAATCTGAAAACAGACACAAGTTCATCACTTAAGGAAATTTTTTTCCCCCATCTACCAACACAACCAGAGAGTTCTGCGTGGTTTCACCAAATCACCAATATGCTATGTATAAAGAGGCCAGCTGTGCCCAGATTTTGGTAAACCTGTATTTAGATTTTACTTCACAGAACTATCCTACATTAAAATAGGCCAGGTTTTTTAGACAGTGTGTGAAACCCAGTTTGAGCATAGTAAAAAACAAGCAAAGAGCAGAGTATTTTTGTTACTCTCAGAGATATGAAAAACAAACCAATTTAAAACCAAGAATCCAAGCTTTGGAGTAACTGCCTCCCCCTCAAGCAGGACAGGAATATATGGAGCATTGATATAAACACACATATATCTGTGTATTTAGATATAGATATGTAGACATAGATATGGATTTTCTGGTATGTACATAATTTCCAGTGCTTTTATTTAAGTTTGTATTTGAATCAAAGCAAAACTATTCATTTATTCAACAAATGTTATTGCTTTCTTGCTAAATGCCAGGCATTGTTCTACTTTTAATACAACATTGTACAAAGACTGAAATTTTCTACACTTATCAAACTAACATTCTGTTATAGATTTATTTTCTGGTTTTGGTCAGCATCCATCTCCATATTATAAATGGTAAATAGATGTAGAAGAGAAAATACAATTGAAGAATGCCTTTAAAAATCATATAGTTATAGTCTATTCACATTAAGTTGGGAAACATAAAGGCATAAATATTAGGTCATATGATGGTTTTCCATTATTGAAACCACTTAACTTTGGTGTATTATAAAATTCCACATGGTTCAGAGCAGCAATAAGTTGCAGATTGTTGGTGCTATCTAAGTCTTTTAAGATAAGGGTTTTAGGGAGAACAGCCCCCAGTAAAGCTGATCAGAAAGGTGAGAGCTTTTAAAAGTAGGTTTTGGCTCTAAGTATAAATTGACCTCTAATACCCTCAGGCAGTTTTCTGCTAACCTAACCACAGCTGTCACCCTTAAAGACCTGCCTGCTTAAGAGTATATATATATGAAAAGACAACCACAAAGGAGGAAATCTAATTCTACAACCAAGATACAAACTGGATCTCCCTTTAGAGGACTAAATAAAATTCAACCAAAATCAATTCTGGGTTGTTGGCCAGAGAGATGGGACCAGAGGGCCTGCCTTGGTTGCCACTGAAAATAAAGGTGGGGCTTTATGATAATCATCTAGGGGTTGCCTGATATAAAAAGAAGAGGCAATAAAACATGGATTTTATGGCAACCTTTTGAGTCTCAAGTAGGGGTCAAGAACTAATCACAAAGGTGTACACAAGGACACATTTCACATGGCTTTCTGTGTTGGATTTTGAGAGCTTCAGTGTCTTGACCACTTTTTAGCCTCCTGTCTGAAAGTCCATAGTGGTGTGGACATGAGAGAGCCTGGGACTTCCAAAGTTCAAAGGCTTAGATAACTCATTTGCAAGGATTTAGGAAGCCTCTGGGCTCTTCAAACTCAAGTCCTACAGAGCTGTTGTTTTATGCTGTGGATATCAGCAGCTGCAGCTGTGGTGACAACAACAAAGCCAGAGACACCAAAGCCACAGAACTAACTTAACAAAAAGAATACGACAGCTCCCTCTGAATGAAATTAAAATATTCCAGTCAGACACAAATGCCATGTTTAATGATATACACAGAGAGGATTTTTCCATAATGTTCAGATCTAGTATTTAATACCTCCTTCTCTCTAATTTCTCTTGATCGATTTTCTTTGGAGATGGTACATTTGATCTCTATTTGTGTGTGTGTGTGTCTGTGTGTGTGTGAAATTGTGTATGAAAATTATGTCACTCCTGAGCCTTTTATTTCCCACATCAAATAATCTCAATGTCTCTTTCAAGTATTTTTATTACTCATATTTTGTCAACAAGTCAGTCATTAAAATTTGTGTTTGGAAATACTTAACTATATTAAAAAGTTTTCAAAGAGAAATGTGTTACATAGATGAGTTAAAATTTGCTCCTATATCTATGTTATAAAAAACTGAATTTCCTCCATTTCGCCCTTTTCCCACGTCCCCAGTTTGGCTTAATATTGATAGCACTTTCATTCCGTTTGTTACTCTAACTGAAAACTTCAGTCTTTTCAGGGTATTGCCTTGCTTCCTTATCCTGCAATTTTCCTTTATATTCCAACCGCCCCCCCACCTCAATTTCCATCTGTATCTCATTAATGAATTTTCAGTGACATCTTCTCCCTCCTCTCTAAATTCCTCCCAAACTTCATCCTGACCCCAGTTACTTGGACTTCTGTAAGGTGACTTACATTTATGGCTCATCCCCTTGCCTCTCCACTATTCTGTGTGACTGGCTTTCATTAAGGCAGGACTTGGTCCTTTAATACAATTTGTTGAACCCTTTCTGGCAGTGAAATTCCTAGTCAGTTCCTGCACTGTTTACAACTCAGAAAGGTTTCAGATCCTCTGATTCTTGGGAATTCTACAGGAGGCAGGAGTCATTTGGGCTTGACCTGCAATTAACATAATAAGCAGCACCAGTTCTGCTGCTTCGACGTTGAGCCCTGCCCTGCAGTGCATACCTTCAATGGGTTACAGCCCCATCTAGCACAGCGCCTCTCTGGAAGCTCTTTAGGTTCTGGAATTTGTCTGATTGGATTTGGAATCCTAGACCTTCTGCTCATTAAACTTGTGACCCTGGACAAGGTAAGCAGCATCTCATTTCTTTAGCTGTAAAGGGCAAAGAAGAATTTACTTCCCTCATATAGTTGTTGTTAAGACTTAGCAAAAAGTGCTTAAGATAGTGCTTGGCCTATAGAAAGCACTCAAAAATATTAGCTGGTATTTTATTTGATGGATAAATGAATTAGGAGCACCTCAATTTCTATTTCAGTTGAGCCCTCCAGTTCCTCTTTAATGACCCCCTATATTCTTTAGCTTCATGCCTCTGCTTTGATTCTCATACCCTTAAATTCAAGTACTATTTATAACCTTAACATATTACAAAGCCCTTGCTTCAAGAAATCTTTTTGTATTTATCTAATCTCCCTCTTACTTTGCTATTCATAATTCTCATTTAGGAATTTGTATATATCATTCATTGCATATTTCTTTGCCTGTACTATAACTATCCTAAAACCATTAGATATTTTGGTCTCTAATATCTTTAATTAAATTCTGAACTAATTATCCACTCATCTTTTCTATGAAATGAAGACTTTATTACTAGGAATAGACATGATAATCCATTTTTAAAACTCTTCCTTACCATGTGTCAGGTACTATTACATGGAGTATTGTACATAATCTTCACAATGACCCATGAAGTAAATATTATTACCCCATATTGGAGATGAGTAAACTGAAACATTAGACTTTAAATAATTTACACAAGCAGCATTTAGATCTGAGATTTCCATGCCCTTAATCACTTTCTCTCCTATACTCCTATAGAGATTTACTTAAGGTACTTAGAAAGTGCTTCTAGACCAAACAAGTGACTAATCTGAATGTTGTCATGAAGCAACATGATTTTCTCTTGGACAAAGTCTGGAGAGTTAAATTTTAAAAGGTTGTGTAGTGGTAGGAGCATAAGTTTTTGAGTCTGTCTGACTTGGGGGTTAATCCCTGACTCTAACAATTACTTATGCATGAGCTTAGACAAGTATTCAAATCTCTCTAAGTCTCGGTTTCATCGTTTATAAAACAGGGATACTATCAGCCTCAGAATTATCAGAATATGTTCTAGGAATTAAATGGACAAACATATATAGGGTGCATAGCATGGTACTTGGCTCTTTAAAAGGGCTCGATGCAGGCTTGGAAAACAATTCCATAGCAGACTTAAAAGTGGCTTAATGTTTGAGCTGAATAATAAAACAAAAGTAAGAAGCACCTGGGGAGGGGTGGTATGTGAAGGTGGGGGAACTTGGCATAGTTAGGTCTCTACCTCAAAACCTCAATTCCACTTCTGCAGAAATAACAAACCAACTTAAAATTTAGCATTTTTCCCTATTCCCAAGTAGGTATAAATTATAAGGAGACTGATGATTCATTATACAATTTTGTTTCTGTAGAGATGTTATAGCAATACTATTTTATTTATTTTATTCATCTATATATTCTTCCTGTCAGTACCTTCAAATAAGTTATCTCCATGGGGCATGCAGTTTCACAACTCCGACTAATAGATGTCATCCCACTTCCTGAAAGTAGAGATTATCTTGCTTTGGCTTCAAATGATGGGTCATACTGCAGAAAGGAGCCCAAACAAAATGTTAAAAGTCACAGAAAAGCAAAGAAATTCTGAGCTCCAAAACAAGTATAAACCAACGTCGGGAAATCCTCAGATGACATTTTTCTTTTCTGAATTCATTCTAACTTTATGAGCCACCAATGCGGTAAAATACAAGAAAGCAAATATTATAAACATGTAATCTCATAATAATTCCCTACCAGACTCAAATTACTTTTCTTAATTGTTTCTACATACAATGTACACTGGGGAAGGAATGATGTGATTAGATAATCTAAGAACTGCATCACTCCACCATTTTCCTATACAATCAGGCAAGTGCACTTTTGCATGTATACCATAAAAAGTACTTTTTATATGTATGATGATCACAGCAAACTGACCAGTATAGATAATTTTTAACATGTTTCCTTTCCATCAATAGCATTGTTATTACTTAGATATCTTTCACAATATCAAGCTTGAGCCTTACAGACTTGTGTCATCAGTCCTAAGCATCTTCACTTTTGCAAGAGTTCTGAGCATCTCCTAATAGGAAAAGAAATTATCTTTGGTAAGAGTAATATGCTGCTCAGAAAAGCATAATGTTTGATCCAAGTTGTTGGTCATCTAAAATTTCATATTAAACTTGCTCTTATCAAAATTAATACTGCTTCATCGAACAAACATGGGTTTATTACCCACGAAGGGAAATTTCTTTTTCTTTTTTTAAGGGCACAATAGCAACACTGCTATTCTTAAGGATTGTGTTCAAATTGTAATATAATATTCTTATCTCCTTTCATCATACTGCAGTATATCTTTTCATGTGGATAAGACTTATAGGAATACAATAACTCCTTACTGGAATATTAAGGGAAGTGGTATTTTTATATCTTTCAATATTCTAAGAGTTTAGTACAGGTACCAAATTTAATTAAAATAAATATGTACAAGTGGGAAATGTGAAAAATCAGGCTGAATATATATTGACCCTAGATCTTACATTGGAAATGACACTTTAACTTAAAATAGGAGTCCTGAAAAAACTAATTTTCTGGAACTGCTTGTTTTCCTGTGATTTTCTCGTTTAAATTTCAATGTACATAACTATGTGAGTGAGAGAGGCATGTTATTCACTGAATGTACTCGTGTGTGTATCAATATATCTATGGATGCATATATTCAACAAGTATCATATGTATACTTTCAGTGTAGTGCCTGCCATATCAAGTGGCTCAATAAATAAGTTTAAATAATTAAATTTGGATCTTTAGGATGTAGAAAGGGGTATCTAATATTGTTTTCATAAATAAAAATACTGGTTTATACAATTAAATTGGGTCATAAAAAGTGTCCAAATATTCTACCCATTTGATGGGAGAGATTTTTCAATATTATTTGAAATAGAAAATATCGAAAAAACTTTTATGCAGCTCTCAAAAATGTAGGCAAACTCATAGAATGAAGTCTAAATAACCAAATATAGCTTAATGAACATTTTATATATAGTGTGATGCAATACATGTTTTGGGCCCTAATATTTTTTGCCTTTATTTTTGCATTGCTCTTCTAACTAAGCCCATGCCTACACTAGATAATAATTAGTAACCCAGAAAATTGCCTACTGTGAATATAGACTTTATAAAGCCTAATATCCAGGTGACAGAATGTTCTATTCTTTCTACAGGCATTCTGGTATTATTTAAACATGAATTTAATAGTCAAGGTTAAAAAAATATGCATCAATCTAGCATATGATTACTTCTCACAGATTAATGCTCTTTATACATATAAACCAATATTGCTACTAGTCAGATTTCAAAACTCACACCACTATTTAACCATCAAATTTCCTTTATTACTGCCACTCTATTACCTCATCCTATACTATACCACTGTCCAATGACCTCTTTCTCAAAAGGCCTGAAATTGTCAAGAACGAACTACTTTAAATCAATTTATTCTCTAAAACTACCTTTAATAAATCCTTTACTCCTTTTAAAAAGTATTATTAATATCAGCCAGGGCATCTCATTTTATTGATGCCTCTTTACAGTCAGTGACTATTCTGAAAAAAAATTCTATTATTTGACATATTAAAAAAAATCCTAGTTGCATTTTAAATCATATTTTTACTGGCTCTTTTCTCTTCCTAGAGTCATTGGCATAAGAAAGAACAAAAATCACACAATTTGATGTATTGGTTCACTGAAGATTTAATTTTCTGTGGGTCTCTGCTTTTACATTTGGTTAAGGTTTAAGAGCTCAGGGTATTATTCCTGACAACATGTTAAATGTTTGAGGTATGGATGTATAATGGAATAATGCAATAAATGTCTTGTGTCCATATTGATTTTGTAGATGAATCTGCTTTGAAAAACCTGGCACCCGGCAGGCCAATATCATTTAGCTATGGTAACCTTTCCGTTTTTTTTAAGAGTGTGGCCCCTCCATACTCAGGTGTAATCCCCAGCAGACTCTTGATGACAGAAGGAGAATTGATCCTCATCTTCTCATGCTATAATGTCATTTCAAGGAATCAAGCTTTCAAGGGCAGCACTTACAGGAAAGCTAGTCAGTGCCAACAAGTTGAGGCACAATCTGATGTTTTCTACAATGCCTGTATTACTTTCAAGAAGAAAGTGTTCCTCAGGAATCAAGGAATTCCTGTGGCATGTGGCTCTGAGGTTTAGCACAAACAAGAAGCAGGATTCCATACCTAAGCATTAGAATTATTAATGTGAGATTTTTGATGATGTTTTGATACCCCTTAGAGATTTGAATAAATCTGATAAAATAATAAGGGGATTCTCTTTTCAATGAAGACAAGAAGACTGAAGGTCAATGTATAGAATCAAGGAAGGTGTTTCTCATGCTGGACAAGTTTCAGGATTTATGCAAAAATTTGATAACAGGCTGTGAAGTGAAGGAAGATAGAGTACTGTTATCTTTCAGGATCACTTTTATTTCCGAATCCCTATACTTAAGGTCCATATCCTTAACGTCTGTTTGAGTGTGCAATAAGTTGCTACACAGTGTGATGTGGGAACACAGGCTCAAGCACAACAGAAATGTTCAGCAAATGACTGCTTTAATATTTTCAAAGTACAAAGGGTTCCAAAGGAGCAGGGGAAGAGATACCAGGGAGGCCAACTGCTCCAGTCAGTGGATGGCAGCTCCGCAGGCCCCGCTCGCTTTTTGTCGAGGGGAAGAGACAAACCTGTGCTGTTTGATTGGCGTATTTATACGACACGTGAGGAGGGGGCCCTGCCACTGAAAGTTACTGCCCTGAACAAGCATCTGCCTGTTCCCAGATTCCCAGGTTAACGTTTCGTTAGGCCTTTACATTAGACCTAACTTCTCCGCCTGGGTAGCGGAAATGGAAACAGACTGCAACATGGGCCCACAATAGAAAAGGAGGTGGAGTAGGCAAGGGCTGGGAGATGGCCTCTGAGAATGTGTCTGGGATTTCTCCAGCAGTGAGTAGCTACCCAAAGAGTCCCTCAGACTTGCCTAAATCGCAAAGGCATCTTTGAATTCTTTTGTAGTGTCTCCATTAACCTAAAATTTACCTGAAAGAAATAGAGGGAATGAGAGAGGAAGGGAAGGAGGAAAGGAGAGAGGGAGGGAAAAATAAAGGAAAAAAGGAACAAACAGGTCTTTAATGAGAAATTTTGATGCAAGAATAAAGTGTTTTTTGAAAGAACAAAGTCATTTTGAAGAAACACCACCTACTGATGTTATTTTTTAGTTTTGCTGTTGATTCACCACCTTTTTATTTCTGTCTCCTCTTGGTCACTTTTCTTATCAAGTAGCAATTTTCCCAAATAAAAAAGAACAAAAAGCACAGTGTGCTCCGTTTTTAAAATGGAAATGTTTTCTTTTTAAAGAAGCTTTAGATTACATAAATGTTACATAGAAAATATAGAGGATTCCCATCTAGCCCCCTCTCTCTCCCACACTTTTCTCCATTAACAACATCTTTCACTAAGTGTGGTACATTTGTTACAATTAATGAACACATTTTGGAGCATTGCTACTAACCATGGTCTATAGTTTAGACTATAGTTTACACTTTGCAGCACACACTTTTATAGGTTTTGAAAAGAAGTATAATGGCCTAAATCAGTCATTGAAATGTCATTCAGAACAATTCTAATGTCCCCAAAATGCCCCATGTTACACCTATTCTTCCCTCTCCCTCCCCTCTGAACGTCTGGTGGCCACTGCCTTTATATCAACGTTACAAGTTCTTCCATTACTAGAATAATAATAAGTCTACTTTAGTCCATAATTTCATTCTCCTCAGTCTTCAGGATTTGGGGATGGTGATGCCCACTCTGTTTCCTGTTGAGAGGGGACTTAAACCCCATGGGGCAGATGGGTAGAACTGTCTTGCTTGCGGTTGTAGATACTGTTTTCCTTTTTAGTATTAATTATTTCTCTTCATCTATTCCTGTGATTTAGGGTACATAGATGATTTTAAGTTCCTCTTTAGGGCACTTTTAACTTTTTATTACTTGCTTTTCCCAACAGAACTAAGTGTAGAAAATTATTTGAAAGAATTATAATATCATCTATTCATATCACATGATCAATTTGGCAAAATATTTCTGAACTCTGCTTCACTGTGTTATATTCAGAATGTTTCCATATTCAAAGGCATATTTTGCTGCTTTGTGTTCATTATCTTCTTAGGACCTTTATTAATACATTCAGCAAAAATATATTGTGGGTTTATGTGTCTATTGTGTACCCCCAACCTGTTCAGCTCCCAGGGCTATAGCAATGAGCCAGACATCCCTGCTCTCAGGCTCTTAAGAGACTGATCCAATCATACAGAATGATTCAAAACATAAATATCCAATTTATACAAAACCTCTTCAATAACCCACCTTAATCATTAAACATTTAATCACGCATTACTGCTGTCTCTTTAAAGCACCATAGTAAGCAATTGAGAAAAATAATCATTTTGGGTCACTTCCCTGAAATAGGAAAAAAATGATTTTTATAAACTTCTAAACTTTGCTTCTAATACAATTATATTTTTGTTTGTTTGCTTTTCATTTTTCAACTCAGTAAAATGTCTGTAATGCTAATTGGGCTATTTGTCAATTGTCAGCATGTAAGTTTTTAAAAATTTAAATTCTGTTCTCAGCATTCATTTTTCATATCATTTAATATTACAGAGTGCACCCTTTTAAACTGTGTGCCCTATGAACAAAACCGTAAAGCATAAATAATACCTGAAACCTGAAGTAATGTTAAATTCCTCAACTAATTGGATTGAGCCCTGAGAAAAGAGTATATAGACCAATGAAAATAAGTTTGTTTTGACCATTACTGAACCAAATAAAGAACTTTTATAATAGTACAGATGCTATCCACATCATCAGCAGGGGAAATTGATAGTACCTTTTAAAATTAGTACGTGCCCTTGGCCTAAAATTTGTTGGATTAAGTGGTATTTAAGAAGAAAAAATATATTCTATATCCCTTTTGCACTATTTCACAACTGCTAGCAGATTTTAAACTATCAAGTGACCCAAAGAAAAAGCATTACAACTCTGAAGGACTCAAAAGCAATTTGGTGAAATGTTATTTGAAATCTCTGAGGCTGTTAAAGGCCAAACACATGGAAGTTTATTTTCCATTTTTACTGACTGTAGTTTTATCCAGACCAATGGTCCTTTCATTTCATGGTATTTTTTCAACCCATTGCTCTAAGTTCCCAGATCTCTCCACAATCAGGATGCTGGAAAAAGCAGAGCTGCAATTACCACCTCTAGATCCTATCTGCCAGTTATTTGAACTGACAGTCACTTTCCAAACTGCTATAAATGCTTTAGACTGCCTTTGACCTTTTTCCTCATCTCAGTGAGCTACAAAGGAGAAACTCTCCCCAAACTGTTATTTTTCTAAGATCCATAACTTGTAAAGCCTTCAAACTGTGGTTTCCTGATCTTAAGAGAATGCCATCACAATCTAGTGCCCCCAGAAACTTCCCGTAGATACCAGGTTGCCGCTTCTACATTTTTTGAATAGTACAAAACACTAGTTAGCAGTTGCTTCTTACCAGAAATCACAGTTGAGCTTGTGAATTTTATCTAATATAACATAAATTCATGTTTTTATTTTGCTGAATAAGGAAGTGTATAGAAAATAATTGGGCTGAGGAAAAGTTTTGTTATTTTATTCTTTTATGTTCACTTTTTACTACACTTTGTTGTACTTTGTAGATATACTACCTCATATTGTCTCATTTTTGTTGTCTCTCTGGATGGACTATAAATTCTTCAGACCAATGAAGAGATTTCCTAATTTGTAAAAGCCTCCCTTCATGCCTGACACTAAATAAATTTGTGATGAATAAAAGCTTACTGGAATAACTAATTGGTTAATTAATTAATGACCACTTACTTCCAAAGTAGTAAATTCTGCAAGTGTTATACCGACAATGATAAGTTTATTTTACAAAATATTCAGACAAATTTTGGACAAATCCATTAACACTTTTAAGGTAAAATATTAGTTTACAGTCTTCTGTGGAGGAGAGTATATAATCTATTTATGCTTTCATACATAACATTATCCATATATGATATGCATATATGTGTAACATACATACACAAATGCATACACATTTTACAATTAAGTTTTAAAGGCACACTGTCATGAAACAAGTCAAGTTCTCTATAAATTGTAAATGTAGAGTACTGTGTATTTTTGTGAGGTGAAGGACAGTTTTTCATACAGTCTTCTACCTAACCTCACATTCCTGAGTGCTGTTAGCAACCTTAGTATTGAAAAGTCTCTAAGAACACAGTTGCATATCCAATGAAATGAACCATTTGATCAAATCATCCAGATAATGGCTTAACTTTCTAGATAGAGTATAAACTAGCAAGAATCTTTGTTTTTCTCTTGAGGGCAAGTTTCTCTGGCTGTTTTGTTTGCTTGTGAAATCCAAACATCTAGAACAGTCCTTGATGCTCAATTGGAAATCAGTAAACATTTGTTGAGTCACTGAAGTGAAGGACTTATGATTTTGTGAGAAGGCAATATGTGAGTTGAGATTCGATGGGGTTATCTAAATGAAGGAAGAAGAGAAGGGATGGAGAACTTGGCAGTGAGAGAGGACTGCATGTGCAAAGGCCCTATTGCAGAAGGGAATGTGTAACATCCCAAATGCTGAAAGTCCCCAGTGTTTGAAACACAGAAAGCAGATCAAAGTGGTATGAGATAGCCTTGAAAGGTAGATATGGGCCATAATATAAAAATCTTTTCAGGCCACGTTAAGAATGTTGGTCTTTATCTTTAGAGCAATAACAAGCATTGCAAGATTTCAGGCAAGGTGGAGGCATGATATGATGTGCATTTTGTGGAAATCGCACTTGTGAAGCTGAGAAATGACTGGAGGGCAGCATGAATAGAAGCAGGAAGCCCAGATAGAAGGATGCAGTGGTATTCCAGGTAAGAGAGATTATGCTGGCTAGACTAGAGGGTAATGGTGAAAATGGAAAGAAGTTTGTGACTTTGGTATAAGGTCACACAGTACTGTGTACCTACTCTATACCATTTATCAATTTTAAGTGTCCATTTGTTTATATGACAATTGAATAATGTCTGCTCCTACTATAAATAATCTCAGATCTCCAAAAGGCAGATAGTATATTAACACCAGGCCTGGCACATAGTAACTGCTCTCCAAATATTTGTTGACTGAATGAATGAAAGTACATTGAAAATGAAAAATGAAAATAAAAGTAAGGAGAAATCTGTTAAACTATGTATGTCTAAAACACTGAAATTTACAAGTTGTTAAAAGAAATTTCAAAGCACTTTTAAACCTTAGAAAATATAGGCATCCTAGAGTTTAGTATGTTTTACAGAACTTTTAAAAGATTGTCTGTTTAAGTATATACACCAGGGGCAGCCCACTGTCTCTTGAGGCAATTTATTCCACTGCCAAAGAACTGTGCTTTAAAAGTAATTCTTAGAAGACAAAATCGATATTCTTTTCAATTCTACTATTAATTTTTGTTCTGAATTCTGGAGTAACATAGGAAAATTCTAATACCTTCATTATTTCAAACTTGTTTAAATGTTTTCAAATGGCTCTGCTGAGTTCTCTTTCAAGGCTAAATAATCTCAATTACTACCATATAACATGTTTTCTAGACGTCTGGATACTTTCCTCTGGATGCTTTTCTCTGGGTACATTCTAATTTGCCATTGCTCTTAAAATACATACCAACATTTGGGAAGTTGCATCAATGCCAAAGATGTACTATGTTGATAATGGGAGGGTATAGAAAAAGTGTGCCAAATGTACACTATAGACCATAGTTGGTGGTAATAATCTGATGATATTATCTCATAATCTGTAACAAATATTCCACCACAGTGTGGTGTGTTGGTGAAGGGGTGTTGTATAGGAATGATTATTTTGTAAGTTCACAACCTCTGCAATAAATAGATATTTCAATATATAATAGGGTGGGTTGGGGGAGAAATACACCAAATGTAAGATATGGTCTATAGTTATTAGTAATATTTTGATGATGCTCTTGCATAGTTTGTAATAAATGTTTCACAACAAGGCAAGGTGTTGGTGGAGGGGTGATGTATGGGACCCCTGTATGATGTTATGCATGTTTATTTTGTAAATTCACAACTTTTGCTTTTATTATGTATGTATGTTCATGTATGAATGATATACTTCAATAAAAAAATTTAAATATATACATATATATATATAAACATTTGGGAAGTACCACTCTAATATACATTTGAAATTTATGGGGCAAAATGTCAACACGATGTTTTGATTGTGATTTGGTCAACAAGGTGTATAATGGGTTTATCGCTTTCCGTGATCTGAGCATTATCTTTAAATGATTTTAAAAACTTAAAATTGACTGGGGGAAGTCAAATACTGTGTTTGGTTCTCCTGAATTCACAGCCCATGCTTCCTACTTGTATGGTTATTTCCAACTACATGTGAACCTCAAGATTTCCACCATAAATCATGAAAATCAGAAAAATAAATGATCCTTGACATAATATACTTCCAATGCTAAAAATCAACAATTATTAGTACATTTCTAATTTCCAGGCAGGATCTCAAAGCACTTAATTTAAATGCAAATGTTTTTCAATAAATTAGCCTGTTTTTCATATAGAAGCATAGATAATGTTGCAATTGTTAAGTCAAGTCCTCTTCATATAAAATATGGCTCATCCAAGAAATGCACATCTGTTTTCTGAAAAACAATTTCAAATTGAGAACCTTGTCAATTTTAATTAGGATAATAATGCAAACAACACTAGTATAGCTATTTTCTCTCATCTAATAAGTTCTTCAGTAAAAATCTAAAAATGTATTTAAAACACATAAAACAAAATCATATCCAATTATTAAGGGCAGCTGCTATTTTCATCTGCTTGCCGTTTTTCAAACCAGATATAATTTGTTTTAGCTGTTATAGCTGATGTAGTGAAGTCTAATTACTATAGGATAATTGGGTAGGTTGTTAACTGTGGAATCTAACGGAGTCAGAATCCATTATAAACTATAATACCTATTATCAAACAATAATTACTGCTATAAATATTATCATTGGTATAGTGAAAATAATTTGAAAAAAATATCAAGAAATGTCTAATTTTGAAATGCTTTGCACCTTATTACTGAGTACCTACTATCTGGAAGTAATTATCCTAACAGGAAGTTTAAGTTTGAATCTGTTATATATGTGTGTGTATGTAATGTAATAATAATAATAATATACCTGTACTATAAATTTATAATTATATTTAATAACATAGTTATACTATTAATAAATAATAAATAATAGATGTATATTTTCATGCATACATATATATTCTTTGATCTGCAACACATTTAGATAATTAACTTTATCCATTTTTCTATATGCTAAGCAGTTAATAGCTTTTGTTTTTTTGTGGGATTTTTTGAGGTACCAGGGCGAGAGATTGAACCCAGGACCTCTTATGCAGGAAGCCAGCATTCAACCACTGAGCCATATCGGCTCCCCTGAGTTGGTTTTTACATTTATTTGCTTGTTGTTTGTGTTTTTTGTTGTTTGTGTTTTTTGTTGTTGTTTGTTTTTAGGAAGCACCAGGGACCAAACCCCGAGACCTCCCATGTGGGAAGCAGGCACTTAACCACTTAAGCCACATCCGTCCCAGGTTTTCAATACTTAAATATTAAATTGAATTCAGATTCAAATTCACAGCAGATTCTTTCCATATGACAAGTCCATGTGCTAGAACAAAAATTATTAGTATGTAAAAGAAATAATCCTCAAGTAATAAAGTCCAAGAAAGAAAAATAACCATTTGGACACTCACCTAAAACCTGGACCAGATGATCACTTGAAATATCATCTATTTTTATTAATCTTCAGTTCTGGCTTGTCATTTTTATTAGTTGAATAATTTTTCTTTCATTGGGGATAAATAACATTCTGTAAATATATCTAGTCCAGTAGTTTTTGAGCTTTTGCTTTGAAACCACCTAAGCGGATATGAAAGGCTGCATACCCTTCATATATTTTCTCTTGGTTTTTATTAAAAACTTAAATAGTTGTAAATTATGGAATTTCTAACAAGTTGTAATTATTAACATTTTTTTAAATCATGACATTTTTTAATGTAACCAATGGAGTATAAATATCATAACCAGTTTATACTAGCCAATATCCATTTCAAATGTACATGAGAAACTCTTCAATAATCAGAAATTTAACATCATGACTCATATATCTATTTCACTTACCCAGAGGATTTTACCTGGAAGTAGTAAATCATTAAGTTTTACTCCTTTGTTGATCACCCTTCTCTGGTGATCTTACTTCTGGTGCAGATCATACCCCTATGCAATAAAATATGCATATAAATTTAAATTGATTTTTTCCCAGTTGTCACCAATTGTCCTTTTATTCCCATTTCTTAAACATAACCAACTATATACTTTTTGTTTTGTTTTTCTTTTTTGCAAACACTCCCCTTTCTTTCCTACCCCCCACCCTCTACTCTTTCTATCTCTGCAAATTTGCTATTTCTAGTTATCTCTTAAATGAGATATCATATAATTTTTGTCCTCATGTGTCTTGCTTATCTCACTGAGCATAATGTTTTCATGCTTCTTCAATATTGCAACATGTTCATCACTTCATTCTTTTGTATGGGTGAATAATATTTCATTGCATGTATGCACCACATTTTGTGTATCCATTCATTTGTTGGTAGACACTTAGGTTGTTTCTACCTTTTGGCTATGGTCAATATTGTTGCTACAAGTAACTGTTTTAGACCCTGTTTTCACTTTCTTTGGTTATATACCTAGAAGTGGGATTGTTAGGTCATATGGTAATTCTATATTTAACTTTCTGAGGAACTGCTATAGTTTTCCATGTTGGCTGCACCATTTTACGTTCCACCAAAAATCCACTAGCGTTCCAATTTCTCCGTATCCTATCCAACATTTGTTATTTTCTGTTTTTATTAATAAGAGCCATCCTTATGGTTGTGAAGTGTACCTCACTGGTTTTAATTTGCATATCCCTAATGGTTAAAGATGCTGAACACCTTTTCATGTGTTTATCTGCCATTTGTATATCTTCTTTGGAGAAATATTTATTCAAGTCTTGTGCCTATTTTTTAATTGGTTTGTTTGTCTTTGTGTTGTTACATTGTAAAAGTTCTTTATATATTCTGGATATTAAACCCTTATCTGATATATAGTTTGCAACTATTTTTCTCCCATTCTATAGTTTTTCTTTTAACTTTCTGGGTATTTCCTTCTATGCATGAAAGTTTTTAATTTTGATGAAATCTAATTTACCCATCATTTCTCTTGTTGCTCATACTTTTGGTGAGAAATTTAACTAAAAAAAATTCCTGTGACTACAAAGTTCTTAAGAACAAAAAATTTCTTCTGGATTGAGTTGTCATAATTACTGGTAGCATGAACTTGAGTAAAATAATATGAATATATCTATACATTTTTAAAATTATTATTCATATAGCATAAAATTTTATTGGAAGTGCATCTCTTAATGAGATGAATGCAGTTTTATTCTCCCGATTAATTTGTGTATCAAGGGATAAATATTATTTATTTGGTAGAAATGAGATAGGATTCACCATCAATTCTGTTATTTGATCTATTATCAAATAGCAAATCAATTACATACCTTTTCAAATTTGTTGAAAGCAACAGATTAGAAGCCATCTGACTTGCAAATGGATTTGGTACTGTTATTAGATTCATTTATTTCCTCAGTATACACACCAACAAATTCATAATTGTCATTTTATTTAATCCCGAGGGCCGGGTTTTTATACTAGGCCAATTCTGCAAAGACTGCAACAACACACGTTGGAAGAGAAGCATGCCTTCCTTTTGTGATGTAAGAAAACGACAAATATAAAAGAGGAAGTAGGAAAGTATACCAGGCTTGATATAGGTGTACTTATTTAGACTGATCAATTTTTGTAGCACTTATGGAAGTCTGAAGACCTCTTATCTAGGCCAGTGCATTCTTTAAAAACGTGAAGAGATATTAATAATTATTTCTAGTCCTCATGTCCACATTCGCCAAATCCAAGTTTCAATGTCTGAGATAGTCTCAGGTTGGAGAAGAGGCAGGGTGTGAAGGAAGGGATCCTTTTATCACTCACTAGTACCCAACGTTTCCACCCAACTGTCCTGAATTTCAAATTTCTCTTAACTGTTCTGGGCAGTAATGTTAACAAGTGCCAGGCCAGCTTGAAGACTCCCTGCCTCAAAGTGATCTGTCCTCTTAAGGCAGACCTCCACCTTTTCTATCCCCCAAAGCATTCACTTACCATTCAGTATCAGAAGGATCGATTTCTGGAATCATTGGGAGTTCAGCTCCATTGGTTAGATTCACTTTGTTTAATAACACTGAGCATAATCATTCCATTCCATTTTTCCATAGGTTATATTTTGACATCTTTT
Source organism: Tolypeutes matacus (assembly GCA_026826555.1). NCBI lineage: Eukaryota > Metazoa > Chordata > Mammalia > Cingulata > Chlamyphoridae > Tolypeutes > Tolypeutes matacus. The sequence continues at coordinate 12,352,362 of JAKSZT010053779.1, read as the reverse complement.
CCATACATACATCAAGGAAAAACTGACCCAATATCTATGGCAACCCCTTGCGCTTATCTGGGTAAAAACTATGCAAAAAGAAAATGGTGTTATTTTTAAAATAAAGTTTTCTTAAAGACGCATGCTGGCTATTAATGAACCTTATCTTGTGTAAAAGCTCACAAATCACCTGACCTAGAATTTTCCCATGATTTTTATACATTTTCTCTTTTCAAAAGTACTATAACATTTGTCAGCTTTCTAGCATGTCATATGCATCATTAATATTGATTCACCAATTATCATAAGGGTTTACATATCTATATGTATATATAGATATTCTTTTCTTCCCTAAGACTTAATTTGCTTTTACATAGGCTCATGTAAAGACATCTAGGTGCTTTTTGCTATGTATTTCATCACCTTGGTTGTAATTTCCTTTAAAATAGGTATTTGTTCTGCACTTTTCATTTTGAAAAAATGTTTTTTGACAGAAAATGAGGAAACACAATATTAAATTTATTAAATGAATCAGAATATGCTAGATTTCTACATTAATTACAGTTTTAGGACCTTTTTTGTTTTCATCAATTTGAACAACAATATGTTTGAATACAGTGTTTAAATATTGGACACCATCCACTTAAGCAAACATTCAAGCACGGATGATTAATGGGTAGACTATAATGCTTCATTTATATGAGCATATCAACCACTGGTTTATATTCTGCTAAATATAGTCCACTGATGCTGTTATTGTCCAAGAACTTATTTTCACTGAGCATAGTTCTCATATCTAACATGACCTTTTTCATAGCAATCACATTGAACTTTTTCTTCAATGGTAATAGTGATATCTGTTATGAAAACTCAAGCTACAGCCTAAAAATGTTCTTCTTTGAATGAAATCTTATATAATAACTTGTACTCACAAAGTGAAGCTTGTATTTAAATTCAATAACTTTTTAATTGAATGGTAATAACAAATTGTCATCACTATTCTAATATTAAATAGTTCTAAATAATTAATAAATCGGGATAGACTACCTAAGAGTGAATTGGGAATTTGGACATATTTTTAAAAATTGACCACACCTTTTCACTTATTCAAGTAGGTACTAGATGCCTACTATGTGTCAGGCTTGGCAAAAGGCAATGGGGAGCTAGTGAAGGATAAGATAGAAGTATCCCTGCCTTCATGGTAATTACATTTATTGGAGAAGACCAAGAAGTCTGTTGTGGTGAGTGTGATTAAAAAAAAATAAAATAAAGAGGAAAATATGTTAAAGAGTGGAGATGGTTAAATGACTCCTTTAGGTAGCTAACATGGAAGACCTGTCTCATACTATTGGGGACAAAAAGTTTTAGTGGTGAAATGAAGGTGCCTGCCAAACTTGAAAACTCTTTTATCTACAGGATTGTCACCTTGTTAATTAACTCAGCCAAATTTTACAACTTGTCCTGACTTGAACCTTTTTTTTCCATTTTATTTTTCCCTTAAAATTTAGAGAGAAAATATAATGATTACAAAAAGTTTTATAAGGGAAGAATAGTCCATAAACTTATCACTCCTGTTTTTACATACTTTTTCTCCTATCTCTACATAACTGTTCTGGAGTAGCAATCATGGTATATACGTAATGTTATAGATTGCCTTTTCCACTAAACGTCTGTTTATCATAAGCACTTTTCTACGTTGCCTTCCTGTCTTCCTAATTATCATCTTTGTATGTTTGTTTTTTATCCAAATACACACTCCCCTTTCCTCCCTGCCCCAATCCTCTGGTAACTTCTGTGGATTAGCTATTTCGAGGCATCTCTTAAATTGATATCATACAATATTTGTCCATAAGTGCCTTGCTTATTTCGTTGAGCATAATGTTTTCAAGGTTCTTCCATATTGCAGCATGTCTCATCACTTCAGTCTTTCTTTTTTTATGCTTAATTTTTTTTTATTTGATTGAAGCATGCCATTCATACATGAACATACATAAACAATAAGTGTATTTTAATACCATGCTTTTTTGTAATATGTTTTTTTCTTTATTTTTAAAGTAGCTTTAGATTACATAAATGTTACATCAGAAATACAGGGGATTCCCCGATGTGGATCTGTAGTTGAGAGCTAGCTTCCTACATGAGAGTTCCAGGGTTCAATCCCCAGCCCCAGCACCTCAAAAATAAAATAAAACAAAACAAAACAACAACAACAACCAAAAAAAAAACAATATTAGTATTATATATTTGTTAGGGAAGCCGATGTGGCTCAGTTGTTCAGCGCTGACTTCCCACATACGAGGTCCCAGGTTAAATCCCTGGCCACTGTAACCTCCTACACTTTCCCCCATCAACATCTTTCCTTAGTGTGGATACATTTGTTACAATTGAAGAACACATATCAAAGCATTGTTACTAAGCATGGTCTATAGTTTACATTATGTTTTACACTTTACATCACACAATTTTATAGGTTTTGACAAAATGTATAACAGCATGTATCCATCATTGCAATATCATGCAGAACAATTCCAATGTCCCCCAAATGCCCTGTGTTACACCTATTCTTCCTTCTCCCTCCCCTCAGAACTTCTGGTGACCACTGTCTTTATATCAGTGTTACAAGTTCTTCCAGTACTAGAAGAGTAATAAGTTGTCCCCTTATGTTTGTTGGTTCCTCAGTCTTGAGGATTTGGGGATGGTGATGCCCACTCTGCTTCCGATTGAGAGGAGTCTTATTCCTAAAGGACAAATGGATGGAACTTCTTTCTTTCTTATGGCTGAATAATATTCCATTGGGTGTTTGTACCACATTTTATTTATCCATTAATTTGATAATGACACTTAAGTTGCTTCTAGCTTTTGGCTATTGTGAATAATGCAGCTACAAACATTGTTGTACAAATATCTGTTTGAAACCCTGTTTTCACTTTCTTTGTGTATATACTTAGAAAGTATATACTAATTGCTAGGTCATATGGTAATTCTCTAATTTATTGAGGAACCTCTATATTGCCTTACACAGTGGCTGCACCATTTTACATTCCCACCAACATGTACTAGAGTTCCAATCCCTCCACATCCTCTCAACATTTACTTTCTGTTTTTATTAGTAATAGCCATCATTGTGGGTATGAAGGGTTATCCCATTGTGGTTTTGAGTTGCATTTCTCTAACAACTCATGATGTTGGACATCTTATCATATATATAGCAGTTTGATATTGTTGATGAGTTCCAAAAATAGATTTTGGATTATGTTTGTGAACTGGTCTGTTCCTCTGGGCATTAGATTGGATTGGATTTAGTGGTTTCACTTTTACCTGATTAATGATTAAGGCTTTGATTGAGCCACGTCAGTAGGATGTTGAGTCCCTGCCCCCTTGGTGGGTGGGGACTTGCAGAGAAAATGACATGGCAGAAGAGAAAGTTAGAGTTTTGATGTTGGAGCTTTAATGCTGGAGTCCTGGGAAGTAAATACACAGAGAAGCAAATACCTGAGGAAAGAAAGAAGGCTCCATTAGACACGGCAGAGACCCCAGGAAGAGAGATGAGCCATTTGCCTGATAGTTTACAGCTGGCCTTGTGGAGAGAGCAGAGCAGCTGAGCCTGGGGAGAAACGAGCCCCAGGAGTTTGACGAGACTTATCCCAGCCTACAGCTGATATTGGAAGAAGTTAGGACCATGGAGCCTTGAGAGGAAGAGGAAGAGGAAGAGGAAGCCTGAATCCTTGCAGACATCGGCAGCCATCTTGCTCCAACATATGGTAACAGACTTTGGTGACAGAAGTAACTTATGCTTTATGGCTTCTATCCCAAATAAATACCCTTTACAAAAGCCAACAGATTTCTGGTATTTTGCATCAGCACCCCTTTTGCTGACTAATACAATATGCTTATTAGCAATTTGTATCTTCTTTGGAGAAATGTCTAACAAGTATTTTGCCCATTGCTTGATCCTTTGTAAAGAGGTGACAAGCCATTTCTTCATCATTTCTTTTTCTGTTTTCTGTCCCCTTTCTTTAGCCAGGTCCTAGTTTTTATCCCTGAGTTATATTGACAAATATCACAGTCATAACTTGAGATTCATCTTGAGAGGTTATAAAAATAGGAAAATTGGCACAGGTCAGGACTGATAATTTAGCTAAGCTAACCTTGGCTAGTAAGTTTGATAGGAAAATTCTATGGGAGCAATGAAGGGGTCTCACAGCAGAACTTTAGTTTTTTCAGGGAAGGTGCATGAGTTTTGAAAGGAGAGAGTTAACACCAGGTCCAAATCATGTGAGAAAGCAGAAGCAGACAAATACACAAGAATATAGGAGAACATATACTTTCTATTACTATATGTTTTCAGGGATCAAATGGATGGATGATAGGTTTTGTATATTTCTAAGCTGTTATTCAAATCAAGAGGCATTTGGGGGGCAGGGAGGGGCTTAGTCTGACAGGAGCTATGCTTGTACCTAGGAATCCAAAGTTTAAAACCGTGGAAACAATCCTCAGTAAGTTCACACTACAGAAATGGGCACAGATATGCAAGTCAATAATTGCAAATAAAATATAATAAATATAATAATAAATATTCCAATTGTATTTTATACTTCCATATAATATATCAAAGCTACTTTTGAAATGTCATATTGTCTCAGCTGTTTTGAGAGAAAGCAGCCTGCCATCTATGCTAGGTCAAAATGCTAACCATGGGTGAGGATATTTGGATGGTATCACAAGGAAAAATCTCCAAGATAAAGTGAACTCTAGCTCAATGTGGGTGCTGGGGTAGGCAATGGACGAATCAGGATTGGGTGTTCAGAAATGTCCCCAAATCACCACTCTGCCTTCTGCACGTCAATCTGAGAGTGCCTTTATAGAGTTCTTTCCTCAATAAAAATGTGTGTATTAGTTTTCTTGGGCTGCCATAACCAATACCACAAATGGGGAGCTAAAAACAAGAAAATTTATTCTCTGACAGTTCTGGAGGCTAGACATCTGAAATCAAGGTGTGAGCAGATCCATGCTCTCTCTGAAAACTCAAGGGACTTCTGGTAGCCTCAAACACTCCTTGGCTTGTGGCAGCCTAGGTCCAATGTCTATCTCCATCTTCATATGTCTGTCTTCTCCATATGTCTCTATCCTTGTGTCTCATGTCCTCTTCATATAAGAACACCAGTCATATTGAATTATGGGCCCACCCTACTCAAGTATGACCTCATCTTAACTAATTATGCCAGCAATGGCCCTTTTCCAAATAAGGTCACATTCTGAGGTACTGAGAGTTAGGACTTCACCTTATCCAATGGGGGACACATTTCTACCCACAACCCCTTGGTATCTTGGCTCAGCGTCTCTGAATTAAACAGAATCAGTAAGGACTTGAGAGAAAATTGATTCTAAGGTGCTGAGAGAGCCTGCAGTTTCAAAGTCCCACACAGATGTACCCAAAAAGTGGATGACCAGATATAAGACACTGATTCCAGCACAGAAACCCTGTTCTCTGTCTTTCTCAGTGAAGGAAGCAAGAATTCATATATTCATTCAATCATTTATTCTTTCATATATTTCATAAATATTCATTAACCACCTCTTAGGTGCTGTGCTTTGTGCCAATGCCTGAGAAAGGCAGAGCTGCTGTGATGGTGATATAAGGCAAGGTCTAGTCCTGCAGGGACTTCAGAGATTACCAACACTTGCAACATGGGTTGCCACTTCAACATTGAGATGGCAGAAAAACTTTGCAAGTCCTTCAAATATATGATCCTCCATCTGCTAAACTTCAGACGATCCAGAACAGACAAGAAACTGCCCTATAATTCAAGATGTCATTAACAGATTTGGAAAAGATTTCTCCAGCCATTGAAGTCTGAATATGGACACTAAAAGGAGAGAAAAAACAGTGTAGTAAGAAAGAAAAAGAACAATTTTGCAGAAGAGAAAAGAGTGAGCTAAAAGGGCAATTTCAAGGTGATGTGACATAAAAGAAAAAGCATTGGACTTAGTACAAAAATTCTACCTCTTGTGCTCTTAACCACCATGCGTTGTGTTATGTCATTTTATATCTATTAACAGTGATGCTTAATAGCCACTCTACTTATTTAGTTTTATCATTCCCTACTTAAAGACAAGTAAAACAAAGAGTACTTTGTCGAGTTAAATAATTTGCCCCAAATCACATACCTGGTAAATGTATCCTGTCTTATTTTGCCAGATCTGCTATAACAATGCCACAAACTGATTGGCTTAAACAACAGGAATTTCTTGTCTCACAGTTTGGGAACCTAGAAATCCAAAATCAAGGTGTTGGCAGGATCATGCTGTCTCTGAAGTTTTAGTGTTCTGGCCATGGCTTGCTGACAATCCACAGCTCAATCTTGCTCTCTGACCCATGACCATATGTCTCCTTCTATCTCCTATTGTCTCCTACTCCTCTGCTTATAAGGACTCCGTCATATTGGATTAAGTCCCACCTTAATTCACTTTGGCCTCATCTTAGCTAGTAGGATTTTCAAAGATCCTATGCACAAATGAATTCACATCCACAGGATGGGTGTTAGGACTTGAACATGTATTTGTGGGGGACATGATTCAATCCATAACATATCCTATTCTAGAAACTTTCCAGTATAACCAGAAGCCAGAAGATATGATTATTGGCATTTTAAACTATCTTGACTTGGACAAATCAAATTAACTTTTTGTACCTCAATTTCCTAATCTGTAAAATTAAGTTTCCTAAGCTCTAGTGATTTTAGGTTTGAATCATGGCCATGATCATTAATCATATTTTGGCTCTTTAAGGTAGGTTTAAAAAAAAGGAAAATATGGACAGGAATAAATCAAAGTGGTGGGAAGAATGAGTAGTACCAGGGCACAGGGTAAGAGGTTTAAAATGTCAGAAGGGAATCAGGAGTCCTAGGTTATAATCTTAGGGTAAAACTGTCAGTACATGTTTGAATATCTATATATAGAAACACATTCATACTTATATATATGCAAATATATGTGCACATATATGTACATTTAGATATGTATTATATATATACATGCCCAAATGTATACTCTTTGTAGATGGGTATGTGTAGACATATATACATACACATAATAAACAGACAGAATGAGAGAGAATGAAATGAGCACACACATTATATTGGTGTCCATTCTCCTTCCTGTTTGTTATATAATTTAAAAGCTTCAGTACATTTCCACAATGTGGGTATCAAGATTTATGGGCTCCAAATCACTTAATTACCAGGCAACTCATCTACTAAAGCACTCTTTAAAAATGCTGGAAAACTAGTGACAGAGAAGCAATGGGCCTGAATCCCAGATGAAAGAACTGGTTGGCATACCCTCTTCATGTACACATACACACAAGCACACACATGCACCAATTACAAACCTGAGAATCAGGGCAGTTTGCCTGATAAAGCAAACACAAAATGTGGGGCTCATTGTTTTCCAAATGACATTTGGCCTCGATAGCCAGCATTCTCTCAGTGATAAGCTCAGTTTTCTACCCTAGGACTACCATGGGTTCTCTCATGACTCTCATTTGCTTCAGTCCTTTTCTCTCTTCATATATATAATCCCCTCCAGGAAACAAGTAAACTCAGAACTGGGCTGGAAGGGCTCTGTCTGCTATTACCTTATCAAACCGGAACTTCCAACACCATCATATTCCCAGCCTACTCATCTGATTCAGGCAACTCTAAATTCATCTGATTACAATGCTATCTAAACAAAGAAATGGATTTATCCTTCCACTCTCAAGAGCAGGAAACTTTAGAGTGTCCAGGGAAACACATGCCATTCCCCTTTGGGGTTGTAAAAGCTATTTACCCACTTTGGAAACAGGTAACTTTCTGGTGCTTCTGGTATCATTAGTCACTCTTGGAATTTGGTAAACTACCTTTAAGTCAAATGGCTTGCATGCTCAGACATCTGCATGTAGACTTTTCCCCTTCCTTTAATTTAACTCAATAGATCTTAAATTTTAGCATGCATAAGAATTACCGAGAAAGTTTGTGTATATAAAACATATATAGGGTTCTTCATGGTTGATTTAAAGATTTTTCACAGGTAATTTTGGCTATAATTATTTTTAACTTCTTGAGTTTAAACCTAACTCCAATACTTTCACTGATAATGCTAGTGACTTGGTTGCTGTGATTGTAATACCATATATATGTGATACATTTTTGTTGTGACTTATATAAATTGAAACCTAATCAAAATATAAATTATCTTTGAATGATCATGTGAGACCTACCATTTAGGGCCAGCGTACACATGGAAATAATGGAATATTTGAACAAAATGGAAGTTTTAAAATGAACTGATTATATTGTTTGGATATTCAGTCTCTGAAAATGGTAGTATAAAATGCAAAGAAATGCAATCAGACAAGTTTCTACCAGGAAAAGAGTTCATTTTTTACTCTGCAGCTCAAATCAATGTCCACATGACATTTATGTATCTTTAAGCTTTAAATCAGTGCTGCACAGTGGGGGCAAGGTGGGAGGCTATCAGAATCACCCAGGAAGCTTTTTCAAACTGCATCAGCCTTCCTCCGCTGGCAGTCTCCCTTTCCCCTTAGATTCTGCCTGAGATGTTTCTCTGAACTTGAGCAACACCATCTGTTCTCTTACAAATAGGCATTTTTATCTCCAAAAGGGCAGGTTTCTGCACATGAGCCTTTAACATGTATAGAAGGGGGAGGGGAGACTTAAATATACATCAATGACATAATCTTTCAATTGAACGCTGACATGTTAAAAAATGATATGTCTATAATATTTTCTGAGTGATATATTCACTTGGTTAGCCCCTTGTACTAATGAGATGAAAATTGCTACTTTAAATACCCATGTAGGTCAGTAAGCTTTATTTGGGGAAATATTCCATACATACAAGCGTTGTTCCATGAGATTTTCATAAATGCAAGCTTTGTAGAATTAAGTAAAAGAGTGTGGCAGACTCAACTCAATTCAATTATTACTCTTAGAAAATCATGTTTGGTAAGTAGTATCAATTTTATAGCATAAGGAATATTAAAAGTCATTTTTATTATACACACGTTTTCCGTCACTTAAATTACTCTGACTACTGTGTCACATTCCCTTGAGTGTATTTTTCCCTTTAAAAAACATTGTAGGGATTTGTAGATATTGTTCTATTCTCCACAGAACTGACCTTATAGACCTCCTTTGCTGCTAGTGTTATCTTAACTTTGTGAACATAAGATACAAACATAAACATGCTGCTCACATTTTTATGTTTAATCACACAATTTAATCATTTTTTCTAGTATGCTTTTGCCAATTTCTCTAAAATGTAGTATGTTGAGATTGTTAAAACTAAATATTCCTAAATTACTTTATTCTACTTTTGAAAAGTAAAAATATTTGTCAGAATATAAAACATTCAACTATTTATGGAATTAAAATATTCAACATGTTACAAATATACTTGATATAACAAATGTTTTTATCAAGGAAACGACTAAAATATTTCTGAAACTTCTATTATGGGTAAATTCTTAATTACTGACCTACAATAATAATAATAGCAATAATATTTAGATAAATATTTTAAAATAGCCTACATTTTATGAATATTTACTATATTTTAAGCATTGTTCTTAGTGCTTTATGTGAATGAATTCATTCAATTCATACAACAACACTATGAGGTAGGTACTACTAATACTATCCCAATTTATAGACAAAGAAAGAGAGCTTATGAAATTTTCCAGAATCAAATAGCTAATAAGGGGCAGATCAGGAATTAGAACCCAGACACTTTGGTTCCAATGTATATGTTCAAACACTAAACGATAAACAGGGTGATTAATTCATTTCACAGATAATTGTTGCATGCCTTCTTCATACCAAGCTTTGTACTAGACACTGGGAATATAAATGTGTATCATTGGCAAAAATGCTAGTTTTTTGTACTGATTTTTTACTTCTTCACCTGGTTCTTATCTTTTAAATATGCAGTCTCTTATAAAGAATTGAAGTCTGGTACCAGACATGTTGGAATCCCACCCCCACCCCCACCCCCACCCCCACCCCCAGCACTTAGCCAGTAATTTTACATACAGTAATGTGATGTGGTGGTAGTTTTGAAATAAATTAATGGGATTTTCTCTCTCTTTTCCTTACCCAAGAACTCTTCTTAGTCCAAAGCTGAGAGAGAAGGTTGTGATGGAATAATGAGGATTGTTACAGCAGAAATGCAAATATAATAAAAGAGCTAATAGCCTCTGACAACCCAATAAGGTTTCCAAGATATAAAGCAGAATATTAGTCTCAAAACCAAATTTGTGGAGGATTTGAAAGTTCATTTATTTCCCACTCTAAAAGTATCTTTGCACTAGAGGATGTGAAAAGCTCAAATTTCATACTATTTGATCCCAAGAGATTGTGGAGATAAAGAAGAGAGTGAACAAGGAAGGAAGTCAGCCACCAGGGTTCTCATTTCTCACCCTCAGGGCTTAATATTAAATAAGGCAAAACTTTAGAAAGGCCCATATAAGTCTGGGGCTGTGCTGAGGCCTTTGAAGCTAGGGCTGCAGGACCTTAGGAAAACACTAGCTTTTATCTAGTTGCAAAATTCTAAAAGACTAAGAATGCCTTATTTATACCAAAGAGAAATAAACAGATAACAGCAGAGGTTTGGAGTCAGGACAAAGAAAGAAACTTTTAGACCAAAATCAAAGGGGCCTTAAGCTCTAGAAGGGAGGACTGAGATCCCATTGTAAAAGGCCAGATAGACTCATCTATGGAGATGAACTTTAATCCACTCCACTTCAGGAACCAGCCAGAATCTATAGGAAAATTCATGACTCTAGGAAACCCACAACACTGAGGCTGGAGTTAGCCTCTCTTTGAATTCTAATTCAATGGAGAATTGAATACTGAATAGACCGAATGCTTTTACCATAGAAAGTCAAAATTGAACAAGGTAGAAATATTTCTTCTTAAATGGCATGTCTAAGTTGTCTCTAACATATCATGAGGAAGTTCAAAGCAGATGTCATCTTAGAGAGGAAGAAGTAGAGATGAGTGCCAAAGAGAATTTAGCTCATAGGACTTCTTGGCACAGAGAAACTTCCAGGCCTTTTGCAAGTACTGGGATGAGTGCTTAATATGGTCCCCTGATGTGTGGTTGGTGGTTCCCTGGACCAGGACATTCTGTGGATATACCACTGAGGACTGTCAGGGCCCACCTGAGCTCTGCAGCTCATCCTTACGTTGAACATGACGGTTCCCAGCAATGCTCTTGGCAGAGTGGGTCTCATGGAAGCTACCATGGCTTTCAAATCAGTGCTCACCTTTGTGTCATATTTTATTAAGGTCATTCTGACACCCCTCAGACACAAAATTGAATTCAAAGATTCATACTGCAAAATAATTTCCCCCTTTGATTTATTCTACTGGGGCACGTCATGTTGAGTAAGGTGATCTTGCTATCTCTTCCTCTTAACCAGTAGGATTTCTCTTAACCTATTGGAAGTTTATAAATCCCCCTCCCTCATAAGCAGATTCCATGGAGAACTATTGAATCAAAGACTAAGGTGCCTGAGATCCAGGCTCAAATCTCACATACCTTATATCTTATTGGGAGGATGTTATATATTCATAGATATATCAAAAGAAGGTGATATAAAAGCATATGGACATCAGAGATGGCTTGAGCACTACTAGCTGTGGGACTCAGGGAAGCTTTATAGAAGAGCTAACATTTGGCCAGGATCCTGAAGAAAGGTTGGCCAAGTGAGGAAGGAAATTTCAGGTAGGGTAAGGATAATGAGCAAAAGCAAAGAGACTTGAAAATATTATTTTCCCAGGTAACAGGTTGTGATTAGTCTTGAGTACAGAGAGAAGAGTAGCTGACCATGCTGAGGACATGGAGGCAGAGGGCGGGTTCCAACCCACATCAACCATGACTCTACTGCCAGCACTTATTCTACCAGACTCCACTATCATTCCTAAAATAACCCACTTACATATTCTTGAGAGATTTTTAAACTTTGCATGTATTAAAATAAATTTTATTCAAGTTATTTGATCCTCTATCCTATAATCACAAATTTGCTCACTTAATAGATTCTTCCTAATCTATAACCAGTGCAAATTGCAAACCTTGGTTGGATTTGTCATTAAAGTGAAAATTAAACCATTGCTTGTAGATCACCTCCTTGTATTTTTTAAAAAAACAGCATGTCAGCAGACACTCAAAAAAATTGATGAAAGGTGAGATCCTCTCTTTGACTTCATTACCATAGAAATGTAAAGTGAAACTTGCTTTTGAGAAAAGTAATGGTAAAGAGATTTTCCTTGTCCTAGCAAGAATAAAATAATAAATGATAACAAAAAATAGCATTGATTAAATTAAAATATACATAAATTTATTAGATCATTTACTTATTTATTTATTAATTTAGAAATTATGTCACCAATCTTAGGGTCTTCTTCAGGCATCAGGGTAGATGATACTGATAATTCAAATATTACCACAGTACAGTAAAGGCCTTCTCTGAGAATTTTAAAGTCTAAAGAAGTAACACATTAAACGTGTAAGCAACCAATTGCAAGGCCTTTACCCTTAAGAGTTCCTGACTTGCATTAACTCACACATCTAAATATTTGGTTGTGCATTGACCCCTACTCAGAAAATACTAAGCTGTTCTTGGCCAGTGGGGCCACCTGGTGGACAAAGTGGGTAATTATCTGAACCATGGTTACTTCCTCACTGTTAATTTCATCTCATTCTTTTTTTAATTTTATTTCATGCAGTTATGTTTAAAATACCTCTGGAAAGTTCTCACTTGAATTTTTTACTCCTTCTTTCTTTCCTTGTGGTTTTAATTTATTTCCCTCAATTTTATAAAAAATGTATTCCTTTTAAACCTTCCTTGTTCTTTTTACTTAAATCTGTTGACCAAATACCAAAAAACACCCAAGATAAGCACAGGACTTTAATATGAGCACAAGAACTATGTAAAATAAAATAATAAAATCGATCTATTTCCACAGTAATTGGACATGGAGTAGAAGGAGTGGCTTCATTGTTGAGAGTTGTTAAAAAATACTATGAAATAGAATCAATAGCATTTTGCATTTTCTTCCTCATTCTTCTTTATTATACCTGAAGCACAAAGACCAAATGTTTTGATTTCTGTTTTATTTAATTATAAATTATGTTTTGTTTTGTGACTGAATTATATGTATTATAGTAGCATTGTTTTCCATACAATTATACATAATTAAAAGGATTTGGGGGCTGAATTCCAGACCATAATTTCTGGCACATTTCTATACCATGAAGCACAAAACATTTTTAACAACCAACTTTTAAATAAATTTAGGGGGAAAAAATTGGTCCAATATGTAACAACTGATTTAGGCTACATATTATAAAATTTCCTTGTACATTAAGATACTCCTTTCTTTAAAAATATTTATTGATTACACTCTTTATGCCAGGCACACTGTCAGAGACTGTGAGAAACAAATCCTCTGGCTATATAATCAATATTGCTTGAACAATTACTTCAAATCCCACTGAACACAAGTAGTCCTAAGAAATTAATGTGTCCCTCTATCTTTTAAGTCTCATTTCTAATTCGTTAATGCCTTTAATTAAGCTGAAGGTAGTTTATTGTCGCAAATAGCTTTTCAGGGTTGCATAGTTTATTCTTAATTATATCATGAATACTTAATAATAATACAAATTTTTCATCCTGTCCTGTAGAAGTAGTAACCACCATCAAATTGGGCATTATGTGTATACCCCTTTCACTTGTTTCCTGATTACTACTACTTAAATTCAGGCTCTCACTATTTCTCATCTTGATTATTGGAATAGAATACTAAATGAGCACTCTGTGATTTTTCTTCCCATTTTGAACACTGCTGCAAGACATGACATGACCATGGTACTGGTTCATTGCTCCAAGACCTTTGCTAGCTGTCTGGTATATGCATGTTGGAGTCCAGACCACATAGCAAATGAAATAAAGCCTTTCATGAAAAATTTCGTGAAAAGGAGATTTTGCCTACCTTCCTTTCCAAATTTACCTCTTGGTATTTGGCTGGATCTAACAAAACTCAGATTCAGTGTCTGCCTAGTTTAGCATAGGCAAATTACTTAACACCCCTAAGGCTCAGTTTCTTCATACATAACCTGAGGATAGTAACAGGACCTGCTTCAGACACAGAATGGTTGCATGTTTCAAATGAACATATATATATATGTATACTTAACAAGAGGTTTGAATTAACTAAGTGGTTGACTGAGTGTTCAAAATGCTAACTCTTCTAATTTTAAGACTTTCTAATTAGTAATAGTATTAAATAGAATGTGTTGTGCCTCTAAATGAAGCCACTCTGTATTTACCATACATGTCCCACCCTTCTTTCCTGCCTTTGCTCTGGTTGTTTCTTCTTCGTAGAATTCTCTCTCCATCTCAACAAATAGAAATTCTATTTCACTTTCGAGGCCCAGGTGTAATGTGCCCTCATTAAAGAATTGGCTGATCCTCCACGTTGAAGTAATTGCCCTTTCCTCTCACCCCTGGAGGACTATAGCCATACCTCTCTCAGGAACGTCTCGTGGTAACTCTATTTTGTCTTCTACTCAGTCTTATTTTCTATTAGTGTATTAACTCTACAGGGGCAATTATCATCTGATTTGTCTTGAACTTAATCTGAGAGCATGATTTCTAACTCTAAGTGTATCAGGCACCTCTTGCTGAAATAATGCTGTATAAAAAAATCACCCCAGAACTCGGTGGCTTAAAACAATAAGCATTTTTCCCTTGCTCATGGCTTATTGGATCTGCTGCAACTTGGCTAAGGTGGCCTGGACTCAGGCTCTGGGCATCAACCAGCAATCTCCAGGTCTCTCCATGACTCTTGCATCTACTTTGGACTGCTGGCTACATAGGGAGCATTCTTCTCATGACTAATTACAAGAGGACATGAAAACGAGTAAAGGCATACAATGCCTCTGAAGTCTCAGTGAGCAACTGGCACACTGTCATGTCTGCTCACATTTATGGGCAAAAGCCAGTCCTATAGCTAAGCCCACCCATCAGTGAGGCAGGGAAGTATATTGCACCCACAGCACATGGTACTACTGCAAAGTCAAAAGGCAAAGGGTATGATTATGTATTTCTATGAACAGGGACGGAGAAAAAATTAGGAAAAATGCAATCTTTCCATACTATGTTTACTACAGAACCCCCCTTTTAAGGGCAAGAGTTCCCTGTAATGGACTTTGGGAAAGGAGTTCTAAGGTAACAAGGATGCATTTAACAGGCTTATGAGACAGTAAAATGACAATGTCTGCATTTTAGAAGATCATACTGGGGATTGTAGAGAGTTTGGCTCGGAATGTGAGGGTAGATAGGTTGCTAAAGAAGTTATTCCAAGAGTCCATGTGGAAAATGCAACTATATCACAGAGCTGGAAATAATAGGATAAATCTTAGAGACCTTTTAAGTATTAAAATTGGATGGACTCGCTAATTGAATAGATGTTGTGGGCAAAGGAGAGGAAGATACAGAGAATAGCTCCAAAGTTTAATCTAGGGTAGTATAATTCATGTATAAAAAGACAAAATCACTAATCTTATTCTTTGATGATTATTGTGGCAGTTTGAGATTAATTATGAATTCCAAAAAGAGATTAGGTTTGTAAACTGGTCTGTTCCTCTGGGTGTGATACCCCTTGATTGTATTAGATTCAGTTGAGATGTCTTTGATTAAATTCCATTAAGATTAGGGCTTTGATTTTTGAAGTCAGTAGGGTGTAACTCAGGTTAAGTTCCCACCCCCTTGGTGGGCTGATATAAATGGACATTCACTTAAGATGACATAGGAGAAGAGAGTGAGAGCTTCATAGACACATAAGAGGAGAGAACGTTGATCCTGTGGCCCCGGGAAGAGATGAGCCATTTGCCTGACAGTTTGCAGCCAAAGAGAACAGAGGACCTGAGCAGATAAGGCCTGAGAGACCAGACAAAGACTGCCTGCCATCTCACTTCAACACGTGGCAACTGACTTGGATGAGAAAGTACCTCTTATGGTACCTTGAGTTGGACTCTTTAGGGCCTTGTAACTGTAAGGTTTTACCCCAAATAAATACCCTTTATAAACACCAAGAAATGTCTGGTATTTTGCATCAGCACCCCTTTGGCTGACTAGTACAATTATGTAGATTAAGTATAAAGGACAATATAGAACATATCTTGTCATAATAATGTCTTAAGTATAGACACATTACAAAGCACTTTCACAACACATTTCATCTTACAGTAGCTTTATGTGTTCATATGATTACTCTCTTTTATGACAAAGAAACTAAAGTATAAGAAGCTACAAGATATTTTGAGCCGATAAATTAGACAGGGAACAGCTATATTTGTGTTTCCTGATACAGAGTCTTTCCACTTTTCCATAAAATATCTTATTTTTTCAATTGGTAAAATGAGGAAAAACCACCATGATCCAATCTGGCAGATAAATTTAAAATAAAATGAGATAATTGAAAAGCTCTAGTAAGCAGTAAGTATACTATTTATCTTCTGTAATCTTCTTTTGAATTATGTATTTTATATCTTCCTTATAACTTTTATTGAGCTTTTCATTGTTTTCTTCCTCTTATAGCAAGTACAGCATGCTACCCAAATGCAGAAATTTCACTGGAGTTTATTCCTCTTTCTTTCTTCTTTCTTCTTTTTCTTTCTTCTTTTCTTTCTTTTTTCCTTCTTTCTTCCTTTCCATCTCTGTCTGCCTATCTTCCCTATCCCCTTTTCTTTTTATCTGTTTTACTTTTTTTCCTTTATTCTTTCCATCCTTCCTTCCTTATTCCCTTCCTTCCTTTCTCCCTTCCCTGTTGCTTTGTTTCTTTTGGTTAAGTATTATTTCCACAATCCATTATAAACTCCTTAAGAAGACTTTATCTCAGTTCTACACACTTCCAAGAAAGTTCAATAAATACATTCTAGTGGACTGAATAATGAAGTCTGTTCAAACCTTTTATTTTTCACTGTGATAGAAAACATGACATTCCTTTTTACTCAACCAAAGATAAAAGAAGCTACTTTGTATCTACCTAATACAATTCTCTAAAATATAACCTGGAATTTCTTGTCTTCTTGTCTTTCTTTGTGTATCTTCCCCTTGTCCCTCCTCTCCAACAGAGTAATATCCATCATGGATAATTGTTTTAGATTGCCAAAGCTGTTATCACAAATACCACAGACTGATTTGGGCTAACAATAGGAATTCATTAGCTCTTGATTTTGAGGTTAAAAGTCCAAAAATGTTATCTTCAAGACTTTCATTCTTCCTTAATCTGTAGTGCTCTGGTGCTGGCTACTGGCAATCCTTGTGGTTCCTTGGCTTGTGTCTCTTCCTCCCATCTCATGAGGAGGTTTCCTTTCCTTGGGGCAGCTCTTCCAGGTTCCGCTGACTTCCAGCTTCTTGATGTGTTCCTTATCCAACTTCTAGCTTCCAGTTCCTTCTCTTTATAAGGCCTCCACTAATATGGATTAAAACACCCTGATTCAGTTGGACCACGCCTTGACTAAAAATAATATCTTCAAAAGGTCGGGTTTCCAATGGGTTCACACTCAAAGGGTCAGGGATTAAGATTAAGAAATGTGTTTGTTTAGAGTAAATAAATCAACCTACCACAATGATCCATCGACAGCACCTTTCATTTTATCCATCACTGGGGATTGGTCTAGGCTGGTCATGGAGAGGCCATTGAGAAAATCCACAGGTTTGGCTGGGAACTTCCAGAGAAGTTGTTTGGAAAGCACCTAATTTAGCTACATCCCCTAAGGTTATCCCTTACTTCTTCCTACCTGCAAAGTGGAACATGATGCCTGATGGTAGAAAATCCATCAAGCACTGTAGGATGAAGGCCACACATTATGGAACATGGAGCCAAGACAAGAAAAGGATATAATTGAGCATCCATAGGGCTCTGGACTGCTTATTGTTAAGATTTCTTATTTTAGAGATAAAAGACCCTTATCCTAAGCATACCATTACTGATGCATGCTTTTCCTAGATGCATTACTTCTAGGTAAGACAGATTCTCCCAGGTATTTTGTCTTTATTCAGAATTATTGTGTTTATTAATCTATATTGTCTGTTAGATTCTAAACCTTTCATGTGCAAGGACAGGATCCTGGAACAGTCTTAGGTAAAATAGGGGATAAATGAAAGTTTTCAGAATGGAGTAGAATGGAAAGGAACTCAGTTCTCCCAGGCAATTAATGGTAAGAGCAATCTATATGCAGCTCTTCTTCAGTTCTTCTCAACCAATGATCTTCATTTGCTACGGTGATATGCAGTAGCCCTCAAGGCTGGAGAAGAACCCATTCTTCCCCATACACCACGGAACAGGAATCTCTTGTTTTGTCTACCTTACATCCATTCTCTTGACAACCATTCTGCTGTATCTTCCTTTCTAGCATATTGATTCTTCTTTGGGGGAAGCCTTTCTCCACATTCTCAATCCAAACTTTTATGTCCAGAAGTTGGCACAGGATCCAGCCCTTGCTGTTCACTACATTGCATTCTTTGTCCATAGTGATCAGCTGATGTATGGGCATGTAATCCAAGACAAGCTAGGGACATAGTTCTGGCATTTTGTTGGTCCGGTGTGGAAATAAAGGGCCTGAGAAGAAGCCAGAACAGAAGGTGGCAGAAACAAGAGACTGAGGGGGCAAGGGGCTGTATAGGGGAAGGCCTCAGTCCTGTTAGCAGTGTTTAAGGTCCTATATCTAAAGCATGACCCCTGAAATCAGACTGACAACTAAAAATAATAACTGTGTATGACCTTGGGCAAAGTTACTTAACCATTCTTGCCTTAGCTTTCTCGTGTATAAAATGGGAATAATAATAGTACTTTGCTTGGAGTACTTTCCTTTAATGCTCATTGTGAGAATTAAATAAGATAGCACATGTAAAGAGCTTAGAACAGTGCCTGACACACAGGGAGTGATCAATAAATACTAGCCATTATTAATACAGCTCTTTTTATATTTGTGGCTTTTGAGTTATATGTAGCAACAAATGTTTGTTTTTTGCTTAAGCTGATTTGAGTTGGGTTTCTATCACTTGCAACCAAAAGTGTCTTGTCTAATACCATTATTAAAAGCACAAAGCCTCAGAGTTTATAGGTTTGTGGCAGGCCAAATTCCCTTCTGTAGGCTGAGCCAGAGAAGTTGGATTGACCTGGTAGACTATGAATCATCTGGCTCTCCTTAGGTGGTATAATCAATAATGTTGCCTGCTCTCTCTTGCCCTCCAATGCTCAGTTAGGAATAGACTTTTTCCTCAAAACCCTTCCACTTCAATGTTTCCAGTTAACAAAATCTTTCATATAAAGACTTACTTTTTATAAAGGATAAAAAATGTAAAAAGTGGGGAATCAATCATATAATGAGACAAAAATGAAAGAAAATATTATTTTTATAATTAAAACACATTTTCAGTTGTTTTTTATTTCTTAAGCCTTTAGCTGGAAACTCTTTTTCCATACTGGTTTAGAGTAAATGTTATTACTAAGCACCCTACATGCTAAATAGCATACTTTTTTTGGGTGTAGATTTCTGGAGGGATATGCAGGGGATTTGCATGCTTAATTCCCATTAGCACCTGTCACTGGGATTTATTATCCCAGAGTTAATTCTCCACTTAGTGCAGCCAAGAAAAAGGAAGCCCTTGTATATGGATTTAAATGAAGCTTTTTGTTTTTCAAATGAGATGAATTTCACGTCTGTTCTTTAAACACCTGCAGTATTCTAACCCTGAAAAAGTCATAGTCAGATTAATTTTTGGTGGAAATTTTTCCAAACTTGATTTTATTCAACAACTAGCTAAGCCTATTCATAATTTGAAAATCTGTCAAGAAAAAAAATGTTTTAATCAAGGACTTAGATCAGTTTTAAAATCTGTTGGTTATCATTTATCCATTCAATATTCAGTAAATGTTTTTTGACCACCTACTATGTGTCAGACATGTTCTAGTTTATGGTTTTAGAGCTATGAACATAACAGAAAAAAAATCTCCCTTTCAGAAGCATATCTCCTATGGGAGCAGAGATCTAAACATACATATGCATATACACACATACACACACACATACATACATACATACATAGTTGTAGTGCTATTGGAAAATCAAAGAAGTTAAATGCAATTGGGAATGATGGGGCAGATGTTATTTTAGGTAAGTTGGTCAGAGAATGGCTGTCTAAAGAGTGACATTTGAGTCCAAATCTAAGTGAAGAAGTCAGAAAGTCTATACTCAGGAACCTATGCAACACTGCATTATCTCTTTCAAGAAGAAAAATGTGAGTCACCAAAAACTAGGCAGGAGGTTAATGCACAAGACGAGTTTCATCTGCAACCACAGATTGTTGACAACTAGCTTGGTAAAGCTGATCCAGGTTGCTGATACTTTTCCTATCCTTGTTCTTGTGTTCTCTCCCTTTCCACTTCAACTCTGCATATAATTTCTCAAACCATTATCCTGCCCTCTTTAGGCTGAATTTCAGTATTGAACTATTTTCCCCTCTCTTGTCCCTCACTCTTGATATCAAGGAATTACTTTCATATAGTACCTCAATGCTCCAAGCAGAATGATTTGAAAAATTGAACCCTATTTATCTCTCCTAAACTCTGAGGATTCTTCCCTGTTTAGCCTTTTTGGCAATTAACCCACAGATATTGATTGAGTACCAATGAAATATCAGACTCTGTGTAAGCTCGGGATGAAATGATGAACAAGGCAAAGTCTCTGCCTTAACAGAGTTAAATTCCAGTTGGAAAAGACAGGCAATAAAATTGTAAAAGAAGAAATAATTAAGTGTTTGATGTTAATAGGATAATATGTGTGGCGATTTCATTCTTACTATTTTTCCTTGTAAAAATTGTAAAGGCATAAATAAAATATCATAATCCCTTCTGTTGTCATTGTCAAAATGACTAACGTTATGAGTGGCCTAGATCTATACTGTCCAACATGGTAGCCACTAGCCACATGTGGCTATTTAAATTAATTTAATTTAAAATTCAATTCCTCAGTCACACTAGCCAAATTTCAAGTGCTCAATAGCCACATGTGTCTAATGACTACCATTTTGGAGAGCACAGGTATCAATATATTCCTTATCACAGAAAGTTCTACTGGACAGCACTGGTCTAGATATCATGATAATGACTGGAATCTTTATTCAGTTATAAGGATAGCAGCTAACTGTTGTATGTGCCAGGCACTTTATGTATGTTTAACTCATTTAATCCTCACAACAACCCTATAAGTTAGGTACTGCTGTAAGACCCATTTTACATATTTGGAAACAGGGACACCTAGACTTACTGTTCATTAACAGTCAGCTAGTAACTGGAAATGGTAAAACTGCAATCTAGCAACCTGGCATTAGAATTCAGCCTCTTACCGCAATGTCATGATGATTCTTGGTTTGGGGAAATCCAAGAGAGCAAAGAAGAGATTTTCATGTGGCAAGCAGAGCCTCCACAGAGATAGGAAAAGCCAATTTTGTCAATGCCTTTGCCACAAGAACTATCAAGCTTATCCAAGATAGGTCTTATTGGCTAGAGGTTTAGATGCAGCTTTGTAGGCAGAAGAATGTAATTTTAGAACTAAAAAGAACTTTGAAATCATCTAATAAAAATATTTCACAGATGAAGAAACTGATATATGCAAAGATCATCTGACCCACTCAGGGTCAGAGAAGGACTTATGACCACAGCCAGGGTGTGCATGTGTGTGGTCATGTGGGTGCTTGTACCCCACTTGGTATCCAGAGCTCAACAATTCCCTGGTATATGATTTATTTATTATTAATTTACAAAGGTACTAATTTTGGGACGTGGTTTTCTTCTTCCTAGAATATTAGCTATTGTAGTTTGCCCTGACCTTCCAATCCATTCGCTTTCCTTTTGTGTAGCCTTTCCTTATTCTACCCACCCATTCTTACATTCCTCCTTCATCATTATACCTGGGATCCACAACCTAGCTACCCAGACAATTCTTTCTCCGAGAAAATTAAAAAATAACAAGAATCATAGTAGTTTGAGTTCTTATACACGCTGTTAGAAATTTGAAAACATGTTATTGGTTCTACCATCACTTTGAGTATCTGTAAATTTTGTTGTGTATTATTTCTGGGAGAGTCTTTCAAGTATCATCTCACTACCCTTTACATACTCAACCTTGCCAGCCAGCAAGATACACGCAAAGAAAGCACTATTGAAGAATGAGTTTTCATTTAGCTTTTAGTTTCTGTTCCACTGCACAGAAGTCATGGGTGCCCTGTGCATAAAGCAGTCTGCGTGGCGCTGACAAGCCCAAGAGAGCAGTGGGCTGGGGCACTGTGAAAGCTTCATGCGTTCTTCCTCATCACGCACGACATCAGCTCCAGCCTGCAAGTGGCTTAATCCTAACCGCGAGACCCAAAGTCATAGAGCAAGTCCAGTCCCGGGGAGTCTGGCTCAGGCTTGGGCAGCGTCTTGGAGAGGGTGGCAGGCGGCAAGCAGAGCTCCACTGGATACAGCCAAGTGGCCTGGGGCGCGCCCTCTACACTCCTGTAGCCCAAGACTGGCGCACGGCGGGAGGCGGGCGCGCTCCCACTATCTACAGCCGGCTCTTCCCGCAGTTCTCGCTGGTCTTGGCTTCCGCGAGTAGACAAACCACCGATCTCCACCTCCCGCACTGGGCGCGCATCCCTCGCCAACTCTCGCTTACATAACGCGGACGGGCGCGCTCCCGCCGCCGCTTTCAGCCCCAGCGGAGTTGGGCTGCGCCCTCCACTCCTCCTCCAAAGCCCGCCGCGCCGCGGGCTGTGTTCCCAACATTAGGAGGTGACACTCCTTGGCCACCAGCAGCGGCAGCCGAGTCGCTTTTCCGCCGGCGAGAGAGCAGTGAGGTTGGAGAGGGGAGCGCCTCACGGTACCCAAGCTCCCTCCCTCGCTCCCTCCTCCTCCCACTTCTCCTTCCCCCCACCCACTCTGGTGCCTGTGTATGTTCCGCACGGGCGAGGGGACCCGGAGAGCAGTCCAGGCTTGGCGCTCGGCGAGCTGCGGTTGCTCTTGCTGCTGGCGGGAGCGACGGAGGTGGCCGCCTTGTGCTTCTGCGGACTTTCCAAGTGGGGTCAGAGTAGCCACTTGCGGGAGACCCCGTTTACAAGGTACAAGAAAAGAGGAACCTTCAAACTCCTCCTCGGCGTCTCCTCTCCACCCCTTTTGGGCTCCTGCCCTTGGAGAAAGTGTAGGGTGACGCTTGGTTATCTTTATTTCTTCTGACTTCTTGGTGGTGTACGGATTCAGCTGCTGCCCAGTGAGGGCTTTCCGCTGTTTGCGCGTCTCTCTGTGTTGTTCCCCCGGGCACTTCTCGTCGGCGATGAGAAAAGGTCTGCGGGCGACAGCGGCCCGCTGCGGACTGGGATTGGGATACATGCTGCAAATGCTTGTGCTACCTGCCCTGGCCCTGCTCAGCGCCAGCGGCACCGGCTCGGCCGCTCAAGGTAAGGGGATCCACTAGGCTCCACAGCCACCTCCCTTCGCTTCTTCCTTCCCTCCTCCTTTCTCTCCTCCTTCCTAGATCTTCTGGCTTCTCCCTCTTGCTCTCATCTGGAAACCGCTCTAAATTCCACTTTCCCAACTATTCAAGAAGCTTTGATTATTCTTATTTATTTTAATATATTTTCCGAGATGGGCACGGGTGGACCAGGGACGCACGGAGTGTGGACATGTATACGTCTCTGGGCATGTGGGCATTTTGGGTGTCTTGCATTTTCTGCTCGGCACCCGCAAGTTGTTGTAAAAGAAGCATTGGACGCTTTTGGTGCCGCGGCTGTGTGACATTCCATTGACGCACCCTGATGCGCATGGTGCACAGAGGTTTCTCTAGCTGTGCCACATCTAGGGATGCGAGATCTTCAGTGCGTCTCTGTGCAAGCCAGACGCCGAACGGCGCTCTGCTAAGGAAATGGGTCCGTTACAGAAAAGGACCAACAAACGCCGGCGCCCTTGGGCTGCTTCTCGGGGCACTGTGAGACAGATTGCTTTCTAGAACTTGCAGCCTCTTTACGTGGCAGGCCGCGAGGTGTGAATGCCTCCACTCTGTTACATCCTCGGTGGCAACCTCCCAACAGGAGATGGAGAGAGCTGGGGAGACTGGCGGTTCAAACCAAATCCGAAACTCTCCGGGATAGCCCGCCAGTTTGTAACTCTAACATTTTAATTTAAGTGCCTAAGTCTTAAAATAAGTACACAGGGCCCTGGGCAAAGGCGGGTTGGGAGCGGAGTGTGCGGGAGTTGGAGGTGGGTAAGGGAGGAGAGGAGGCATTGGGGCTGGTCGCCCGTCTCCCTTCTTTTCTCCCGAGTTTGAAGTGGTAGCGATCGTTCACAGCCCTTCGGAGCAGAGAAACCTAAATGGAAGCAAGAGCGGGTAGTAAAGCGCCAAGGCTGTTCCTCCGGAGTCTCTCTTAGGTTCGGGTGGCCAAGCCCAGCGCCCACCTAGGTCTTTTCGCCTGCTTCTGTGATGGTCGCGGGCTCAGGGGAGGCAGCACATGTTTTCCTGGGAGTGTGGAGGAAGCTTATGCAGCCTTCGTAATGCAATTCAAGGAGTTACCCTCCCCCTATTCCCGGTTACACTTTCTAAATTCGGAGAGCGGTGGATGCTCAACTGTAGCCCTTACTCCCCCGGTGATGCTTAGACACTCTGGCGTTTCCCGACCAAGTTCCCTCCAATCTGTGGGAAACGTCGTGGGCGGGGACGATGGTAGTGGAACCAAAGGCAGAGAGGAGGTGAGTGTGGTCCGGGTGGGGGAGGTAGGTGATTAGCAAGGCTTTGTAAATTAGCGATAGCTACTTCGGAAGTAAATTTAACTGCTGCTCCTCTAAGTGGCCACGCTCATAAATCCTTCCTTCCCTTGATGCCTCCCATCTCCGAGGTTCTGCCCTGCACCCCCGCCCCCGCACACTACCAGAGCTCAGGTCTGTCCGTTTTACAAAGGAGTCTCCAGTGAGAATCATGTGAGCTTTTTGTAGATTTCTTGAAATTCGGTAGAGATACTCAGGGCAGCAGCCCACGGTGCTTAGACTGGGGCCGTTTGGAAGCTTAAATGAGCAACCTGATGAATCTTGGAATCAACTCCCTATGTAACTCCCTGTGGAATTCTTCTGCTGTTATTGGGCACACAAAGAACTGAGCCATGATTGGGGGAGGAAGGGCTCTGTGAGAGAACTGTTTGGGAAAACGACAAGTTAAAGTCCCAAAGATGCCAAACAGATAGGGTCCCTGCTGAGAGTTTAAACAGCCAAATTAAAAAGACTGGGTAGCAGAAAAAACGATCAATAAAAATAATCAAACAGGAGATTGTAAATGGATTAATATTGAAAGAAGGGAAAAGAGATGAAAAGAAAAGACGTGCCTGATAGAGAGACTGAACACTTGCCTCTTCACTTTTATTTTCTTCTTATAGACCAGGCAAGCCGAAGATTGAGGATTGAAACTGCTCTTCTGATTATAAGTGGAAAAGTAAATATACTGTTGGGTGTGTGCATTTTACTGTAGTTCTTCTCCATTTAGTTTACTTAGTTCAGTTCCTGGTGAATAAAACTCTTCTTTTATGTTTGAAACATGTGGTCTAAAAAATGCACTATTCCACCATTTTTTATCTTTGTTATCCTCCATGCTCAAGAATACCAGCTCTTTCTGTGTTATCTGTTAGCATTCAAAGGACTATAAAGCACCAAACTCCATCAACTACTACCAGCTGCTGTCAACACTACTCTAATCCACCTTCCCCAATCTGGCTCACTGTTGAACTACTAGTATAACCAGAATTACACGTTTTATAATGGTTTGGTCCTCAGATCTCCTTTTCTTTTTAATTTCTTCTTCCTTCTCTCTCTTTAGACTAGAACCCTGGAACAATGATAGATGTTTCCTTAGGTATCTTTTTCTTGTGCTGAGGACTTAGAGAAGGAAATGAACTATTTTTATGAATGGAATCATGTATGTTATTAAGATGAGAAAGTTAATTTAAGCACTTTACAATGAGGATAAGGCTTTTAGTCTGTTGTTGAAGTACTGGAAAAATTAGAAGTTTTAGAAAATTTATCTCTTCATAGATAGCCAAGAAAACAACAGATGTTTAACATTAAAAAAAAAAAAAAAAGTAAAAGAAAGAAAAAGAAAAACAGAAAACAGAATGAGTCTTACTTATGACTGTACTGAGTTTTGTAGCTGTGGTTTAAAAAAAGACAGCAATTATTTTAAACAGGTCCTTGGGAAATTCTCCAAGCTTTAGGCAACAAATTTCTTCTTTCTGGCTATGCCCTAATGGTTTCATTCAGGATTGCTGGGAACTCCTACCTCCAGGGAATTTGCAGTGCTTCTGACTTCCAAGAATGAAAGATTTTACTAGGAAAAGGGAATGTGTGTGTGTACATTTGTGTTTGATCAGTTGTGCTTCAGAATTAGTACTCTCTTGTTTTATAAATGCATTTTAGTCCTGGATTATACAGCCTTGATATGCTGCTTAGCTAGCACCAACTAGTGTTCTGAGTGTTACCACCAAATTCTGAAGAAAAAATTTCTGAAGACTCTAATCATATTGAAATAATTCTCAATTTTCTTAAGTTAATTTATAATGTTTAAAAAACCAAATCATATACTTTGCCTTACTACAGGGTAAAAATTTCTTGCATGCCTCTATCAATATTGGTGTTGGACAGAGAGACATCTGGTGTGGAAAACAACTGAATTTCATTAAAATTCTACCATATATTTTCCATTTTAAGAGCAGATAAAATTCATTACTTCACATTTGGAAATTGTGATAAGGAAAAGTAGGCTAGTTTGTCTTTGTTTAGAAATAAATCCTCAGGTATTCTAGCTTGGGGAATGCTTAAAATGCCTCACTCAGAGAACAAACTTTCAAGTACTTGCAAAGAGTAAGGAATCATTAGATTATAACAGACATTGATTGACTCTCTGACCACCTGTGTTCCTAATATTGAGGATTCAGAGTTAAACATGGCATATTCCTCTAGCACCTCTCATTGTTGTTTGGGAGCCCGCTATCCTAATCAGAATTCATACCTATCTATTTTAAGCAAACCCCCTAAGGCATTGAACTAGGCATCAACTCTGCTAGGCAAACCCTCTTAGCTTATTCAGAATTATTGTTGAGACTTAAAAATAACTATTCTCTAATGCATGCTAGGTTCTCCAATTAGTGCAAACAAGAGTGTGCTCTATTAGGCTTTAACAGCGTTTAGCACTTTTCTGATTTAGGTCATGGCTTTTCCGGAGCAGCAGAGGGAGTCACTCAGTAGAAACATTAAAATTACAGGCTGCAACCACTTCAAGAAGATAATGGGAAAAAGGGAGGGAGTGGGGATTGAGGCAAAGCTCTAGCCATGCAGTATTAGACTACATCTTTTTTAGTTTGGCTTTTGTATTTGTGGTAATTAAATACAATCCTGTTCATATTTCCCCACAAGTTAGACACTTATTAACTCATTGGGATAATGTATAGAGGTCAAGTTCTTAAACAATTATTGAGCACTTATATCCCAGGATCTGTGCTATGTGTTAGCAACACAGTGTTGAACAAGACAGTTTTAGCCTTCAAGGAAGGCAGACTTATAAGCATATAATTATAGTTCACTGACTGAAATATAACTGAGCCTGCATTTTCTAAGTTCAAATGTCTTGGACAGTAAACCTAGGGCTAGTTCGATAACACTAGTGTGAGTGGTGGTGGAGGCTCCAGAATTTCTACATGGAAAGACTCAATTTGGTTGGAAGTGGGATGTTCCTGAAACTGTGTTTGCATTGCAACTGTATTTTAATCAGATTTACTATATATTTGGTCTGGCTTTGGGGAACAGAAGCTAAATGCTGCTAGTGAATGTGTACCCATTCTTTGAATACAGGAGAGTGGTTACTAATGCTTCAGAATCTTGCCATCACCAATTCCTAGCTTTTTTTTTTTTTTCCACTTCTCTTTGCCTCAATTTCCTCACATGTAAAATGGGGATAATAGACGCTATAGGTCATAATAGGATTGAGTTAATTAATTCATATAAAACATTTAGAGCAATGCCCAGCACATAAAAAGTAAATATTATTCTTTGGCTACAAACTGGAAACCACTGGATAAGAAAGCTAGAAGCTAAAGAAATTAAATGTCAGTGATTCCGAGCTCAGAGTGGGGATTGCTGCAGAAAGACACTGCTTCCCCAAAATGACAGATGGAGCAGTCTGAAGAGATGCTCCAAAGGAAACCTGCGGTGTATGCTGCAAACTCCTGAGCAGTGAGTGGTAGTTTGAACAGCTTGTGGGAATCTTTTCCTTTCTAGCCTCATTGATCCCTTTCTGTTCTGTCTGGGAGCAGACAGAAAATGAACTTAAAAAAATGAACTTAATACCATTTCTAAATATGCTTTGTTAAGTCACTGTCAGTTAACTTAATACCAGTTCTAAATATGCTTTGTTATGTCATTGTCAGTTGAGTCCTGGTTACCAGCTCTACCCTTGACTTTCAAACTTTATAAGGAATATTGAAAGATAACTTTTCCTAAGCCCATTAACACTTCTATGGGGAAAAAAAAATTCCAGACCAAAAAGTTCTGATAATTATTTGGGGAACATCAGCCTTTTATGGAAATGTCACCAGTTTTTCTTTAAAAGAAAATTGACCAAAGTATACAATCAAAATGATGTAATTGAACATATGTTAAAATAACACAAAGAAACATAGAAAAATAGAAGGCTAAGTAAATTCATCAATTCTTTCATTTATTCACATAGTTTTGGTATCATAATATAGACCATCATGGATAATCTAGGTAACACATATATTTTGAAAATTTTACACAATTACTTCTAATTGTTTAATGATTATTGTCAGTTCCTTGCATGTTTGTTACAAATGTTGCTTTCTGGCAAACCCTTATGCTACAACTAGAGTTCGTGGAGCTTTTTATGTTACTTAAAAGGTGGTAGGATTGAAACAAATCTTTCTCCTACTAAATTGTCATTCTGCTTTTATTATTGTCTGGTTCTGTAATTACAGAGTCTCCAATTATTCTGTCTTTCTCTCCCTCTGTCTCTCTTTTAACCTGACTTCTTTTACCTATCTGTGGACTCTTTGATTTTCACTTTTTATTTGTATATTATTGCTTATGTGTTTGTGAAGGAGAGTTACATGAACTGTGACCTCAAGGACGTTTTAAGCATAGAAATTAAATGCAATTGTCTTTTATACTAGTTCTTTGAAGTAGAGTAAGTTTGCCTTGAGCAGTACTAAAACACCAGTGTCTCCTTTTTCTAGTTCTTAAAATGAAATCTTGTAACTGAATAATTTATTGTTTCTCTTATTCTAACTATCTTCTCCAAATTTGGTTATACTTCAATATAAACTATTTTATGATAATACTTATATGAGCTAACAAAATCAGAAATAATAAACTTTTAAAATCCTCTACCTGCTTGTTTGCAACTGTCAAAATTTTTTTTGCCTTTTCATGCAAACCCTAAACATGCATTATATTTTGGGTATTTGTGTTCTTTATAAACAAAATATTAGAAAATATTGAGCTACCATTTCAGAAGTAACAAAAAAGTTTTCGCTTGAAGTTGTAATGTAGTTTCTCATGTTGAGCACTGCTGCCCCCAGAAGAATTGCTGCCATGAGAATATATAATGGGGGCCTCCAGATTTAGGGGGTACTTAAACTAGCTTTCTACATGGAGTTTATAGAGTTAAGGTTTACTGTGACATTAATTAAAATGTAATTTAGAAAAAGACCTATAGCTTTGAAAGTGCCAAATATGCAGATATTTGTCCTTATGTCAGTATACCTTTTATTAGCAGTGAGCAGTGATTCAAAAGTGCTTTGTGGCAGGATAAAAACAGCAGCCATGGCAAACACAATACCAGTTTTATGAATAATAAAACAATAGAGAAATCATAAACATAGAGTTATCTTTTATTGTAGATATTTAGACTTTAAACTACCACAGAAATGTTGGAACAATTTGCATTATAAGATTAAAAGCATCCTTCAGAATGGAGCTCTCTTTGTGCTTAGAAATAATATGTTGAACTATTTTGCAATATACTATTTTTAATCTAAAAAAAAAAAAGTGCTTTGTGTGGCAGAAGTGAGGTATAACATCTGAAAAATCCAGTGTTTGGGGAATACACTCTTTTAATTAAACAACCAACTATATCTCATTGCCAAGAAAGTAGTGGAAAGTGAGAGTAAGGGAGCCAGGTGAGACATCATTATAATGATGTGCCTGTTAGAGTTTTTATTTAAAATACTAGGGCTCAAAATAATCATGTAAACGGATGAAATTAATTAATCAAATTTAACTCCAGAGTTACCAGTCTTATTTATTTTTAAATATTGTGAAGATAGGTTTTTTTTTTTTTTGTTTTGTTTTGTTTTTGTTTTGTTTTTTTCTTCATTAGTCATTTTTTCATGTGGATCCTGTGGCTAGTTTCATTTCTCAGCAATTATGAAAGCTATAAAAATGCCTCAGGTAGATGAACATGTATTATCTCCTCTTTTACCTATGGACATTAAACAACAGAAACTCCCTCATCACATTTAACAAGTTTATTAATGAATGCTAACATTTCTCAGTTTTAGTCAGTGTCTTAATTGATTATTTAATCATGGACTGCTTGAACTCAAGTATAATTTATTAAGTCTTCTCCTTTGTTTTTCTATTCAGAAGGAAAACTTTATATATGAACTTCCTTTCCAATAAAAGCAGATTAGTGATTGCATATTAAAATGCATCTGCAGTGCAGTTATAAGTCAGATATGTCCATGAATAGAAATGCATTTTTTTTCAAAACTCAAGAAAAGTAGTGTGTATAATAATATACAATATAAAAGAGTTGTATAGAAATAAAGTGTATTAGTTATATAGAATAAGAAATTCTTTGGAATTTAAAGAGCTTAAAAATCCTTTCAAGAATAGATCAAATAATAGTCTTTAACAAATGGTGTTTACTAACTTTTACAGAACCTAAAAGTGATAGCCAGCTACAAAACACCATTGTCCTTACTGCTGTTTTAATATAGGTTATTTGTGTTATCTCTAATTAAAACCTAAAGAAATAAACCACCACCACCAACCACAAAAACTTAAGCTTGGTAAGACAGGGTAAATAATGGTTATTTCACTTTGAGTATTATGTCAATGTGAAAACTGTTGACATTTGGATTTAGCTTTTCATAGGGGGAAAATGATGAATTTTATCTTCCAATGAGTGAAGAGCTTGCCAAATACATTGTAGCCACCCAGTGGAAGTTTAGCAAGCAGCAATCTTGGAGTCATTCTAAATAAAACAGTAATTATGTTGCCTGTCATTTTCTTTAATGATTTCCCTTGTTCCTTCTGGATCTCTGTAAGACACTGAAAAATGTGTTAGAGATCAAATTCAAGGATTGAAAGATGGTAGAGATATTTTACCCCTAGCCTACTACAGCTATCCCCAACAGAGCCCACAGCTTGGTGGAAAACAGAAGCCCATTTCAGTGCTAACTGCTGTCTGAAGCCAAGGAAAAACAGACATGCTCAAATGATTTATTGTTTGTGCTATTCAGAATAGAGACCCAAGATTAGTATTCCATCATCATATTACTCAACAGGCCCCCTGACTTGAAACTATTATCTATGTAGAGGCTTGATTTTCACCTATTTCAATTGACATAGCAAAAGAATTTGGAAAGTATTTAAAAGTGAAGTGATTGGAAGAACTTCAAAAGACAACCCCAACAGAATGTAATTTTAGACACAAATACTGCATTTCCTCAAAGGGTAACACATTTTGATTTCATTATTATTGTATAGTAGATTTAACAATAAAGATGTGTATCAGTTTGGGTGTTTTATTTCATTTCTAGTCTAGAAATAGCAGAGTCCTGAAGAACAGGAATCTTATGCCCTATTTACTAACAACACGTATTAGGCAATAGCAGATGTCATGAATGATTGTAAAATACATTGATTTTTAAAAGAGAAATGATCTTAGCTGCAATATTATTGCTTTTCAAATCACATATTTTCTAAAAATTCCATCTTCCAGAACATGTAGCTAATTTAAAGGTTAGTTTGTATACCAGTTTCTGTTATAATTTAATATAATAATATTTAAATTCATATGGATGTTTGAAGCAGTAAGTCCTACATGAACACATCATTCTCAGAAAGTATTAAATAAAATTATAATGGTTAACATCATTTTCATCTGTCTAGTCTTAACATATTTAAATTGAGTAATTGAATACAAACAGATTGATGATAGAGGGGAAAGTTATGGATAGTATATACTAATGGAGATGTGTACATTTTTGGGTATTTAGTTGAGACACTTGCTTATAAAATATGTGTCTGAACATACTAACGCTATCATTTCCCTGAGACAAAATAGCTTCATTTCTTAGCTTCACATAGTTTCAGATGGAATTTTAAACTTTGAGTTCATGGTGTACACTTGACTCAAGTTCAGTTTGGATTTTATTTGGGCCTATTTAGGCAGGATGTGCTTGTTTGAGGACTCAAGACTTAAATCAGTGGCATACCATGGAATATATAATTAATCCTTCAGTGGTCTTTATAAAATGCATTGCCATTTCCTGAGCTAGTCTGCTAAACACTGTCATTAATGACAATACCAATGTTAGTTTTTAAATCTCATGTACTTATTAGAAATTGAATAGCATTCTCTTTAGATTTATATGGGACAGTTTCCCCAGGAAAAAAATTGCTTAAGTGGAGTATTATCTTTAATATACTTCTGTTCATTTTTTAAAAACATTGACAATCTCTTATATACTGTTTTAAATGTACGTGTTAACTTCTTTTTATTTATATTTACACACACACTCATACATATATCTAAATAGAATTACAAAAAGCACAGTAAAGAAAATTACAGTTTACTTAATATAACAGGATGAAAAAAGCACATGATTGACTAGGAAAAGTTTTAACAATAAGTAAGCTTTCCAGTGGAGGGGAAAATCAGTTTATTGGATTTATTAGAAATGATCACATGGAAGGTATACATATCATTTTTTATTGACTTAAATAACTCTAGAATTATTTCTTAGGAAGGCATTTCCAGGCAAACTCTTAAAAATGAAGAATTAAAAGTAGACAAATATAGTTCAGCAGTTCCCTATGAGCTTATAAATGCACTCACAAATTGTATATACGTATTGCTTTCTTCGCTTTAGGCGTTAAAGTTCATTTTCATACAATCTAGTCAATATCCTTTAAAAAAATAAAACAGGACCCATCAAACAAATGAAAACAAAACATTTTTACTTATAAAACTGATTCATAAAGGTCTTCATTGGATGGGAAATTACTTCTGATGATTTCTGGATGATTTCTGACTTAAAAAAAATTATATCTTACTTTCTCCAAAATGTAATGTTCTTGGCAAGTTGCTAAATCATTGCAGCACACAGTGGAGCTGCTTCTGCCTCATTAGTACAATGGTTTATCTAAAAGAACAAGTTTTCTCCTGTCATCTGTGTGACAGAAACTGGGGGATCTCCGCTTTTGCTGGCTTATTTCAAATGTGTGCTGGAGAACTTCTGTTGTTTTCCTATACAGTGGGCTGGAATTTGGGGGCCAAAGTAGAATGTTGACTTTCACACATGCACAAGTAAAATCTCCCATCCTCTTGCTGGACTCCCTCACTGGGTACTCTCCAGGAAAGAGAACCTTCCCTTGGGATTTGACACCACTTCCCTGGTAAGCATAAGGCCGGCTCTTAAGTGGACAGATCCAAGAAAAAAGGCCATTCAGGTTGCTCTTCTTCCCTGACCAGAATTCCCTGATTGTTTGTTTCAATGATCAAATACAGTTTTATTCCCCAGCTGAGGACTTACTAATTTTCTAGGAATTGTCACCTGCCATATAGGCAGCTTTATCTCCAGGTTTATCCATTACATGTACTTAAAACTTTATTTAAATGAGCAAAATAAAGTTAAGTGAGAAGAGAAAAAGGTTATGGATAAAACTATAGAATTTTAGTCAGATTATAGGGATTATATGTTTCGTTGTTTATGTTCAATGTTGTATTAAGATGCAGGTTAATATATAAATGTTGGTGACATATCACATATAAATACATACTGATTATTGCCATAGGTTTCCACGTCACTTGACATTTTTGAACTATGATTTTAAAAGTATGTAAATCAGTTCAAAGGCTCAGAAAACTGTTTTGTATGTTCTATATCGTACATATATCATTGATAAATGATACCACATTTTCATGGCAAAATGTGTAGTACTTTGCTAAGACTAACAAAGTAAGTAATAATGACTCACAAGTATTGCTATTACAAGTATAAATGCTAATGAGGGAAGTTGCCTGTTTAATGCTGAGTTGCAAGGTTAAAAAGAGGGTCTTAAAGATAACAGCAGATTCCAGAGTCCTTATGTTTGTTTTGCATTCAGTGACAGTCACTAAATCAGGGAAAAGAATGTTCAAACAACACACTTGAGGAAAAGAGATTTTTATAGAAAGGAGCCATTTCTGCTAATAGCCAGTAACTGCTCATAACATTAAAAGTCCATTAGCTAAGCCCAGTTTAAATAGCAGCTGATGCAGTGTCAGCTAAATGTATACTGGAATTTTTTCATATACTGCAGTAAGAGCAATTTATATATATTTTTTCTAAAACTATATATGTTAAGTAAAACAAATGTCATCTGATAGTAGTGGCTGGGCTGCTAATAAACAGACAGAGATTTGTGATGAAACAAAAGTAACAGTCTATGTAACAAGATAAAAAGTGGTAGTGATGGCTTTAAAACAGAGCCTTTGAGAAAAATCCAATGGAGAAGCTTAA
Organism: Tolypeutes matacus; assembly: GCA_026826555.1. Classification (NCBI taxonomy): domain Eukaryota; kingdom Metazoa; phylum Chordata; class Mammalia; order Cingulata; family Chlamyphoridae; genus Tolypeutes; species Tolypeutes matacus. Next base: position 12,317,426 of record JAKSZT010053779.1, on the reverse strand, counting down.
ACTGACATTCAGAATGAGTTGTTTCCATAGAAGGACATATTAACATGCACTACTTTGAGAAATTCATTTAAAATGAAATGATTTTTAAAATTAGCTGCAGTATTTAGTTTTTCAGTGTATTTTGAAACAATGGGAAACTCCCTGAGTAGATAGTGATGCGTGTAAATGAGGGAAGGAGAAAAAAACAAGAGAAAACAGCAGTTTAACTTTATATGTGCTAATATTTTTAGGTGATTACTATTATAATATTTTTGAAAGCAATAGATGTATTAGTGCTGCTTAATTTTCAGCGTTTTAAAGAATTTTTAAAATATACATTTTTTCCAGTTTTTGAACATTTTCCAAACCCCGTTTTAATCATCTGAAAGACCAGACGTTTTATTGCAAATTATATTAGAATGCAAGGATCTTTAACATGTCATCTTACATGAGTCTCTAAAACAGATAGTGTTCTGTAACTATGAGACCCTTGTGGAGACAAACTGAGGGTTGTTCAGTAATCTAATGTGTGAGTTGAGAACAGAGCAGTAATTAACCAGTGGCCAGCATGCTCACACCACTGTGAAGTATTAGGAGAACCTCGCTGCTCACCACCCCCTTCACAATTATCAGACCATTAGTGAAACCCTAGGCAAGTAACAGCTGAGAAGTCCTGTTTAAGAATAGGCTCCGAGTCTGTTGTACCTGAGCTTTGTGTGCATTTTCACAATGGACACTTGAATTCTTATCACGCCTTTCTGTACTCAGGATTATCTGTTCAACTTTCTAACCTGAAACATCACAATATTTATTATTAATTAATTAATTAATTTTAAATGATATTCATTTCACTTTAGATGATAAAAAAAAAATTCTCACATAACCTGCATTTCTTGAATAGGAAAAAGAGAATGGAAGGGGACAGGAGGGGTGGGGAGGAAAAGGGAGGGGAGGAAAGGAGAGGGGAGCAGAGGAGACTGGAGGGGAGGGGACAGAAGGAAAAGACAAGGGAAGGGGAGAGGAGGGGAGGGGATGGAAGGGGAGGGGGCACAAGACAAGAAAAAAGAAAAAAAAAAAAGAGACTATTATTTACCGTAATGGAGTGCCAAAGATCTTCCTTTTAGTTAACAGATTTTCATACAAGCATTTCTTAATAAAATCAAGAAGTACATTTTGGTGTTGTAAACTGTATTAATTTAGTTCAGGCTATTGTAAATGCTGGTTTTGAATGAATTGGGAGCGTACATGGACAGGGTTGATGCAATTAAATTACTAACCAGAATACCATATACTAACATATTTCATGAGGGACTTGATGATTAATTTCATCTTTAGTATGTAACTCAAACATTAATAACAGATAGAACTATGTCTCAGTTCAACCAGTGGGCTTTGATTTTTAATTCTAAACCCACTGTAGTTTTTCAGACTAAAACATCTGTTAAAAGTAACTATTTTCCTTATGTTTTTCCTTTTCTATTGCATAAAACATAATTCAATTGTTAGATGAAAAAGAGTGCCATTGTAGTTCTCCACACAATAAACTTGTACACATATATACTAGTACTATGTACTTGAATTATGTTGAAAATAACAAGATGATTTTAGACTGATTGAATTATGACAATTCTAACTTTAGAATTTGAAATAGTTTTTAGAATAAATTACCTTGCAATGTTAATACACTGTTACTTTCTTGTACAGTTTTTCAAGTTAGTCTTTTTTGATTTGTTAACTGTTCAAAGAATTACATTTTCAAAAGTACTTAGTGGACACAATATAAAGTATGATTTGGTCCTAACAGAATTTGTATATTTATTTATGCTGACAAAACTTTTCTTAAAGTAATCTTTGATAATGTCTGTTCTTTAATTCAACTATCATGACTATGTTTAGAATAGTCAATGATTTAGATCGCTCTCTTTTTTTCTTTTTTTTTCTTTGCCAGTTTTAACATTTCCTTTCGTGACTCCTAGGGAATTAAAAATGTGTTGGATGTATTCATGTGTGTGTGTGTGAGTGTGTGTGTTTGGGGCCGATATATATTTTTTGATACAGGAAAGTCATCAAAATTGGTTGCATAAAAACTTTATTGTGTAAAACCAAAATTATTTCTGTGAGAAATGTGTGGAGAAATATTAATGTCAGCCTTTTTATAAGTCTCTTGGTAAAGGTGAATAAAGGGCACTAAATTCTAGGCTTGCAAATTGCAAAGAAGTTTAAGAACTCTTAGTCTCACTTCACATTTGCAAGGAGAATGTCAGAATAACAATAGTACTTGTTGTGAAGATTAACAGTTATCTAAAGTAAAGAAAATAAGAACTAATGCCTGGCACAGATAAGAATTCAGTACACATTAGCAATCGCTGCTCTTGCTGCTGCTGTTAGGTTGTCATTATTTAAGTCTGAATTTGACAACTATTTCCATTTGGCATTACTATGAAAATGATCAGGGACATCATAAGAATGGAAGGATTGTATTCAATTGGAAATGAGATCAGGTGGAAGAATGTCATATGAATCAACAAAAACATATTGTTCAATAGTGAAATTTATAAAAGAAATTGATAGTTTTTTTAAATCACATTTTTTTTATACCCAGTTAAGGCATGAGGTTTTAATTGTACAGTGAAATTCACATGTTTCAGTTTTATGGATAAGAAAGTTTAGGTGATTTTTTTTTCTGTGCCAAGTGCTGAACCTAGAATACATTCCATTAAAACAAGTACCTGATAAACTTCAATGAAAAAGTTAGTATATGCTTTTCTGTACATTTGCTATAATTATAAAGGCAAACATAATTTAAAAAGCAGAAAAGAACAGTTAGCAAATTCTTTACTTCTTACTAACATTTAACCCTTCTTCACTTATATCAGAAATTTTAACACACTAAAGCATTTACTGATCCTAGAATAAGAGCAAATTTTATTAAAATGGAATTTCCAAGTGAGGCCAAAGTTCTTACATATGCAAGGGGCAAGTAACAATATATGCAAAAGAGCAATTAATTAGATACCCAAATGTAAATATATAAGATATTTTGTGACTGATATTCTGCCTTTAATAAAATATTTTTAAATGGACTAGTTAATCAACAAACTGAACTCTACAGTTCTTCACAGCCATGCATGTGTTATTTATGATATATAAGAAGGGGAAGGAAAAAAAAAAAAATCCCCAGATCATAGATCTGCTTGAAAGAATTTTTCCAGTGTGTATTTACAAAATGAAAGCATATGGCTCCTTAAGTAATAACTTTATCTTGAAAAAAGTGTGGACATAGAAAGTTCTGTCAGGACATGTTCACTGTTGTATCTCTAGCATATGGCACAGTGTTCAGCACAAAGTCACCATGGAATATAGATCTTTGGAATGATGATGGATGAAGGCATATTTTGTTCTTGCACAAGCAACGCATATCAGAAGGGCTTTTTGATATTACTCATGGTATTCGAGTTGGTGGAAAGTTTCCCATTTCTTTCATCACCCACTTTGAAAGCTACTGGACAGAGGTAGCTGAAGGTGAAGTTGTAGGTAGAATTGAGGACAGTCTCGGCAGTGAATGCTCACCATCTCCTAGATCCTGGCTTAAAGGCCATTCTCCTTTCAGAAATCCATTCTTAACCTCAAAAATTGCCCTGTAATTTAGAACTTTCAAGTAATGAGCAACTTGTATTCTCTTGTAGTTGAAGCAATTAAATCCCAGATAATTGATGGGTAAGCAAGATGGGCACAATTGAATTCTAACAGGTCTGATCAAATAGCCTAAACACAGAATTAGGGTTTAAAGAAGGCTACATGTCAAATAGTACCCCAGTAAGGTCTTAGAGAACCTTTCCAACTTTTTAATTGTAGAACTCTATCCTCTGCAATATTGCTAAAATAAAATGTATTTCAAATGAGTGATGGAATTTTGGAATTATTTTTGTATCAAAAATATTTATAGAGTATTTCTTCTTATTTCCTTCCACTATAAAGTAAACAAGTCTTTTGCAGGGTATGAGTGTATGGGGGTGAAGGGGAAGGATGGATAGTGTGTGGGGGGATGGATAGTGGAGGGGAACAGGTACAATAAAAATAAATCAGTTTTGGAGTGCATATTGGATCCATATATACACTGTAATTGACTATTGTCTGAAGGTTCTTTTGGTAAGACCACCATTCTTTGGGCAGGATATTTGTTTTTTTTTTAGACTAGGAAATATTGTATAATGAAATGTATCACTATGAAGTATTATTGAATCAGATTTCTCATAGGCATTTTTAAGGTGACCAAAATATGTTATAGATTATGCTACACTGCCAGCAAAGAGGAAATTACAGAAAGTAACTGCTTCTTTGTTAAGACTTCAGTAAACACAGACCCAACTTGCCCTGAATAATTACCACAGAGAGCTATGCAGTGGTCTTTAACTGGTAGTTGTTTGTAATCAGGCAGCCTGGATCTTGCCTTGACATAAAGCAGAGGAAGTGGTTAGGAGGCAGACCTGTAATTATCAGCAGCAGGTACCCATAATGGAATGCCAGAGAGATGTTTGAAGAGGCAAATATTAATTTAGGAAACTCGACTTCAGGACTGTCAATTTAGACCAAATGACATCTGAATAAAAGCTGGCTGGCTATCAAGCAGTATTAAAAGAAATATTTCTTTGGAAACAAAAGCAATTGCAGTAAGTTCTGCTAATACAAAGTAACCTCTTCCTCCATATGCTTAAATCCTATCAAAATAATGAAGTCTAAAACAAGACTGGACACCATTTTTAGAAAAGGATGATTTAACGCATTTTTAAATAATATATGGGAAATTTATTGATAAAATTCAGTATAACCATTCCATATTACATTTTGATCCTAAATCAAAATAACAGTAGCAATAATGATGAACATTTATGGAGCACTTACTTTATGTCAGGCACTGTACTAAGCTTTTACATATTCATTAAGTTAGTCATAACAAGTCTACTGGACCTATATTAGCCTAGCTGCTGACTGACTTTCAGCCTCCATCAGCATGCTTTATCTCAGTGACTCCCCCAATACTGGTCCAAATATTGGTGCCCCCCAGATCTAAGAAATTAGACATTTTAGGAATGAGGACTAAGAGTGTTCATTTTAAATGAATGAAAGGAACATAACAACGTACATATCTTACTGATTTAAGATGTGTTGCACTAATCAGTCCATAGATATAATTATGTGCCTAACAATTATTTCCACACTAGTTTGTGACACATGAATTGAATCAAACATTGAGCATGTTTAATAAGTTTAGAGAACAGATTTTATTTTTCCAAAATATTGGCCCAATCTCAGAAATTGAAAATTATGTCCAAGCCAACCAACTCTCATAAATAGAATGCCACAGAGCTCTTTTATCCCTATAGATTACAACATCCAAATCTTGATCAACTGAAGACTTACCATAATTAATCAAATTTAAAGTACTCATCATGATATAGTGAATTTATAGAAGGATCTCACTATCCAAATAGTAGAGTGTTCTAGTGTACGTACTTAAGGCTACAGTACTATATTTATTGAGTATGCGAAATGATGTATATGCTAGATGTACTATAACAATTAAACTCATTCCTTTGCATCTTTGGAGTAATTTATGATATAATTTGTCCAAAATTTCAGGTCTAGAGAGTGAGTATGTATATTCAAATACAAAGACATATTATGATATTATAATAATAACTTTTCCATGCATCTGGCATTCTTTTTTGATTTTTTTTTTTTTTTTTGATTTTTACTTGGTGAACCCAAGGTAATATTATATGAACTTCAGTAATATTTATTCCCAATGTCAGTCTTAATGTATACTTGAAATATCTCTTCTGCTGGCCCTACCTCTGTGCATAAAATTACATTAGTCTTTTTCTTTTTTTTTTGGATAAAAGCATATTTATATAAATAAATGTACTATTAATTAAAGTCCATGGTTTAACTTAGGGTTCACTGTGTAGTGTAGTTCCATGAAATTTTTAAAAATTTCATTCCATTACCATATATATAATCTAACATTTCCCCTTTTAATCGTGTTCAGATATATATGTCAATGCTGTTAATTGTGTTCCCAATGTTGTGCTACCATCAAATACATTTTAAAGTTTATGATATATTAATTTACTAGACATGCATCATTTTTCAATTACTATATTTACCATGTAGTGATAATATTTTTGATTTTCACCTTTTTATAAAGAACTGTTCTTTCTAAACAGTTCTTATAAAGAATAATGAGCCATGCAATCATGTATATACAATGAAACTTTATAATCAAGTTATAAAAGAAACAGTAAATTAGAGTAATGATGCCAGCTCAGCTTTCAGAAATGCACTTAGCAAAGTTGTTTTGGTTGTGCACTATTATTTCAAATTTTTTCTTTTATCTTAAACTATACACAGAAGGACATGGTTTATATTAGCTTACAGGAAATCCTATTGTGTGAAGAGGCATATATAAACTAAAGAAATCTAACAAACCGCAATTGCCTTGGTAGTTTTCTTCTCCTTTAAATGGATACTCTTCTTTTTCTTTCTTTTCTAAGTAGGGATATATTTTGCCTTTTAAAAAAATGTTAGAATGTGTGACTCTCATGGAATTGAGTACCTCCTAATGGAGAGAGGAGTTATGATATGTCTGTATGACCCCATTCATTCTTGGAGGTGCTTAGCACATCTTTTGGGGAATATTTTGTTTTCCTGCCTGCTGCTAAGCATATATTTATAACTATGAAAACAAGTGGAGAAGTCAGTCGTTCATTGTGTTTGCCAGAAATGCCTTCAGCTCCCACAGTAGTTGTATGTCAAGATCTTACCCTACTTAAAAGGAAGACATAAGATTTATTCTGGAAATTTACCAGGACAGACCAGCCCTCCAATCCAAATTTAGCTGTTTTATTACATACTCTGTAGCTTCAAAAATTTGAAGGAAAAGATCTCTGTAGTTAAATTAAAATAAACTTAAGTCACACTTGATGCATTACTCTTTAGATAACTTCATCTAAAAATATATGGAATTTGCAGAAGGTCTCAGGCCTTGTTCAAAGAAGATACCAAATATGGAAGAGAGATTCAAGAATTACCTAAAAACAAATGGATAACAAAAGGGGAAGGGAGTAATATTTTTTATGATTTGCATTTATTCTGCATATTTTGACTTATTTGGAGGTCATTTTCTGTAGATTGCCAAGTAAATCAAACTAAGCCTGACATTAGGGCTGGTAATTTATATAGGTGTAACAAAGCATCCAAATAGTTGCCTGTGTTTTCACTGGCAAAATTTAGATGGGGGATAAAGATGTGACTAGAGCTGGTACCTGTAGGAGTTAGAGTTCATCTAACTATTTTAACATACAGTATATTCTCTCACACCATGGCTCAGTTTCAATTTTTTTTACAGGGAAAAAAATCCAGGAAAGCTGAATTTAATCCAATTCAGAAACTATTAATTGCTATATCCCATAGAGATAAGTGAGATAAGAATAGTATAACATCTGGTGCCTGCCTTCATGCAACTTAAAATCTCATGAAAAAGATAAAATAGTACAGAAAAATTCTGTAAAACTACAAGATGATAAATTAACATAACAAAATGAATAAAATATTTTGAAAGAGATAAAAAGAGAGAGAAATGTTTGGTAATAGAGCTTTTTGTTGGGATAAACTCTTAGTCAACTTTGAGACAGAAATAAAGTAGTATCCCTTATTCCTTTTTATAAGTAGTGCTCTCACGTAACTTAGAGAGGCTACTGGAAATGTTTTGTTATAGCTGTGCAAGATTCTTTTCTCTCTTTGCCTCTTCCCATTTTCTTCCCTTTCAATTTTGAGAGCAGTTCTTCCCTCCGGCTTCTATTAACAGCGCTTGTATTTGCCTTGAAGTGAGGCATAATACGGAGCGCTGGTCTCTGATTTTTTGACTCAACCTTTGCCTTTGCTCTCCCAGGCTACATGACATTTCTACAGTGCTAAATGAGTCTCCAGTCCAAATTTAGCTGTTTTATTACATACTCTGTAGCTAAGCCACTTTAGGCCAGACATTACTGCATCTCTCAGCAACAGAATTTGAGTTTGTCAAGTTGTGCAGGTTTGTTGTCTCCTTTTAAAATACAGTTTTACATGTTTTAATGCTTGTTTAGATTTTGAGTAATGGTCTCTTTGGTGCACTGATGTTTATAAAATGATGTCAGTGCTGGAAGGTTAGAGGGTTGCTGTGTTAGATATTTCCCCTCCCCTTTCAAGGATATACTAAGGGGAGGGGGACCTGTTGTATGGATATCTCTGTGTGAGAAAACTGAGCATCAACAACCTCAAGAACAACTTCAAAGTCAAGTGTAGAAACTTCCTTAAGTAACTGAAATCTTTCTGGTGACTAAATTGAAAGGGCCAGAGGGACTTACAAGAATGATTTTGAAAGTTATATTTTTATTTTCAAAGCATAACAATAGTTTGCCTAATGTTTTTTGGGTGTTTTTTTTTTTTTTTCCAAATAAGTTTGATAATATAGATGGAGTAATTCATTATAAGTTTGATCATGGAATTTCTTGCTTTTTAGTTCTTCCTTTAGTAAAGACTTTTTAAACTTTTTCTTATGTCTTTTGTCATTTGGGAGAACTAAGATCATTGCTAGAGTATAGGATACCAATTACTATTTCTGACACTCTGGTATTTTCCAGTTTTAGAAATGTAAGTGTTAAAAACGTGGAATGCAGTATCTTAGAACATGAGTGTCTTCCAAGCCATGCATGTGGTAGGCTCTCATTAAAAGTTTCTGAATTGATTAGATTAAAAATACATGTAAAGAAACTTCATATTTCAGATTAATAAGAAAATCACCCTACATTCTCTCAAATCAAGTCTACATAATTCTTAACAAGTAGCATTCTTGTCATTGGGCACAGTAATTATAAGTCTATGAAAATAGTTAATTTGTTTTTCCTAAAATATATGAAAATAGTTATCACAAATGCAATTATAAATATTTTACCATATCAAATGTATTTACATATATATACACACACAGATATATACACACAAGTAAAAATATGCATTGATATTGACATTGTTATAGGATAACAACTTGAAAACCATGAAGAAAGATACAGAGGTGGGGAGCTACTTTGGCATTTCAAAAATACTAAAAATACTAAAGTAGCATTACTTACTAAATATGTTTCAGAGGCCTTTCTTTAATTGATTTTATCAACTCAGTTTGGTACCACTGATCAGGAGTAGTTTTATACATACATATATGTATGTAAAGTGAATTAATTTACTATGCCTCAATAAATACAATTTTTTAGGAGGTTTAAAACAATGTCAAAGGCAGGGGAAAATGTTTAAATATCCTAAGTGAAGTATAATTTTGAAAACACCATTGTATTTTGTATATTAATGTGTGTTTTTATTGTTAGTTAACAAAATATTTGGAATTAAATTTGACCATATTGATTGATTTTGGTTCAGTCAATTTTTACATTAGGTTTTAAAAAATACTAGTTGGTAGTTTGGGGCCTTCATTCTTTATGAACTTTGTGTATAGAGATAAAATGCATGTAAATGCAAAATAATTTATTTGAGGAGTTTTTATATATTTTTTTTAGTTTTTAAATTTTGTTTGACTTGAAACTTAACCCTAGAAACTATGGTACTGTACCTGTGTTAAAGACATATTTTGGTTCATGTTGTTGGTTATTTTAATGCCACATTTTCTTTTAACAAAGCCAAAATTTAACTCTAAGCTATTTTTATTCATGTAAGAAATAGTCCGGAGAGCTATAATTTGTGTTTTTATTGTTAGTTTGTAATGGTAATATAACTATGTTAGGTTCATTTTTGTTTTCTAATCTACACAGAGACCACAACAGAGCAAAATTTAGTTATTGTGAGAATATTATTTCAACTTTAGAAATTGAGAGGCTCTTTAACAGCACATACTCAAGTTTTTCTTAACTTGAATTAATTCAGTTATATAGTTTGTGGTAATTATTTAAATAGTTTGGGCTTTAAGTTTTGTTTTAATAAGGAAATTTAAAACTTCATAGAAGTAGTAAGTAATACATTTGTTTTAATATTACTTACAGGAAATGGATGTGGCTCAAGAGGTTCGGCGTCCGTCTACCATATGGAGAGACCGGGGTTTGATCCCCGGTACCTCCCAGTAAAAAAAAAAAAAAAAAATAATAATAATAATAATAATAATAATAATATTACTTACTAGTTTAGTTGTTTTAACCCATAATTTCTGATCATTCTTCATTTAAAAAAAATTTTTTTTCATTACTTAACAAACCTAAATTTAAATTATATCTTGACTAAAATCTGTGTAGGACTATGTTTATTTATACTTTGTATGGTAAATCTCTTTTTTAAGGCATTTTCTTAATTAGACATGTCTTTCATAAAGTTGGAGAGAATAATTGATTAACCAGAACAGCTACTTATTTGCCCATGCCAAAAAATAAAAAAATAAACCAGTGTGCTTTGCCTGTGTACCTTTAGCTCTTCATAAAGCCTATTTGAATTTTTTTAAATATACTGAAGGAAGTAAAACTGCTTCCATTAACAGATTAATTACTTTTTCTAAGGGAGTAGAAATCAAGATTTGTTTAAATATGTAGAATGTATTTTGTCGGGTGGATCTTGACCCTTTTTCTCCCATTCTTGTAGGTTGTCATTCTACCCCAGGGAATTGTCACTAAGCATGACCATCCTCTTCGAGAGGCTCTGTCAGCACATTTCGAGTTGCTCCATCACAAAAACTGTAATAGTTACTCAACAACACAACCCCAAACAGAGAAAACCTTGACAGTAACCTTTAAAAAACTTTTTTAAAATTTTGAAATAATTTCAAACTTACAGAACAATTGCAAAAATAATACAAAACCCATACAGATAACTCCAACATACATCTGATCCGGATACCCAGATTGACTTTTAACATTTTGCCGTGTTTGCTATATCATTGTCAGTAACCGTTTGTAAGATAGTTTCCTCATCTTGGTTGATTTCTATCTCAGAGTATATTGAAACTCAACTGAAGGGCTGAAATGGCTTTTTAGATTGAAAAGAAGTAATATTTCCAAACAAGAATCTTGGATATAGGCAAGATATATTTTCTATGAGGGTTATACATCTTTGTTTTTAAAAATATTCTTAGGCTTGTAAACAGTTATTTTAAAATGCGGCTATCTTGGATGAGAATTTGGTCATATACTCTGAGTTCAATGTGTTTCACAACTTTTTATTGTGTGGAATTTACAAGAGTTATTTCATTAGAAATTTCTAAAATGAAAGACACAAAAGGAATAAATAATGATTAAGTTTCAAAATATAGTTCTGCAAAGTTACAAGTATATAAGGTTGGAATTTTGCAAATTAAGAATGATCACAAAGCAGATCTAATTTACTTTAGTACTTGAGCAAGCACCAGTATTTTAAGGAGAAAAATAAACTTGGGGGAAACAATTAGTTATATTTACTCAGTTAGAACTAATGCATAAGGCCAGCAACACAGGGGAGGGCATTCTCAAAATTGCTGCTGTTATGTATGTCATACTTTCTTTTGGCATTTGAGCTTCCAAATGCATTCCATCAACTCTGTGTGCAATGTTTCATTGTTTTTTGACAGGGGCATGTAGAGGGTAGACTTTCTCTGGTTTAGCCTGGTTTCAGTGTCCCATGAATTTGGCATCATTTTTTAAAAAGGACACATGAAAAGCCAAAACCCAGATGGCGAACTGACTTGCTTTGTGTTCAGAAACTTGACCTACTCAGAACATATATTTTATAGATAAGGAAAGAGACCCCCATCAAGTCCAAAGTTTACACAGGTGTTAATGAAGAACTGGGACTAAAACTCCCATCCCCTGACTCCCAGTTGCAGCTGCTTTCTACCATGTAGCACTGCATCTTCAACAGCCCTTATGATGCAGATTTATATTTCATGGCAAACCCAGGTCCTGAGTTAGCAATCACAAGCTCCCATGCCTACTGGGACCAATGAGGTTATATGAGAAAGTGGTATGGGCTGTGCGTGTGGGACAACAGATACTGCTGGAGTCTAAGGCAAACCAGAGTGACACATCCTATTTAACATAGAAGGCTCTAGTTTTTCACTGCATTAATAGGGGCCCATTGTGGTGACCCCTTCCCATTTTTGACAAAGTGCTGAGGATGGCAATTTTATTTGAACTTTTTGAGCAAGGCAGGTCGAAAAAAAAAATGCTTGAGGTAGATATTTGCCAGCAGCCTACCAGACTGCAACCTCCACTCAAGGTCATGTTTCTTGTCTCCCTAACAGCAACAGTAATGATAGCCCTCTTTAGCTATTGCTTAAAACATGCAAGCCAGTATTTATGTTTTATGTCTTCTAATCCTCACAACGACCCACGGAACTATCAAAGATGAGGAAACTGTGGCTGTGTCAGTTTAAAATAATTTCCCCAAGTCGAACAGCTTAAGTGCAGGGCTGAGATTGAAGCCTATGCCTGTCTGATTCCACAGCCTTTATCTTACCCTCACATCCTTCAACCCCCTGGTGGTACAGCCATCCCTAAATACTGGGTTGAATTAAAGCTGATGGTGAATCTGTAGATTTTCCAAAGTCCATTTCAATTCCATTTTTCAAACATATATTAATCACCACTGTGAATAAAGCATTTGTGCCCCAAAGGTGAGGTTTGATATTGACTAAAGCATATTTGGCTTGGTGAACAAGCCAGGCATGTAACTAGTGATTATTTTAAGTATGGACCATGATAATTTGTAGAATTTAAATCAGATTTCTGGTGCAATCGACTTCTAACTGCTTATTTAGTTTGCTCTTGGCAAGGTAGACATAGATTTCTTCTCATTTTTCTTTTGGAAAAAGATTTAAAAAATTATATTTTATGAAAGTAAGGCTTTAAAAAATCTTGTAAGGATTAATATTTTTGACATTTAATTCTAAAGGTAGCAGTGCTTCAATTTGATATACTATGTATTTGGAAATTGGAGCTCTGACTCTAAGTTTACATTTAATTTTATTATAGCACATAGTTTAACTGCAATTACTAAAATTAATTATTTTATAAATATCTTGTACTTTCATCTTAAAATGCAGTGCCATCATTGTCAATTCAGTGAAACTAGAAGAGGTGAATTTTTGGAAAATTAATTTCTAATGTTATTATTATGTCATCTTTATACAGTCTAGCCATGTATTCATTCACAGGCTACACCCCTAATTAATTGTACAGCTGTGTTTCATTCCAACTACTATCATAACTTTTTATCTGTCGCAACGTCTGTTTCTGCGATATGCAGGGATCATCAGTTATGTCAAAAGAGAGATGATGGGAAATCTCCAAGGAACGGGCACCGCAGTGAATGCTGTTGGGTCTCTGTCCTGATCTCCTTTACTGGCCCAGTGCATCCATCCCCCAGCTGCTGTGTGTGTTGGCAGCTAATGGCTCACAGCTGTTCCCTTTTCCAAAGCATTTCCTTTGGCTGAGCCAGGAGCTGCCTTGCCTGGAAGGTTTCCTCAAGGTGGAAACAACTTTGCAGGGCAACAATTCACGCCCCACAGCCATTGATCAAGCTGAGGCTGAATCCAGCAGAAGCCATGTTGTTGCTAAGCTCCTCCTCTGCCCTAACTTGCTTCCCTCACTCCGTTTCTCCCAAGAGCATTTCTCAGTGAATCACGTGCACACAAATCCCTGTGTCCAGCTCTTATTTCAGGGAACGCAGACAAAGATAAACATCAGTGTTGTTGAGTACACTCTAAATGGCCAGAAAATGTGTCTAAAGTGAGGAACCCCTTAATTTTCTATTCTTTGCTGTGGTCTCTGGTATCTCAAAACCAGAAAACATAGAAGACTTTGGAGTTTTTAAAGTGAACAATCATGAGAACATGTGGCTTGGAATACAGACTATTCTCCCCAGCAGTCTCAAATACAGATACAAATTCACTTTTGGGAGAGAAGGAAAGAACAGGTTAAGATTAAAATATTGTAGTGACTTTAAGAATTCTTCTGGGGATTATAATAGCCCTTTATGTGAAAGGCTAATGGTGATAACAGAAGCCACTGTTATTTGGGACTTTCAAGTCTGGACTTTTAAAGACTAATTAAAAATGCAGGACACTTTATTTTCACCATAGATAAAAAAGAAAATCATAGTTTGTTTTGTAGAATTGTTTTGTTTCTAATTTTTTATTTTTAAAGAAGCTTTGGATTACATAAATGTTACGTAGAAAATATAGGATATTCCCAAATATTCCACCCCCTCCCCCTCCAACACTTTTTCCCAATAATAACATCTGTCATTAGTGTGGTACATTTTTTACAGTTGATGAACACATATTGAAGCATTGCTACTGACCATGGACTATAGCTTTAATTATAGTTACACTTTGTACCACACATTTTTATAGGTTTTGACAAAATGTATAATGGCCTGTATCCACCATTGCAATAGCATGCATGACAATTCCAATGTCCCTAAACTGCCCCACGTTACACCTATTCTTCCCTCTCCCTCCTCTCAGAACTTCTGGTGGCCACTGCCTTTATATCAATGATAAAAGTTCTTCCATTGCTAAAATCATGTCTACTTAAGTTTGTAGTTGCATTCCCCCCTTATGTTTGTTTATTCCTCAATGTAGAATTATTTTAATCATGTTAATAACTGCTTTATAAAGATTAATTTGGTAAAAATTTAATAACTTCTTTTCCTCGCTCTCTTTTTCCCTCTCTCCCTCTCTTCCCCCTTGCTGCCTCCTTCAGTAATCCCTCCGTCAACTCTCTTAGGCACACATGTGGGTGCTCCCACTTTCTGTCATACCTTCTTTCATAATGGATTTGATCCAGCCTAGTCTATTTTTTGAAAGAGATATCAACTTTGCACTTTAAAAAACTATTTATATGGGAATTATTTATAGGGGAATGCTGTATTTTGTACATGATTGTTCTATAAGCCCACAATTACTCTAATAAAGGGAAAAAAAAGAAATACCTATTTAAGTTAATAATAAATTGTTTTAGAAATGATTATTTAAAGTACTCCTGGCCATTTGCAGAGTAACAACATATGAACATAATGTGAATCAGATCCAAACATTGTTTTCATATATAATTTATTACATGGAAATCAAATATATAAATTATACATATATAAAATGCTTAAATAATGTCTTTTTCACATGCAGCTCTTCAGCCAAGGAATATTTGTAGATGATATGGGAAATTTGAGTATGATTTAGTATGTGAGATTAAATTAATCCAGAAATAAATTATTGGAATAAATTTGATCTTTTTTTTCCCGAGGAACAGAATACACATTTCTGACATTTATTTTCAGTTTGATAGTCATTAAGTTGAATTACACAATTTGTATCTGCCAGTTTTTCTCATTTACCAAGCCAAAAACAAATTGAATGATAAAATTAAATAGAAAATTGTTTAGTTTTTCTTAACTTCACGTATTTCATTTTCCCCTCCATTCTGTCATATATAAAAATGGTTAGGAACTTACGGAAATAATACAATTATTTCTTTCTAGAGTTCCCATTTTTTAACAAATATGTGTAAAATTTTCTGGAAAGTGGTTATAAAACTGTAGCTTTCATGATGACTCAAAAAATCTGTTTCACATTGTTCTACTTTTAGTCATTTATCCAAAGAGATATTGAAAATTGATTTAGATGAAAGCATTTACCCCAGAGTTAAAATATAATCTTCTATCATGTTTTCATCATTAAGCATTACAGTAGCTAACATAACCAAACAAATGCAAGTGAATCAAACATTTAAAAAATGAGAAAAGATAATCCTTGAATTTTACTCTTGAATCATGTTTAAATATTACCAGAGATAAGCCCCCCACACACACACACACACATTCCTTTGCTTGAATTAACTGGATTATCTTGGAACAATGGCACAACAAAACAGATACTCCTACAAATAAATTTCTTATTCCACACGTGGAGGCAGTGTCATCTGTAAAGAGCATTTGGCTGGGTATCTGGAGACCTGCTAAGCTGTGTGACCTTAGAAATTCCTTTTATCTTTTTTGGTCCTCAATTTCTTCATCCATGGAAGGAAGAGCTAGATCATAATGTCTAAGTCCCCTTTTATCTCAAAATTTGGGGGGATTTGTTGCAATTCCTATACAGATGAGCTTATCTGAAAGATTAATAATAAATTTCTGCCTTGCTCAGAGAACAGTTTTCTGTTATTGCCAGTGGTTTAGATTTTGGTGGTCCCTGGGTTAATGATTCTTCTGGGAGTAGAACTTCTTCCTTATGAAGTCAGCATGTTGAAAATGATCTCTATTAAAGATATAGGTAAAAATGCTTTTGGCTCTGTTTGCCATTTAGGTTTGAAGGTAAGTAGAACAGATAATAAAAGACATGGGAAATCTACAAAGCATCTCCCCTTTCTGTTCTTTATGCAACCTGTATAGTTAAAAACTTTTAATGAACATTCCGCAAAATAATTCCATCCCTCTTTTGACATAGGAAAGTGTTTGCTGTGAGACAGTTGGGCAAGCTGGTTGATTGACTGTACTTTAGTTCAGTGATTTCCAGTCAAAATGTTGCCTCAATCAGCATTTGAAGAAGGAAGAAAACTTTAAAAAAAAGAAAAAGATGAAGGAAAAGAAAAAAATGTGTGTGTATGTTTGCTTTTCTGTTGAGGAAGTAAAGAAATGTTTTGGGTGTAAATAATGGTGACGATAGTGATGATGAAATAACCTTACATCCAATTGATGGTCTATAAAGAGGGAAATAATTTAATCACTCTGTAATGATCAGGGTGGTGCGATGTCTAAAGGGAGGTCTCTGGTTTCTCCCTCCAAATGGATTCTTCCTCCTCTGGGAGCAAGACTGTGCTGGGATTGTTTTTACACCCAGGCACCCAGTTGGAGTTCTTAGTGGGCTCTATTGTCAATTTAAATGCTTGCAGCTTAACAATCTATGCAGGCATCATCATAAAATTCTCCTTAACTCGACTTTCTCTGTGTCCTGTGTGTCATATCATTTAACTTTAAAGCAACAACATTTCCCAAAGTGTGATACATGAAATAATAGTTCCATAGAAAATAGTGTTTCTTTAGTCAAATAAGTTCTCTCTCTCTGTCTCTCACTCTTTGTCTCTCTGACCTTCAAAATTAATTTCAAATAAGATATTTCTGGAACTAGTACTTTAAACCAGTCCCTCTGATCCTCTAGTAGCTATACACCCAACTGAATATATTTTGCATGTGTTGCAAATAAATTTTGAATATTAAATTACATTTCAGGCTAGAGCCTCCTCTATGTCTTCTTTGAAGGGAAAAAAAATGCCTAATAAGCTAATTTATGAGGAGTTATGTCTTAGGAAAGCAGCATATTCATTAAAAACAGACAAGAATGTCTTATTTAATTATTCTTTGAGCTCAATCACTGAGTAAACCCCAATAAAGTGGATATTGTTCAATTGCTTTTTTATAAATGAAATAAAATATAATTCTTACAGAGTAAACTGAGATGTTTGTTCTTCTGCATATTGAAAATGGTAAATAAAGTTCTTCCAGGGTGAACTACTGCAGTGATAGTTAATTTCCTAAGCCTTCCTCCATATTTATATACCTGATAGTGGCTCTTCATGTAGTTGTACCGAGAAATATGCATATTTAAAGTCAATATTTTAAAAGGATTTTTAGCTATGTTTTGTAGCATAATTACAATATCAGGTTTTTCCATGTGTGTTATGGTTTTACAGAATTAAAATCTCTAAGTCTTGTCTTGGTGACCTCTTTTTTAGGTTAGTCCATTAACAAATAAATGGAATGTTGCTAGAAGAAGGGGAAGGAGGATCATCTTCTTGTTTAATGTAAATATGGGGTGCTAGAGAGCCTGTGATTTATTTGGAGTGAGAAAATAGGCCTTGTTTTTTCAGACGCTGTCACCGGTGACACATAGGCCAAACATAAAGGAGATTGTGTAGCTGGAGTTCTGGAAATCTGATGGGGCAAGGCCTTCTTCCTGGTGCTTTATCAGTTCTTGGACAAGGACTACAGGGTTACGTTGAGTAACACATTCGCTATCTTAGAATTTTCTCCTCATTAAGGAGAAAAATATTCTGCCATAATGTGATCCATGATTAGAGTTAATGCGGTCTCTAACATCTCCCAGATGTTTTAACGTCACTCACATCACTTGCAGAGTTTGTAAATGTGATTTGTCTACTGGTTTATTCTTTTTTGGAACAAACATTATCTTTCTGCTTGGGGAAAAAAGCTAAATCAGAGACTCAATGAGTTACTTAACATAATTTACTGTATGTTTAAAAACAGTGCTAAAATGCAGAGTATGGCAGAGTATGTAATCAATAGCACATTCTCATAAAGAATGCATTTACGCTCGGTTAACAGAAATGTGATCATGCCCAAATGACCAGATGTCTCTCCTTAATGGTATCCCCCCATCTTTTTTTGTCATATTTACTTCAATTCAACTTTTCATGACCATAAAATATTTTTCTTTCCCAGCACAGTGTTAGAAATACTATAATCCCAACCTGGAAGAGTGTATCCTTTGTGGTACTGGGTTACTAACTTAATTCCCAAAATTGTTTCCTTTATCGGGTTACTTATAGGAGCACTTAAATCTGATTATCCTTTTTGGTTTGTTTGTTTTGTTTCCACTTTCTCTTTTTTTTCCTTTTCATTGTGCTGGGCACCCTGCATTAGGTAGTTAAATATTTATACTTAGAGAGCATGACTCCAACATAAAGTCATTGAGGTTTATAATATCTTAGATTTTCCAACTGTTTAATTTTGAACAAAAGCCCAGCATTTGAACCTGTTGCTGTGCTATCAAGTGTGTCCACATGTGGATTTTTCTACTGTCCCTGTATGTTTTTAAAACCATGTGTCAGCTTTCTAAGGGTATGTTTTTAAATGTGCATACTAAATCATATGGGTAGAAACCCCCTAATTCATAGATTGGGGGGTTCATAGATTAAAGCATAAATGAACACTAAAATTTAGAAGAAGCAACATTCAAAGAAGTAAGAATCATATTTGGAGGAAACTGCACTTTTCTGAGTTGTATTGAAGAAGGAATAATACAATAGTATATTGCATTTGAATAACACTTTAATCCTTTTATTATGATGATGATTATTAATTGTTTGTGTCTAGCTTTGTACTTTTGAAGCAATCCTCCAGATGCTATGAGACTTAACCTTCATAATTAGCCTTTGAGGTAAGGAGAAACAGATAGAACCTCCAGTTTAGACAAGGGAAAACTGATCAGTGAGTGATTGAGCCATGAATACATCCTTCCCTTCTATGTTCCTTCGTTACTTCATGCTGCCCATAAACCTCTGTCCTGGGGACGTCAGTTTTCTTTTCACAGTGTTCTCCATGTGTATGTGCCATAAGAAATGCAGTAACTTGGCACTCACCGTAGATTCTTTAGGGCACACAGGAAGTGTCATTCCAAGAAGAGATTTTAAAATGTGTGGTCGAAATGAAGCCTTCTGTTGCTTGGCTTTCCATGATTATAAACACCAGATGCAGACATTGATGTAACAATGATTATCCAGGCTGATGAGCATGTTACTTTGATTAAAAGAGCAGTGAACTTGGAGGGAAAGCTTGGGAAGGCTTTGGAAGCAGCAGGAGATTGTGCAAAACCATCGCTCCCTCCACTCTAAAGACTCAGGCAGCCCACTCTGAACAGGGCAGCTGACCACCAGTTGTTCACACACAGTCATGCCCAAGCTTTGACCGCACTCCAACTGAAAGTCTCAGAAAACAAGACATTTTGTCTTCATAATCAGAAAAAAATCAACCTAACTTCGATCAGTTTCACTAAAATTCAGGGCATGTGTGTTTTTACTTTTCATCAAATACTCAATGTTCAGTATGTTCCAGCTGAATGAATGAGATATTCCAAACCATAGAATATTATGTCCCAACCAATGTTGTTTTCATTTGCTTAATAGTTAGAACTTCCAGCAGACTTCACATTCAAAAAAATTCTGATCAAGTCATGAGATCATAGTTTAATCAAGTATAAAACTTGTGATAATTGTAATTACATTTTATTTTATTCTAAATAAAATAATTGGCTACAACTGAATTATATTTTAAAGATTAGATTTGAAAATATAGGTAAGCAATACTACGATAGCATTGAGAAAGTCAAAGGAAAATTTTCTGCAAGAGTGATCCAGAATTAATTTGTTACTTGAGTTGTCCTATGTAGACACAGTTTACAAGTTTTTATATAAAATTTAATATGTGCATACCTACAAGCACATATAGAATTAATCTATGTATATGGACACAATACCGCATCACTTAGGGATTGTTTGGGTAATGTTTACAAATATTTTGTAGCATCTATATTCAGTCTTTAGACTGCCAAATTTCACCTGGCTGAAGCCGCTATACAGCCCTAGAATAAGAAAATGTGATCTATAGAAGTAAGAATTACTGAAATTGATTCTTGCACCAAAACTGACCTTCATTTTAGGTGCAATTGCATACCATTATTTCAAATAAAATCCCATTAGACATGATAAGCATTTTTCCCTTAGATCTTTTTTGAACATCTGTTGACTATTAGCTGTGCATAAGAGATGATTAGAGCTACATAACTCTAAGCATTTTTAAAGCTTAACATTTTCTTCTTTCTCTATCATAAAGGAAAATTTTAGACGTTTCCAATTATCCATTTTACCCAGCAAGCAGAAACTTAGACTCATGGTGGAAAACCCCAGATCATAAGCCCATGAATACCTTATTTTAATAAACAAGCTATCCAGTACTTCTTTAAGAGTTTTGTTATTGGGATTTCAGTCAGAACATAAGACTGTGAAGATGCCATTCTATCAGTATCACCTTCTTGCTAGTCAAATTTGATGCTCAGTTTCTCCATCTGTAAAATAGGAGCAGTAATACTTTACCCAAAGACTCTTGTGATGATTTATTTAGCAGACATATGTGAAAGCAGCATGCTCTTTGATTATAACATAATGACAATTGAATTGCAACTAGTAAATAAATTACATGTATCCAGTAGAAGCATATATTGCATAATTGAGAAATTCTTAATACTGTTTCTGAATCATTATGTTAGTTTTCCATGTTACTTATGTAAAATGATTGACTTCGTATAGTCATCTATATATTATAATCTTATTCCTTCTATGCAGATTAAAGGAATACCTCCAGAAGTTAGAGCATGCAGCCTATCTGGAAGAATTCCTTGCATCAGAAACAGAAAATTAGATACTTTTAAGATAGTATATTATTGGAATTATGAAAATACCAAGTAATAAATCATCATTCATATATTTATTAATTCATTAAATATTATTGAGCTCCTACTGGTTGCCTGGCACCTTTCTGGTATGGATTTAAAAATTCACTGGTAAATAAAACCAATGTGTGAATCCTGCCCTCATGGAATGGGTTAGCATAAGAGATAAACAGTATTTAATGATACAGAAAATTATTTAATTGCAATTGTGATTAGTGCAGGAACCACAGAACCATAGAAGCTTGTGGAGGCTGCCAAGAAAGGTTTCTCAGAGCAGGTTATTTGACCCCTAAAAGACTCATAGGAATTAGCCCAACATAAAAAAAGAATTCCAATCCACTGCTAAGGGCCAATAGTACTATAAAGTTTTGTAAATTAGTCACAACACACTAAGGTCACACAAATATTTTAAATGTCTGAATTTATTTTATATTTGTTCTTAATGAGGAGCATAAATTTTGTCTTTTCTGCCTTGAATTTAGACAGATAATCTGCATATAAGCATTTAAATATAAATGCAAACTTTGTTGATGGTTGCTCCTAGTTAATCAAGCTTACTGAGATCAGATTTGATCTTGGGTTATTAGACTATTGATAATTTTTCATCAATTATCTTGTATAACCATCTTCTGGTGAAAGAGATCATGGGAAAATAAGGCAAGTGTTACTAGGAATGGCAAAACTGGTTATTCTCAGAAATCTGCTCTAAGAAACGGGAAGTTTATTTATGATTAATTTAACAAATTTGATATTGATTCAGAAGTATAAAATCTGCCCAGAGCATATGGTAGCACACATTCTATGTAATCCAAAATTATTTAAGTGATATACTTTAAAGTTCAAAAGACATTAGATAAAACAATTTAGGAGTTCTAAAATTAAAAGGCATGTGTTTCACAAAAAGATTAACTGTCCAAACAAGTTTAGATATACATCATGATGGCTGGAAATACATGCACATCTAAGAAGTATATGCTTAGGTTTGAATTTTCAAACTTGGAATGTTCTGAAGGAATTTGCCAAGCTGCTCTCATGCTATTGCATTAGCGGCCCCCATCCCTTAGATTTGGTGCGATCAATCTGATGTATTCAGCAGTAAAAATAAAATAATGAGGAAGTACAATATAATACTGTTTTTTTTACATGTGTCTTGATATCGTGTATTAAACTTACTGAGGAAATTAATATGAATTAACATGAAAATTTAACAAATTATCTACTCATAAGGGAAAAGGAAGTGCGGTGCTGACACTTACAATGCTGACAGATCTTTAATTTTTGAAATGATTTCAGTCTGTATTCTGAGCTAGCTTAACAAGAAGAGAAGTTTATGAGAGAAAATTACCCTCTGACTCTGTGCGATCATAATGTGTTCGTTTCTTTAACCATTACCTTCATATCATGTTATGAATGGAGGCACCACTTAGCACACCGGGTGCGTTATGTGCCTGGCTTTCTGAACTTTAATCTGACTAATGTCCCCATTGCAAGATGTAAATAGATTACAAAGGAAAATTCAATATTTCTCCCACCAGAGCAACCCACATTAGTGGTTTCCTGCCATCTAATTGCATTACATGCCGGGATGTGATCCATGGTTAATGGCAGCCACAGTCAACTGTCACTTTGCTTTTAGCCTCTGTCATTCGGGTGATTTAAATATTTAACACCATGACAAAAACTAGGTTTGTCAAACCACTTGTAGGGGTGTTATGCTAACTTCTATCAAGAAAATAGTTCTTGTTTTTTTCCCCCATTGGAACACCTTCTCCAGAAGGTAAACTACATATTACCACAGCATCTGTAAGGTAAATTAATTGATTTATTGTGATTTTTATGTCCTTAAAAATATTGACTATATTACTGGGTCAGCACTTATGAGAAATTACTTTATTTCTGGAAAATTAATTTTTGTTTTAACTTCCTATGGATCAACCCAATTTAAAAAACAATAACAAAACAAAAATACTTTTACTTAGTAGCAAAGACCTAAGCTTATTTCCATGAACTCATTATGAAAATGTTGCAAATCTAATTTATCATAGTCAATACGCAAAAAAATTATAATTTCATGTAGAGAATCTTTGAACCATACTGAAATGTGAGAGGCGGTACATTTTATTATGTATAAACAGATACCAATATAAATGCACTTAAAACTTTCAGTTATTTATATGAATGTTGCCTTTCTGGGGTGAACAGAATGTTCAAGAATTGTCAGGATGAAAGGTAAAATCTTCTCAATGCCTTGTTTTATACATGAACTCTCTTTTCAGAACTACACCCAGTTTACCATAGTACATTGTTCTGGGGGAAGTGGATTAGACAATTGCCAGCTTTGAGTAAGAACTTCTCCCAGTTTGGTTGAAAATTGTCCATCCAATTTCTCTGTCAATATCCTGATCTGTAAGCCTAAGAATAATTACCTGTCTCCAGGCATTCTTCATACCATCATCAGAGTGTTTTGTGTGTGTGTATGAAATGCAAAAGCAATTATTTCTTTCATAACTTTTTCAAACTCTTTTCTTGTGTGCCCTCATCAAGCTCAAGCTTGAATCTCTGCTTAAAATTCTTAAATGGTCCTGTGTCACCAACCAAGTAAAATCAGGTCCTGACAGCCAGGTAGGCAAGATGCTTCATGTTCTGTCTCCTTCCTCCTTTTCCATGCCCCAATTATACTTATTTCCATGCTCTTTAGCCACTGGGTGCCCGGTGTCTGGCATGCTTCTGCCTTCCTGTCTTACAGGTATTCTTCACTCATCCTTCAAGTTTCAGCCAAAATAAGATGCCTTTGACAAAGCAACCTTCTGCCTATACATATCAGACAATGCCCACCTCCTTAGAAGAAAATTTTGAACTCTTTGCCTCCATGGTCATTGGCTCATATTTTTATTTTTATCGATTTCCTCATGGTGTATTTCTAAATTTCTAAGCCTTTCTCACACATGTAAGAGGAAAGTTTTCAAATGGAAGGGACTGTTTGGTCAGCTTTGTAACCTGTACATCTAGCACAGAGCAATGCAGTTTCTTCACTAGAATGTAAGCTAATCTACTTCCTGCTGTGTTCTGAGGCCTAAAACAGTGTCTAGGACATAATAGAAGTTCTGCAAATATTTTCTGAATGAATCAGTGTCAACATTAAGTAAAGAAACCACTAACTATCCAGATGCTGATTGTTGCCTGGTGATTAAACGTTATCAATTTCTGCATCTTGTTTTTCTTTTTTCTTTTTTTCTATGCAATTTTAAGTTGAATATTTAACACTTATAACACCAGTGCTGTGTGTCTAATTTTTGGCATCTGGAGAAAAGTCAGCTTTTGTTTTCCTTAACCATTTGGCAGAAATATTTCCAGTATTATCTGGCCTGTTATAAAAGTGTTGAGGTTAGAAAACCCTTCAAATTTGAGATTAACAAGAATTAAAAGCAATCTCATGGTACGACAAAATACGCACACAAATACAATTTTTAAAATGTGGGTGTTGCAAAACTCTCCTTTGCGGTGTTTGGGTTTGGCTTTTCCCATGGTATTATTGCTTTCTGCTAATTTGACAAGGTCAGCAGTGGCACTACCTGCCTTGCAATTATCGAACGTTGTACGGCAGTTTCTCTTGGGTGGATCAGAAAATCATTAGCTTCTCTATCACTGAAAGAGCTTCCCAGTTATTGTTTCTGTCTTCCTGAATCAATATTCCTGGGGTATCAGTGTCATTTTATATTCAATAGAAATTCTAAAATCATTCCATCCATTTCTCAGGACACTGAATGATGGGGACCTGTAGAAGACTTTGTCTGTGAGAACAATTCAGCCACTTTTTTTCTTTTAAAAATCTGTAATGGTCTGCCTAAAAAAAGGAAGGGCGATCTGAGTTAGGAAAATGCTAAGGCAAATTTTGGATGGTGTTGTAGAACTACTTGATATAGGTTTGATTTATTAATATACTTGATGTTCAATTACCATACCAAAAGCTGTTATTTGGTTTTCAGTTTTGGAGATGTCCAAATTAATCTACCACAACTTGTCTGGTTATGTCTGGATATCCAACTTTATTATAGGAAACAGTACTTATGGGTAAAATTTTAAAGATAGGAAATTATGACGGAATAAGAAACATTGGCAGGATATTAAAACCATTTTTCATACATAAACATATTTATACATATGCACACACATATATTATACATGCACACACGTCTGTGGGTATGTAGAAAGAAAGCTATATCTGACTTGTTTCATTCTGTATTCCCAGTGGCTGGCACAGAGTAGGCACTGAAAAAAATAGTTGTTGAAAAAAAAGAATGAAGGAAGGAAGGAATAGTAGGTATAACAAATGGAGCCAAATCCATTCACTTATAACTGAGATAAGAGTGTTGCTTGCCCTCTAGTGGTCTGTTTGAACAAAATAGGAAAATTAAACTGGAATCCTGACATTTAAAAAATGAAAATTTACTTGATAATAGTAAGTGGGTGGTAGAGAGATTTTCGTTTTTAATAAACATATGTCTAATAAAACTCCTTTTGCCCATTTTAAAACTTGTAGAGTGAAGCTTATCAAGGATAATTTGGCAAACCAAAAATAAAAATATTTCCCACTAGATAAATGCAAATGTTTTATGTGTGGCATTGGTATATTAAGCCTGATATTATATTTTATTTGTATTTCCAATTTGTTGTGCCTTAAATAAAATTCAGGTAGAGTTTAAATTGTGTTTACTGTCTTTCAAGACTCAAATATTTTACAGGTGAACACTAAATCTGTTTAACAGAGTATTGAAATTATAGGCATCAAATGCAAACACGTTCTTCTTTGGGAGTATTTTGAAAATAACTACTGACAATTCTGACAGTAGTATGTCTGATTAACAATTACTTAGTTTTCTTCAGGTTACTCAATTTTTCATGTTTGGTTACTATTATGCAAATAATTATTTGAAAAAAAAAAAGGCAGCTATTCTTACATCAAGTCTTATAATCTAAAGAGAATAAAATTAAAAGAAAATATATTATTACATAAAAACCTACATTTTGAATTTTCTCCCTACAATTCACTTGCTGTCTAATAATTGTCTCCTCAGTCTCTAGGATTCCAATTATTTTTTAATTGAATTGATAATAGGATGCATATATTTTAAACAATATTTTAAGCAGCACTGGTTGAATCAGTTATTTAAAAGACTGGATGTCAGTTTTCAATTTTTTCAATTTTTATACTAAATATCTTTTAGTACTAATACTAAATATTTTTCTACTAAATATCTTCTTATTTGTTTCTGATATTTTAGCATCTTCTCTACTTTCTTTAGTTTATAACTAACTCATATAATGGAAAAAAGATGGAATTTTTCTAGCTCTAAGGCAGGGTGTGGAAACTTGGATTTGATAACTAAAATGTTGGTAAAAAACAGAGAGAGACCAAGCGTTTGTAAGAAATTAATCCATAAATAAGGAAGTTTAATAAAAAATTTTAATCAGCATTGGATAACACTTCTTTAACTAACTGCCATCAGGTGGAACATAATAATTACATTGAAAAATGTGGGTAAAAATTACTAATGTTTTTATGGTCACCGAAAAAAATAACTTTTAAAAGGTCTTTCTCTGGGCTTCCAAACTTTTTAATAGATGTAGTGACCTAAGTCAAGAGTAAACTTAATTAGGTGTCATTAAATGGGCTTCTTTTTGTTTGTTTTATTGTTGTTTTCTCACTTGTATTATATGTTTATGTTTCAATATTTAGATCATCTTTAAGTTTTAAAAAATCTTTATTGTGACATTAAAGGAAACATCTCCTTTGTTTAGATAAAAACATTCAAAAGATAGGTCCTAAGTGACTCTTCAAAGGACATAAAAATTATCATTGGTTGAGTCAGGAATAGAATTCAATATCTGTTAATTTTTTTTTTTTTTTTTTTTTAAAGATTTTGTTTATTTGTTCATTTGTCCCCCCCTTGCTGCTTGTGCTCGCTGGGTCAGCTAACCACGCCGTGCGGGCGGGCTTGCCTTCACCGGGAGGCCCTGGGAACCGAACCCGGGGCCTCCCATATGGTAAACGGGAGCCCTACTGATTGAGCCACAGCCGCTTCCCTCTGTTAATTTTTAAACTGTGTTATATACACAGTTTCCCACTAGGTTCTAAATTTCAAAACTGAGTTCAAGTAAATCCTGGAG
Source organism: Tolypeutes matacus (assembly GCA_026826555.1). Lineage (NCBI taxonomy): Eukaryota > Metazoa > Chordata > Mammalia > Cingulata > Chlamyphoridae > Tolypeutes > Tolypeutes matacus. The sequence goes on along the minus strand of JAKSZT010053779.1, from coordinate 12,289,975 downwards.
GATTGAAAGTGATTTTATATCAAGTAAAACCTTTATTTTGTTGTAAGGTTTGACATTTAAAAAAAAAAGAGCAATAATATAATTAGTAGTTTATGTAATTCAATATAAAGATCTATATACACACATGTATTTCTGTACATCCATAAAAATGTATATATTGAGATGAATTCTAAGTTTTCATGTGTATGTGTGTGTGTGAATCATGAAAATTATTTTAAAAGATTGGTGCAATCTTAGAAAATCTGCCTTGAAAACTTTTATGCTCCAGCTCTTTTATTAAAATAACCTTTATTCAATGTCTATACCATATTTTAAGTAGACCGGTAGATAAATAGACATTTTACATCATTCAGAAGAGAACTGGGTAAAAGGGTCAAAGGTGAAATAACTATAAAATCAGAAGGAACCTGTAATTAATCTAGGAAACAGATACCAAACTGTGTACTGGAACATTCATGTTCAGAATACGAATAGTTTCTAGAAGCAAAAAAAAAAAAAAAAAAAAAAAAGGTGGTGGTTCATCTTTAAATAAATTTGGGACACTGTTAATAAACAAACTGCAGAACTTTGAGTCCTTCAAATGCAAATGTACATTATTAATCCCCAAGAAGGGTTATAACATACAGGTCTTTCCAAATTTATTTGAGGAAGCTTTTTTCTAGAAACTGGATCACAAGAAGTGGTGATCTGGTCCATCCTCTTTGGGCTAACTGAGATGAGCAAGTCATTGAAGAATGAGTGGAATTTGCAAAAGTGAAGAAGAAAGGAAGCACATATGAAGAGAGAAAAATCATGAGTCAACGCAAGAATGAGCATTTCAAATTAATTTCGAAGCATAGTTTCTTAGTTCAGCACGGGAGGACCAGAGAATTCGTATTATCAATACTGTTCATTAAATCTGGACCATTAGTATGGGACATGACTATATAGAGCCTAATTGCTGGTTAAGGGATTTAGGCTTTATTACATAATAGACGGGAACTTGTTAAAAGATTTTAAAGTGGAAGTTGGCAATGGTAATAACAACAGTAACCATAAATTATTTAGCACTTGTTTCAAGAACTTTTCCAAGTACATGTATTAACTTATTTAATCCTTTCAGCAAAACTATGTTGTAAGTAGGGAATTGAAGCAACAGAATTTCATGTAACTTTTATCAAGCTTAGTAAATATTTTAGTTTCCTTGGCTGCTCAAGCAGATACAATGCAATGGGTCAGCTGAAACAATGGAAATTTATTATCTTACAGATTTGAGGCTAAAAGGAAGTCCAAATCAAGGTGACTATTTCTTCCCAAAGACTGGCGTTCTGGGGCTGACTGCCAGTGATCTTTAGTCCTTAGCCTATCACATGCATGGCAAGTGCATGGAGGTGTCTCTTGGTCTCTCCCTTCTCTTCCAGGTTCCACTGGTGTTCAGCTCCTGGCTGCTCCCTCTGTAGCTTTCTTTCTGTCTGTCTGAATTTCATTCTGCTTATTAAAAAAAGGATTCCTATAAAAGGATTAAGACCAGTCCTGATTGAGGTGGGCCAGACCTTAACTGAAGTAACCTCATCAAAAGATCCTAACTCACAGGAATGGCTTAACTTTAAGAACATGTTTTTTTAGGTACATAAGCTTCAAACCATCACACTCTACCCTCTGGCCCCCAAAAGACTTGTTCTTTCTACATGCAAAATGCATTCATTCCATCACAACATCCCAAAGCCTTAAGTCATTTCAGAAACCATGCAAAGTACAAAGTATTATCAAAATCAGTTTTTGGTATGATCTGTCCTGGGGCATAACTACCCCCTATCTGTGGACTTGTGAAATCTAGAAAACAAGTTATCTGCTTCCAATAAACAATTGAGGGACAAACATAGGATGGACATTCCTGTTCCAGAAGGGAGAAATTGGAAGGAAAATGGGAGTCACGGGTCCCAAACAATTCCAAAACCCAGCAGGGCAAACTTAGATTTCAAGGTCCGAGAGTCATGTATAGATTCATGTTTTGTCCTGGAGGCCCGATGGAGTGGCAGCCCCACTCTTTCCAAGTGCTTACACAACAACCATGCTTTCCCCAAACACTGGGGTGAAGGCCCTACCCTCTCCAAGCATTGTGATGATGGCTAGTCTTTCTGTGAATGCTGGGTCACAGGCCCAACCATTTCTGAGCATTAGGGTAGCAGCACTCTCCCTGAACAATGGGGCAGAAACCCGCACCTCCAGGGGTGGTCCCGAGGACGTCTCTGCAGCCCAGACCTCAGCTCCCATAGTTCTGCCCTTGAAGTGATTCTTCTTCAATTTGTCCCTTCTCTGTCTCTTTGTGTCCTGCCTGGCAGTGCTTCAGCCTATACAAAACTTGTCAGCTTTGTACAAGTTTGCACAACCATTATGTATCAAAAAATCAATCTCTAGTTTCTTTGTGCTCAGGAGTTCACTTTTCAGCTTATCCCTTTCAACTTGCATTTTACTATAAACCTCAAGGAGGTAAAACAGGCTGCACTTTCCACATTTAGTTTGGAAATCTCCTCAGCTAAATATCCAAGTTCATCACTTTCAAGTTCTGCCTTCCATCCAACATCATAACTCAATTTCCCTAAGTCCTCTGCCACTTTAAAACAGGAACACATTTATCATTTCCATCTAAGGCATCATTGGTACAATGTCTGAATTTCTACCAACACTGTGTTCATAATGAATTATGTGTCGTCAAAGATGATACAAACATTCTCTACAGCGCTCACTGATTTTTGAACCTCACAATTCTTCCAGCCTCTACCCGTTACTCAATTCCAAAGCTGATTCCACATTCTTGGTATCTGCAATAGCAGCACTCCACTCCCTATACAAAAATCTGTTTTAGTTTCCTTGGCTGCTCAAGCAAATATCGTGCAACAGGTAGGCTTAAACATGTAAGTTAGTTAGTTCACAGATTTGAGGCTAAAAGAAAGTCCAAACCAAGGCATCGTCAAGGCAATGCTTTCTTCGTGAAGGCTGGCATTCTGGGGCTGGCTGTGGATGATCTTTGGTCCTTAGCTTGTGATATGGCAAGGCACATAGTGGCATCTCCTGGTGTCTCCCGACCTTTCTGGGTTCCATTGATGTTCAGCTCCTGGCTACTCCCTCTGTGGCTTTCTCTCTTTATGTCTAAATTCCATTCCACTTATAAAGGACTCCTGTATTAGGAATTAAGACTGACCCTGGTTGAGGTGAGCCACACCTTAACTGAAGTAACCTCATCAAAAAGTCCTAGCTACAATGAGCTCACAACCACAGTAATGGATTAAATTTAAGAACATGTTTTTCTGGGTTACGTACAGCTCTAAACCACCACAGTAACCTAGCAAAATTTGAACCTGGCACACTGGCATTCCCAAACAGTCTGATTCCAAAATATTTTTCCTTAAACTCTATTCTGTGGTACAAAGAAAGTGTTGCATAAGAAGTTTAATCTGGACTAATGTGCAGGATGGCTCTAAGAGAGAGTAGACTGGAAGAAAAATTATTGTTTAGAAAGCTTTGCAATAAGCCAAATATGAGATAATGAAGTCTTTAACTGAGTGATAACAGTAGAAATATAAAGAAAGGGGTGAACTTTAGAGATTCCAAGAAGGAAACATTAATGCTGAGGATTTTTACTTAATTGATGACTTCACATTGATCTAGGGAATTGAAGGAGTTCTCTGTATCAGTTATAGCCAGTTCTGGAGTTTTTAATCAAGACGATGAGATCACTGACAAAACTGAGTAATCTGTACAGCATAGACAATCATAGAGGAGGAGGATGACTCTAAATACTAAAAATCTTTAGTTGGAAATTATGCCAGTACATTACAGTTATATAATTGAACATTCGGAGGAAAGAATGGCTATAGATAGAGACTTGGAGTCATCAGAAGCAACATGATGGTTGAGATCATGCAAGGGCATGAGTTCTCTAAGTCAGAGAACCAGCTAGGAAGAGTTGAGGTAAGGGGAAAGGGGCTTTATGATTTGCTCAAATGACAAGTTTGAGGATGAAGGAAAATCAGAGAAGGAAACTGAGAAGTTTTAGGACATTCATAAAAACTTAATGTTGCAGAGGCTAAGTGGAGAAAGGTAAAGTGATGACACCCAACATTGATAAATAGGGCAAAAGCAAAAAAGAACCAGAATTACCAGGAGGAGAGTGATAAAGTCATTTCATTGGTTTAGAGTATTTAGCTGTCATTAGTAAGAACTCAGTAAGTCATTCCAGAGTTAATAACCATTATGTATCTATCTTAATTATCTAATGATGTATCACTGACTCATTTTCTCAGGAAGCCTACATAAATAAACACTTTGTTTTGTGTCTGCCAACTAATATGCTTCGTGTGATATTATGTTAGGGAAGAAATGAACATGGTTATTCTCCAGTCTTTTTCAGTATATTTAATACACTTAAAGTCATGTGAGTCAAAACTTTGAAAACTGAAAAATACAGCACATTTATTCAGTAACCAAATATTTAGTTAATTCCTATCCTGTACCTCATAAAAATTGTAATGATTTTCTTGTGGTTTAGATAACAATGTCCTAATCAACTAATGTATGTGTGCATGTTTATGTATGTATGTATATATGTGTGTAAATGTATGTATTTGTGTATATACATATACAAGCATACCATTTGTTGTTTGTTGCTAGTGTTATACCTTGCTTGTGTTATATCTATTAATGTACTTGCACTCAGAATCAAAGAATGGAGGTACTTGAAGACAGTAACTGTGGAAGAAAATCAGATGTATCCTATATATTATTATTATTATTATGTAAGCAAGCATTTTGTTCTCTTTCATTCTCTTTATAGCCATTTCAAAAAACCCAGATGAGTGAGGTGGTTACTGATTAATTTTTGCCAGATTTATCATCTGTCCAGAATGACTGCATAGTCTTTTTGCTAGGTCTTCTTTCCCTATGTAGTAATTAGTCTTACTCAACCATGCTGGGGTTTTTTTGTTAATGTAAAGCAACACATAATATATTATTACACAGAAGACTTTCAAAGTGCAACTTTAAAAGATATGAGTGACAGGATAAATTACTACTGAATATTATGCTTAACATCACTATCACCTAGGGCCAAAACCCATCGTGCAGTGTTGATGGTTTGGTGACATATTTTGACTGGAATGTGCCATAGTATTGGGCATCAGACAAATGTAGTAATTTATGATAATTACTCACTCTAGGCAGATTAAAAACCACACTCTAAATACAAATACTCTTATAATACTATTGCCCCAGAATTGTATGCCCTGCAACTGCCTAGTGGTTTTACTTCCATGTTGTTTTTTATTTTTTGTATAACATACAGAATCTTGCCTACTTGGTCTAGGTTTTCTGGGAAAGTTCATAAGCATAAATTGATAACTTGCTAAGGTGAATTTATAATGAAAATAATTAGATGAGTGAAGTAACTTAAAAAACATGGTTCTTGTTTGTATCTTTTTCTTTTTTGCCAGATACTAACAGAAAGAATACAAGTCAGCATTATATCCTAGTCTTCTGGTGGCTCTTCCAAGAAAAAAGCACTTTAGAGTTACTCTTCACCCTTGAGATGAGTTCAGCTTTGTATTCTTTGAATGGGCTCTTGGACTTCCTCTGAGACTGATATAAAATCAAAGTTGTGACATTATTGCTACTCTTTCCAGAAGACATAATTTCTCACTTCTTGCATAAACTATGGTACTGCCTTTGCGACAACTCCTGTACTTCAAATTGAGGGTCAGCAGTTTCACTCTGAGACGTGAGGCTATACAGACACATATTTTCCCAGCATGAAAGCAAGTGATAAATTCATTTGGAGAACATGAAAATTTCTAGAACAAAAATACAAAGTACTCCCATAACCTAAATCTGACATGCGTTGAGGAAGAACTTTTCATAATAATAATCAAACCAATTTGCTTTACTTGCTTAAAGTCTTATGTCACCCAATGACAGAACAATTAGTGTTTCTAAGGCATGCTGCATAATTAGGAAGTAAATTCCTAAGGTATATGGCTAATACAGGAGGGTTTGAATAGCACCATTTCTAAAGCTGAATCATGGTCTTTGATGAGAGTGGGCTATAACAATGCAGGCTTTGAGAGTCTTGCAAAATTTCAATTAAGTTGCTGAAATGTTTCCACAGTTTATTTTTCTAGGATCTTTTCCATGACTGCTTGCTCATAAAGACCTGGCTGTGGAAGGAAATTGAGCAGGAACTTTTGAATTGGCCTCTTGTTTGCCTATTTCTGTTGACCTGTACAGGGTGGTTATACTTTGGGGGCATTAAGTTTTTCATTTGCTACTGCTCTTAACCGATAAATTGTTCTTTGTTAATGAATAATTAAAATGGGATTCTGATAGTGGACTAGTAGAAGCAGGAAGCAAAATTAGGAAATTAGAGAATGAAGATTTATTGATTTTTCTCTTTCACGCTCTGCCATATGTAGCATTGCCATTTTTATTTTTGAAGAGAAGATCAGTAATATTTAGTTAAGCTTTTGAGTGTTAGACTGGCTAAATTTAAGTAACTAAAAATATAGAAATCCTTTATTAAAATTAATTGTGTGAAAAATGAAAATTGAATAATATCATAAGAAGATCATAAAAAATGTAAAACAGACCACCCCCAGATATAAACTGGTATGTATGACGTCAAAGGCAAGGTCGTTAGTCAGTGATTCATATGTGAGGATATGCATTCATATATGCATGTATGTCTTTGCAAAAAAAAATTTTTAAAGGCTTTTAATTTGCCATCAGCACGTGTTAATTTTTCATGTGTCAGCAGTTTCTTGTGACCACAGCTTAATTATGTTTTTATGTTTGTAGACTTGATCTTTCTCCCATTTTTTTTATTTGCTACTCACCTTTACATAATGGAAGTCAGTAATGAAGTACTCTTTGAATTATTCAGTGCCATGATCATGAATACAATTCATACCAGTTTTTTTCAAAAGTTCTGTTAGGAATTTAGGTTCAAAAAAGATGTGATTCATCTAATGAATGTATATGTTCTTTATATATATTCATCAGACTTGGGGTCAGAAGGAAATGACAAGTGCCTAAAAATGGACAACTGTGGATTTGGAGAAAGGAAGTTAAAGAAATGCTTAAATGTTCAATTTATTTTCTGCTATATTTAGAACTGAGTGTTAGGTAAATTTGCTCAGAGGGGAATGTTGTTTGCAGTAAGAGAGCAGAAGTAGTCCTAGTGTATAAAGGCAAAAAAAAAAAAAAAAAAAAAAAAATGGAAACCCTTTCCCAAGGATTAGAAAGTGTCATCTAACATGGCTATCCACTGAATGTTCATTATTTCATAGAAAATGTGGTTGGAACTTTGGAACTTTAAGAGCAGAAGTCTTGTTTTAGTGTATAATATAAATGGAGTTAAGATAGGATCTTGCTTTTTTGTGTGAAAACTGTAGGAAATAAATTCTCGGGATTCTTAGTGATATTACATAGTGGTGATTGATTAATGACATAAACTAGAAGTTACTATTAGGTTGATTTGAAGTGATAAGGGGCTAATATGAAAAAGAAGAAAATGTCAAAGTTTCTGAAACTAAAGTTGCTTTGTTGCATTGAGGATACTAATGTCAACTTTCTGGTAAGCATAAGCAAATTGTGTGAGATAGGGTTTAAGCTGTGTTAAATGACTGAGAACAATAAAGAATTTGGTATTGCTCCTTTCCACTCCTGCATTTTATGCCTTTTTAAAGTGGTGACATCATAGTTTTGCATATCTTTCAAGTAAAAAGAAGAGAAATAAAATTTTAAGAAACAAACAAAAAACAAATGTGGTTGTTAATTTATTATCCTAGAGCCTCTTAATAAAGTTACTTCAGTTTTTATTTCATTTGACTTATGTTCTTCAATAACTTTCAGAAGGTTCATGTCCTGATGAGTATGGCAGCGAAACAGTATTAGAAAGAAGAAACTAAATTTATTCCATCAGAAGAAGAATTAGGTTAAATGACTCCACTGGACAGTAAATTACAATAAGAATCAAAATGAATGTCAGCCTAGTAATGTTAAGAAAGGGAAAAGTTAGAAATATTGTCCAATAATTTCAAATTTGAAGAAAATGAAAAACATAGGGGCCATTTTTTTATCTGATAGGAAGTAAATGTATGGAATATTAATAAAAGTAAAAAAGTTACTTTTTAATGAAGAAAGAGGGAATTTAAGGCAACTCAGAATCCAAGATAACAGCGTCTGAAAAGTCTGTGATACTAGGTATGTGGGAGTCTTTGCAGGACAGAAATTTTAAAGATTATAGTAAGTAATATTTCATACCATTATAATATTCAAAATAACCTGAACAGAAATCTGTGCTTTCCCCTAAAAGGAAGTTAAAGGTGATGATTTTATTAAGTTTTTCGTACAATGAAAATGTCTACAGCCATCATTAATAATGATAAAAATGGTAACTGACATATACTGAATGCTTTCCACATGTTGCATCAAGCCTTTGCTGAGTGTTGTATATTGTCATGTAACTGTTCCAATTAAATATTAGTCTAGCCGAAATGCTTGTAAATTCATATGAGTATGTTGAAAAACCTATTCATATGAGAATTATGTTTGTTACATTTCTAGAAAAGTTTCTAATTCAAAGTCTTTACAAGGCAATGGGGCTGAATCAAATCCACTGTAATAACCAGCCAACCTCAAGAAGTAATGTGCCCTTCAGTAAAAGATCATGTATAAATGCTTGCTTACCCCTTCTATCAAAACCAGTGACAAGGTATGGATATACCACCGCTGCAAGAATTAGAAAGCATAGGTATTCCTCAAACTACATTTTTTGAAGAAAGAAAACAGTGTCCACTTCTCAAAGGCCTGATTTGTCAACATAACAGTACAATTAGTTTGTAATATTTTCTTGACATTTTTTATAAATGAGGGAAAATAAATCTCTCCATTTTTACAGTAGCACTTATCTTTGTCTGCCTTAACACAGGCTCCAATCAAGAAATCAAGAAATAAACATTTCCAGCATAAGAGGAAAGAAATATATATATATTTCAAAAACTGTTTTGCATGGAAGAGGTCATTCATCACTGTGAGAATATTTTCAAAGGTGGTAGCAGATGAGAAATTCAAAACTGCCTCAAAGCTGAATACTGAAAAAAGGAGCTATATTGGACAAAAATATCCTTGGTCCTACACATGTTCCTAAGATTATCTGATTTGCCTTTTTAAAATACATTTATACAAAGCATAGTTTGTTATTTTTATAACTATTTCACTTTGAAATTATTTTATTTCACCTAATTCATACATATGTATTAATAAGAACAAAGAATTTAAAAGTTTTACAACAGTGATTGCGATTTCTACTCCCACTAATATGTTATAATACTAAAATTTGAATAGGTAGAAATGACCTTTGTGCTATGAAAGTTTTTAAAGCTAACTAGCAACACAAAATACATTGCAAATGGGGATGATAAGCCTTCTTAGAAAGCAAACTCCTTTCAACTTTTCTTAATTAGTAAAATTGTATGCAAAAACAGATTTAATAGAATGATTGGTACTAGATGCTGACAATAAAAGTCCTAAATCATAGTCCCATTTCAGAATTCTGAGCCAATAAAAAATGCCTCTAGCCAGTCCTTCTTTCAAAGAGCATAGACCCATACAGAACAGAGAACAAGTTTTGTGTGTGTGTGTATTTGTGTGTATTTACCTTTAAAAAGTGAAATCTAGCTGTTCTATGTGTCTATTCAAAATGGCAACTATAAAGCACTTTTTGCTAGAACCAAAACAGGTTAAGTATATTAAGTACCTCTGTTTCAAGGCAAAATTGGAACTCTTTTCCCATGCCCAAAAGAGAACTGTGTTTTAACTCCAACCCATTTTACCTAAATTCTAAAAATATTTATTAATATATAGGAAATAGTATTCTAGTAATTCATTTGCTAACAGGCGTACAGTGCTTTTTACAATAGCTATTGATATCAGAAAGCTGGAACGTCTGTTCTAGAGAAAGAATACTCTATACTTTTACATAACCCCAGGCAAGGTAATATCAATGGGATTGAATTTTTCCTCCTTAAATAACCAATAAATGAAAATTGCTCTCTAGTATTTCAAAAAGAAAAGAAGAAGAAATTGCTAAAAACTATTAGCTAAGAGAGCTTTCTGCCTGACAGCATTAATTTCCTATTCGTTTCATTAAAGGGAAGGTTTTGATAGGATTTATAAATTATAGCATGTCCATAGTAGACTAATAGCTTGAGGAAAAACTTGTAATGGCTCTCCTTAATCAAAATAAGAGCAAGTTGTTGTTTATCCAGCTGAGAAATGTTGGATCAAGGGTGCTCATTTTATTATTTCTATGCCAAATACAAATAACCCATAGAAACATGACCAATGAAATAAGTATTAAAAGTTTAGGAAAAAAACATATTAATGTGGCTATGAAAGGCAGAGTTTCTTAGGAACTCAACCATTCCTTGGCTAACTTATTTATTTAGAACTTAATATGGGCTGGTCATTGTGCTATAAGCACTAGAGGTGTCATGGTAAGCAAAACATTTATGGTCCCTCTCTTCATGGAACTTACTGTCTGGGAGCAAACTAAATGGTAGAATAGAGTTTGTAGGACTATTTAGTCCTTTGAAACCAGAGCCTCTCTTTAGCATTCATTGTAGCATGACAGGGTTATAAAGAATAAACTAAAATAGAAAATAAATTTACTTTCTTTTAAAAAGAAAATAATAAAGTATTTTGGAGAATTAGCTTTTAAAGGATTGGCTGCTCCAAATAAGAAAATAAACACCTCCAAAGTTTATATCATTATATTGAGTTTTCATGTCAATTGGCTTTACCGATTACATTTAGAGTGGTTCATTTACTATTTAGTCATACCCTAAAGGTGTTCAAATGATCAAAGCCTTCATTCTCAAGTGCCTTTTGTTTGCTAAAATTCAGGTAGGCAGTTAATAACCAAAGGATGTAACGAGTTAACTTTTCTGAAACAGCTCTGTCTTGTCTTCTTAATCTCCACAATGAACGACTATCCACTCCTCTTTCTTTCTCTCCAATGTTCCCATCCCCCATATGTGTACGCACATTCACTAACTTCTAACTGGGTATCAGTGTGAACTTTTCTTAATGGCTTTGGCAAATCTCTGTGACTGAAAGGAGAGGGAGCTTACTGGAGTATGTTTAGTCTCCGTACAAAACAAAAAGGGTTTAGGTTTACTCTGATTGACTGCAGTGCTCCACCCTTTATCCTCCAGACAACTTCACTTCTCTGGCCCAGATCAATGTCAGTAGTTAAATGAATCAGTCATTTGAAAGCTGTCTGTTGACCTTTCCTTCGTGATTGATTGCATGAAATGTGCACAGGAGTGATTTTTCCAGCCAAGAGAACGGTCACACTGCCTGCCCTCACTGCCACTCCCAGTAGATCACTAGGGTTTCCCACAGAGGGACAGGCTACTTGTGTAAAACAGGACCTGAAAGCACTTTCAAGTAACCATAATGAAGCTGAAAGCCATATTTAGCCTTCCTCCATTACCTCCAGGAATTATTTATTAGGAGAAGACAGCGTTTGAGCAGTTTATTGGCCTTCAAGAGACTTCCTGAAGAGGATGGTGAGGAAGTCCTCAGTGACATTTGCATAAGGGTGTCAGATTTTTCAGCCTCCACTGAATGTATCCAAATATCATTCCCACCTTGGACTCTGAAGAATCCCTGGATTTTTCAAGTTGAGAATGTTGTAAACTTGCAATTTTGTTTTGTCTAAACTTAGAGAAGTGAATTTTTTAAAAATAGGACAATAGTTTGCTGTAGTAAAAGGTATCAAAGAATCAACAGTTGAAGTACTAATTATATGTTTCTGGCCCAACCTTAGATTCCTCATGAAGTAAGTTATTTCATATAAATCAACTTTATGATAAAATATTTAGAGGCAAAATATAAATTCAATTGTAATGATATATGATCCCCAGGAAAAAAACTATATTATCTAATCAGAAAATATTTGGGAAGGAATCAAATGATATAGCAAGAAGGGATTTTGCACTTTTTGGTTTTTGGACGTGCAGAGATTGGCTTAAACCTTGGGATAAAACCAATCTGTGAAGGAAAAAATCCTATAATTTCATTAGCTAACATTGTGAACATATTTTGAATTATCAGAACACTTTGACAAAAGTTATTTCATTTGTCTGATGTTTTAGGGAAGAGGGTTCTCTGTGAACCACTTGTCAATTAGTGAGGGGGAAATGTTTAAGTATATTGACTCTCACCCTCTTTCATTTATGGCTTCCTGATGAGTCTTACCTTTTGGCAAAACAATTACTGCAATATATTTCTGATTTGAGGTTAGAAAATAAGAAAATCAGGGATCATTTTGAGTGGTAGGCAAACTTTTATGTGGAACTGAATAAAACAGCCCCAAACCAAAGGAATAATTATTCAAAATCTTGTTACCTAATTCTACTGCATTAAGGGAATAATAAGCAATGGCTACCATATCTTAGATCTTTACTGAGTTTCCGGTCAGTGATAAATTAGTAATAAATTAATAATCTCTGATGCTTGAAAGGCCTGAAATATATAATCACTCCCATTTTACAGATTAGAAAACAGAGTGGTGGAGTGTTGGAGAAATTATCTAAATTGTAACCTAATTCTATGGGTTTCAAAATCTTCTGGCCTTTGCAATATGCCATAATTATATTCACTCACTGATTGGAATAGTATGAACTATTTAAAAACATATCATAAAATTGTGTAGGATTATGTGAAAATGCTTATGAGGCAGTAAATAAAAATGTAGGACACAATAAAAAAGCATATATTAAAAAAGACTGGAAAGAAACATACATAAGATGAAAATAGCTCTGTGTTATGCTTTTATTCCTTTCCTACATTTTCCAAACTTTTAAAATATCATTAAATTATACTACTTATAACTATCTATAACTATTTTTAAATAATAAATGAATCAAATAGTTGAATGGTAAATGAGTTTGTGGATAATATTAATTTTGATATGTGTCACCTGCGTGCCTTGTGTACTAACGTTGTTACACTTACTACATCAAGCTTTTCAATTTGTTTGCACATACTCTGGAAGATCATTAGTGAGCTCCACATAAGATCTGCCTATGTCTTCTTTTTTGTATACCCTCCAGGTCCTGGCACAGTGATTGGCCCTGAGTGATCACTCTATTAAATGTCAGGTGAATGACTGTTGAATAAACAAATGTCTTTTTTAAAGCTTATTATTAATGAAAAGTTTGTGAAGTAAGCATAGAATTATTGAATGTAATCTCTCATGTATACCTTACATAACATATGTAAATTTGGATTTATATTTAAAAATGTGCACAAATACCTATTTCTGTTATACTCATCTTCAATGGTATTCTCATTTAGTGCCCAATATTTATGTCGTGTGTTCATATTACCGTTCTCCTGGATAAGAATTGTGACTCTAAAATCTAGGATAGGTTAAAGTTGATTCTTTTGTTAGTAACGTACTTTAAAATATTTTTTAGTTCAAAGCTTACAAATGAATTCAGGATAGGCAGTTTGGTTTTCGCTTACAACAACCTATATTTATTTCCCCTTCTGTTTAGTTCAAATGTGTAGCACACCACAATACTCAGGTATGGGATTGCCTTCAAAATACTTTTATTTTCTCATTAGATGCTATTATTCCTCTTCTTGACCAATTTAGGTGATTCACCAGTTTGAAAACAAAAGAAAACTGATAAAAAGCCATTAGTCACTCCTGTTTTAATTTTAATATCTAGAGCTCAGTAAATGTCTCCTTTGAAAGTTGGAAAAGAACTAAACTATATGAGTAGTGCTAAAATATGTAAGCAGTGCAGACTGTCAATAGAGGATACTGTTCTGGTTGCTGCTAAATTAAGGATTTATGTAAAAATGTTTTATGTATAGAATGGCTAATATTGTTTTCTCCAGAAGAGTGTAATTTCCTCATCCGTGGATTTTCATTTTTCCATTTGTAGAAGTTTTGCCATTAAAAAATTCATTTAACTAGCATTCATTGAATTGCTCCTAGGTGCCATATAAATGGGATTATGTATGTAAAATGCCTTGAAAAGTGCAAAGTCCTATACAAATGAAAATGTTTCTATTAATATTAATATTATGTCTTGAATAATTTCTGATTTCTCCATATAAGTAGTTGCTGCTTGGATATTGGACTCTTATCATGCATTTGAACTTTACTAAATCTTTACTTTAAAACTGCTCCTCCTTGTGATGGTGGTAGTGATAGTGAGCAACAGAGATTTCCACTAAATTCATAACTTTATAATGAGGATGACAGAGTTGGCCACTGAAAGAGCATGAGCCTCAGAGTCAGAATACGAAATTTTAAATCCTAGATCTGCCATTTAATAGTTGCTTGGACTTGGGGAGCCATTTAACCTGCTGGAGTCTTAGCTCTTAGTTCATAAAATATGGTTTATAGCCCATGACCTAATTTACTCAGTGAGGTTGTTGTGAAAGTCCAGAGAGATAATATAAATGAAGCTAAAGTAATCTATATGATATTAAGTATGTATCAGTTATTATCTTTTTATTATCAATATGTACATCTTTATGCCAAATAACTTCTATCCTTGTCCTCAAGGTTCTCTCATTGCTAAAAAAGGGTTAGTGTTTCATTTGATCTTGAAATTGACAGAGTTGTCCCCTGTGGTGTTAGAGGCAATGGTTTTGTCAATTCCAGGGCAGCTTCTATAGAGGAAAAGAGCCTGACTTCTATACTGGGTACAATTTGTCTGTCTTAAAACTGACAAAGTCACAGATGATAAAATGAATACCTATTGTTCTTAACAATCCCCAGAGAGGGGAGTGGAAAATATGCTGTAATTTTGCTTTCCCAGTTAAGCTTAAGAAAATAGGGTATGACATGGAAAGAGAAAAATATAGAACAATATTTTCCCAATGAAATAAGGAAAATGGAAATGGATAATGGCTATTGGGGAGAAAGATTAAAACTCTTTTCAACTAAATGACTAGCTGACTTCCACTAAAAATAATTAAAATGCCCATATGATTAATATGCACAACTGTAAATAATTGGATCACTTGTTTACATGGGGAGAAACATCCTATGTAAATTTAATTTCAAAATATTTTCTATATATGATCACCATATAATAATAAAAAATATTCTGATTTGTAATCAAACCAATTTTTCTCCAATTAATTTTCCATCAAATTTAAAAGCAATAGTGAGTTACTTCTGGG
Organism: Tolypeutes matacus; assembly: GCA_026826555.1. Classification (NCBI taxonomy): domain Eukaryota; kingdom Metazoa; phylum Chordata; class Mammalia; order Cingulata; family Chlamyphoridae; genus Tolypeutes; species Tolypeutes matacus. The sequence goes on along the minus strand of JAKSZT010053779.1, from coordinate 12,274,729 downwards.
AACTAACATTAATGAAGACTTTCATGATTAAGTCCTAACTTTTAAAGATTTCTATCAGTTCTACACTTTGAGAGTATATGGATACATTATGTGACCATCCTCAGTTTAAACTGAGTTTTAAAATGGGTTTTAATTTTAGTTAAATTTGCGTTTACTAGATGTTACTTTTAGTACTGCCTCTTAGAATCAGTGACTCCTCCATCAAACTTGCTTTTTTTAAATTTCCATTTTTATTCAATGTTTCCAAATATTTTTAAAAAGTCAAGATTCTTACACCATTTATCTCAAATGAGATCATGCAAGCAATTCAAAGTGTTTTTTCCTTTTAGTTTTACATCTCTAATTTTGAGAATTGCATTTAATGTGGAAAGACTTTCTAAACAGAGATATGTTAAGAGAGTCATTCCATGTACTTTCTTTTGATAAAAGCACTGACTTATATTAACTATACATAAAAAAAAAATCTCAAAACAAGATCTAAAAGACATCTCTAGTGCCCTTGAGCAAATATGTGAACTCTTTGATCTAATTTTCTAATCTCATCAGTAGTGATGCTTTTAAAATTTTTGAGGTCTTTTGAATGAATTGTGGTTGCCACTATTATTATGTTCCTTTAATATCTGAACATACAGACCCCTGTGGACACTGTCATTAAATTATAAATGGTTTGCTTTTTAATAAAATGTAAATGTATTTAAATACCATTTAATTCGGTTTTGCATTCTCCAAAGAGCACCACTCCTCAAGCCTGTCCAATGAGTTACACTATAATTCACCACCATCTTTTCGTCTGTCTTATTGATCATGAGTGATTTTCTTTTTTTTTTTGCCCTTTGCAATATTTTTAAGAACCCAAAAGTGAGTCAAGATAACTGACTCCTGCAGTTTTAATATCTCCTTATTGAATTTTGATATGATAGCTTTGATTTAATCATCAAATGTACCATATATTTGGTATCTCCAGCAGATTCAATTTTTTTAAACTAAAAAAATGACATTGTAATTGAAATAGACTATTAACTGTGAATAGTAGTGGAGATTTCCTATCTTTCTTTTGCCTCCAGATTGTTTATTAATAACAGGATTGGCCTCTGGGTCAGAATATTGTTGATCAGCCAGCCATCTTTAACTCTGAGTTAACAAAGTAATGATTTGTGAAGCTTTCTGAAACAAGCAGGAATATGCAGCAAGCTTTTGTCAACATTTCTTTAATTCTTGACCCTGTTATTTGATGCCTGGAAAACCTAGAAGACTTTTGCCCCATAGTATATCATTGGAAATGAATAAGCACCAATCGAAAGCTAAAAAGGAAGAGTTTTTGAAAAATATGTAATATGTTTATTTTTCACCTTTGCAGTGCTATATTGATTTTTCCCAGATTAAAAAACTGTTACAGTTTAATAAAGCATATCATTTATTTTTCTGTCTGCTGACTTTAAAAAGTACATTTCAGCATAAGGACATTTAGAAAACTCGTTAAAAAGAGTGTACGCAATAAAACAGCTTCAAATTCAAAGTGTTTAAGAGTCATTTCCTAACCTATATTTCCTGCTGTCTTATCCACCATGAATTCTGCACCTAATTGGGCTGTTGTGCTCACAGTTTTACACAGATGTATTGTGAATTCCTTCTTCAAAATTCTGTCCTCACTCATGGCTGGAAAACCTTACACCTTTACATTCCATTATGATCTCAAATTCTAGCTCTGCTAACACCTCATCTCTAATAACTGCAACTCATGGTAATTTTGCATTTACTAGAACTTGTATTGCATTTATTATTTTAAATTGAGATTAAACATATTGCTTTATAATAATGCTGGTCACCTTTTAAACTGCCCCCACACATGTAATATGTTCTTTTAGTTCTCTACATAATATATATTCCCAACATATGATGCATGTTTAATAAATATTTTTGAGGTATTCTCTAATTGAATTGGCCAAAATCAGAATTACACATTATTTGAAAAGAAACTCTAGTTATTTACTATTAAATATATGCCTACCTATCCAAATATAAACAAATAGAATTCCTTTGGCAGCTGGTTTAACAAATAGATAAGAATAATGTATAATCAGCTTAAAAATCCTATCTACAATAGTTTAAAACCATGTAATCTGTTAAGTTAAACATTGCATTTGTATAAGACTTTACCCTATTGTGCTTGTTAGGAAATGTTTTTTTCTTAGAACAATAAATAGTAAACTTCACCACAGGCATTTTCTAGTAACCTATTCTCCATTTGAGACAAAGTCTTGAATTTTTAATGATATAGGATATGGATGGATGGTTAAATTTTACTTTTTTTATACCTTGTATAAAACATACTTTTGAATTTTAAACACAGATAAAAGTGCTTAATGCACAAGGTAACATAAAAGTAAAGCCTGTTAGGTCCCTAGTATATATTTTGAGAAAGGTTTTCATAAAAACAAAGGGCAGGTAATGGTTCAGACTTCTACTGCTGGAAGAAGGCAGCTCTGTAATTCTGGATGGTTCCTGCTAAGTTGATTCCATATTAATTTTAACAGAAAGCAGGAACAGCATGTTTTATTATATAAGAATATGCTGGAAACCATTACTCTAATTTTTAAAAATTAGCAATAAGTGGTAGAAGAAGCATGATGGAAACAGACAGACAGAAAGAGTTATGAGCTATCATAATCTCAGCTACTCAGTGCAAAGAAAAAGTATTTTATTAAAGTACTGTGTCCAGGCATAAAATAAAAGTGCAATTCCCCAAAAAGGAAGTACACATTCCTGTTTCACTATCCTAGGAAATAAATCCCATTCTACTTTCAAAATGTATTTCTATCCATATCCCTCTTTCTCTTTCGCACATCTACCCACTCCCACTCATACAAACAGAAACAGGCAAACTTTCCTATAAAATTTTTCACAATAAACAGTAACTAGATGAATAATGCACTAATTTCAGTAGTTTCATTATATCTCCTTTATTATACACATGTATTTTGATATAAACCACAATTTTCTAGCAAATCTTGATGTTAGCTAAACAGTGGCAGTGACAATGGCATTATAGTGTTTGGAAACATATTGATCTTCAATTGGCAATTTCTGTTTGAGAGTAAAATAAATCAGTAATGTTTTAATAATGTCTTACAGAAAAAATTAACAAAATAAAATGTATGAATAAAATCATTTTACTTGGAACATAGCACATAACACATTTCAGTATTTATAGTTTATGGCATCCTTTCATATAAATTATCTCATTTGATCTCTGGAACTGTCTTGTGTGGTAATTATTATCATTTCTAATCCTACAGATTAGTAAACAAGCTCACTAGTTGTATTTATTTATTATCTTTATTCTAATTTGAGATTAAACTTATATTGCTTTATAATAATGCTGGTTACCTTTTAAGCTGCCCCTATATATATAGCATGTTCTTTAAATTCTCTATAACATATATCCCAACATATGTTGGGTGTTTAATAAATATTTTTTAGATGAATCAGAATTTGGGCACACATTCTTTCTGACTGCCCTGTGGTCCTCTTTGTATCACAACTGCACAGAAAATGGAATAGATTGTCCCAGAAAATAAAATGAGTATTTTTCTGACTTGTTTATTTACGGATAGGCAAAGTTATTCCACATGTGGGTCTTATAGATGCCCATAAAAATTACTTATATTTTGCCTCTTTGCCAATATTTGAATATCTCATTCTAAATTCTGCATTTTTCCTATCAAAGAGTGATTACAATCACTTTTTCAAAATAGTCTCCCTTTTCTGTCTTTGAAATGGCAATACAGTATTATATAGGGACAGTTGCCATTTGTACCTATGATTATTTTGTCAGTCTATAGTTAAATAATTTACTATGTTCCTATTTGTGTCTCTGTTTCATGAAAATTCCTGATATACATCTGTCTTTTGGTCGGCCATTGAGAAATGTTTGTTTGCAAATATTAAAATTTTAGAAGGGAAGCAATTTTTAAAAGTTCCCTCCATTTTACTTTTGTGTTACCACCTGCACATTCATTTGTTTATTCAACAGATATGTATTAAGTTCTTACTGTTTTCCCAGTACCAAGCACTGGAAAATCAGGTGAACCCAGTCCCTGCCATAAGGATGCTTTTGTCTAATGGGAAAAATAAGAAATATATAAAGATTACAGAAATAAGTTATATTCTATACCTGATCCAGTAGAGGGTATATAATAATTTGACAGATGTTCAAACTAAAAATTTTACATTTATGATATATTTTATCTTTTAAAGTACTTCTAAAAATATATCTTTTAACAAAAATATAAAACTTCAGAGACTGATAGACTGTCTCTGAGATGCTCTCTTAATGAATATGTCTAAACGTATAAATGTATTCAGAGACAAAATTTCCTCCTTAGCATGAAGATTATTGATAGATAACTACTAGATGACAATTTTCTTTTCCATTTATATTCATGATTATGCTGACATTTCAGTAAAGTTTTATTGAAGCAATAAAGTCACTCACCAAAATGCAGATGATGAATCCACGACAACTGTTAATTATGCTTTCTTTCCTACATATAGACATAGAGACATGCAGAATCTGAAACATAGTCAAGATGTTAGATATTTTATAATGATTAGAATATATTAATATAGGGTCTCTTTTTGTATATTAAATAAAAGTTCACAAAGAGATTACACTTCAGATAACCAATAAAATGTGATTGAATGCTTATTTTAATATGAACTTTGGGAGATTTATTGAAAGGAAATCTCTTAAATAGTTCAAAATATTTAGAGTTGTCACGTTTTTAATGCCTTTTTTTTTTTTTTTTTTTTTGCTTTTAGTTACTTCTGTAAAGACTTTTGGTAACTTGCTAAATTTATTAACCAATGCAGACCCCTCCTATCTTCTACTCTTGACTGTCATGACATTATGTTCTGGTCCCTTCTACCTCTCTACCTCTCAGGTCTATCCTTCTCCTTCTCCTTTTCTGGATCTTCCTCTTCTCCACAACTCTTAAGTGTTGAAGCCTCAGGGCTGGGTCCTAGATCCTAGATCCTCTTCTCTTCTCTATATACATTTTAGGGCTTCTGAGTATATTTGTTCGAGTTCTCTGTCATGGCTCTGATTATCTTTCTAGATAGTCTCATTTAGTTTCAAGGATCAAAATTTCAACTACATGCTGATGACTCCTAAACTTACAACTCCAGCCCTGGCCTTTCCCCTTGAAATCCAGAATCATAGAGTCAGCTATATATTTGACATTTCTACCTGGAGTAGGTTTCTTACACATATCATGTCCATAAGAAAATTCTCGATTTCTCTCCATTCCTTCCCTGCCTCTAAAATTCCTCTTACGCTTTCCATCAACATTTTCTCTTTCTCTCACTTTTGCACCTCAGTCATCAGCATGTCTTGAGACCCAGATTTCACAGTGAATGCTGACTAGGGCCACTAATCATCTGTTCTACCTACATCTCAAAATCTTCTTTGCTGTCCTCTAGTCCAAGACTCCATCATTGCTCATCTAGAATGTGACAGTAATCTCTTACTCCTCCTGCTTTAACTCTTGCCCTCTTCTACATCCCCCAAATCATTCTGCACAAAGTAGCCAGGATGAGTTCTTAAAATCCCACCAGGTCAGTGACTTTATTCCTTATGATCTTCCAATAATTCCACCCTATAATCAGAATAAAATAATCACTACTTAATGCAACCTACAAGGTCCTGCATAGATGTGGCCTCTTAGACCACATCTTACACCATAGTCGCCATCTCTCACTGAGTTCTGTTTGCCTTCTTTCATTCTGTTCCTTAAAAATGCCAATATCATTTCAACCTTAGAGTCTTTGATTCCTCTGTTTGCAGTGCCTTTTCCCTGGAAACTGAATGACTCATGTTTTCTTACAGTCATCTCTATCGTATCCTACACTTTTAATGTCTTAATTCTTGGAAAGAATTATATATATATATAAATATATATATATATATTTCATTCTTTCATCCATTCATTATATGTTTTTCTGAAATCTTCAATTTTTATTGCACACTTATACTCTCTTTCCCCTTTATATGTAACATAGTGCTGAGAGAATGAATACCTGTCTGGCAAAAATACATATTTAGTAAAATGCTCATTTTTCCAACTGACCTTTTCTTTTCTGAATATACCTCTGAAAGCTGGAGAGCATGGATTTTCATGAGAAAGTGAACTACTACTTTATCTACCATTATCTTTATCTGAAGTTTTCTAAATACTTGAAATATTCCATGTTAACCGTTCTTGTCTCCTCCTGAGACTGTGAATAAAATTATTTCCAGATGGTCCTAAAGTTTCCAGCATATTGCAACAGTTAACAAAAAAGCTTTTGTAAATGTTATATTACCCACTAAGGGGCCTGTGCTACCGTTAATTTGTATTATGAGTTCCTGTTGTTAATGATAGAATTTGTCTGTGTGTGCATTTTTCTCCTTACCTCATATAAAATAGACTGTCAGCTACTAAGAGTCACAAATTCCAGAAAACTGGCATTAAAGTGCTTAAAAACATGTTAGGTGTGCCTTTTACCAAAGAACTAGCTTTCAGAAGCTATGGAAGTGTTGTATTAGTTTATGTTAAGGAGAATTTCTTTCAGAATCTTCTAAAACAAATGTAAAAAGAGCTGGATTATTATTTTTGTCAGTGAGTGTATAAAGTGTATTTCATGTCTTTTTCTTTCCTTGCATTGCATTTGTATCAAATAAATTAATGCAAAATTCGGTTTAGAGCATTGTATTTCTGTTCATTTATTTTTATGTATAATTATAGTGATAGTACATTGCATCAAATAGCACTGTGTTTTTTATAGTCTTTTTATTTATTTATGTTCACAGATATTAGATTAAAGAAATAAGTTTAACATCAATATTCCTGCTATTGACTTAATGATTATTTCTACAACATTTCCAGGATAGGGAGTCAGTTGGACCCTCGGTAATTTTTTGTAAATTGGACCCATGTATTAACCATAGAAAGGAGACAGGATAGCATCATTGTTATTTCTAATACAAAACATCCAAAAAGTTTGGAAGAAGATGAGATGGGATTTACTAAAGCCCTCTTCAACCTACTTGTTGACTTAAATGAAAAAGACAAACCTAAAATTATCATGCCATAGTCCAGGAGGAAGGAGTTAGCCAATAATGAATTCAAGGTCATAAAGTATATTTCCTATTTCTTTACAAGAACCTAAGGCTATAGTTTCACTTGCTGCTTGCCAACTTATATATGGTTACCAGGGAAACTTCCTGTTCTAAATTACACTGTGTGGAATTTACATGTTTTCTGTTCATTTAGACCCCAAATTTAGGTTCCATTTAAAATAACTAGGATGCGTTAGGAAGGAGCTCTCTAATACATCATTAACATTTGTAGTTTCTTGCTTAAACTAAAAAAAATTTTTAGTGGCATGTAAGTATTTATAAGAGTATAAATCAATACATAGCACATTTAACCAGAAACATAAATTGAACCATTCTGGTTTCTTTGTCTAAATAGAATAAATTAGGCAAAAAGCAATGTTTTACTTTGAGTAATTTTATGTATGAATGTTATAAAGTTTACCATGGAGTTCAGTGTTTATACAGCATTTCCTTTTTGGCTCTATTGTGGCATTTGTATCTCTTATGGGTTTATGAGCATATTTTCAAATGGTAACAAATTTGTGTAGAGTCCTACCGAATATGCTACCACAGTCCCTTAATAAAACCTTGCATTCGGTATTAGAGATGGCTCTTCAGTCACTCCTTTGTTTATTTAGTGAGAACCTACTATTCACTACTAGGTGAAAGCAATGTACAAAACACCAAGGCTCCCAAGTCAACGAGCCTGGTGGGGGCGGGATGGCGAAGGCAATAAATCAATCATCAGCACATTATTTTATAATTCTATAGAAGAGAATTTCTCTGTGTGCCAGGGTAATGAGAGAGGAGCATCCAAAACAGAAGGTGGGTTGTAGGATGGCTTTCTGGAAGAAAACATACATTAAGGAATTTTTAAGGCAAGGGGTAACTGACATGATCAGATTTGTATCTGGGAATGATAGGAATGAGAACTCTCACCACAATGTGGAGTGTGGTGGGGATGAGCCCAGACTGGAGATAAGAAGACCAGATAGTTGGGAGACCACTGCATCATTTAGGTATAGGCTGATGAGTGCCTAAACTAAAGCAGTGGCAGGAGGAATGTCAAGAAGGGGATGTCAAAGGGTATTGGCACCACAATGATTTCCAGTTCAAGAATGTTAGAGAGGCAAGGGATTGTCCACAGTCAATGTCTATATGTTATAGGTTAAGAAACAATAGCCCAGAAGATGAAGCTTCCATAGTCTAAAGCTTAGATGAAGAGCATATTAATCCTTTAACATTGTCAGTGGTAAGCATGCATTAGTTTCAGGAACATTTTGTACCCTTAGGTTAAAATAATGAAAACTTTTTAATGGTTATAATCCCATAAATATACAATTTAATTTTATTTATAGTTGACATTTTGAACTTCAGTGAGTCAGAAACTAAATAGATGAGACTGGTAATATTTTTTTTTTTTTTAAATCAAAGCTGATTAAATAAGATAAAATTATTTTAAGAAAAGGTTGTCCTTCAGGTAACCTGATATTTTTCAGACAAATATTTTTTATAGTTCATTTCCAGTATAAATTTATGAAATCATTTTATGTCATGTAACATTTTCTTGGCTATCACAATATTCTTAATTCTTAATGGAAAAGGGGCTGTGTAATTAAATGAGGAGCTGGACCTGTGGTTATTCTCTTACTAGTAATACGCATAAAACTGGTCATCTAGGTAGAGGATAAATGGAGTTTACAGAACCCTCCTCATAGACTTGGACCTTTTAAAAGTATAACAGATTTAATGATGAAATAAATTATAGGAGAAAATGACAAAGCAACATCTCCTTTTACTTTCCCTTTAAAAAATGAAATTGAAAATCAATGTATATTGCATAACTGGCCTGGATTGATTTAAGCCTACAATATAATCACCAATATGATAATCTTTCAATATTCAAATGCTTCTTTTGAGAACAGCACCAGAGCAAATATGAAGTATTTCACCAAGTTAGAAGGTTTTAGGGAAAAAAAAATGACATAATGCTAATAATCTGAAATTGTTAATTTCCTTTGATATCTAAAGAAGGTCTCTATACATCATATTTTTAAAAAAACTCAAGTAGGCATTAATCTTAGGAATATCGATAATGTTTTCATTTGATCTTGATTTAAGTACCTAGCACAAAGTTCTCACACACCAATGTTTGCTTACTACATTTTGCTAAGTAAATAACTCATGGTGTTTAAATTTAGACACTTCTTTGCCTTAGGCATGTATTTAGACACAACACATTTAGTATCTCCATAATAGTAGAGATGATGATATTCTGTATTAGTTTAGGATATCTAGAACTCCCAATTCCATTTAGTGCAGTGATTTTTTTAAAATACATATTTTTCTATTGAAATTTTTGGAGGAACATGCAACTAATAGGACATCTTGTTGCATTAAATAGAAATACATGTTTTTCCAAAAATATCACCAATATCTGCAAGAAAGGCAGAACATAAATGTCAGATATCCAAACCTGGATTTGTTTAAAAACCACTTTATAGTAATTGTGTTACATCAGCCCAAACAGATGATATAGGTTTGGATGGATTGCCTTGATTGGATTATGTTTGCCATTTGTTAAACTTTTATATCCAGAAACAAAAGTTTAGAAAGTGTTTTCAGGCTTAAAAATAATTTCTTATAAAGATAAAATGAATTGGTCACATATTTTGACTTTCCCTTAAAAATTTATCCAGAATCTTACATCCACTGTGTTCACTTTGGTCCAAGCCACGATCCTGTCTAGATTACTTATTGTAAGAGCCTCCTAACTAGTTGACTTAGCCAGAATAAGCTAGGCTTTGCAGCAGTAACTCTCAACTCTCCAAACTTCAGCAGGTTAACATGAAACGTATATTGCTTGTTCATACATTGTGTACTCTAAATTGGCAAGAATAAGAAGATTGGGGGGGTGGGTTTCTTACAGCCATTAGGGAATCAGGGTGACAGAGGCTACATTATTCAAAATGTTGCCAGTTGAAGCAGTAGGGAAAGAGAGAGATTGGAGAATGACACAGCCTCAGCCTACAAGTGACACATGGTCTTTACAGCTGACATCGTGTTGCCCAAAGTCAGTCATGAGGCCCCTCCTAACCACAAAGGAGTTGGGAAACATACTTTCCTGTATGTCCAGGCAGGAAAGGGGAACCAAATACAGCTGAGCATTAGTAATGTCTCTCACATCAGTTTGGAAGATTCAATCCCTTCCATACTACATATAAGACAGTCTTAACACAGCCGCCGAAATGATCGTTTTAAGTGCATCAGAGCCAATCACTTCTCTGCTTGAAATCACTGAATGGCTCCCAGTTCACTCAGAAGAAAAACGTACATCCTTACTATGAACCACAACATGTAACATATTACCCAGGTACCTCACACCCTCACTTACTTTAGGTTTCCTTATTAGGCAGGCAGTTCTTCATGAGCCTGCTTTATTTTTCCATAGCATTTACTCTTTGACATACTAATAAATATGCCTGGAGGAATTAGTGTTTGTTTATTTATAGTTTGTTTCTCTCTTCCTACTAGAATGTAAGAGATAAAAGAGCAAGCATTCTGAACACTTAGTGTGTAATTTTAACCCACTGCCTATAATGGTGCTTGATATATTAGAACATAAATGAACGATTGAATGAATGGGATAATCCAAGAACTGTATTGAGATTCTCATTTATTCTGTATAGAAAACTGCTTGTCATATACTATTCTTCATTTTTTTCTTTTATATATTTTCATTCATTACTTCCTTTCTTTTTGTCCTTGCTCCTGAGGATACGACAAAAATTTCTCATGCAAGGGATTGCTCCATGCTTAATGGGATCCAGTGTGAAAAATAGTAAAAATGAGATCACAATTAAATCTGGCATATAACTTCTCTATTGAGTGATTGTATTTAAGAGAGGGAACCCTTCAGGTCAGCAGTGGCCTGAATTGGGATTATAATATAGGGTGGCTTCTGAACCAAATTGATTTAATGAAGTAGAAAATAAAACCATTAATAGGTCTATTTCTTAGCCTTATTATATTCATTCTTAGAATGGGACTGAATTCAAAATAAGATAGTTTTATCAGGCTGCCATTTTTTTATACTAAAGAAATATTCTACAACTTAAAATTATTACATTTAAGATTTTATTGGTCAGCTGCCTTATTAACATGATGAGAAGGAAAAATACACACACACATTCTTACATGTATGCACATTTATACTGGTAGGAGTTAAGGATTGGGTATTTATAAAATAGTTAAAGATACTATGAAAAGTACCCATTGGACTTTAATAGTTGCAAAATGAAGAATGGTAATATCTTTTTAGCTCACTTGATGGGAGATGAACTGTCAAACAAGGGAAGAGAGAGGGAGTCTGGTTGAATTATTTGCTAGTGTGAGGCTGATGATTTATTATGCCTTCGTGGAACTTGAGTTCCTTGTCAGTGGACAGTCTAATATACCAGAACCAAAGCCCAGTCATTTACTATTAGCAGGAGGTCTTGAAAACAAGACAGTGATGGGCTGGTGCTTATAAAGGACTGGCTGTGGGAACTGCTAGAACTCCCTGCTGCTGTTCCCGTGAATGCCACTGTGGTCATCTTAACATGCCCTTCTTTCTCATCTGAGACATAAAAAGCAGGCTGTGTGCAATGGAAGAAAAATGACCAGGGGTGGTCTTTGAGAAAATTCTCAGCCAAATTCCATCACATATGTATGCTAATGGTAGCGTTTATTGCTTATTTCTAAGGATATGGCAACTCCAATTTTTGGCGATTGTTTCCTAAAGTAATAAGTATTCCAGAATAAACTGAAATCTCATAAAAAGTAAACCATTTCTCTGTTTTGTTTTGTTTTTGTCTGGGTGAAAATTGCATTCATCTTCTTTAGTCTTTTTTAAACTAAGCTACCCCTTATGAATATGAGGTATTTCATCTTTAATAAATACTATTCATTTACCATTTTGGACCTTCCATTGTTGGATATTTAAGTTGTTAGGTTCATAACCTCCATATTGTTTAAAAAATAATTTTGGTGGCTTGGAGCTATGTGTCTCTCATTCCTGAGAGTGTGAACCCTTGTAAATAGGACTTTTTGATGAGGTTACTTCAGTTAGGGTATGGCCCAGCTGAATCGGGATGGATCTTAATTGTATTTCTGAAAGCCTTATAGGGAAGGTCACAGAGGGAGAAAGCCGGAGGAAGCAGCCAGAAACTGAAAGTCAACAGAATCCAGATGAGAAAGGAGAAGCCAGGAGAGGCCAAGAGAGGCCACTGTGCACATTGCCATGTGACAGAAAAGCCAAGGAGCAAGGGTCACCTGCAACTATCCCCAGAATGCTGCAATCTTCTGGAGAAAGTATCGCCTTGATCATGCCTTGATTTTGGATTTCTCCTAGCCTCAAGACTGTGAGCCAACAAATTCCCATTGTTTAAGCCAACCCATTGCATAGGATTTGCTTTGGCAATCAGGAAATCGAGACAATACATTTAGGTAATTGAGGGGAAAATATTGTCCACTGGTTTACACTATAAAATCTCAATGCTGGCTGCATAAATAGTATTATCTGGGGGAGCTTTTAAAAATACTCATCCTTGGGCTGCCATCCACAACAATTAAATCTGGATTCACTGAAGTGGGGCATCAATGTTTGGTAAAAGCCTCCTAGGGGATTCTAATGGACAGCCAGGATGGAAAAATATATACAAACCTTTGCTATGACTCTGCCTCCTGCTCGGACAAGACATGCAGCTGCCTTAAGATTAGATGACCTCCCCTGGGAAGCACCCTGGGCTGCTTGAATTGCCTGATATTCTAGAAATCCTTCCATAACTCCTTCGTTTCTAGTGTCTGAGCTTTGTCAGATAAATCCCAATATCTGGGTTTCTCAGCTGCTCCTATAGGGTATGGTTGATAGGTACTTCTGACCTTTCTCAAAATGTCTGTTAGTGGCAGATTTACTCCCTAAACATTCCCCCAAGCCATGGACATTGGACATCTCAGGGCACCTCTAAATTTAGCATCTCTACATTCAAATTCTATTTGTATTCCATTCGCTGTGGAAAGATGATTAAAACCCTGATGTTTCATTTCAGTTTCAGGAACCAGAGAATAGCTTCTTTAAGGAGTTTTCTTAACCACTTGGAGTTATATTAGGAAAGCAAGCCTGAGAAGTATCTTGTAAAACCTTCTTAATGTGTTTGTCCTGTGCCTTGACTACAGGGCTTAGCAGCCATTCTTCTTAAAGATGACTGTTTTTCCTGTATCTCAGAGAACAAAGTCTATCTCTTGATTCTCACCTGTTCATTAGTTATACACCCTGGGATCTCTCCAATGGTTCCAGATTCCATATCTTCCATCTCTCTCACATAGAAACATTGATCACAGTTTTTCGATCAAAATTAGAGACACATGACAAGAAAAAATGTACATATTGAGATAAAAAGAGAGAATGTTTGAAAGCAAGAATGACCTGGAAAATAAAAAATTCATATATATCTGTATACACATAGACATAGGAATAGAACACATATACATCCCAGAGGCCTTAAAGGTAGATGATCAAAACCTGAATTGCAGAATTAATAGATGAGACATAGTTAAGCCACATATATCTGCTTCTTCCCAAAAGATAATGTCGTCATCCTAATGGCTTTAAGCGTTTTTTATTCAAGTTAAAATTAACATTCTATGTGTGTGCTATCTTATACTTGCATGCACACACTGAGGCACAATGCACACACACATGCACCTAGTCACAAACTGTCATAATTCAGATTCTGGGTATATCCAAAATGAGTGAATTTGGTATGAGATTCCTTTGCCCCATACAAGGGTGTGGTAAAGAGTACAGGCTCTTGAGACAGCCAGACATGGACAAAAAATCGCGAGTGCCTCTGAAAAGTTACTTAATCTCTATTAGCCTTGACTTCCTTACCTGTAATCTAAGGATAAGAACAGTAAATACCTCATAGGGCTTAGAAGATTAAATGGGATAAAAGCATGGAAAAAGGCTTAGTACAGTAATATGCATTATTTAATATTAAACAACTATAATTTTTATTAGTACAAGTAGATGTCTGTCTTCTCTTCAAAGCAACATTTTTTTTCAAAAGAATTTTGGAACGCTTTCTTGACAGTACTAATAATGTATATGAGCACCTTGACCCTGATCTGATCTGAGTAAAATACCTTCCCAAAACAATGTGTATTTAAGATTTTTTCACAGCAACAAACACACACTCAAATGTAAGAGTATTAAATTGCTGATTTAGCAATTAATGATGGTTTACTTTCATTGAGTACTTAATCTGTGTCATGCAACACTAGATAACACATGTAAAGCATAGGACAAATAACTCATCACTAGATCTTCAGGACAAACTGCAATTCAGATCTAACTGCTCTCATTTTATGTGTGAGAAAACCATCTCTTCGAGATTTTGAGAAACTTACCCAAGTTCCCACCACTAGGAAGGGAAATGGAATTGAAACTTGGGTCTGCCTCTAAAGCCCAGTGATTCTTACTACACTGTCTATCAGCCTGTGCAATTTGTGTATCAAATATATATAATATATATATATTTGCTTGTTTGTATGGCTAAAGTGAGATGTGTGGACCTTAGAAACACCTGAATGTTTCTTAACATTTTAGAAACTATAGCAAACTATGAATGTCTTTGTGTTTTTAAATTTAGAAAAGGTAATAAATATAAAGGAAATGTTCTCTGACAAACATAATGGACAACACAGTTCCAAAAAGTTAGATTTCATATGGTTACTTGAGATTATATGTAATTTGTGTGATCTTTTACCTGTAATATACCATAACCTTCTGGGGCAAATAAAGTAGTTCACTTTTCTGTCATGCCCAAATTGTAACATTCCTTTTATGACTGCAGAGTACCCTGTGGGGATGGTAGATGCCAGGCCTTTTAAGACTTCACAAAGACTGGAGGCCAAGTGCATTCAAACAGAAATATTTACCAAGAAGTTAATTCATGTATCAGAGATCTGAAAAATGAGAGCATGACTAACAGCTGAAAATAAAGCTCATTACTGGAGCAATCTGCATTGAGCCCAAAGGGAAATTGTCTAATTCTAGAAAAGAGGTGTTTAAAAGAAAGGCTAAGAAATGGAGTTAGATCAAAGGATACACATAAAGAGTTAGACAAACTGACTTAAATTACTGAATATTAATAAAAATAGATAAATTGAAAAAAATGAGTTACTAATTTATTATAATGCATCATGCAGTCTTCATTCAGAAGTATTTCCTTATCCATGACTATATATATTGGCTAGTACTTGGTAGCATAAATATTGCAGGTGGACATTATAGGTGCCTGACATAATTGTGTGAACTTTTAAAAATATTCTATTGCTCTGAGAAATAGAATGGGTATTTTTTGGTTGTTCTTAGAGATCATGCTGCCTCTTCATAGAATGAAGGAGTTGTAATTGGTTTTGATTCAAGGTTAGGCAGAAACAGATTTTTTTGGAAGGTGTTTAATGAAAAGATAGATGGTCAACAGTAAGTCCTAAGGTTTCCCGAGTGGGTAGGACTCATAGAGAATTGTTAAGAATTTTAAGAAGATACCAATTCATAAACAGTTTAAAAGATTTTAAAAAATCCTATACAGAAGTTTGCTTGTATATTGGAGGTGTTTGGGTTATTTGTTTTTAGTGTGAGAGGACTAATTTTTAGATTTATTTGTGAGTTTAAAGACACAATGAACTTAGGTGCTGCAGATCACACAGAATGTCTCTTATTCTGGATAGCTTCTGACTATACTTTTTGAAATATTTCTGTATCAATTAAAATGAAATGGCAAGAAAAACCAATGAAACATGAAAAAAAATTAAAACAACTAATGGCACAACTTAATCATATAAAAATAATACTGAGCATAGAGGTTTCTTAGGAGGAAGATATGCTGTATATATATATTTTCCTGAATGTCACAAAAAAGAATTAAAGAGAAAGGTTACAACAACTGATGATTCATGAGAGTACAAGTTGTATTTTGAGCTTATATCAAGTCATTTAGTTCTCTCAGCAACCTTTCAAATCAGGCATCCTTATTATCTCTCCTATGCAGACTGGGAGATCATGGCAAAGGGAGCTGAATATTATACCAGTGAGGCAGGGAGCATGATCCAAACCAGGTCTCTGATTCTGATCCATGTTCTCCATGTTCACTTCAATCATGGATCCTTCAAGGAATCGCCAGCGATTCTTATCCTCCATAATCCAAGTTTAAGAGGAGAGAGTATAAAGATACCTCAGTTGAAGATTACATTAAACCTTCATCTTCAGGAGAGCTGGGACGTTTGACCTAGCTAAAAGTGAACAGAACAGGAGGTAGGACGAGCAAGAACACTTATAGATGGCGCTGCTTGCTAAAATAAAGACAAGATGGTGGCAACGCTGTCATCAGTGGGTTCTCTTGGCTGAAGTGGAGAATGCCAATCAGAGAGAATCAAGATAAATGAGCTCTATAGTAAAGGTGAACCAGTATTTATTAAATATCAAGGTATTATTAAGCAAACATAGAAGGGAACATGTTTTCCAAAATAAAGAAGCTTATCTTCTAGTTGCCGAAATACAACATTTTTAAGAGAGAAAAACAAAATAACATATTTTGTTATGTCATTCGCAGGGAAAAATTATAATTTCTGACAACTTGATAGGGATGCACCTTTTATGTTATTTCCACATCATATTACACTCGTCCATTTTTTGAGAAGCAGTCCACAAAAGTGCCAAGATAACACACATTTCCAGTCCTTTTTCTGCCTTCTATTAAGTGATGATCTTGGGTGAGTTGTTTTTTTTTTTTAAATCGAGCTTCAGAAATCTATGTCAATGATAGTGCCTGCTATACTCTCTGAATCTCACAGAGTTGCAGCCAACACCAACTCTACAGTTCATCGGACTTACCCTGGACTACTAATAAAAGGATGATGATGGACAATACCCATCACAAAAAACAGAGAGTATCTATAACTGCAAGCAAGACAGTTCCATCCATATGCCTCATGGGATCTAACAGAGTTAGATTGAGGAATGAACAAACATAAGAGGGGAAAGCAACTATGGACTAAAGTAGACTTATTATTATTCTAGTAATGGAAGAACTTGTAACATTGATATAAAGGCAGTGGTCACCAGAGGTTCTGAGGGGAGACAGAAGGAAGAATTGGTGTAACATGGGGCATTTTTTGGGACATTGGAAGTGTTCTGCTTGATATTGCAATGACGGATACAAACCATTATACATTTTGTCCAAATCTATAAAATTGTGCGGTGCAAAGTATAAACCATAATATAAACTATAGACCATGGTTAGTAGCAGTGCTTCAATGTGTGTTCATCAATTGTAACAAATGTACCACACTAATGAAAGATGTTGTTAATGGAGAGATGTGGAGGAGGGGCTGGGGTATATGGGAATCCCCTATATAATAATCTAAAGCTTCCTTAAAAATAATAATAAAATTTTTAAAAAGGGAAAAAATTTCCAAAAAAAATACCTGCTATACTCTCTTCCCTGCATCGCTGGGAGAATCAAGTATAACAATATATCATAAAGTGCTTTTGTAAAGGAAAAAATGTTAAACAGGCAGTTGAATGTTGAATGTATTCATATCTTACTATGCATCACCTCCACTTAAGGCAAATAACCCATGCAAATATGTACATATGTTCAAAATATACAGTACATCTTCAAAATACATTATTCACAATAACCAAAAACTGAAAGTAATCCAAAAGTTCATTAACAGTGGAATAGATAGATAATTTTCATATATTCACCCAGTGGGATAATATACAAAAATAAAAACAAATGCTCTAAGTGTACATGCAACAATATGGACAAATCTCATAAACATAATATTGAATGAAAGAAGCTAGACAAAAAAGAGCACATATTGTGTGATTCCATTTTTTTTTTTTAAGTTTTTTTAAAAAAGCAAAATCTGATCTATGTTGTTTAGAGTCAGAATAATGGTTACCCTTGGGAATGGTGAGTAGTCACTGGAAGAGAGCTTAAGGGAGGTTTCTGGGATTCTGGTAAAGTTCTGCTTCTTGATCTGGGTGCTGGATGGAGAATTGGGTTCAATTTGTGAAATTTCATTGAGCTGTCCATTTATAATTAATGCAGTTCTGCTTTTTTGTATATAGTTATATTTCTGTTTCTACATTTTCTAGACTTTAAGATATTGGTTTCTAGCTCATTGCTCAGTGTCTGATGATATAAAAAAATATTATAGGTCAAGGTCAGTTTGATTCTATCCCAACTTTGGAGCAGTGGGTCAGTCACAGTAGGCAAATCAGCTATGAGAAATGCAAGCACATTTTGGTGCAACATTAGAAAAGTGGGGAAAAATAATAATGCTAATGATTTCTGAATGAAAGGAAAATAACAAGTAGAGAAGCACTGAAGAAAGAATTTATCACTGAGGGTATAGGTGATATAAGCAAGGAATTTGATTATATGAAATATCACTGTCTTCAACACAGAAAAAATTGAAGGCTAAGGAAAAATATGTTTTGTGATTGTAGCCTACCAGGGTTGAAAAACCCTGTCACGTAGGTGAAGGAGGTGGACCTTGAAAAGAAACAGATCACCAGGTGAGAACTATTATCTTAACAAGCATTTCTCTTCCAAAATTCTGTCATTATGAGACTCTTGGCTAACCTCACTTTCTCATAATTAATATATAACTATTGTCTCCTCCCTGTAGAAACTTTCAATACAAGTGGTATATACATGGACTATGTCACAGAGCAGGGGAGATCTTAATACTTCTTAAAAAACATTGAGCATAGGTCACTGCCTTTGAAAATCTACCTATATGTGACCATCCCTGATAAGATTTTATCTTATGATAGCTTTCTTGAAAATGAATAATTAAGAACAGTTCTCCTCAATTTAACATGAAGTTATACCTATTTGAGGAGAATATGAACGTCAATTAAACCTTTGTTAAAGATACTGATAAAGTATTCTAAATGGAATTTGCTCTTTTCATAAAACCTGAATATAAATGTAAAAATGCTTCCCAGCAAAAAGAGAAAGATATACAAAACAATGTTCAGAAAGCACAAAGACGAAGCAAGCTCTCAAGAGACAAAAATGGAATGTATTGCTAAACTGCATATTGAGAACTTCAGCTTCCCTTTCATAGATATGAAAGCATAACAGGAATTCAGGTTACCACAATGGACATATGACCGAAATTTCAAGCAAAGCTTTATTAAAAATAGGTTGCAGATATTTGAAGTACAAGAGATGACCTATCACATGTTCCAGGGTAAAGTTCTACAATAACTTGTAAGTAGAAAGTCAAAACCTAAAAACCAAAAGTCAAAACACATTAATTGCTATTGGTGACTCTATCATCAGATTGTATTTTGAGGAACATATTATATTAGGAGTTAAATTCCAAATGCTCTGTACTGTTGGCAGCAACATATAAGATATTTGAGTAACAGTTTCATTATTAACAAGTTTATGATCCTTTTATTTCAGTGGAGCATAAGGAACAAGATAAAAATTTGCTTCACAAAAAACACGACAGCTTTGCTGAACAGGAGCTTATTTTTTTTCAGATTTTACAACAATAAAATGGGCCAAATATCCTTGTAAATTACATTAATGAGATAGATTGCTGCTTTTAATGGAGGCTCCGTGCTCTATGCTGTGCCTTATGCAGATTTGCCAGTTAATAAGCCTGAACAGTGTTTCTGTTCGTGGAAAATGAATCTGAAACGATTGTCAGATTATCTGTTTGGCATGCCTGACTGGTGTCTGGAATGGCACTTTGCTAATGTGCTATTACTCAGTGTCATTAACCCACACAAATGATTGAAAGGTGAATTTATATGTATACCATGGGGCTCAGCACAGGGAACAGGCTGCAGTGAAATGATGCTGCAAAGGATAAAATGAGCCATTCATTTTGGATTTCCATTCTTTAGTCTAAATGTGCTCGCATCAAAGACATATGATATTTAAATGTATGGGAAATAATGAGACAAAATTATTAAATAAAAACACAACTTTGCCTTACAGTAATGGCTTACAAGGTACATAGTTAAAGAATGAGCAGTGCTCTTCCCTTCTTGACCCCCAGACCTGGGGGATCTTGGCAAAGAAAAGGCAGAAAAATTAAGTGCTTTTGAGACCTATTTCATAAGAGATTATTTTGTACACTTTATTTAGAAAAGTAGAACTTGTGATGGAAATGTGAAATGAAAGGCTTTTCGCTCCATGAGAGGAATTTATTTACATTCATATGGATTAAAATATTTTAATGTGAAAAATTTATTTTTCCTTTAAATAACACATCTATGACAGATTATTACAGAAAAGCCATCAAATGGAAGCTATAGAACAGTTCCCATTTTTATAAGTTTTGTTTGATATTCCCTAAGCAGAGATTCCAATACACAGCTACGCTTTTTAATTCAAAGGACTTTGGAAATTTTCAACATGTTTTTAAATAACGAGTTGTGTCCTTATGCATTCTAAAGTAAACAGAACAGGAAAATCTGCCCTGACTCTAATTCCTACTTTCTACAGAGCTAGTTCTTTTTTAGATTTAACAGAGACGCTTGAGGCCTGAAATATCTTTAGCTTCGTCTTATTCTAGGTTTTAAGGTTATTAAAATAAATTTTTAAAAAAATCAGACTTTTTAAAAACTGAACTGAGCACAGGATAAACGTATTTGACAGGGCATGTATTCTTTCACATAATGGATAACTCATTGTTCTTAAGATCCATAAAGAAAATTAATGAGGACACCCACCCCCAAAGAATGTGGTAAAATATGTATGTAAAAATGCCTATAAGGGGGGCAGGTGTGGCTCAAATGGTTGGGCATCCGTCTCCCATATGGAGGGACCTGGGTTTGATCCCCGGGACCTCCTGGTAAAAAAAAAAAAAAAAAAAAAATGCCTGTGTATAAAAGGAAATTTGATATCATGATACAGAATAGAAATCCGTGCCACAGCACAAAGTTACTCTTCAAATAAGGTGTCATGGTAATCAGTGAATTTGAGGGTCATGTTGGCAAGCAGTGGGTCCTGTCTCAGGGTGTGGTAAACTGCCAGTCTCCAAAATATGAGTCCTTGTAAGCTTCAGATTCCCAGGGATGCTTGCTTTCTTGTCTAAAATACTGTGCCTAGTGGCCGATTTCCACTGCTAAGATATTACCAGGTAGTTCCTTCGCTAAAATTTTCAATAATTTCTAATAAACTTTCTGAGTACTATCATTTTTCTCTTCCTAATAAGTAGTAAGATGCTACAAATTACACATTGATAGGCTTAAGTGAAGTATATCATACTTGAAACTGTAATATATTTTTATCTAGTCATCCAATTTCAAACTAAAATCAACATTTCAAGGAAAATCCCTTTTTCTAGTTTTAATTCTAGCTTCTTTCCTACTCCATATTTTCTTTCTAGAAATAATGTTTTAAGTTCCAGCCACTCTTCCTAGATCTAAATTTAAAATTTGGGATGTAAGATGTTTCTAAATTTTCTAATTTGGGTTCATTTTTCTTGGATAATGGTTTTCTTCTTTGTATCTTTTATTTTCATTGATAAGGGAAAAAATTTTAAGTATATCCTGACATTCATGATAGATAGCTATAACTTTTTCAACACCATTAATCTATCTTGTTGAGAAATTAAATATTTCATACCTCTTTTTTTTTTTTAAATAAGCCAGATCTTGCAATTTAAAAAGAATAATTAGTAATTTCTGCTTAGCTAAGCAAATAGACTGTGAGGGTAATTTGGATTTGCCAAACTGAGTTTTTTTAATCCTCTTTTAAAAAAATATTTATCAAACCAGAATGTTGTTTATTTTCTTGCTCTAGTTATAAATGTTTGTTAAGGGTAAAACTTGATAAATATCTGGCCTCTTTCCAAAGCTATTAAGAAATAGCCTTACTTTGAGTACCCACTTTGCTCACTCTTCTAATTTATCGCCGGCATATATTGCAGCAACTTTACCCCTGCTCTCCTCTCTGCCTTTTATTACCCACCACCTGCCCCTCACCACCTACTCAAGCTACTTACGGATTCACATTTAGAGGCACAAACCTCTCCTCTTCCTAGTCATTGTGATTTACTTCTAGTGTGGTTCATCTTCTGCTGGCCAGGTAGCCCAGGTTAAACTGAAAAAGTTAATTTGTTCATTCATTTAAATTTGTTTTAAAACACTTACTCTTCCTGTGAAGTCCACCTGGAAGTAATACTTTTATGCAGGGAAAGTGCAAACACAGGATCCGCTTAACTTTCACATAATTTTGTGGCTCTTCATTACCTTTGGAATTCATGTAGCTGTTTTGTTCAACTGTGATTGGGAAGCATACTACAGAGTAATATGACTGTAAATTCCTGTGACAACCTGAAATAAGTGAATTCATACTGCAAGGGTATAACTTGCTTAGCCTCTCCTCTGCTCTCCTCCCCTCTTTTTCTCTCTTCTGTATCCCTCCCTTCCACCTTCCCTCTCTCATCCTCACTCTGTCTTCTCTCAGTTTATATCTATGGTTTGTTTTGTATGTGACACACACACTCACCACACATGTACACACACACACTGATTGCATTTTGTGTTATCCTATGCCTTCTCTACCAATCCCCCAACCCAAATCTGAATGCATTCGTTATCTATTACTGCATAATGAATTAACTGTAAATTTAGAGGCTTGAAACAACAAACATTTATTATCTCTACACAGGTTCTGAGAGTCAGAAATCCCAGAGTAGCTTAGGTTGGCTGGTTCTGGCTCAGTCTTTTATGAGGTGGTAGTTAAGTTGTCAGCTGAAGGCTTGAGTAGGGCTGTGGGATCTGATTCTAAGTTGGCTCACACATACGGCTGATGGCAGGAGGACTCAATATCTTACCATGTGCTGTTCACCATAGGATTGCTTGAGTGGCCCATGACATCAGAGCTGGTTTCTATAGAACAAGTGATGTAAGAGAGAACAAGAGAGCAAGCAGGAAGCCACAGTACCTTTTAGAGCCCCGTCTCCAAAGTGGCACACCATCACTTCCACTTCATTGTAGTCATTAGAAGTGAGTCGCTAAACCCAGTTCACACCCAACAGGAATGGATTAGGAATATCAGAGAAAGGAGGGGTATCAAAGAACCTGTGGACATACCTTAACCCAGAATGCTGATCAAGAATGAATAGTCCTCCAGTCACTGAAATTGCATTATAATGAGATTTATTAATGGCTTTTAAAATGTATAACAGCATGAGTCCCTTTGAGGGCTGGAATTTTTATCTTATTGATTTCTTATATCCATAATTCCACTCAAGCTTGGAAACTGATATATAGTAGGTGCTGAATAACTGTAGAATGAATGAATGAATGTCCCCAAATGCTGGAATCTGCTTTCTAAACATCTGAAGTTTTACTGTCAACATTTTGTTCCTCTTTCTTTGTTTCCAGTGTTACATATGACAAAATGGAATTAAATGTGCTTACTACTTTCTTAAAATAGTTGTTTCAGGGGAGCGGATGTGGCTCAAGCGGTTGAGTGCCTGCTTCCCATATGGGAGGTCCCAGGTTTAGTTCCCAGTGCCTCCTAAAAAAAATAAGAAATATAAAATATAAAGCAAAAACAATAAGCAAAACAAATGAAAAAACCAACTCAGGGGAGCTGATGTGGTTCAGTGGTTGAGCACTGGCTTCCCACATATGAGGTCCGGGTTCAATCCCTGGCCCCAGTGCCTAAAAAAAAAAATTTTTTTTTAATTTTAAAAGGTACAAGTGTCCCAATGCATCTATTTAATATGCAACATACATATAGCTTATATATAATTTTTTATATATTGATAAACTAAAGGCCAGGAGTTTTGCCTATTTTGTTCAAAGCAGTATTCCTTGGACTCAGACATTGTCTGACAGGGCATAGGCACTCAATGAATGTTTATTAAATAAAATAATTAAAATTTTCACTAAGCCAAGGCTGTCAGATACTTTATTGTTTGGAAGAATTTAGCTTAGATATTTCTACATAGTATGTGGAAGGCTTCAAAATCTTTCACCTTCTCTCTGGGCTGAAATTTTCATTGTTAAAGAGTTTATATTTAAGCACCCATTGTTGAAATGCACACTTTTTGCCCAGATACAGGTCCATTAGAATAACTCAGTTTACATGACTAGCTTGTTGGCCCTTGGAAAGTGTCAGGTGAGATACAAGGCAAAGTTTTTTTTTAGCCAAAATATAGCAACAAGAAAACATCAATACTGGTGAAGATAGAATATGTGTTCCAGGGCATGCACAACAGTGCAAAGAGGAAGAAGGTTAAAGTGGATATAGGGATGGGGAAATCACTTATTCCTAGTTCTGGCCCTGAAATTAGAAATGGAATCACATAATATGTGCAATTCCAAACTGTTGTTCTTTTATTTTTTTAACTCTTTTTTTTCCCTTAGCCTTGGATCCATTTAGATATATTTGTCATCATTGGATTTTCTAATTTCTAGGACAGAAATAGCTGTAGATCCTAAAATAAACTATTGAATATTTGCTATTCAATTTTACCCATCCCACAGGTTACTCAAAATTATGATGTAGCTTTATGTTAAAGAACTACCAACTCTGTTCAGAGAGGATGGCAAAGCAGGAAGAGGAAGACTCTTTGGCTTCCTTTCTACGTGGAAGAAATAACAATACATACAAAGGAGCCAGAACTTTTTGTAAACCCCATAAAACATCAGAATATGCCACAATGATTCATACAATTTTAGAGTTCAAACTCTAAAATTTGAGACTTTACAGTTGAGATGTTCTAGGTAGAGACTACCTATTCTAATCACCTTTTATAACAGGCAATTTGGATAATTATCCTCCTCAAAGTCTGTCAATATGGCAGTTTTTACTGTTGAACCATTTCCTTCCTATTTGGAGGTGGAAGCCACTGGCTACAATATGGCATGATAAGCTATCCGCTTACAGGGCTGAATGTTAGAGGAAGTCTCTTCAAAATAGTTCATTTATTTCCCTCCCTGAGTGCTCCTAAGTCTCTGTGGCTGTTTATTTTAAAATTTTTATTGTTTATTTAACATAGTCTGCATACATACAGGCTATTGTAGGTGACCTATACAATTTTCATTTGGATGTCTGCCCTTCATAGTGGTGCTTTTCATGACACCCTGAAGATGTTGGATGGGCAGTCACATGCTTCTCACCATCACTGGGGACTTCATTTAATCTGGCTCATCTCCCTGTGAAAAGTGCCAAAAGAATTTTGTATTCATTATTTAACACCCAGTTACGATATTTAATTTCAATGTTAGAACTCTTCAGGTTCACTTATTTTGAACAAAGTTGAAAGTTAGTGCTTAACCCCATTCTGAAAAGAGTAGTAAATGTTCTTAGCTCTTAAAGTGATCCTTTTTCCTTTTTCAGTTTTACAACTTACATGAGAGATGGGTTGGAAGCCACCCTCAATAGATTCAGGTTGAAACAAAAGCCTATTTGGAATATGCTTCATGCTCAAGATAAGAAAATAAGACTGTGAGTTGTAAGATAAATATATACAAATAATTCACATAAATATTTTTATTATAAAATGATGTGAATTTCTTTATAATAAAGAAGTATATCTATGAATTTTAGAAGTATTATTAAGGAAATGTTACCCTATATTTAATTATGCATTCGTATAGATAATGCATGAGAACATGTGATTATGTTTATAAGCTAAAGAACTTAGCATGATTTTAGATTTTCTACTTTTTTGGCTTAAAAAATGTCTTTTGTATCCCAGGATACTGTCAAATAACTATTGCTAAGGCTTGGAAACTTCTTTAATCAGACTCTTAATGTTGTTGTGCTCGATACTTGTCGTCTTTAACTGTCTTTGACTAATTCTCATGTCTTAAAGAAAGATGGAATGGCCCTCAAATGCTAAGATTAAAATGCCAGATGCAGCACATGAATCAATTGTAAATGACAAAAACGAACAGTAACAATTTCATTTCTGTAGGAACCAATTCATTATTATGCAGACTGCCAATGATGCTCATTGTTCGACTCCTCCCAGCTTGCAAACTTAACCTTCACTAAATATTTTTCCTTTAAAAGTAAACCACTATGAAGCTTTTCAGATAAACCTTATGGTGCAGCTCAGTATCAATAGTTTGCAAATAAGTGTTATTGGGTCAATAAAATGGGGTGTTTCTCTTTATCCACATATTCAACACTTTCTGTGATGCGATAAAAATGGTACTTTGTGAATATTAAAGTATTGTTCTCTATGTAAGCTCATATTTTTAGCTTATTTAAGAGTCCTTGTGTTGATACACTTCATCTTGCACTTTCTGAGAAAGCTGGCTTACTGTGAGAATTAGCAGTTATTCTATTAAGCTCTTCCATCATTTAAACTGAATTTTAATAAATTTAAATTTAATATATAAAAAATAGAGTTGTAGAGTTTAAAAAGAAAGATAAACACCTCTGTCGTGCTCACATATCTTTTCCTCTCTTTCCACTATCCCCAGAGAGCATGGCCTATTTCTTATTCATCTTTGGGACAGTGTACCCAACACAGTAGTTTGAAAATAGTGGGGACTCCACTTAGGTCTGTTGAGTAAATGAATTAATGGTTAAAAAGATGTAAATGTTACTCTGAAGTGTATGGCATTATCTGAGAGTTTCAATGTCCCTTGGTTAGCATACATTATCCTCCTTTGTTGTCTCACAAATAATGTAACTAAGGTTACTCATAGTCTTTACTAGAAAGCTTTTTTCAATAGTGAGACCCACCAGGCTTCTTGCCTCTCTCCTCTTCCCCGTTTTTGCTTTCCATTAGAGTAGTTTTCTGTAGCTTTCTGTCTCACTGTTTGCTCATTAAGCCTCAACCTCAGCTTATGTCTCATTCTGTGACCTCCATTCATAGCATGGTTGGGCTGCTTTGCCCTTTAAATCAGGACAGCTTGGTGTCCCTCTTGGCTGAGACCTCTCCTGCACCAACTTCTTCCTCAGCGTCCTTCCTTTTAGCAGCAGAAACTTCTTGTCCTCACTTTTTACAAATACTTGGACACGGGTAGTGATAATTGTTTCCATGAAAGGTCTGTACAATCCCTGCATTCTTTTATCCCCATGCATAGGTTGCAGTAAGGGACCCCAGCCTGGCTGTCACTCCAATTACTGACCTTATTCATCAGCCTTTTCTTTCTTCCTCTTTGTGGCTGGAAGCCTGGTTTATGTCCAACATAAAAGCCCAGAGTTGAGTAAGTAGGGAGAATAAAGCATGTCTGAGGCTTCCAACTGCAGGACCACCTTCTTCATCAGAAGCAAATCAAATGATCATCTGAGATATTTCCAGGATTCCTGTTTAAAAAGCAGGCAGATCAAAGACACAGCCACCCTTAACCGTTTGAAGACTAGCAGAGCAGCCTCAAGTCCTTCACCCCTTCGTGACCCTTAACTGTTCACTAAGGAAACAATGTTATTTCACAGTCACATGCCTGAGTGTGTGTGGTTATTTTGCAGTATGTGATTTGTCTGTCTACCTTAATCAAATAGCCTGGAGAATTGTCTCACTTAAATATACTTTCTTGAATATATACATCAATAGGGGAGGCCCATTCTTTAATTATCTGAATACTTTGGAAAAAAATAATCTACATAAATTGCCTTTAAGTTGACTTTTTGCCACATAAATCCAGGATACATTCTAATGATGTTTTTGTTTTTGTTTTAGGAGAGGTCTAAAGCATTAAAGGGGTTAACTCTTACTCATTATTCAAAAAGCTTTCTCTGATCTTCCCTCAAAACTGAATTATCTCCTTTGTATTGTCATATTATAAGAATGTACCCTTGAATTAGGAATTACTACTAAAGATTTTACTTTTATATTCAGGACTTACTTGATGTTTTTCTTCACTAGAATTCATTTAGAATGATATGGGACTTTATGAGCGGGATATAGGTCTTATTTATGATTCTATTCCTAGTACCTATATGGCTTCTGGAACACATTTATCATTCAACAAATATTTCTTAAATTTTTAAATAATTCTGTAGTGCATATTGTGCCATTGTCCTGTAAATGGTTGAAAATTTCCATTTTTATTGTCTAAATTTGTAAGTTTTTATTGTGTGTCCACTTAACTATACTCTGTATACACATACATATGTCAAACAGAAGTATTTATAAAGAGAGAGGGAGGGAAAGTGAGTGAATAGTAAGGAAATATTTTTTCCATGCAGTAGCAGTTAAAGGCGGTAATAGCTATTTTTGAGTATGGTTATATTTTATTGTCTTTCAGTATATAATCTTCTTTCTATTCAGTCACCAGAAAAACCTCGAGGCTCTATCAAGTTGATTGAAGAAATGATTAAGTGAATCAGTAAACAAATAAAAGGTGAACAAATGTTTCCAAATGCCAATTAAAGAACCACAAAGATGAGAATAAGGAAATCAAAAGAAGTTAAGTGTTTCCTCTTATTTGGCAAAATTGCCACTTATGAAAGAGTATTTAGGGTTGCAGACAGAGCAGCCTGTCCTTTAGCAGCACCTTCACAAGCGTCATCGTTTCATCCCCCTGAATCGAATCTGACTGAGTTCTTCCTCTGCGGTAGGCACAGCTAGGCATGGGATTAGAAAAACACGTGGCTTGAGCTGTGAAGCAGCACAATGAAGGTGTATTTGCCAAATTGAAAACCCAGAGTTCTTTTTCTAAAGACAGTCCAGGGATAATGTGATGGAAAAACAGACTGGAAAACAGAAAGTATTTCCTTTTTAACACTGCAGTTAGTCTTACTTACCAGTTGTGATCATATTTCTGAGGTAAAACTGAAATGGGGTTTAGACTAATGTGAAGACTTGATTCTCTCCTTTGGATTGTAATTGCATTTTGAGTGAGGCAACAATAATTTATCATTTTACTTAGAATATTTTTATACTTACCTTTGATTATAATGTTCCAAATTACAGTATTTCACTCACAGAGAGCAGCATCACATTTCTCTCTCTGATATCTCCTTTCTGACATCTAGAAAGCAATTCATCCCTTGCTTCATGTTGGAAAAGGAAGCTGTGTTGTATTTTAACTTGATCTGAAGAATCAGTCTAGTCATGAGTTGTTATAAATGTCATGCTTCACACTATCCTTGGGGAAGAGCGATCTTTGGCATTAAGAAGTCTTCCTTCAAGTCTATTGGAGAGAATAAACAGAGGACCTATTTGTATCATAAGTCTACTTAAGGATGCAGACTAGCTGTCACTTCCAAAACCTAAAATTAAAATTTATGAATATTTCTGTAATAAAATGTGCCATTCTAGAATGTGATATGCCAAAATATTAGAAAATATCTGAAATATTTTAAGCAGGATTGTGCCTATGCAGAAAACATTATGCTGTTTATAATTTTTATAAGTAATAAGTGTATTTGTCTTCATGAATGGTACATAGAATTCTTCGATGGCCCCTGAAGTGCCCTGCTCCTAATGTACACACCCTGTATAATCCTCTCCCTCTGACTGTGGGCAGAACTGCGAATATGATGAAATATTACTCTCACGATTATGTTACATTATTTGGCAAAAGGGATTTTGTAGATGTAATTAATGTCCATAAATGCTTGACTTTTTGTTAATCAAAAAGGAGATAATTGCACATTGCTGTTTAAATTGTTCTGCAGAGGAAAGCTATTATAATGATTGTTTGAAATTTAATATAGTGTTATACCTATATATATAACTAGATTGAACTTTGAAAAAGCAAGTTTATTATAAGGAAATATACTTTATACTTCACACAAAAAAATAACCCTGAATTTTGATACCATCCACCCAGAGCGTTAGGGAAACTTAAAGGCTTGTGAAGTGCAGTTACCCGCAGACAATCTTCTTCCCATTAACTTGTTCCTCTTACCCCTTTTATAAAAATGCAGTTTTAATCCAAAGAAAAGCTTATTTTCATGAGAAAGAAGTGGAATCTGAATTCAGCACCTGTCAATATATTTTGATTAATTGGCTAATATGTAAAACATTCTTACTTAGTGTTTAAAGAAATTAGTAATATATGGTGAATGTTGTAAGAATTCTATATCATACAAATTCCTAGCTCATACATAAGTGCTAAATATCTTACATATTTAGAAAATTTTAAAAAACACTTGTTTCAAACTTAAAATAATGATATCACAATTAATGACTATTGTTTTATGAGAATTTTCTGGAGTATTCTTTTAGGCTATCCTAAATACCACACATGTGAAATGAGGTAATGCCATACTCAAGTTCTTCACTTTCTTCAAGAGTTGGAGCCCATACTAACTGCTCTCCCTCCGACAACATTATACTTGATATAAAACTGTGGGCAGATCATTCTCAAGGTTGTTAGAATTTTTATAAGTTATAAAGAAGTTTATCAAATCCATTGCATTGAACTGGCTGGTAATTATAGTCTATTTGTATACATTTATTGTATTTTGGCCATTTACAATATGACTTATGGGTCTGATACACTCATAGTCAATTACATGTGCATAATCATTATTGACCCAAAATAGACAATGGCAGGTATGGAGCCGGGATCATCTACTCCTTAATGGGCCTTTAGGGGCTTTTAATACACTGATTACTGGAATGATACAGCATCAGTCTACTGAATAACTGTATATTTTGATTTTTTTAATCTTCAGGTACAAACCAAAGTCAGTACTTAGAGGAAAGAACAAAAAGTAACAATTACAATGCCATTATAGAATCACTTGAATTGAATTCCAGATGGATTTTACTATATTACATATAAGAAGGGACTGGGGATTTGAAGAGAAATTTAAGAGTTGGAAGGGACAGGAATAAGATGGAGCCATTGTTGTACTTTTGCCTCTAGCCAAAAAAAATTACAAGGTTCCCTTTAACTTTACATTCTTTCTTAAAATAGATGTAGTGAACACATAACCCTGGAAAATTCCTAGGAGTGTAGCTGGGGTATAAATAAAAAGGTCCTACTCTGGAAGTGCAAGATAAGATAAGCCAGAATTCT
The DNA here is from genome assembly GCA_026826555.1 of Tolypeutes matacus. NCBI lineage: Eukaryota > Metazoa > Chordata > Mammalia > Cingulata > Chlamyphoridae > Tolypeutes > Tolypeutes matacus. The sequence goes on along the minus strand of JAKSZT010053779.1, from coordinate 12,243,554 downwards.
TTTTAAAGCAACCCAAAGGAAATTGTGATTTTAGAATCATTCATTCATTTATAAGTTAATTGATGAAAGCTGAGATTAAAGTTAAACTGATGGTTATAAATTCCTGCCATACCTTTAAATTTTGGGACCACCGTGAACTTTAGTATTCTATTAAATAATAGTACTGAGATCAAAGGACCATTAGGAGAATTATAGGAGTTAACATAGTAAGTACTCAATAAAATTTAACCGTTGTTATTCATTTATTCATTTAAACCAAAAATTTCATGCGTACCTATTACTTGTATAATAGAAAAGATATATTTTAATAATCAAACTACCGTGTAAAACTGAGTTTTAATCTTGAAAATCCTTAGAAGAGTCCTCTGTAATGTCCTTTCCTTTCTTTAGTAAGTTCTCATAGGGAGCTATATATTTTGAGGTTCAGAGGAAAGAAATGAGTAGCAACTTTTATATAATTTGGGAGAGAAAAAGTAAGAAATGAATAAGGCAAACTAAACTTATATGTTAATCAGCTTCTTTGAGAAGAGAGACAGGTAGCTAAGGTAAGGGGCAGAAAATTCTATTCTCGTTTTTATTTTCCAATCATTTTTTCTTGGCAGAAAAATCATAGTCAGCAAAAATTCTGCTTGTAGAAGTGTGAGCTATAGACATCCTCTGAAACATCTTTTCAAGTCAGTGATTCCTATTCCCTAGGCAAAACAGAGATTTAAAATGTAATATTAGGCCCAGACAGACCTGTTCTTTCTGATTTGAAACTCAAAATTGCCTAAAAAAACTTCCGTCCCTATATTGATAGTGGGTGGCCTGGAGCCACATTTTTTTGTAAACTCCATCAAAATAATATATTAAAACAATTCTGACTGAGGAGGGAAATGGCAAAACACACACACACACACACACACACACATGTCCATGTACTTGGTCAAACAGAAACAGAAACATAAAGGATAAGTGGATAAAAATATCAGGATACCTCCATAATGAGTAAATGTTCCTAAACACCAGTTGCTATATCATATATGCGACTCACTCTTTTGTCCTATTCCTTATGAAGCGAACAAGCTGATCTTAGACCTGAAATTTTGTACTCACTACTAAGGACAGATTCTCCTAGTTTAGCACCACAAATAAAGCTGTTCTCATTTCTCACTGCTCTGTAAGACAAAGCTCTGTGCATGGGTTAGCCAGGTATTTGAGTCAGGATCTCCCCAGGCTGAAATCAAGGTGTCTGCCGGGGCTTTGATCTCATCCGAGGCTTGGGTCTTCCAATCTCAGTGGTTGCTGAAAAATTCAATTTCTTGTGGTATGAGACTGAGGGCCCCATTTTCTGTCTGGCAGTCATGTCTTTAAAAAAAATGACTCACTTCCGGTCTCTCTCTCCCTCCCTTTCTCTCTTTCTCCCTCTCTCTCTCTCCTTTTCTGTTGCTAATGCTATTTCTTTCTCCTCAGGGTCTGTGGCTCAGGATTCAGAATTAAATAGATGAAAACTTTAGCTTGACCATAGTACCACAAATGCTGAAATATTTACAGCATTAAATGCAGGTAAAGGGGAGCAGATGTAGCTCAAGTGGTTGAGCCCCTGCTTCCCACATACGAGGTCCTGGGTTCGATCCCCGATACCTCCTAAAAACAAAAACAAACAAGCAAAACAAAGGAAAAAAACAACTGGAAGGAGCCAGAGTAGCTCAGTGGTTAAGCGCTGGCTTCTCACATATGAGGTGGGGGGTTCAATCCCTGACTCTGGTACCTCAAAAAAAAAGAAAGAAAGAAAGAAAGAAAAAAGAAAAAAAACAGACAAATAGGAAATGTGAAATGTGAGTGCAGGTTAGAGACATTCCAGCTGTGTGCCCTGGTCTTGTTGGCTCCATAGAGTAGAATCTCTTGTGCCTTCCTCAGAGAAATGAAAAGTGACAAGATGGTAAGAGTATTTGATACTGTTACCACAATTCTTTGATAGCAAAATTTGGTAATTAGATAAAGAGGACAAGGGGAGGTGTTCTTGTTCAAGTTTGTTTTTGTTTTTTCCCCAGGAAATACATTTTCTTAAGAGTGCAAGACACCCTGGAAAAATCTGTACTGTATATGGAAAATCATTCCCTTCTCCACTTTAAAAAAAATCATTTATTTACAATCAGTGTACAAACCATATCTGAAAAAAAGAAAATAAAAGACAGTGAATTATTCCTAATGCTTCTGAATTCAAGTTGAATTTACTCAAATAACAGTACTGAAAATGTGACAAAGTGTAAGAAAATATGTGTGCATAATACAGGTATACCATCATACCATGATGGCAATGTATGATTGGCTATTAATTAGGCTATTTTAAAAGGATGTCAACTGATTTATAATTCATGTAAGAGTATCAATTATGTATATAAAGGTGCAAAGAATTTCCTAGGAGCATTGAAATTAGAGATGAACACAGTATCTTATTGCTCATGTTAGTCATGGTGTTAAAAATTAGCCATTTCTTTGGTTTTAAATTCCAGGGGACTTAGAAAATACTTTCTATATGCTTTTAATTTTCTGAAATAAATTTCTACCTCATATTTGCATAGGAAACAGAATCTTTCAATAGCTTTTGCATAAATATCCTCTCAATAAATGTGCGCTACCCATTAAATATGCCATAATACGTAATTATATTTAAAAACAAAAACCTTCCTCTTTAACATATAGGTACGTGATTTCAATTTCTTCAACTTATATGGAGCTTTCAGTGTCCAAATTTTGATAAGAACTGAATATTTATAATTTCCTTCATTTGCCTTGGCTCCAAGAGTATTTTAAATCAGGTAATATCTCTTTATTTTTATTTGAAAATCAAATCTAAACACATCAGTTCACTTAATTTTCAAGATTTATATTGAACACCAGAACCAAATTAATCTTCCATCCAGAACTTGAGAAAGTTCTAATGACACAGGCAGTGAAAATGTACAGACTTAGGAGAGTTATCAAAGGAAGTTCATCTTTCTCTACCACCTCTCTGTTAAGTTCCTTCTACTCAGTGAGCTCTCCACCCCTACAACTGACTTTCCTGCAATCTTATTTTCCAACTTGTACATATTCCCCATACCTAGTGGATTTAAAATGTGAACTTCATTCTACTTGAGATAAGAGAGTCAGCAGATTTTTTCCTTCCCAATTTTGTGATTTTAATTTCACTTAGATGGTTGGTGGTCTGCTCCATCTGCTAATGTTATGTTCTGAAATCATGTTTCATTGCCTTATTATAATCATTACCATCATACACAGTTCTTGAAATTAGGAGAGAGTATACTTCCACATGCAGCCACACAGCAATATAGAGGGCTCTGTGTCTCATTTACCTTGGACAAAGCCCCACTCTGTCATCTGCAGACCTCACTAGGCAGCAGTCATCCCCTGAGCAAATTGACAAGCATCTAGGATCTGGCTTTCAGACTTGTGCATTGAGACACCAGTGTATCCAGCCCTATCTCATGAATACCCTGGTTTATCAAACCAAAAACTCAGTGTAAAATAAAAACCTAAACATTTAGATAGAGAGGAATACTCCTATGGACATGATGAGCACTTTCTGTCCCCATAATCCAGGTACATGGGAAGCTGAATCATGCAGTAGGCCATTTATTCATTTGTAGTAAGAACTAAACTCTCAAGGACCGGAATACCAAGGTATTATATATTTGTATGATAAAATTGTTTTCTTCTTGTAGGTAGATATACATGAAAAAATAAAGGTTGCTTGGAATCAGAGCAAGGAGAATTAGATAAAGCATACAATTAATTGCTATGGACCCTTAGGAATGGATGCCAAATGCAGTAGAAAAAGTATTGCTAATGGGAAGAGTAAACTATATTATGTGCATCTATCTCCAAGTTAGACATGACTTTGCCAATAGGAAAGGAAGTTTATTGCCCAAAGCCCATACTCCCCTGGACAATTTTTGAGAGATGATTTGAATATTAACCTCTGTGACTCCCCTTTTAATTTGATCACATGGGTGATTAATACTCCTCTGCCTTCTTCAGAGAGTGAGGCAATATTTTTAATCCATATACACACTTCATATATTTCTGTCTTGTTCCATTTTGTTCCCATCTTATAGTTCAGCATTAAGAAGACAAGGTAATTTCATGTTGTTGTTTTTTCTTCAAGCTTTTGAGGAATAGCTTATTCTGGGCTGAAAATACTGGTAAGTGTACTTTTATTAATGTCCATCTGTTTTATTTTGCCAAAGGGCTGCCAATGCAAAGTACCAGAAATATTTTGGCTTTTATAAAGGGGATTTATTTGGAGTAAAAGCTTGCAGTTCCAAGGCCATGAAAAGTGCAACTCAAGACACCATAAGAGGTGCTTTCTCACCAAAAAGCTGCCACATGGGGAAGCAAGATGGCCGCTGATCTCTGCGGAGGTCTCCACCTTTCTGCAGCTGTAGACAAACCTGGCATAGTCTAGGAGGCTCCACTTTCTTCAGAGTTCAGCTGTAAGCTATTAAGCATTAAGATTCATTTCTCCCTAGTTCTCAGTTCTTTGAGCCAGAGGGCAGAAACCCAAACTGGCTCACACCTCACTGAGGTAGTCTAATCAAAAGCCCTAAAGTGATCTTATCAAGTAAGCTAATCAAAGGACCCTTGATAGAATTTAATGCAATCAAAGGGTATCACACTCAAAGGAATAGATTTTTTTAAAAAAACAATCCTTTTCTTTTTGGGATTCAAAGTGCCACACCATCCCATAGACTTAGTTGTAAAATTAGAAATGTTTAGCATGTTTGGATATTGATATGATCAAATAATTGGAAAATATATTTTACAGGTTTTAGACCCCTTTAAAAATATGTATATGTGATTAACCGCACTTGCAACCAGAAGATGGTTAATTCTAGTAAGTTTTGATCTATGTTGCAGAATAACTAGATACTTTTTCCCAAGTTAAAAAAAAAAAAAAAAGAGAATAAAGTAAATCTGTGGTTAATTATATAGTACATCAGATTCATCTCTTCTTCAGTGGACCAGTTCCCCTCCTCCACAAATCCCTCATGCTTGTTTTCTTGCAAAGATGCCAAGAAACTGTGAACACATTTAATGTCGGAATAACTGCTTGCTCTTTCAATGACCTTGAAAAATTACTTGCATCATTAAAAATTCATAGAAAAGAAAGTTTTTGACAGGACTGGCATATGCAATCATTGTGCTTCATGTAATGCTGCTTGACTATTACAATCTTGGGAACTCTAAAAGTATCTCAGAGATATTAACTTTGCTTAAGTTACCCAATTATATCAAAAGTTTCTTTCTGATTTTTTTCCAAATAGAATCACAGCATTTTCTGCATATAGAAAATACGAAAGAAAAAGAGAGAGAGAAGAGACTGATTGCTCTTAATTTTTTTGATGTTTCAGAATGACAATTTCAAAGGGCACCACAAATACATTAAAATTCCTTTTGTGCCTTGATTTTTTTATCCCACATTTCTTGTCCAAAAAAAAAAAAAAAAAAAAAAAAAGAGAAGGATATAAAATCCTAAGAATAAGTCCTAGCAGCTCTGATAAGATGGTTAAGTGTCAACAGAGGCCACTTGCTGATGTCTTTCCCATGACAAGTATCACACAGTATTGTCATTATCTACTTATCTCTCTTCACTTCTAGAAAGTAATCACTGGTGAACTTTTTTCTCTCTATCCCTAATGCTTATCACAGAGTCTTCTTACAACTGAATACTTAGTGTTTGCTGAAAGGAGTGGGAGGAGAGAAGAAAGAGAAGAAGTGGAGCTCATTGATAATATTTCTTTTAAACACAGTTTCAAATTTTCATGAGAGTTATAGGAAACCAACAAGAACAATAACTTTCTATGTTTCTTAATCATCCTCCTATAGGATTATATCCAAAATCAGTATTTTTATTATTAATGCAGAAAATATATCCTAAAATAATAAAAACACTACAGTTTTTTTTCCTCAGTCATTCAAATCTTTGGCTTCATGTTTTTATTGGCAGTGGGCAACATAACAATATTTTCAAGTATCTTCAGGACAACTAGAAATTATAACATAATTTTGGTTAATTTTTTTTTTAATCCACCAAGCATACATATACTCTACCTTTCCCCTTCCCATCCTCTGGTAACCTCTAATCTATTTTCTGTCTCTGTGAATTTTCTATTTCTAGATATTGCTTATAAGTGACAACATGCAATATTTTCCTTAAATATCCAGCTTATTTCACCGAGTATGATGTTTTCAAAGTTCTTCCATTTTGCAGCATCTCAGAACTTCATTCTCTGTTATGGCCAGATAATATTCCATTGTGTGTGTGTGTGTGTGTGAGTGTGCCACATTTTATTATCCATTCATTTGTTGATGGACCCTTGGATTATTTCACTTTTGGGGTATTGTGAATAATGCTGCTATAAGCATTGGTGTACAAATATCTGTTTAAGATCATTTTGTTCACTATCTTTGGGTATATATCTAAAGGTGGAATTGCCAGGTCATTTGGTATTTCTAAATTTTAGTTATTTAAGTAACTGCCATATTGCTTTCCACCGTGGCTGTGCCATTTTCATTGATATTTTGACCCTGTTTTAATTAATAGAGAAATGATAGTACCGAATTTCTTTTCTTTTTGCTTTTCTATCTTTTCTTCCTTCATCCTTCCACTTTCTTTCTTTCACTTTTTTTAAATTTAATTTGAGGACTGGCTTTCCTGAAATTGCTTTAAAAATATGGAATGGGGTCCCAAAATGTATTTATGGAATTAAAGTGGAATTTTTACCTTGTCTTTCCTATCTTTATCTTTATTAGGGTATAAACAGTGATTATGTATCATGTATGTTACTGTCTGATAATTAAGAGAGCTACATTTAGTTAATTGTCTGAGCAATGCATTCTGAGCCTGTTGTGCCTCTTTTCTGTCTTTAATCACTCTTAATTCTTGGCACTCACCCCACCCCTTTGCACAGAAGCATCCTAACTCATTCTGGTAGGTTCAGTCAATGAGCAGTCAATGCTAGAGTGAGACAACTACTTTGTTTTAGTGCCTACAGAAAGGGGCAGGAAGAGAGAGGTGGAGAAAGAAACTAGTTCCAAATCTCTTCCTCTTAAATATTTCCCTAAAATCCGATTTTTATTTTGCATGAGACAGTGGGAAACATGATCATTTAAAAACCCAGTGTTAACCCCCTTCAGTTTACCACAAGGCAGCCTGCTTCTAAAAGGCAGAGTGCCTACCCCAGAGAGTGGCAGGTATCATTTCAGCCATGGATAAGATAAGCACTAAGCACTATCCTTCACCTTACTCTTTTTTTTTGCATTTTATATTTGAAGATAATTTTACGAACCCTGGCAGATCTGTGTGGTAAGTCCGAAAAGAGCTAGTGAGAGACAGCCTTTTCCATAATTATTTTAACTTCAGTGTCCATGAGTCCTCATTCGGTGTTGGCTTGGACAGACAATTCCTTCACTGGTGGTGTGTTAGGAGTGTATTTTAAACTTCACTTTCAAAGGTGCATTGAAAATAGTGGTACATATTTGATTTGTGGGGAAGAATAGGTTCGTTGTTGATTATACCGAATTTCTAAGGAAATTGTTTCCTGCTCATTTTGCCTTACCTCTGAGTAACACATCACATTATCTTGTATAGTGGTGTCTGCTGCTTGCTACTCAGTGCCATTAACATACATCTGGGCCACCCTTTGTATGGAACTGTCTCCCAGTGAAACCCACAGTGGTCTGGGATGGAGAAAGACTGCAATTTACAGAGTCCATTATCACCTCTGGATGTGTAGAATGATAATGGAAGTGACAGAGGTGCAGCTGAAAATTGGCTCTTAATATTTTATGTGTTCACGCAAAGGATTGGAAATCTCATGCTGCTCTTTAGGGAAAATGAAGAATGTGGTTTTGTTGTTGTTGTTGTTGTTTTTTCCTATTAGAAATTATATGCAAAAGGTTGAATGCAGGGATTCAAAGTATTACAGCATATATAATTTGTGTTAACCAATACTTCTCACTAGAGGCTTAGAGAGAAAAATGATTTTGCATGAAAAATTAAAATACGGGAACCAAACCAAAGTTTTAGAATTTAGATAATTCTAAACTAATGTACCATATACATTGCTACCTTAACAGATATGTTATTTCTAAGCAATCACAAATATTTGCTTAAAAAGATTTTCTCCAAGTTTAAAGTTGTTTTTATTTTCTTAATCTTCCTTCAAAGTATTTTTTTCTGACTTACAACTTAGAATAAGATTGGAGAGCTGACATTGTCACATTTATTTTGAAAATAGAAATTCTTTGTCAGATTTTTAAAGTGTTTAAGACATCTAGCATAGGTGGAAAATAAAACATAGCTTCTGAAGCAGTTATATTAATAATTTAATGTTTATCTTAGTATATTGCAATGCTTTATATAGCACTAAAGAGATGTTTGTTGAAAGAAGTCTTCCTTGAAAAAAGATACTGGTTTAACCAGGGTATGAAATAAGACAGTGCCCTTTTATAAATATTGTATTACTTTTCATTCCGATTATTTTATTTCAGATAAAACAAAATGGAAGACTAATTTTTTTTCTTAATAATGAAAGACTAAATATGATTGGAAATTTAGCAGCTGTTAAAACCTGTGTGTAGTTTCTTCTTGTATATTTATGATATCAAGAATTCTATTTTGTTTATTTTACCAAAAGTAAACATTATTGACATTACTATTTCCTGATAGCTAATATGTCCAGATTTTTTTTTTTTTTTTTTTTTTTTTTTTTTTTGCGAACTTTGAGGCTGGTGGGATAAACCTGGTGGTTTTATCAGTGAATCTTGGAAAATGTCAGCTCATTTTCAATTGTATGTTTCTGGCAGTGTTTCTCTTCTAGAAATGGGCATCATTTTACTCAACTGTGAGTAAGAAAAGGCTCAAGTTACTATGGTGGATTTCAAATCTGCCATTTTGATAAGGTCTCTGTAGATCACTAATTTAGAGGTATCATTTGACTTTCAGATTGAGTCTTGGGGATGATTCTAAAAGCTACTGACACCTTGTCAGGGATGCTCAGCTAATTACTACTGAAATTACAAATATCTCATCTTTTGATGATGCAAATATATTCCCTATATTTCCCTGTATTTCCCTATATTGATTCCCTTATTTCATGAAATCAATGTTATTAACTTCATCACTAACATTTATTGAGTATCTACTGTGTACCAGACAATTTTTTAGGCACTTTTACTTATACTCCTTATACTTCATTAGTATTTTGGTGTTTTCAAACCCATGAGGGAAAAGGTGGTTCTGTCTTGGTCACCGGTATTGTCCCAGACCTAATTAAGTTCCTGTTAATGAATGAAACTCAATAAATATTGTTTTCAGTGACTAAAATCATTACTTTATTTTATTCAAGTTATAGTAAACTAGGATATCTACATAAACATTTCAATTTACCTTCTTTTTAAAAAGCAAGTTTTTACCAAATGGTTTGCTTTAATGTAACCACTACTGTGTGTGGAAGCACGTAGAACAAATGTACTGTTCTTTATGTATCACTGATAACAGGTAATTAAGAAATAAGAAATTATTCTTACTTAGGGATATAAGACTGAGGAAAGAAGCTGAAGGAATGACTCCTCCCAAATAGTTTTTGTAGTGAGATTCAACAAATTCAGATCTCCAATATAAGAACCAACTGCCTCTCTATATAGTACTAAATTTTCCATAGTGACTAGAAGACAAGATGACATGGTGGAAAGAGCAAATGTATTTTCTTTTCTTTCCAAGTGTAATGGATAGATAGAAACAAAGAGATTCTTAACAAATAGAATTCTCTTTGCTGTAGAAAACTGTATTTGAATTGGGAGAATTAAATAAATCATGGATATTTGTTTCAGATCAGAGTAGCAAAAGACCTGGGTGTGGGTAAAATTCTCCACTGAGGTCTTTAAAACCCTGGATTTCATAGAGCACATGTCTCCAAATTTTAGCAAATGCTCCAATTTTTGAATACCACTAGAACCTAAATTTTTCCCATTAAAGCAATAAAATGTAACTAAAATTTAAATGATCTTACTGTTTCAATAACTCTAAGTCTAAAGTTACTAATGAAGCCATTAACATAAATTTATTTAGCACATTTGGTTTTATGCATAAATTTCCTGTGTTTCTGTATAGGGTTAATGTGTAGACTTGCTCAGTTACAGGTGTGAGACATTGCAGAAGATCCCATTGTGCTCTTTTAATCTATAAAACTTTTATTTTATAACTAAGAAATAGCACCATTTTGTTAGATTGCTTCATATTTCCAACACTGACTGTATCAGGTGGCCTTCTTCTGAGGGAACATTTTTAAAAGAATAAAAAAGATTTCTGTCCTTTCATGAATTTGAGAAAATCACCTGTTTTGAGATGTGGATGAACTGTATGGGATGGCAATATTCACCATGACATATTTAGAAATTTTCTCACTTAGGGGCCTCATACAATTAAAATTTAAATGTCCAATCCATAATCCATAAGTGCCAATGATTACTTTAAATAGAGGGTATTTCCATGAATGGCCTAGAATTCTGGTGTTGATGACAGGGCAGTGATCCTCTCTTTGATTTTGGATATCTATAATTTAAATAGTCAGAATTCTAGAGATAAATACTGCATCACATCAGTGTCTTGGTTGGTTTGCTGTGTGGAAGTGCACAGGCAACAGTGACCTTTCCTTCTGTTACCAGACATATCTTCCTTCTGGATCTTGCCAAATATAGAACAAAGTATATTTGAAGTATCTTTTCTGCATAGTGTAATTTTGTTCAGTAGGAGTAAGTGAGGAGAGGGGAGAATGGATGTAGAGCCTGGTCTCACCTTGGATTAAATGGCTGCATAATATTAGAAGAGACTACCTAACCACAGAAAGGCCCCAAGAACAAAGGACTCCTAGAACAGGTAGGAACCACCTCTGCGTTCAAGTTAGATTAGCCAGAACTCATATGAAAATAAGTTTAGCATGCAAATACAATGAATCTAGTCTACGAGAATGTTCTTAAAAGAGAGTACCTCCATTGATGACAGTTTTTCCATGTAAAAATGTTTTTCCCAGGTGTTTTTATGTTATCAAGTACTTTCATGATAAAATATTCGGGCATTTTTGTTGGTGGTTGTAATTTAAGTTAGCAAAAGAAAACACGTAGAACATTTCATTGCTTCAAACTTTCTCACAGCACTAAACATTATGAATGCTTGTAATGTGTTTATGTCCATTGCCACCAATTTCTTTCAGCAACTTTGCACTGTTCATCAGGGTGGAGCCAGGTAAGGAGAGCAGGATATGGAGGTATTTCAATGGTCTTTCCTTAGATTGTTCCCTTATGTGCATTGCTAGAATTTGAAATGCATTGCATACACAAAATTTAATTTGATGCTCACAACAATCCCAAGAGGTAAACAAGGCAGATAATATTAATACTGAACTTGTTTTTACAGATGAGGAAACTAAGGTTAAATGGGTTTGCCCCCTGGTGATGAGATTTTCAAATGTTGAATCTGGGGCTACAATTGCATTTCAGAGTTCTTCCCACAGAAGTTATCACACAGTGATAGCAATGAGGCTTATTTCTCTTTTATGAGTTGGAGAAGATCCTGACCATAGGAGTTATCATACTCTTAAATGAGCATTAGCTAGTCAAGTGTCAGCATCTAAAACGGTGGTTTCCTCTACTGAGAAAGTCCTTCCTCTCATTGTAATATGCTAAGGTTGTATCCATCCTGTAGTACAAACTCCATGCCACTTCTTCCTGGAAGAAGATCCCTTTTCCTGTAAATCCACTTTCCTTTATTATAATATTTCTTTACAGTATGCCTTGTGGTAGAATTTTTTTACTTATTATCATTGCATCTCAATGTATATGGAATTAAGAAGCCTAAAATTAAATCCTGGGCTTGCAACATTTACTAGCTGTATATATCATTGAACATTTCCAACACCTCCAAAGTATTCCTTCATGTCCATTTTTTAAAAATACCTACACCTGCTCCCAGCTTCTGGCAACATTTGTCTGTTTTCTATCCCTATAGTTTTGCCTTTTCCAGAATGTCATATAAATATAATCATGAATATGTAGCCTTTTTCTCTTGCTTCTTTCATTTAGCATAATTACTTGTGGTTCATCATGTTTTTGCATTTATCAGTAGTTAATTACTTTTTATTGCTGAGTAGTATCCCATTACATGAACGCACCTGGTTTGTTTATCATTCACCAGTTGATGGACATTTGAGTTGTTTACTGGTTTTTGGTGATTATGAATAAAACCAATATAAGCATTTGTGTACAGGTTTTTGTAATAACATAATCCCTCATTTCCCTTGGTGTGAGATTGGTTAGTCATGTAATAAGTGTGTTGAACTGTTTTTTTAAAAAGGATTTTTCTTTCAAATAACTAAAAATGTCCCATAGTAATGTTTGTTTGTATAATTCTAGATTTACTCTGACTTGATAATAAAATTAGCCATCATATAAGATTTTCTTAGTCATCGTTGAGAACATATCTTAAATACTGAGCAATTACTATATGTAAAAAAATTTTTTAGCTATATATACTTAGTGGTCCCATAGGAGTGTATCTGCTTATGGGGGTTGCTAATTTTCTCTAAATGGAATCAGACAGCTATTTTTGAATTCTCATCCTCTATTTTGTAGATTTTTATTCCATCTGTCTTTACAACTTGCTTTCTATTTGCCCTCAAGCTATTTCTTGCTGAACTCTCCTCTTCTAATTTGCTACTTTTTAAATCTATTGTGCCATAGTAAATCAGATTAAATAACTTTGTTGACTTATTGGTTAAGTAAGGATTGCTAGGCTCTGAATGAAGGCCTGTCTATTTTCTGCACTGAACTGAAAAGAAATGTGTCCATCCTTAATTCTATTTTTATAAAACCAATGCCTTCTTTGCCGGTTCTTCATCGTCTTGAGAAACTTGAAATTCCTGATGAGTAACTTCTGGTGTTACTGTTTTAATAATAACATGGATTCAAATCCCAGTCTCAACCTTCCCCTCTCCTCACCAGCAGTAAATACCTGTCCTTCACTGAACTGACTTGATGTTTACTTCCTCCACAACAGCATAAATCCATCTTCTCGATGCTAGTCAACGTTGATTTCTCTAACTCAGATTGCTCATAAACCTCATTTAGCATTTGATTACATTCTCTTTTATTTTATCATAATTTTAGGCTTATCTTGGCAACAAAATTGTCAAGAACTTGCTTCTTCTTCCCAGAAGAGTTTCTTTCAGTGTTCGTTATTTTTGTCAAACCAATAAATATTTACTGATTTATTGAATGATTATATATTATAAAGCAACATTATTAAGTAAGACCATTATCTTCTTACTGATTTATCTGTACTATCACAGAGTACTATAAAAAAATAATCCTACATTCTGGCTGTTATCACAGGGTAATATAGAAAAGCCCTACCTGAATATAGAGTGCAACATAAACCTAAATTGTATTCAGCTGCACCTGCCAACCCTTTTCACTGTTATTCACCAAAAAAAAAAAGTAAAAGAATTCATCCCTCTAATTAATTTACCTATGAAGAAAAAGGCTGAACAGGTGAAATTAAGCAGAAACAAACAAACAAACAAACAAAACCAATACATACTTACAAGTAAGGAGAAAAAGACCCACATAATTTAATTTACAAATCATCCCCTGGAATTTGATACATAGTTGATATACGAATTGTTTCTAAACCCTCTTCTTGGCAATATTAGAAAATCAAAAGGCTACTTAAAAATGAAAGGAAGTTGAGTAAGGTGACAACTTTGTCGTTCTTTTTAAATTGGACTCGTTCTTTTCTTCCCTTCCATAATGACGCATTCAAGGCTCTGCCTCCACAGCTGTCAGTTCAGTTACCTCCAACGTTATTGAACCCTGCAGTGAAAGTTCCGTTAGAAAAAACGTACCAAGTGTGGCTATTTATATGCTTCTCGGAACATTCTAAATGTATTGAAACAGTAGACTGTTTCAATAAAATATTTGAGTTAATTTTTTAATGAAAGTAAAATCTTGGATTTGCAGAGTGGTTATAATCACCCTATATCACATGCAAGGCAGAGCTACCCAGAGGCTCTGAGTGCCAGAAGTTGTCAGCAGATCAAAGAGTGATTCATCCACAGCTCCAGTTAGGAGAACTATTCTCCTTAAACCTGTGGCATATTTAGTACCCCTTACTAAGTATCCCCTCTAGTAATCACAAATATTTCTGAAGGACTTCAAAATGCAAACTTTTCCAGCTGCCCATTGTCAGACCAGCAATCCCCATTACATAAATGGGAGAGCTGAGGCCCACAGTGAACTGTCCAAGATCGCGGAGTGAATAAAGGGAGAAGAGGTTAATGAGAACCAGGTCTCCAACTAATCAGTGCTGTTTTCACTGTCGAACTCCACATAACAAGAGTAACCCCAATTCTCTTGCCTGTCTGTTCCTGATATGGAGAACGTTTTGTGCTCTCAAAGGATATTATTCAGTAGACTATCAGTATATACAGAGCAGTACTATTTTAATAGCCTTCTCCATGATAGAAGACTAAGGAATTCACTCCTTCAATATTTAAAATCTGTATGGAGTTTTAATGGATTAAGATACAATTAGGCATGTAAAGAATAAATATTCATTATTTAAATGATGTGTTTTTGGTATACTTAGCATGATTTTTGACTTTAGTAAAAAATAGACTATTTGTGCAGGAAGGAATAGGTTGAATCTTGCCAGAATTTAGACTGAAAATTCAATAATCTCACAGAAAGTCAATAAAAAGCAATAAAAAGTGACAATAAATATATAGTTCAAATATATTTAAGGTACGCCTTTAAATTGGTAAAATCTATTCAGAAACACCAATTTCCATATTGTGTCTCTAATAAAGTTATAAGCTGAAAATAAGAGAGTGAAATGACTAAGGGGGACATGTTGCTAAATATAAAACTTTCAGTGAGTTCCAAAAGGAGGAATTTATTTATTAGGTTCTCAAAGTTTCTAGATTTCACTGGGGCCTGGTCGAGGAAAAAATGATTAGCCAATTGCTTTCATTATTCATACAACTTCAGAGTACATTTAGGGTAGCAGTTACCATTAGGTCATATAAAGAAATCTCTGGAAAGTTAAGAAGGTTCTTAAGGCAAGAGTATAATAATTCATTCATCCTGAGAATAGTGTAACTTATTGCCCTCTGGTGACTTCTAAATAACAAACAAAAACAAACAAACAAAAGAATAAGCAGGTGGCCCCCAAAGCACCCTGTGATCTCGCGGTGGCCCCTGGTTGTGCTCCCCTCTACCTGGTCATGTACCATTCTCCTCCTTTCTTGTGCTCCAGCCACTTGGTCTCTTTGCTGTCTTAGGACTCCCCAAATTGATTCCCACCACAGTTCTTCTGCACTAGCTGCTCCCTGTCCTTGGAACATTCTCCTAACAGGTTTTATATTGTTTCCTTTTTTTTTTTTTCCTCGCCCATTCCTTTCTTCACCAATCTTGCTAAACTATCCTAGTCATTCCTAGTTAGCTTCTTAGTGACTTTTTATCTCAAAGGAGCTTATCTTTTCACATGTTCTCTCCAGTGGAATGGAAGCTCCTTGAGGGCAAGAACTGCCTTGTTCATCACTGTGTCCTCCAAACCCAGGAAACACCTGACTGAGTTACTACCATAATAAATGATACAGGAAGAGACTGTACATAGTATATATTTTTATGAATCTGTGTGTGTGTGTGTGTGTGTATCACTCATGTGCACAACTTCTGAGAGAAAAATAAATGAGATTCTAGCATGGATTACTAATTATTTAGCATACTTACTATTTACCTTGCATTACTAATTGATTCTTTGTAAGACATCTATTATTTTATCTCATCAAAATTTTTTCAACTGTTAATGATAGAAGCAGAAGAGAATATGCATTGTTAAAGCCAGGAAGAACCTTTAAGACTATAAGAGTCAACCCTTTCTCTCCACCTCTGTTCTACTTTTTAGGTAGATGAGAATCCAAAATATGACATATGCCCAGGGACACATGTCAGTAGACTATACAAGCCATTCTCCAAACTGGGCTTCTGAATGGAAGTCTAACATCTTTCAACCCCCTGTGTTGCCTTTCTTTCCTCTCTGATGGTTTGAGCTACCTGCCTGGCATCTCTTGGTCTTAATAGTTTACTATACTATTTGGCCTTGTGTAAACATTTTATTCTGGAAAAGTCTCAAGAGCCAGACTTTCTGGGTTTGAATTCTGATTATACCACTCATTAGGCACATCACCTTAGTAAAGCAAGTTATATCCCTATGCCTAAGTTTATTCATCTGTAAGATGGTGACAGCAATATCTGTCTTTTAAGATTGCTGTGGGGATTAAATAAAATAATTTATGTAAAACACTTGGAATGATGCTTGGTTACAATTATAACTATTGTAATTGGTTGTAACTTTTTTATTTTACAAGATCTTTAAAATATTGGCTTACAGTTACTTTGGCTAAACACAAATTATGTAATAGTTTGTATTAAACTAACAATACCTGGGCCAAAGTAATTCAATACTTTCTTTTTATTAGTCAAATGTTGATTTAAATGACAACAACAAATACACTGGGCAGATATACCCCACTAACCAAGGAGTTATCCTTCCCGATTAATTAGATGTAAAACAATTTCAACACTATCCTTTGAAACATACCATTTTAAAAGTGAAATTTTCTGTAAAGAGAGTTATAAATTCATTGGAAGTCCATTATGAATGATTTTTATATTGTGTTTTATATTAGCAGTGCCATTGCCTCATTTCATTAAGCCATATAATGAGATAGCTACATCTGACTGCTGAAAAAGTGGATAGAGCTGAGATAAAATGGAAGGCTGGTGGCTTTAAATTAAAAACTAGCCCTATTATATCAATTTTTGAACCAGCTTCTCAAAAACTGCTGAATTTAAGCAACTTTTGTGAAGGAGTGCTTTCATGTGGTCAGACACCAAATTTAGAAATAAGGAATTCTAAATTCTAATGTTATATCAATTGTAATTCTAAATTCTAATGTTATATCAATTGTAATTACAGTGGCCTGACAGTTTTTCTTAATCTCTTTGTTTCTTCTTTATAAAAGCATTTGAGTACATCTGAAGTTTAATTAATATCTGTAAAGTCTTTTTAGATGCCTCAAATGAATAACTGTATAAATGCAAAATATCATTGTTAATTCTCAATAGTGCTATACGATGTATTTAATGTTTGTAAACAACTTTGAAGATGGAAATTGTGATATAAATGCTAAGTATAAGTTCATTTATTAAAGAAAAACATGTTAGAGCTATGTTTGCTGATGAGTACTTCTAAAATTTCATTTTACTGACGTCCTTTAAAATTAATTGAGGCATGGTGAAATGTTATTCAAACACTCTGGGCATCTTTCCTCCTTTTTTCTTCTTTGGCTTTGTTTTCTTTAGTGTCATGCCTGGGAATTCTAATTTTCTCTTCTTAACCATCTCCATCACTACCAACTAAAGACTATCTAAAACCACCTTAAAACCATCTAAAATTGTATGCAAGTGAGATTAGCCATATAGGTAGTATGGTTTTTTTACTGTAAAGAAATAAGTAGGGTCTTCCTCATACTTTGTTAGTTAAAAAACATATCAATATTTGATATGTTTTTTAACTAATATTGAGAAACACCACCAAAATAATTATGAGAGAATTGATCAATTGGAGAGAGTCTAACATCCTCCACTGATGGTAAATGACATGAACTATTATTACTATGGTATTCAGTTAATGAAGGTTGTGTATAAAATGTCTGTTTTGTTTGAATTTCTTAAATTTAGAGAGTGAGATGCTTTTTTAGATATGGACTAAACTCTCCTGGACTGTCCTTTTCTGTTTTTATTCCTTCTCTAATGTTAATGCATAGAGTTAAGAACAAAACAAAGCAAACAGCTAAATTATCTTTCACTGAAAATAATCTTCCATCTCTCTTTAACCACTGAATGTATTTCTGACATCTCTAACCATGTAGAACAACAGTAAGTCTATCCATCATTTTAAAATCTTTGCAGAAACACCACCAAAAGTAGTTGAGGACGGTTGCATCCAAACAGAAAACAGAGGTGGCAGAACTCTCCATGGAAACTAGAAGCTGCAAGAGTCAACCAAATTCATGGCCCCAAAGTGCTAGAAGATTGGGGAAGAGAAATTTCTCCTAGTGAATAAGGGAAAAGAAACAGCATTATTGGCTGTGCCTGTCCTTGGCTTGTTTCTTTTTCAGCACCTCTCTCCTTTTCTCTACCTTTCTAACATTTTGTCCTCTGGTGAGGAGTTGATGAAGGAGTGACATTCCCATTTCACAGTGCTTGTGGGGTCACTATACACCTGACATATAGGCTTATGTTTTCCATCCAATTAGCCAGTCAAAATGGGAGTGTTTGTTGTTTTAAGCAAATCCAAGTTGACATCAGTATATCCCAGATTTATTTGACTTCAGAACACTTTTTTCCCAAAACACCATTAACATCCCTTCTCTAGAACTAGTGCTCCATAGAATGCACTTGGGGGAATGATGCTTTTTATAATCAAAAAAGGTTCAATTACACATTCAACATACTGCATTAGCAAGAAAGTATGTGATATATTTTTAGAAGCCTCCCTTCCAAAAGAGTTTAAAAATTGCTTTGTTTCTAAAAGTGTTTTTCTTTCTTCTATCAGAAATGTATCTATGACCCTAATCATATCAGATAATTAAGGAGATGCTTGTGTGTTGTATTAAATAAACTTTCTCTTAAAAAATAAAATGGGGAAAGGGTAAACAAAGACTCATATAACACTCTACCTCTTTATGCTAAATGATTCTGATTTTTCCACTTGCGTTTATGGTTCAAATGGCCTCTGAACCCTTCTTCATAGCATCCATGCCAGCAATGCTTATAAATCTTTTAGATTCTAGGAACTTGGGATGCTTTATTTTTTTTAATCTCTATTTGTTGGTGCTAGTCTCAATGAAGAGAACTGTTTATAATGGACTGCTTATTGCAAGGGCCTTTGAAAGAAAAATAAGCTGAACTTGGCCTGAGATCTTGGATATGCACCAGGGGTGTTATTTTTCTTCCTACATGGCAGGGCAGAAGGAGACTGAATTCACTGATAGCGTTTTTGAGGATTTAGAGATTAAAAACAAAGCTACTTTGTATTATCTTCACTTGGAAAGAAGGAAAGACACTAAGCATTAAGGCATGACTTAGTACTGCAAAATGGCCCTCAGTTTATTTCTGAGTTTCCTCACTGTTTATAGATACCGTGTAAAGGAGAAGATACCTAGTAGCTCATTTCTGGAAAACTGAATATCTTCAAAGACCAATACTCTTTGAAATTTAAATATTAATCAATAAATAAAAGCAGCCATTTAGAGAGCTACCCATATAGTAAGCATTTTTTATTATAGCACTTCTCAGATTTAATATGTTTCTGAAATTCCTCAGATGCAAAAGGCATATAATAACACTTTTATTGCTTAAAGATGTTTGAAGGATAACTATGACTATTATTATTATCATTATTTACCAATTAAAAGCTAAAAGCATTTTTCATAAATCATATTTTTTGTGTTTGGGATAGTATATTTTTGTCTCATACTACTCATTTTAATACATTTTTATTATTATTTCACTTATGGAATATCTTCACAAAGAGACTTTTAAATGGCTGTTATTAAGTAAGAATGTACCTATTCTCAGAGAGCCATCTTGGCTCCAAAGCCACCAGAATTCATTTTTCTAACCTGCACTGCTAAATATTGATATGTGGTTATTTGGGAGCTTTGTTTTAAAAGAGGAAGAAGAAATTATGGATTTTGATTTCTACTTAGAATACTTTGAAGTGGTCACAGACTCTTCGAGTTCAGATCCAGGGCCCTTACCACCTTTCTGAGCAATGTCTTATTAAAACTAGAGATCCCTGGCAGGATAAATTTGATTTTCTAGCCATGTTGATGGGTTTCTCCAGAACTCTGATCTAGTAGAAAGATGCCAACATCTGTCAGTGTAGTTCTTGTGAGACAAAGTTTCTTTTACCATAAGTTTTGTTCTAGTGATGGAAAAAAAATCCTTTCAGATTAGTAATGAATTTATAAGTAGGGTGCAAAGTTTACCTGCAGCTCTGCCTTTATCTCTACCATCCAAAAAACTATAGCTAAATAGTGGGATTAATCACATTAAGTCCTAAGATCTGAAAAGGATACAACCACTCTCATATATATATATATTTTTTAGGCTGCTTAACAAAATTTCTGTAGTTGTGCTTTTGTTTTATTACAGAATCATAAGGCATCACATTAGACGTTATCGTTGAGGTTGTATATCAGTGTGATGGCTTCATTCTAGTGATCTGATGCAGCTTATCTAACAGTTTGCTAAATGCAGTGGGGAAGGAAAACTAATTATAATTCTACATTGGACTGGCTGTTATTATCCAATCTACCCATTGCAAAATATGGTGATCTCTGTGAACCAAAAATTTTTAATAATTTATTTTATAATTTCTTGTTTTACTGTTTCTGCATATTAGAGAAGGGCTATCTCCTTTTATTACTAAATACCATTTAGCACATTTTATAAAATCCTAAGCTTTTCTTCCCCTCTGTTGCTACATCTTCCTAATACACTTAGTTACAGAAATAAAGAAATGCTTTATTTTCTCATTCCTGTGATGCTATGGTTGGTGAATCTTCAGTAAATAAAAATATTAGCCTGAATAATTAAAAATATTTTCATATTTTGAATACCCAAGAATTTTAGATTATATAAAATGAACTA
This sequence comes from Tolypeutes matacus, assembly GCA_026826555.1. Taxonomy (NCBI): domain Eukaryota; kingdom Metazoa; phylum Chordata; class Mammalia; order Cingulata; family Chlamyphoridae; genus Tolypeutes; species Tolypeutes matacus. Next base: position 12,222,728 of record JAKSZT010053779.1, on the reverse strand, counting down.
TGGTAGAGTAAAAATAACAAGTATTGAGCACTACCTAAATACAAATTTTAAAGATATTTTAATAAAATATAATGAATATATTTAAATTGACATGTACACCTATGTAAACCTCATAATTAGAACTGCATAGTTTATTCTCATCAATACTAGACCTATATTTGATGTTCAGCTTTGCTTTTATTCACTTTAAAATGGTTTCTGTTCTGCCTAATTGGTTTGGATTTGGTCTGTCAGGTTTTTTCCCCTTTATTTCTTTAGTGAGAAAGTTGCAGACCTGCTGTTTTATATTGTCTTTTTTTACAGGAAAGAAAAAGGCAAGCAAAATCTAAGTCCAATTAGAAGCAGTTTATTCAGAGTACATGAACACTTGAGAAAATGTTTCCTGCCTTCATTGAAGCATTGTGAAGATCCCGCAAGACGTCTTTCTTAGAATATAGTCCCTAGAAAATACAAACCATGCAGTTCCCTTAAAGATCATTATTTCTAAGATCATGCTATTGTCTGTTTTCTAGAAATATAGAATGGCATGGGGACACCTCTCCCACATCCTTCCTTAGTCATGTAGTCGCCAAGTTTAACCATTTCTGTATTTCTATTAGTTTTAAATTAATCAGCACTGTTCTAGTATATATTGGTAGAATATTCTGTTTCCCAGTAACTTGAAAGTGTAAATTTAACTTGCATTGCTACTAAAGTTAATTAACAGAAACAACCCAGGGCTTTTTGTCATGAGTAATCAGTCTTTACACTTTTAGCAAGATGACTGCCTTAAAAAATGCCACAACAACAGTTAGACCCTTTCACCTATAGCAATTTCTGTGGTTAGTTGTCTTTGCACTATCCACAGTGTAATATTTAGAAAATTATGGTTGTTACAATTTACCATAATTTGTGTAATTATTTTTTTTCTACTTTTTCTCATGCCCAGGAATCTTTTCTTGAATGAGACCCTGTCTTAGTTTGCTAAAGTCTGCTAAGGCAATATACCAGAAATGTGTTGGCTTTTATATTGGGAATTTATTAGATTAAAAGCTCTAGCAGGGAGCAGACGTGGCTCAAGCAGTTTGAGCGCCCGCCTCCTATGGGAGGTCCCAAGTTTGGTTCCCAGTGCCTCCTGAAAAAACAAAAACAACAAGCAAAACAAATGAAAAAAAAAAAAAAAAAAAAACAATTCAGGGAAGCTGGTATGGCTCAGTGGTTGAGCACCGGCTTCCTGCATTCAAGGCCCTAGTTTCAATCCCTGGCACCGGTACCTAAAAAAAAAAAAAAAAAAAAAAAAAAAAAGCTATGACAGTTGGAGATTATTTTATGATCCCAAAAAGAGAAAGACTGTAAACTAGTCTATTCCTCAGGGTGTGATACCCTTTGATTACATTAAATTCAGCTGAATGGCCTTTGATTAGATTACCTGTTAAGATTAGAGCTTTTTGACTGGACTATGTTAGTGGGGCATGACTCAGGTTGAGTCCCTGACCCCTTTCTGGGTCTGATATAAATGGAGACTCACTCAAGAAGACACACCCAGAGAGCTCTTTCAGTTTTGATCCTGCCATGTGACAGAAAGGAAGTCGCTCAAACAGCTAAAGCCCTTGAGAGAGATGAACCATTTTGCCAGATAGCTTACAGCTGATCTTGGGAAGACAGCTGAGACTGATACAGGAAGCCCTGAGAGACAAACCCTATGTCAGCTTGCAGGTGAGATAGGGAAGAAGCCAAGACGGGAAAGCAGAGACCAGCCAGAGATCAGCGGCCATCTTGCTTCAACACTTGGCAACTGACTTTGATGGGAAAGCCGCCTTAAGTTAGACTTTTTAATGGCCTTGTAACTGTAAGCTTTTACCCCAAATAAATACCCTTTCTAAAAGCTAACAGATTTCTTGACTTTGCATCAGCAGCCCTTTGGCAGACTAATACAAAAGCTTACAGTTCTGAAACTGTGAAAGTGTCCAAATCAAAGGCATCATCAAGAGATGCTTTCTCACCAAGTTGCAGCTGTAAGCGATCAGGCAAATGGCAGGGCACACTGCCAGTCTGCTCATCTTTCCCCTCTCCTCCTGGTCTTGTCTCTTCGGCTTTGAGCTGCTCTGTGGGCCTGGACTCTCAGGGGCCTCTTCCTGTGCTTCTTCCTGTGCTCCATTGATTCCAGCCTCCAGCCTCTAGAACCTCTTCTGTCTCTGAGGCTTTTTTCCTGTGAGTCTCTGCTTTCAGTCTTCCATTTATAAAGGACTCCAGCAAAAGGACGGAGACCCACCTTGGGTCATACCTTGCTGAACCAATCTAGTCAAAGCTCCCCCATTGAATCCAATCCAATCCAGGGTCCCACACCAACTTGAATGGATTAGCTTCAAGAACATGATCTTTTATGGGATACACAAAAAACTTCAAACTGCCACAGACCCCAATTACCTACCTGCAAAATAGTTTTAGACTTCACCTCCAAGAAAAGAATTTGTGGAGTTTTAGAGATACTATTATATAATCGAGAAGCATTTTCTCAATTTCAGAGAAAGAGATTAAGATTTAACATTTTCAATCCACCACATATGTAAGGTCCTACTTATAATGGGTTCATGCCCACAGGAATAGATTAAGTTTAAGAATATGTCTTCCTGGGGTACATACAGCTTCAATCCACGACGAGGCGAAAGGAGGGTTATCTGATATTGATGAGAAGTTGGTTAGCTAGATGTGGAAGGGTGTGGCTCTTTCTACTCCTATGTAACTTGATACAGTTGGGTGCAGTTTTCAGCATTCATCTGTTGTTCCTCACAAGCGAAACCACTCATAAGTAAATAGGAAATTTGCATCATGCACAAATTTTTCCCTGTGGTGGCTTGGAATTATGTACCACAGAAAAACCTTCTTATTCTTAGTCTGTTCCTATGGGTGTGAACCTATTGTAAATAGCACCTTTTGATGATGTTACTTCAATGAAAGTGTGGCTTAATTGAATCAGGTTGAGTCTTAATATTTTACTGGAGATCTTATAGAGAAGACGATGGAGAGAGAAGCCCCAAGGAGCAGCCAGAGGATTGAAGTCAATGGAGCCCAGAAGTGAAAGGAGAAGATGCCACCACATGCATTATCATGTGATGGAAAAGCCAAGGAACCACAAAGATTGCCTGCCATCCAGAGGATACTGACCCTCAGAGGAAGCAAACCTTCTAGGCTCTGAAACTATGAGCCAATAAATACCTGTTGTTAAGCCAACCCAATGTATGATACTTGTTTTAGGAACTGGGAAATTCAAATATTCCCTAAGGGGAATTTGTGTTTTTAAGGCAAGAATTATAGAAAAACTGACTATATATATATTTGAAAGATAGGCATACCAGCTTTCTAAAGGAAGATGAAGAGCATGGCTATTGTAAAAAGAGATGACTATTTAATAACATCTAACATCAATACAGTTAATATGCAACATTTTGATTTTTCTGTCTACCAACACTGAACTTCAAACCTCTTTGTCCAATTTGAGTTGCTCATTCAAAACTTCATTTTGCATCCAGAGATAACATCTTACCTGGAAGGGAGATCAGAATTTAGAAAGTTACTGAATATTGATAATAACATTTAAAAAGCTCTCATTTGCCTGCTTTCATGCACTCTGAGCCTGGAATTTGTGCTTACCAACCAGTCAGTAGAAACAAACACGAGATTCTCAACTGATCATAAGGAATGAATGCTTTTAAAGGAGAAAGTGAAAGTGTGGGACATGCAAAATTTATTTAACCCCTCCTATTTCTTGTTGTATGTTTTTCTATAAGAGCAAAAATCTCCTGTGATGTGTTACTGTACTCTGAGAGAAGTTAACAAACACTGGAAGGGAACAAGCTTTGACAAACTTCAGTGCTTCTGTGACTCTTGTGCTGTGCTTTCATATTCTGTAGCTAGACTCCAGTGCAAAGAATAAAAAAATAATAAGTTCTTTGAGATGAAACTTCATAGTCACTGTAGGATATTCAAGAAGGAGACCAATATGGAGAAAGATAATATAACCATAGCTTTGAACTTTTCCTGGATTTTACTTGCTAGAAACCAAGTACGAGTCACTCTGACACCTTATTATTACTAGCTCTTTCTCCATGTCGGGAAAAGTGAGCCACATTCCATGTTGATAAAAGTGAAAGAGAGTTCATACATGAGAGAGGAGGTGGTCTCTAATTTAGTGTGTAAAAGAATTATAGTAAGCCTAAGATCTAGTCCAGACTTCAGTTTGGAGGCCATTTTCTATTGCAAGTCTTTCCAAATACCCATATCTAAGATATCTAAGTTGGATGCCCCTTTTTGAGTTCTCAGAGCACTTCTCAGGCTGTATAATATTTATCTGTTTCCTGTTTCTTCTTGTGCGATGAGGACAGAAATATTTCTGTCTCATTGCCTATTAAATCACCTAGTGTTTAGCTAATTGTCTGGTGCAGAGTAGGTGCTTAGTAAACATGTGTGAATGAGTGAATAAGCATTGGAACTCAAAAGCTTACTGTCTATAAGAAGAAATCAAAGACAACATACAAATTGGTTAAGAAATAATATAGGAACTTATAGTGGATTAGACAAGTAGTGTCCAAGAAAGAGGAGATCTAAGGAGAACCAGAATTGAATGTCAGTAGTTCTCTGTTGAATGCCTATGAGGAGTCACTAAGTTAGATATAATAATGAGTTAGAAATGTATTATCTCTGCAACCATGAAATTTGTGGTCTAATGAAGTACACAGTCATTAAAGAAGATATAAACAAATCTATACATGCAAGTTTTTATAAGAACAATGAGAGAATAACTGGAAAGACATGATCTCAATGAGCAGGCAGTGAAGGTATTTTTGAGGAGGTGATATTTAAAGGTGACAAATGAGGGGCAAAATGAAGAGGAATTAAATTGAGTGCAGATTGTGAAGGAATCAGGAGTTCGACTTGTATGAGAAAAAGAAAGAAGGCTGTTATTACTGGAAACAAGCAAGCTAGGCATGATGGCCTGGGCTTGTGGTTATAGAAATAAATAGGCTTGGGTGATCATACTTCGTAGGGAATTTGAATTTTTTTTTTAAAGATTATTTACTTTATTTACTTTTTATCCACCCCTTCTCCAGAAGGTTCTCTCATCTGTCTCCTCATTGTTTTGCTTGCCTTCTTCAGGAGGCACTGGGAACTGAACCCAGGACCTTCCACATGGGAGGCAAATGCCCAACAGCCTGAACCACATCTCCTCGCCAGGGGCTGCGGCATCTGCTGGTTTGTGGCATCTGCTTTTTCAGGTGTCTTCTTGTTACGGTGGTGCGGCGTCAAGCTCATTGTGGTGGTGTGGCATCTAGCTCATGGCAGTGGGTGCAGCGGGTGCGGCATCTGCTTGTCTTCTTTAGGAGTCACCAGGACCTCCCATGTGGTAGGCGGACACCCAACCGGTTGAGCCACATCAACTTCCTGGGAATTTGAATTTTAATCAGGATGAGGTTTATGTATTTGTCAAAACCTAGGGAATTTAAACTAAATATTTGTATATTCTATTTTTGTAAATATTACATAAAAAGAAAAAGCTAAACAAATAGTGAACTCTGGCTAAAATATACAAGGTTAAGTATTTAGGGGGATGTACCTTGATATTTGTAATTTTCTTTGAAAAGCACCAAAAAACAAATAAGATTGATGGGTTGATTGAGGAATGTTTTAGATGTATAGCTATATAATAAAAAATAGGGTAAAATTTTACTAGTAAAATCTAGGTGGTGATATACAGGTTTTCATTGTAAAATTCCTTTAACTTCACTGTATGTTTGAAAATATTCATAATAAAATGTTGGAAAAAATAAATGCTCAGAAATGATAATGAGGAAAGATATAGTAATCATGCAAAATTCCACAACAGAAAGGATTATTCCAGTTTACCATTTGATTATTTTTCTTTGACTTTTTATTTTTACAGTATAATGCTGGTTTTTTCTTTTTTTTTTTTTTTGGTTATCATAAACATATCACCATACCTTTAAAAGTTTTTTTCAAATTATTTGCATCATTTTATATCACTTAAACCACCAAATCATTTGATGAGGTATTTATTTGGGGAATAAGTACAAGGATAAATCTGTTAGAATAGAACTCATGAATCCTCAACTACCCACCCAGTACCCAAGTACCTATCAGTGTAGCAGCAAGAAAATGAGCACATTCAAGTTTATTAGTTTGATCAGATATCAGCAAAAGACTTTAAATTATTTTAAGGTTGTGGTTGACTTAAATGACATAAAAGAAAGAACTATTGCTTCTTTGAAAGTTAGCTAAGTGTGCCCAAGAGTCTTGGTGTACTCAGTAGCTTAGCTTCTAACCTGTCTCTTGTTAAAATTTAAGTGGCATAGTCTGAAACTGGTGGAGCAGAGATTGCTCTTTTCCTTGATGAACTGTGAACATTTCACTGATAAATTAGTGCATCACAGAATCACATTAGAAACCTTGTGCTTGATGTCCCTATGTTTTCAATGAAAACATTTCCCTTTTATTGATGTTTGTTCTTATTGACCCTTTGAGGTGAGAAGACAGAGTTTCTTTATTAAATCTGTAAATCAGGGGATTTAATTGGCTCTAGAAACTTCTGAGTGGTCCAGCCCCAAACTAGGTTCTGACCAACCGCTGTGAAATCTGCTTTGCCAAGAAGGTAGGGGGTGAGAGATTAAAACAGGCTCTGTGTAAGTAGTCAGTTGCTCATTGCCTTCAAAGCACTGATTTTCGTGGTGTAGGCAAAATGCCAAAATCAATGTTATACCTATACCTACTCACATAAAGAAATAGTTGAGCATTTTAAAAACTATATGGTTATTGCTTTTTTTCTGAAAAGTCATCAGACATTTAAAATAAAATATAATTTGGGTTTTTATAGAGGAACTTATTTTTATATTCTCCATGTTAGAAAATAATTAGATGATTGTTGGCATTAACAACAATGCTCACATCAATGATACTGTAGAAACAATAAAAACAGACTTTCATAATGAGAGCAAATAGCCTGGAGTCTATGAGAATTTGCTAGGTATTCTTTTAGGGTGGCACCATTGCTAATTAAGACCAGAGAATCAACACCAAAATTGTTCATGAAACATAAATACTGATTGCAGAGCCGACCTTAGGGGTCATTCCAATTTCTAAATTATCTTTATTGGAATTTGACTTTTAAAAAAAATGTCTTCAGAGCTACATAACCTCATTCATTTTCATTTCCTTTCACATTTCTTTCATTGGTCTACCTCCATTTTCTGTTCTTGTGCTTGACATTGATATTACTCGGTATGGAACACTGAGAAGTGAAGGAAGCAAGTTGTTCAGAAACCATGCCGGTGGCAAGTGTTTCTAGACTGGAGAATGTAGCCTCATTTATCATCATCATTAGCACTAAAAAGCTATAGGTCAGAGTGTCTTGGGTCCCCTGTGTTTCAGCATTGTCTACTAAACTGGAGCTAATTAAAATGTCTCTTTTAAAAGTACTTCTCTTAAATATACATACACACACATATTTTTGCTCTACTCTTCTTTAGAGGAGCCTTTATTCCATTTCTTGTAGGGAAGAAAGGTAAATTACAATGAATTTCTCCAAAGATTTTTAATGAAGCTGACATATGTAGGGCATGATTTCATTTTTCTAGACTAGAAAAGGAAGAGGACCATCTGGAGAATTACAACTTTAGCACATGTAGATGGTTCTACTCTATTTAAACATTATATATTTTAATGATTACCTCTTTTTCTCTTGATATTTTAAAACAGCAAACTTAGATTCATTCTGTATTTCCATCCTACCAAAGAAGATAGTTTACCGTCTAGTAGTTCTGAAGTTGGTGCACATAAATATTACCTATGAAGCTCCCATCCCGAGAGGTTTTGATTCAGTAGGACCATCATAAGAATCAGAAATCTATATTTTTTTGAGGTTCCGTGGAGCAGGGGACTGAACCCAGGACCTTGTAAGCCAGCGCTCAACCAGTGAGCCACATCGGTTTCCCTGAGTTGGTTTTCCCATTTGTTTTGCTTGTTTGTTTTTGTTTTTTCAGGAGGAACAGGGAATCAAAACCAGGATCTCCCATATGGGTGGCGTGTGCTCAACCACTTGAGCCACATGTGCTCCCCCTCGGATGCATTTTGAAAACCGGTCCTTTGTACCATCACTGTAGAGTATTATGGGGGTGAGGAAGGACTGTTAGGTAACTGCACAGGAGGGGAACCTACATTGAGAAGGTAGTAGTAAGAGCATTCGAGCTGAGTCCAGAAGGTTGAGTAGGAGATATCTAGTTAGGCTGTAAGGAGTTGGCAGGGGTGAGAAGTTGAGGACATTTTAGGTAGATGTAAATTCAAGTGTTAAGGCATATAGAGTCTGGACAGGAAATGATCCTCTCTAGGGCTCACAGAGAAATCTTTCCGGATGGAAAATGGAGCATGAATGGTTGAGGAATGATATAAAGATGAAGTTGGAGAAGTGAGCTGAAATCAGAGTACGGAGTCTGCGGCCGTGTTAAGGATTCAGGACACCATATGCTGGCCTTCACCAGAATTCCTGTGAGCTGTGTGCGCCAGCCTCTATTCCTATTCTCTTCATGTTCTTGGGCTCCGTATAAACATGGGTCTATCATCATCTTAGGAAGACAGCTGCTTTCTGTGTAATTATCATTTCCGCTGCAGCTACCGAAATAACAGAGCATGATGCAACGTGCAAGAAGAATGGCTTTTTGCATATATTTTATTTGAAGCTAGCTTCTCCCTAATATTTCAAACTGATCTCTTCATTGACTTTGTCTCATATGTATCAGTAAGAGGACAGTAGCACTATGATAAAACAATGTTGTGTGACCAAGGAAAAATGATCTAAAATATATCATTTGGGTCCTGCGGCCTCGTTTTGTTAAGTGGATTTCTTTTCTATTCAGTAACTGGAGGTAAACCAAGCATTTTTTTTGTCATTTATTTTAAATCAGATTGGAATCCCTTGAGCTAATATTTGGTTTCTAGTTATGCTTACATGAATAAGATAGGAAATCTGCTAATTATGAGACTAAAAATCTGATCAAGGTGGTTACAAAGTTGGTCAGAAACATTAAAACAATGGAATTTTATTTTGATAAATAAATGAAATTTAAAAGATAGATATTTTCCCAAGTTTTACATTAATATTTGGACTGAAGAAATCTCATGTGCATGTCTTTTTATCATTAGTTTTTCATCAAGTGTACCATACTTGTTTTTCCTTCTAGGTGGCTATAAGGGTACGTGTGTATGTTTCAATGTGTACTTATGTGTCAGGAATTGCCAGTCAAGAAATGGCAAGAAAGCCTGCACAGAAATGTAAGAAATCAGCTAACTTGAGCCTAAATTGGATGCGATGACTTTACTGCTGAGAATGTGGCTTCTTTGGCATCACTCCGATGCACATCAGTGTCTAAACACCTTTAAATGGAAAGCTTAGAGCCTGCCAGTAATAAACTTTTTTCCTCTTCTTTTTCTCCATTTAACTTTGAAAGTGGGAGGATTTTTTTTTTTTTTTTTTTTTTTGGGTCTGCCAAATAGTTGTCAACTCAGAACAACTCGATTTTATTTCCTTTTGTTCGAATTCTTGATGTGGATTAAGACCTGAACAAGAAAACAGCTATGACTCTACACAGATATTGGGACAAGAAAAAGCTTTTACTCTATGAATAAACTTGATATAATGCAGACCTAATCTGTAGTTTATGTAATTGGATGGCAAACTCTATTTTTTTTTTTTTTATAAAGAATCACTATTATTTAAAAGGATGATGCAAAGTGCCCCTTCAAATATAAATCAATTCCTTGAGATAGTCTATAAAGACAGTTCAGACCTGTCACCTAAATGCTACTTTAATGTGCCATGTAATGAACTAGAAGAGGCCTTGATTAGCAAATTTACTTTCTTTTGGTCTACTGAGTAGTGAAAGACTTGTTTGGGTTCTGCTTTCTCAAATTTCCCTCCTTAAACAAACAGAGCAAGGGGGGAAAGCTTTTAGATGTATAACACGAAGCCATTACAAGAAGCTGAAAGTCAACCCATGAAAGAAAGGAGCTGTTGAGAGGGTTTCCAGCTAAGGATCTGGGTGGTGCTGGAAACAGAATGGTAGATAATAGACTCCTAGTGACAGGGCTGTCAGGAGACAGAAAACTGTAGCAGCTTTGTGAGAAAATAGAATTGCTGGGTTTGCCCACTTGACCTTTACGCTGAATGGATGGGCTTAAGAAGATCACAAAGGGCTTTGCAAAAAAAGTGGTCAGCTCTATTCTTTTGGTGCCTGAAACTCATTTTTTACTCTGTTGAGTTTTAAGTTTGTTTCTTAGTGTCCTTAAAGGGATTCCATGAAATCCCTATTAGCATACCATAGGGCATGTGTTTTAAATGAAGGTATTGCTCACTATATGGCCATCACAGCAGTAGGGATACTGAGTTCGTTTATTAGAAAGGATTATTGACTCGGGACTCCAGCATGGCCACACTCTCCACATTACTACTCTTATCAAAGGCATTCATCTATGTTTCTGGGATATTGCAGAATCTTATTTAAATGAGAAACAAAATCACCATTTGAAGGCACAGTGTATATCAAATTCATTTATACAGCTATGCAGATGAGAGGATTAAGGATTCATTTTCAGCATTTTTGGAAAACAAGGTTTGGCAGTAAGCAATCATGTGAAAAAGATCTGGGATGTCTGAGGTAAGTACAAGTTCAGATGTACCATAGTTATAATGAGGTGGCCAACAACCCAGTTTAATCTTGCTGCATTTGTAGAATTATGGTTTCCTGCTCTAGGATGCTTAGAGACACATCATACATCTGAAAAATCGTGTCCAGTTGTCAACATGACACATTAGGGGAAAAAATAGCAAATTTGAGAACATACAGAGGAGAATAATTTTCAAACTCCTTTAAAAAAAGAACCCTTGAAAGAATTGATCATATTTGACATTGAGATAAAAACACTGGGGGTTTGGCTGGAAGAGAAATGGTAGCCATGATAACAGATTTCAAATATCTGAAGGATTATTATGTAGAAAAATATCATTTTTCAGGTTTCCAAAAATTTCCTCAATTCATACACTGGAATAAACAACAGTGGACTAAAGAGAGAGATGCAGAAAAATATTTTTAAAGAAACAAACAATTCCAGAAGAAAATAAAGGCAAATATTCCATTTCTTTTGGAGTTGAAAGGATATTTTAAAGAAGAAATCAAAAAAAAGAAAACCTTGAGAATTAAGAGCAGGACTACCTGACTTCCTCAAAATTAAGAAATTTTTTTTCTTAAAATTAAGAAAAAATAAAATTAATGTACAAAAGCTGAAGAAATTCTAAATATCATATTCACCAATATAGTTCATGGCATGGGTAAATGTTGACAATATAATGTTTAGTATAGAGCACAAAATCAAAACTTTACTTATATTTATGAGTATGATTTTTAAAGTTGAAATATATGTATAAAAATAATAAATCCTCTTTGAGGGATTTCTTTCAGTAGCTGAATTATAGGTTTTTAAAATTTATTTCCATTATTTCTGTAATTTTCAAAACTTTATTTGATGATCTTATTTTCTTTTACATTTAGAAGAAATTTATGTTATAAATAAAGTCTAAAAATAAAGAAGGGAGTCATGTTATCTATGGGTATCTAGAGTTAATGTTAAGTAATATGAAATACAAAAGATTGCATTTCTAACAAGAAAACAATTTTAAAAAATTTTAACAATGGCTTGCCCCTAATTGGAAGAATTTATATAGAAAAATGACTGTAAATCAGAAATATTTAAAAATAGATTTCCTCACTGGAGAGAGGGTGACTGGATTTTATGATCTTGAATGCCCTTTCAATGCTGAACTTCTGGAAAATTGAAGGAAAAAAAAAGGCAATGTAAAATTTGCAAGATTTTATAAGTTTGAGCTGAAATATGACAGGGATCACTTTTAAAATAGGAAAATTGAAGTCCAGAGGGTCCTATAATGGGTAAGTAACTCCTCTGGCTCTGGAGCTCAACTTTCTTGAAGTTTCTACTCCAATTATTTCTCCTCCTATTGAGGAGGTTGGTGGTTAAAAGTCCCTCGGGTTGAATCCGAATTCAATCACTTATTAGTTTCTCAACTTCTCTGTGTCTCAATTTTCTCATCTGTAAAAGGATTATTATACTTACATTGTAAGGTTTTGAAAGGATTGAGCATATATATATAGAACCAAGCACAGTTTTTGTCATGTAAGAAATCAATAAGCATTAGCTAATTTTTAATATATTAAATATTTATTTAATTAAATAAATATATATGTGATATGTTTGGTATTTCTCCTATGGCTTCTACCGATAGCTATGTTTATATATGGGGTGGGTAGGATAGGGGAGGAATATCAAGGGCTATTCTAATTTATGTAATTTTTTTTTTTACATTTTAAAATATTATTGAAGTATATCATTCATACATGAATATTCATAAACAATAAGTGTATAGTAAAAGCTGTGAACTTGCAAAAGAAACATGCATAATATCACATAGGGGTCCCATATCTCATACATCAACCCAACATCAATACCTTGCAATGTTGTGAAACATTTGTTACAAACTATGCAAGAGTATTGTTAAAATATTACTACTAACTATAGTCCATATCTCACATGATTGTTTTCTGAGTTCTCAAATTTATGTATTTATTTTAATGATATCCTAGTACCTTTAGAGGTCCCTTACCAGTTTTCTTATTCCTCAATGTTATATACTAAGAATTTCATGAGTCAGAGAGAGGAAAAAATAGAGCCCTTTAAATGTTTCCCCTGATTTAAAAGGCAACTGCTTTTTACATGTGAATTAATGCTGGCACTTTTATTTAGTATTCATTGTTTGTGGAAACTAATTAATTTTGTTCTACATTTATTCAATTGAAGATCTTTAGGTTGGACCATGAACATATTTCTATTCATTTTCAAAACAATAATAACTATACTATAATATTTGTTTCACTGTCGTTTGTGTCTTCAACTCCTGAAGATTATAGATGTGTTAGAGAATATTTATTTAATGTTTATTACAGCCTGGCTCATAATCACACATTACAAATGCTCTCATGTCCAAGTGCCTCTTTATGCAAGCAGGTCTTTTATCCTAGGAATGGGCAAAAATGGAGTCTATACTTCTTGAAGGAAAAGACTGAGATTCTTTTATGCCTTTTAAAGTCTACTCTTAATTTTAAAGGACATTTCTCCCCCATTGCTTTTTTAAATATTTGTGTGTGTGTGTGTGAGATTCTTCTTTTCTTCCCCAATTTCTGAACAGATTTTAGATATTGATGTCTAAGACTTTTTAAAAAATTCTCAAAATCCATTTGTTTAAATGGAAAAGGAAAACATAAAAATATTCTTTTTTGTCTTACAAAGATATTTTATTATGTAAGCTTTTTTTAGATCTTGTAGTAGTCCAAAGATAGAATCCATTATATGCAAGTTCATAAACTCTTAATTCCATGGTGTTACAGTTCTTTAAATTGGTAACACACACACCTGCATTGGGAAAGGTGAGCTGAGAGCAGGCATCTTGCTTCCTCTCTTGTCATAGTGAAACAGTCCCTCGGATGAACTACCAATGAGCACAGGCAGAGATGGCACCAGGAAACTCATGTATTCTGGGGAGCATGGTCAAATCACTGTTGTCTTTATTGTCACAGAGGTTAAAAAATGTGCTTTTGAAATCCTGCCAAGATACGTGATTTTCAGCTCAAGAAATTCTCTTTGGTGGAAAATACAAACCTTTCAGAGAGAAAGCGTCATCATTGCAATTTGGCCTGCCAAGGGATCTGTCTGTATTAGTGAAGATTATTCCCAGAGGGGAGGGAATGCAGTCTCATTTTTGAGCAGAGGCTACCACTAGTTTATATGTAACTGTAATAATGTAGTTCCTGAGGTTTTAAAAATCAATACATTGCAAACTCCGAAGTTTTGGATTATATTTTTATATTATATACACTATGCTTTTAGTTATCTTTGGTATATTTTTAAAGAATTAATTCTAATCTCAGTGACCTTGTCAGCCCTCATCTCCCCTCCCCCCCACTGGAAGCAGAAGCACACCTAGCCACACACACACATATGTGCAAACACTGATACAAATACAGTAGAACTATCTACTGGTGGCCATATCTACAAAACTAATTAAAAGAGAATAGCACATTAACATAAACATAACGTTGTGAAGCCAAACTCCATTCTCTCTAGGGTATTCTCTCCCTGAGATACAAGGATTTTATCTTTGGCACAGAAGGTCTGAATTAATTGAGATGTTATAAAAAAGGAAGCCAGCTAAGAGAGAGGGTGTTGCAAAATTGTCAATTTGCAGGCTGACATTCTTTAGTAAAAACACAGCCCCTGGTTGCAGATTGGGAGGTAGGGGAGAAAACACAGAGAAAAGAATGTCTCTAAGAGTATTAAAAAAGCAAGACCCTAATTGAAATGGGAAGCACTCTCATTTTAGAAAATGTTTTCTTAACAGATTGCTCTAGCCCTCTGCCTCAAGGTTTTTTGATTAAATTAATGATGGTAGTGATAAGCTCCATTAGTGTTGCTGTTTCCAGAGGGAAATTTTGTTCAGCCTCCCCTCTTCCATCTTTCCCCAAATCTCAGGTATGAGGATAGAATTGCTAATTGAGGCCAGAGCAAGCCCAGAAGATGAACTTATCATTACTATGCAAATGCAGACAATCCAGAAAATTAATATTTCATGTATGCCTACCTAAACGAGTAATGTTTCCATTATGGGCTTCTTGTCACTCAGCTGGGAAGCTGTTGCTGCAGCTTGTTGTCGTCAGGGAGGTCTTGAACTTCTCTTTTTTTGTTTCATGTTGCCTGCTGTCTTGGAACCAGTCAGCACGTCTGACATGTCGTGCTCAGTTGGTCCTTGCTGTTACCACAGATCTTTTACTAGTGCAAATAGACAAACTTGGTAGGAAGCATAGAGCATTATCAACTTTATTTCCTGTCTTGGTTGTAAAGTATTGGAGGTAGAAAACAGCCAAAGTCTAGGATAATAAAAAAGGGGAAGTATTTCAGTAAAACGAAGCATAAAATCCATAAAAGCAGACATGATAGGAACTCTTCCATGCAGCATAATTAGCTTACTGAGAGCTTTGGAAAGCACAATAAAAAGAGTGCTGCTTTTGGGCCTGAAATAGTTACATTAAATTATTCATAAACATTTGTTTGCCAACCACCATTACATGTCATAGTCTGATGAAAACTATTGTGTTAACAATTAACATTGTATATGTTTGTGTGTGTGTGAAATAGAAAGAGAGTGTATTGTAGAAGCTAGAGGGAAGTAATTTTAACTCTAATTCTTCTTTTGGATCAAATATCAATTAATAGATCTGCTACTTAAGAGCAGAAACCAAAAGAGCATCTTTTGTATCTACCACAGTGCCTGAAGTAATACAAAGCATTAAAATAGATCTTCAATAACTTTGTGGAGTGTAATTTATTTTTTGCTTTCCTGACCCTGTAGAAAAATAGATGTAATAAAGGAATGGAGGATAGAAATGAAGGACAGAGAAAGGTGGGCTTCTTGTTGGGGGTCTCCACTCTTCTCTCATGCTGCCTGTCTGCATGGCCTTGATTCAGATATTATTCTACACAACTTATTAGGTCTTTCTTTATCTTCATGACGAATAAACTGCAGTTATAAAGTGATATTCTGTAATAAAGAGTCTTCTAGGATAACCAGAGTCAGAAAAGTATGTTTCAACAACATGGGATGGAAATGATTCTGCTGGAAAGTTTTGAGGATGCAGTTATTTGTTTTGACATAAATGAATGGGGAAGGAATTTTAGGTGAGAAATACATGCCTGATGATTGGAAGGGGGAAAAGTGTTCCTTATATTTGCCCAGATGAAGTTAAAATTCCAAGCTAAGGCATTATAGGGACTGAGCACAGTTGGGACTCTCAGAAAACTGCCCCAAGTCTCAACATCTGATAGTTGGTACCTGAATTTAAATCCCAGGAAGGCTTGGCTCCAGGATTTCTAATTTCAACTGTTATATTCTGTGATTTTACAGAATTTGATCAAAGAAGCTTTTTCTCTTCTTTACTGGAGCATTCTCTTCACTTAATCTCTTTTAAAAATACAACCTGGATTATTTATATTTCCCTTTTCTGCCCTTCTCTGAATCCCATGTACCTTTTCCATGTTACCCAGAATGACAGCGTATTTAGCTGAAGATGCCTCTTGTGAATGGTAAGAAAATGTTTTCTACAGTGTTTACAACCTTTGTGTTGAAGCCCAATATTTTGTTGAACTTTTTAATTACAGCTCATTTTAGTAAAATCTGAAAATGAACACTATTTAAAGGAAAGAAAAACAAAACAAATAAATAAATGAGTTTAGATCAATTAATAACTCTAGCAAAATATTATATATATTTCAGCATATACCCCAATGAAACATAATTGCATAAAATTTTATTGGGAAATATTTATTAATTCTCTTTTTAAAATGAAAGTGTACAAGCTCTAGTAGCTAAAATAAATTAAACTTGTCAAATCGTTAAACTTATGAAAACAGTGGTTTTCTTTTTTCTTTCTCTCTCTTTCTTTTTTTCTTTTTTTTTTTTTTTTTTTTTTTGTGAATTATGTGCTTATGTGTCCCCATTGATGCAGATTTCTCAAAGAAATTGCTTTCAAAGTAGACTAAACTTTCCTGGATTCTATCTCACACATCTCCAATGAATGTAATAACAAAGGATAACTGGAATTGCAACCTACAGATACTGTCTTTGTACTTATTCAGTGAGTTTTCATCATATTTTAGAGAGTATAGATTTGTAGTACTTGCCAATAATATTCATTATCTAAACTATTTAATCTTTACTTAGAATAGCAAGGGTAGAATAAATGAACACATACTAAATGCACATTAATGCTTTGTTTTCACATCGTATTGGGACCACTCAAGGGGAAAGGCTGAAAATATTATTTCTGCATGGGAAAAGATATGCCATCTATATTATTAAAATATTGTTTTGCTTATGAGGTCCTTCTTATTTCTAAGGTCTTGTAAACAAGATCCATGCTACACACATTCCTGTAAGAACATTTGAACTATTCTGAGCTTATGTTTTAAAGTTAATTTCTGGAGAGCAAAGATCCTTTGCTTCAGGTATTTTATATCATCCATTTTATCCAGTGTAGCATCAAGAGTAGTTGGTACTTTATAAATGCTGAACATGAACCAGAAAAGTACCACTTTAGGAATGAATTCCCTGGATACAGATCTCTGGAAGAAGAAAAGTTTGAGGTCACTTAGGGTGGAGAGGTGGTGACTGCATTACTACATTACAGCAACACTTCTGCCTTATGTACAGTGATGCTCAATAAATATCCGTTTACTTTAATTGAGTGGGCATAAAGAGCATTTACCCGAAATCCTTTACTGGCAGTCAGCTGCATTAGGCTGCTGAGAACCACAGCATAATCTCCCTGGAGTTGAAGAGAACACAACCTTTTTTTTTAGTGTCCAATTTTTGCTTGAAGGGGAGTCACAGCTGTAAGATCAATTATAATTCTTTCTGATCACTAGTAAAATGGCATAATAGAAAAGAAATTCACATTGTCATAAAGGACCTATGGGGAAAAATGAAATCGAGTGAAACACTAGGTGTTCAGACAATTATAGAGAATTCCTAATGGTTTTCCTCTACTTAAGAAATTAGGAATTACCTTGCCATCTTAATGTCTGTGTTTTATAATTGGGTTACCTTGAAGGGGATATTTATAAACCAACCAGAGAATCACCCAAATATAGTTTTTCTCTATCTTCATCAATCTTTTATCCCAAATTTGATATCTTAATGTTTCAACTGTTGAAGTATTGACTTTAAGTAATCTAAGGATGTTGTCTTCATTTTTGTTTTTATTATCTCAATTCCAAATATTTCTCTGTGGGAAAAATATAAGGGATACAAAAATATATAAATTATTTTGTCTCACCTAATGAGCTGGATATTCCAGAAGCAGACTAAAGGCAATGGTCCAGAGAGTGAGCAGAAAAAACATTCTGGAATCATGGCAGGGCATGGGGTAGCCCAGAGGAGCAAGGCAGCTGGTGCAGAAATGGCTGCTTCTGTCTTCCATTCAGTTTCACATGCACCGTGAGAAAGTGGAGTTGGCCTCTGATTGTCATGAAGAAGGCCAGGGACCACTCTGAAATTGTTTCTCATCTTCCTAAGAAAGCTAGATTTTCTCTTTATTAACACTGAAAGCTTTGCTTTTTTCTCCCTAATGGTTGGAGTGCTTGATATTGTCTTTTCTCTTCATAAATGGTCAGGAGTCAGAAAGCCATGGGCAGCTGGTGCTTGTTCAGTAAGCGATATTCATGTTACTATAGTAGAAGACAGATCTCAAAATACTTCTCATCCACCTGCCTGGAATCCCTAGCCAAATGTACATTTTGGATCGCAAGATGTTTACTTGTCATGCATTTTCTTTTCTGTAATTTTTTCTTGATTTGGGTTTCTAAGAACTCCTAACCAAGTTTACTTTTAAAATTCTGCAAAAAGACAATATAGCATTCTTCATTTCTAAAAACTATGAACAGATCAATGTGTAAACTTCTGGTCATGACATTTCTAATCAAACATGCATGGTTTTAGAATTCAGTATTGAAATAGAATTCAATAATCACAGACTAATATTCCAAAGGAGGATAAAATTGTCTTTGAAACAGGTAAATTATTCACTATGTCAAGTCTAAGGCCATAAAGCTATCAGAATCTAAAATCATCGGTGAGTGGGTTGGGTCATCTCTGGTCCTTCATTTAAATGTAGGAGTTGGCTATGAGTTTGGAGGCTGCAGCCATTCAAAGACATAGTTCCCCACAGACTTCACACTGTTTTAACTTTCTTCAAGAACTGACCCCATAGCAAGCAAATAAGTAAGTTTTGCCAAATGCCAGAATTTGGGCACATTCTGAGAAGCTAGAAAGTGATGCGTTTAAGTCAAATGGTATGAAATATTCCTTAAATGGAAGATTAAATTTATCTTGAGGAAATTACAGCTAAAAATGTAAACAGACTCATAAAGCATTTGTATAAAGCATAATTATTTATTTAGGGAATATTTGAGTACATGTGTTTTGCAGTTGGTTCCATGGGGGGAACAGGTACTCTGTACCCCAAGATGCCAATGGGTACAGAATTTTTGTGTGAGATTGATAGAAAAAGAATACTTTCTTGGATTTTTAAGGTCTCTCCCACATATGCTTTGCATTTCCTGTATTCATATATAGTTATGTTTTAATGTGCACGATACCAGATCAGGGGAGAGGAAATAATTAGTGTGGCTCTGACCAAAAAAAAAGTAGATGACATTTTTATTTGGACTTGGCATAATGCCAGATGCATACACAGTCATATGCAAGCACATTCACCTACTTATTCCCTTTGTGCCTGCTCCCATTTCCTTCCTGCCTTGGCTCTACTTCATGAATAATCATTGTCTGAACGAGGAAATATAACTACAAAATGTTATGTCAATTACAGAGACTTTATATGTTGCTAATTAGCTTAGGAACTGAAGATGCTTGCCTCCTTATTTCTCTAAATTAGTTTTTAATCAATCTGAACAACATCCCAAGGAAACATTTTGAAGGAGAATTACAAAATGGTCATCAGGAGGATGATATTTCCTGCTCACTAAATGTGAAAATCACTATGCAACAAGTGCATGAAGTCAAACATTGGGAGCTTATTAATAATGGAAATAACAGAGTATAGGTCAAAGTGCTTCGTGTGTGGGGAGACACATTTAAAACAAATGACTGAACTTCATGCATATTCAGGACTTAGGGTGCTAAGTTATGGAAAAAGATGTATTAAGTCTCCACCTGGCAAAATTATTTCCATATACAATTCATTTTTCTGTATGCCATTTAGAGGTAGCATTTCTTCAGACTGCAAAGGTACTGATGGTCCCCATTCTGAAATGTATAAAGAAAAATAAGCTAAAATATGAGGAGTGTGTGGAGATCACTGAGCCCTGGCTTACCAGTTGGGTATGTATGTGGTTTTCAATATTTTACAGACTTGATATTAAATCTTGCTTCTGACACAGCACATTACTTGGCCTCAGGTTCTTACTAGGAAGAGAAGTGGCATAGGATCTACCTCACAGAGATAGTCTAAGAAATAAATGAGACAATAGATTCACCACCACTCTTTTAGCACAGTGCCTGGAACAAAAGTGTGAGCTATCAGAAGCATTCATATAGTTCCCATGTATAAATCTTTATCAAGTGTTTACCTGTGTGGTGAGACAGGCACTCTGTTAGGTGCTATGTCCATTCAAACAGCTTAACATTGCAGATACTATTAAATAGTTATTTTTCTCTAAACATTAGCTATGTAATTACATCAGGTTTTTTGTTCTGTTTTCCTGGAACAGAATTGGCATGTGCATATTTTGAAGGCGATGTCACAAAAGTTTTGAAAGTTAAAGCCTCCTTTTGTAATGCCTATAAAAACATACTTAAGTGAATGAGACCTAACTTTTAATGGCCAGGTATTTCTCATTTACCTTGAATCAAATCGTATCTCCTTGTAACTTTCACACATTCTGTCTATCCCCTGGAACCAGATAATCCTGGTAGTTCTTATATATGACAGGAAAGAATTGGGAATTATATTCACACCTTTCTCCCCTCATTTCTTTTAGACTTTTTTTTTTAAGTTAATTTCTTTTAGATTTCTTTAGCTATGCTGGTCAGCCCCACAAACAGTCTCTGGTTATTTGGTGGAATACCTAACGTGTGGGTCTTAGAGGCAAACGCCATTCAAGGATGAACTAAGGAGTATGTCTCCTTTCTTCTAAATTTCTTCTAAATTTCCTAGCTTTTTAGGGAAGCTCCAGGGCACATCACCATTTCAGATACTTCCTCACTCTAAAAACTTATATTTCATCAGCAGGCTCTCAAATTTCTTTAGTCCAGCTGCCCACAGAACCTCTAACAGATACTTCCCTTGTCTCCACTGACAAGCCAGTCCATTCCATAAAACAAATGCTTACAGGTTCTGACTTGAATTGTCTTAAACCCTCCACCCTCTAACTTCCATTTTTTCCCCCAGTCTATTTGTGCTCTCTGGATAGTCACAATACATTTATGACAACTACCTCTTTCCCCTCACTTTTCTCTATTTTTATTCTTAACATGCACATTTTCATCAACTATTACATAATTTGATTAAGTTTGGGGATGGGGTTGGGGGGAAAGGAGATATTATCTTTTCAGTCATTACCATAGTAAAAAGTAACAGTTCTAAAGGGTAATTTTCAAGGGCCTTTCAAAATTTTCTCAAAGTCAGAGTCTTTTTTCAGAACGATGGGGTAAGACTAAGGGTTGCCTTTAGTTTGAACATATCCTGAACTCAAGCAATAAATCCACTCTATTTCATGATTTCTAATTACTCATCCTGGATACCCAAAAAGGTTGCTACTCATCAAGTTTGTTTTGGAAATAAGTTCTGATGCATATGATAGCTATTGTAAAAATTCAGGGTTGTCTTAAAATGAAAGAAACATTGGCCTTATTAAAACCTTACTAATAGGGAGTCAAATAGTGCTTAGCAATAGAAAAGTGACTGGCACTTAAAAGACCCTCAATAAATATCAATATACTGGAGGAATGATCAGTTTAGCGTATTTAATCTGTTTCTCATCTACTTTCTCTTAGAAATCTGTGTTTTGGGGAAAACACAAAGTGATTGCTATGAATCACCTGTGTTCCCAGGCTCCTCTTCAACTTGGCTTCAGAAAGTCCAGGTAGGACTCAGGAATCTGTAGTTTTAACAAACAATTTTGGTCATTCCTTTCACCAAGTAATTTGAGGATCATTGTCCTAATGTCCTTGGGAACTTTGGCATAAAAACTTTTGAGCAGGAGGAGGAAATAGAATGAAATTAAATGTAAATTAGACCAAGACAACTATTAATGGTTAATGAAATTTTTGCATGCTTAGTATTTTTTATTATTATTTACTTGGTTCTTTTATATTCATACTTCTGGCACTCCATTTATGAGTTAAGGGGTCTGAGATAACTAAGCCTAAAGTATCAAAAAGAAAAGAAAAGAAAGAAATCCTAGGCTGTGGTGACCAGAGCCCAGATGGATTTATAATCAAGGGAAGGGCTTAAGGTTGTATGAATTTAATATGATGAGTAAATATTATTGTACTGAAGATTTGGACTTTATCTTATTTCCCACTTGTAAAAGAAAGGTCACAATAATCTCCAAAACTCTTTCCTTTATATTTTCAGCATAATTATCTAGATCATTTTCTCTCCTTCACTGCACTGTATAACCTCTGGGAAAAAAAAATGTGTTTAAGTTTAAAGGCATTTTACTGAACCTGAATAAATTGCCTCAAAATATTAGGTTATGGGTTCCTGCCTGCCTATTCTACATAGCGTGGATAAGGTTATAAGCATTCATATTCTCATACAGAAGGGGAATTTATCTTAAATTATCTTTTGCAGGGACATGTATATTTTATTAGAATAGAATATGGACTAAGGATTAAAGAAGACTAACATCATGAAAATGTTCATAACCACATGGTCACTCTGCACTAATCTCTATATTCATGCTAAATACAAAAACAGTTGGGCCAGCACCTCTGTTACTAGATATTTTCCTTATGTTCTGCTTTTTTGCCATCACCTTCCAGTAAATTCAGATCTCCCACTGCCTAATGGAATTCATATCACTGCAGACAATCTTTATAACAAAGCCAATTGAGTTCCATACTCAACTGTGTCTTGGGAAACTCATAAGGAATCACAGACAAGTGGGGAGCAGATTTGACTTTGTAGGCAGGGTAGACTTCTGGGTGCTTACCTAATTTCTTTGTCAATATGAACCTTTATCTTCTCTCATCTTATGGGACACTTTTTTGATGATGTACCAAGCTTGTATTCAGGGCGGGGGGCGGGGAGGGGCGCCCGTAGAAGAGGTAGGAATTGAAACAGGAAATTTGATGGAATTCTGAGACCCTTTCCTTAATTTCAGGAATTTTGTCCAATATTTGAGCTGTTCCATAAATTAACTTGCTGTAGTGTTTGAAGTGATGCACAGATCTGATCAAAAGAAATTGGTACTCATCTAATGTGCCTCCACTATTTAAGAAGGTACCGAGAAATTGGATGCAACATTTGGGTCTGAGTGCAAATATGGAAACAGCTTTTCTTTGAAGGTGAGGGATCATGTTTCTCATTTGCAGGCTCTGTCTCTTGTATTTAAAAAAGACAACCAGGGAGCCATTCTGCAGCTAATTTAACACCAGTACATTTGCTGGGTTTGCAGTGAGAAGCTGTGTATCCTAATGGCTCAGGTAGCTATTAAAAGAAATGCATGAACCTTCTCATTCCTCAGCTCTTGAAACATAGGTCACCTCTTTGCAAGAAACGCATTTTTTTTTTAATGCAAGGTATTATTATTGTTATAACAGGAACAAAATGAGATGTATAACAGTGCCAGAAAGTAGTTTCCACAATCTGTGTAGCTTTAGAACTTTAATTTCCACCATTGGGGCAAATTAGTTCATTTGATACTTCTGGAATGTATTGTGTTCAATAAAGTGCAAAGGTAATAAGACTCTCCACAGAAATGTGGTATAATCAGAATAATTAAATGTTAGATCAGATCTGAATGATGAAGTTGATGAATGGCAATTCTGGAAAGGAGTGTGGTCCTCTGTGGGAAAATGCCAGAGGGCAGCCTCCTCCCTGGGTGGCCCTTGATAAAGCTGGGCTGAGGAGGTAGGCAAGGAAACATAGGTCAATGCTCTTGTCAGCTCAAGCTCTCCAGAGATTGCAATATCAGGAGAGATATTGGAAGCAGAGAAGGAAAGGCCACTACAGAAAACTGAGTAGATATATTAGAGTATGTAATAGCTCCCCAAAATAAAAACTCTAAGACTAGGAAGTTGAAGTGTGGGGAGGCATTGGCATAAGAGTTTGGGGAATTGAGTGTAGTAAAGAGGGAAGGTGGGTTTGTCAGAGACTCACGTGGGATTCTTTCATTGTTTACCAAGATTTTTTGTCCAATGAAAAAAAAATAGTCTCTTTCACTTTTTGTTCAATTCCTATACGTAAAAGAAACATGGGGAGAGTGCTGGGTATGTAGCTGGAAAGCAAGAGCAGGTGCCAGGGAAAATTATGAAGCTGATAAAGATACTTTTATTCTTCTCCCCTGCTTGGTATACAATTCAGTTTCATTCTTTTGCTATCTCCCTTTTCTCTTACCACCTATAACTTGCAATATTATACTCCCAGTTCTCTCTGGTGATAGTGGAAGACCTAAAAACTAATTCAAGGTCAGAAGTTAGTGACTCTGCTAACTCTTAAAGAGTATTTACATTTTAATAGTCTCACAGGAATAATGCAATAAATCATTTGCAGAATAAATCATGAATGGTAGAGTTTCAGGCATCAGTAATTTTTTTTTCATTGGAGAAGTTTGACTTCCGGTGTTTCTCATGTCATATCAAATATGGTGACTTCCAACTCAGTGTACACTTATATATTCATTTATCCAACAAACATTTGTAGGGTGTCTATTAATATGTGTCAGGCACAATGCTTGGTACTTGAAAAACAACGTCAAGATAAAGGTCACTTCCTTCAAGAAGCATATAGACTAGAAAAGGGAAAGAAAACTAGTATAAGATTACAATAAAGGGTAAAAAGGAGAAAAGAGGCTCCAGTAGGAACTCCTGATCAGGCATTATCAGATAGACTGTGGTCAAGAAAGCCTTCACGGAAAAGATAATATCTGAGTTGAATTTCGTGTAAAGTGATGCTAACCTGATTATGAAAGGCAGTTTGAGAAGAGGTAGCAGTATGTATGAACACAAAGAGGCCTAATGGCTGGTCTTGGATCCGTGATTGCCCATGCTAAAAGTCATCAGAACTCCAAGTTAATAACCAGTCGTCTTCTCTTAGACATCACTTAGACAACTATGGAGATTTCAAACTTACAAATATGGAGAGAAGATTGTGATCCAATTTAATTGTACATTTTAAATTCACCTAATTTCCTTCAGTGCAATGCAAATTCATTCTGCTGTATGTGAGTTATTTAAAATGTATGTACTTATCCTTTAGTGTACGGATTTATGGTTGGATATAAGAGAGCCTGCTGCTAAACATATGTGTACATGCATTTTTGAAAATCAGGAAACTAGAGAGTTACTGTATCTTGCAGGAACTTCTAACATTAAAAAAAAAAAAAAGTTATATAATGTGCCAGAAAGCTCAAGGGAATGTATAAAAGGAAATTGCAAGGAAGAGAAGCCTGGCCACCCAAAGGAAGGTAAGTTTATCTTTGAAAATATGCCCTATGTGCCCCTAATCAGATAGCTGAGTGACTGACACAGGATCTTTAATGGACATCCAAATTTCTTTTGCCCCCTAGACCAAAAACATAAATCTTGTTTCTCAAATAAGACATTTAAGGCAGAAAGTTATGATAGTATTCTCAATATCTTAAAGTTAGATGTGCTAAGACATTGGAAGACATCCATCTTCCCTGTCCCTGTGATTCTCTGGTTTGTCCCTAGGGACTGTGGCATGTGTTTTCCTTGAAATTTTCAATAAAAGATAAGAAAATAATTTCTTTTGGATCGTCAGCTTCCCCAGCTAAACTCCTACTCGGGTGACTTGTAGAGACAATTAAACTGAGCATTTGCTCAGTTTAGGTGGACATTGTTATTGCAGCATTTGTCCCTTTCCTGATAAATTGCATTATTCCTCTGCCCTCTGAACCATTAGAAGGTCCAGAGGGAACCAGGTGGTGATAAGGAGGGGTCGATTTCGCATTTGTCAACCCCGAGGCAAAGCCAGGCTGAGCTGCTGCGAACTCCCTTTGATGCGGTACACTGGGTAAAGGGGGTGGAGGCTGAATTGGGGTGGGGTGCACATTTCA
Source organism: Tolypeutes matacus (assembly GCA_026826555.1). Classification (NCBI taxonomy): domain Eukaryota; kingdom Metazoa; phylum Chordata; class Mammalia; order Cingulata; family Chlamyphoridae; genus Tolypeutes; species Tolypeutes matacus. The sequence goes on along the minus strand of JAKSZT010053779.1, from coordinate 12,196,745 downwards.
ATGCTGTCCTTTGCCTCCGAGCAGAAGACTGTCATCTCTTTAGTGTTCAGACTGAATGTGATGCCCCCAAATTCATTCAATAATTGCCATGATTTCTGCCTGAGGCTCGACTTTCTTCTAGCTAAATGTTGCATCCCCTAATACTCTCCCCCCGCCCCCGTTTCTAACAAAGTGGCTCTTTGATTCCGCTCCTGGCAGTCACTGCATCATTCTGCCTGCACTTCAGCTCTGAGGCTGATTCAACATCACAGACTTCCCTTTGTGACCATGTCTCCTCTTCTCTCTCCACTCTCCCCTTCTCCGGGAGTTGGGGGGAAAATGATGAGGGACTTTAGTTAATGCTGAAACATCTGTTGCACTCTAAAGTGCACAAAAGTAAGAGATGACAGGTAGCAGCCTGATGGAAACTGCAGTCTCCTCTTTTTCATTAGCAAGGCTGTGACCCAGTATGGGTTGTCAAGTGTCTGGAGTGGTATCAGGGAGTATCCAACCTGGTGGATTGGGACAAAATTTTTAGTAACATGCAATTTTAGTTAAGAGTCACATCAGAAAAAAAGTAAAAAAGTAAATGAGTCACATTAGCATCTCCTACTAGTCGTGTAACCCAGGGTAATGCACCTAAATCCTCTGAGAATCAGTTGCATTGTCTGCAAAGCAGAGGCAGTAACACACACCTTACACACCGGGTTGCAAATACAGTATGTGTGTAAGGTACTAAGCATAGTGCCTGGTGAGGTATGTACCCACAAACCATTAGCAGGCACCATTTTCATTGCCACAGTTGTGTTTCTACATACATGGTAATCACCTGCTCTCTCAGAGGAGAGAGCCACGAACCAGCTGGGAGAAGGGTTGTGGCAACACTTGTTGAATATTTAGTCAACTGAGCTGCCTTTGCCTGGTGCTTGGCCAAGCATCCGTAGGAGAGTAGACTAGAGTGACCTTGACTCTACCCTCATAGCACTTACCCTCTTGTGGTGGGTGAGGGTGAGGGGTGGAGCAGAGCAGACATAAAAACAAGTTGGAAGATAACTGAATACTTGCGTGTCTGTGATGAGTTCTCTACAGAAGAAAGAGGGCAGAGAAACAGAATACTAGAGTTGAGTGGGTGTTTAATTTAGTTTGGCTGTTAAGAAAAGTCTCTTTGAGACTTCCATGACATAAAGTCCCCTAGCTTAATTTAGTATAGCATCCCATTGCAGCATCAACAATTTTTGCCCACCTCCACGGGATAAGGAGTTGTACTTTTAGTTTCCACTGATTTGAGAAAATACACAAAGACAAAAGTCTATTGTGAATTCAGTCAAAGACTTTTCCATAAATATTTATTTAAGTCATCAAATAATTTCCAGGCATATTTGAAAAATAGGAGTATACATATGTATAGGATTACTTCTGAAGATAAAGTGGGTTTGCATTTGGACTTGAGGATTTGGGCACTTTAAACTTATTCTGTGTCACCTCAGTTGTTTGAGGTCAGCCAGTTATGGGATCACTAATAGACTGGAAAGAGGATTGGATAAGGAGGGGAAAAAGACTTGAGCTGTATTTTCTCATTTTTCAAAAGATAAAAGAGAGAACCAAGAAGACACTTAACTTTTTCGAGTCGTTTCTTCATAGGTACAATGACGATACTAATGTCTGTCCTTTAACCTCCTTATGATTGTGTGAGGATGAACTAATCAACCAGATATGAAAGTTCTTGAAAAGCATTAAGAACTATGTAAAGACAAAGTCTTATCAATGGCTCATAATAAGGGACCCTGGTAATCTAGAATACAATTCAGTTGCTTAAACAAATTATTTTGTCAAGCCACCCCTCCACCTGCCTTTTCCTGGTTTAGGGCTTAAAAAACTCTTCCTGCATCAGCTGCCTTGGCCTGTATCCCTGTCTCTGATGTGAATGTGGGTGAAATCATGGGCTTAAACAGGAAAAGGGCTTATTATCCTCAACTTTCTCATCTTTAGAGAGGTTATGCCATGTAGACTACTTAAATGCTATAGAAATATTTGAAGTAGCTAAGAAAGTCTCCTTCTCTTTTGTTTTATTTCCACTCCCAACACCCTCGTATATCATGTAATTTTACATAGATATTTCTGCACAATTTTTTGTATTAGAAATACCTCAGTATTGTAAAAACTATCTGTTTCATTGTAGCAAATAACCAACCTTATTCCTCCTCTTCTTAAACAGCTCTGTGTTAAATGACTATGATTCAAATAGTATTGACTGCTGGTTTTTATATTTAAAAACATATGTTTTGCTATTGAAAGAGGCAAGATTTACTTTAGAAATCTAACATACAGGAGATCAGCAATTCAAAAAAGTCTCTTTAGTTCATCATATATTTTAATATTTTCAGCTGAGAATGAGTCACTCCAAACATTAATTAAAACAGACTGGATGCGTTTATGTGATAAAGAATAGAGAAGGAAGATTGCATGTGAAAATCCTTAGTTCATTATCAACAGAATTTTAGCCAAGCAATCCGAATCATTTTTATTCTTTCAGAAGTGTCAAAACCACCTTGAGCCATTTAAAATGAATATCAGATTAGACGAATGTGGATATTAAGAAGAACATGTGTTCTCTATGACAATGAAATATTCTTGCTACATTTTGCATTCAGTGGTATAAAATATCTATTTGGAGGTATTTACAGAAATTACTTAACGAGAAAGGTATTTAAGCATACATTTAACAATGGAGAGACATTTGTTTCAATTTGCGGATTCATTATCTGTGTAATTTATTTTAATTGTAAGTAAGAACTCCATAAAACTGTAGTCTTTTAATAACTCATATATCTTATATTCATATTCCATTCTTTTTTTTTTTTAAAAGATTTATTTATTTATTTATTTATTTATTTATCCCCACCTTGCAACTTGTGCTCGCTGTATCCATTTGCTTTGCATTTTTCTGTGTCTGCTTTTCTCCCTTTGTTGCATCATCTTGCTGCACGGGGGCAGTGAGCTGACCACACCGCACAGGCTGGCTTGCCTTCACTGGGAGGCCCTGGGAATCGAACCCAGGGTCTCCCATATGTTAAACAGGAGCCCAATCAATTGATCCACAGCCACTTCCCCATATTCCATTCTTTTTGACAACCCTTATCTGCAATTGTTTACTATCCCATTCTCTTTGTTATATGTCCTTTCAATTTATCTGTTCCTTCAGTGCAATTAGGGGTTTAGGAGAGTCGTATAATCATTCATTTATATCCAACGAGTTATACCTCCTTCATGAAACCCCTAAAATATGCCAATTATCATCATGTTTGTTAAAATTTAGCATGGATTACCAATGAGTTATTTTGATTTTAAAAGCAAATGTTTGCATGTTTGAATGGGCATATTTTTCAATAATGACACAGTTGGCAATATAGTTTGAAGTGAACCAGCTTTTGAAAAATATTTAAATTGCTTTTATGTAACATTTTTAGTAAATTTCATTCTCAATGATTGACTTGCTTTATATATTATATTCAGAAATGTAAACATGGAAATAAGGAATGAATAATTTTTTTAAATGATGTAGGGTGGCTAAAGTGTCAGTAAAAGAAATCAGGGCTTATAACCTATTTTTTGTTTATGTGTGTGTGTGTGTGTGTGTAGCCACCTTCTGATAAATTTTGACTATGAACCAAGTCTTCCCTAGTTGTATCACATGTTAGCCATGCCAGGTTTCATTTTGGAGAAATGAGATCAGGCTGGCTGTAATGCCATCAAATAATAACTTTTAAAAATGATTTTAAGGACTTTGAGAGTCCTGCCACAGTGCCGGTGGGTCATGACATTGTCTCCGAAGCCCAGCTTGTAATGCAGCACACTGACTTGAGGGCAGGAAACTTCTCAACCCAACAAAAATTAATACAGATCAAATATTACTATGGATGGGAAGCAGAGCATTGGAAAGCAAGAAAATGGGAAACAGGACTAGTAGAGTGTTTGTTCGTGTACAGGTGGAGTTAGAAGTCAGGATATTGGGGAGGCAAGAAAGATTGGAATCGTACCTGAATCTGACGTAAAAGTAGAGTTGTTTTTGTCTTTCAGTTTGCATTAAATTAAGGCCGGGCTCTCAGGTTTTTGTGAGTATGGCTAACACCTCCTAATATTTTCTAATGTTCACTTTTAGCAAAGAGAGTTTACCTTAGGCACCAAGCCTCTGGCAGACAAAAGTATGTAATTATAATGATGAGCACTGTTTGCATTCGTTGTTCACATCTTATGGTAACCTTCTGTTGATGGCAGTTGATCTTGATTACCATTTACAATGATGATATACAGTTTCCTCTTGCAATAAATGTATTTAGTAAAAACATGAATTGCTTTTTTAAAAAGTCACAAATAAAAGTAAAGGTGGTGACCATGTATATCAGAAATTGTGAACATGGTACACATGTAGCTGAGGTTTGGAAAACGCTGGCACAGGACCAGGAAACAGGAAGCCTGGGCATTGGTTCTACCTGTGACCAGCATATGATATGGGCAGGTCATTGAAATCTCCATGCTTCTATTTTCTTAACCTAAAATGACGATTTGGACTAGATTTCTTAGTAAACACCTTCTATTTCATAAATTTTATGATATCAAGGGTTTTTATTCTGGCACTTAATACATGTGTATGTTTTTCTTGGTTTGATGCAAATAGGGAGGATTGAAAATTATGAAGCACCTGTTGATAACCATGTGTAGTGTCCCACTAAAGAGCATGAGAAGTGTAAGAACAGACTGACTTTGTTTCATAGAATTTTAGAGCTTATTGCAACCTTAAGGATCAACACTCATTTAATAAATGAGAAAACTAATATGTCTCCCAAAACGTATTTGGTCTCTTATTCTATATACTATTATAGTTAGAAGCAAAGATTGGCCTAAAACACTGGATCCTCTTTTGTCCTCTTTGTGCTACATCATTATGGTTTTATGTTATAATTTTACAGACCTTATTATGTTTGTAAGAAGTACAGGTCATGCCTGCCTGCTGAAGTTGCTTTCATTCAACAGAGAAATGAAACAAGGCTCAGCACAATGGACACTTGAATAATCACATGACTAGTTTAATAGTCACAGTTACTAAAAATAACTCAACTGCCCTTTCTTTTTACATATTTTGAGTAGTTCTATTTCCTTTTGGTGGTTTGGATATAGCCAAAATATGGAGTATAAACTAACCCTTCCCAGGAGAACATTATGTGGGTTAGCAGAGATTATAGATTATTTCAGACTTATAAGTGGTTAGTTTATTAATTTTCTTTTTTTTTCCATTGGTGATTTAAAAGATGCTCTTAAAGAAAACTGAAGGAGGGGAATGTTTATGTGCTTTTTGTTTTTTTCATCCTAGTCCTTTAGAGTCTATCGACTCTTCATCAGTTTAATTATTGGGTTATATATCCCTAATGTACTTGCCACACAGAAGGCTAAGTAGTTTCCTTCCCCCAAGGTAGCTTTCTATTGCTAGAAAGCCATCTATCTGTAAGTCATGCTGGCCTCTTTGGAAATACCCTCTTATTGATTACTCTACAAGAAAGAACTTTAAAAGATGATTTGAGAAACACTGGTGAGGAAGCATACCAGTTTTTCCTTCTTTAATTATGACCTAAAGCAAATCCTTGAAACAAGGGATTGAAAATATCCATGGACCACTGAAGAACAGTACTGTGAACCCTGGTAAAATATAAGAAAATAGACTTATTCCAGAAGAAATGTACTTATAAAAGAGTGATCAAATTGTAGTTGATTATGAATATGGAAAATATTTTCCTTTTGCTTCTGCAATTAAAGGTATTATATTTAATATATTTCCATTGGGTCCCAATGGGGAGCAAGGCTTTGAAAGGTAGTATAAATAAAATTAAAATGTTAGCAAATATTTATTGAGCCCTATTGACTTCCTTGGACAGAAGCCTTCAGTGGTTTCCCACTCAGTCAAATTAAATGCCTTCACTTCATCTCCACACCAAGTGTTCTCCCAAGTGTGAGCCCCAGTCCTACCTAGGAGCTGTGTGTCCAGCAAACATGACTTGTTCAAGAACATGCTCTGGGTTGCTCTGCCAACACATTTTTTCTCATGCTGTTTCCTCCAAATCGTTTCCCCAACCAAATCCCAGTCTCGGCCTTTGGAAATGTCATCGATACTGAGGCTTATTTCAAGACCTTTACTCTGAGAAGCCTTATCTAATTCCTCTAACCAGATGCAAACGTTTGCTCCTTTTTTATTTTTAATGTCTACCTCACTTACTCCCATGTTCTACTTTGTAATTATTGCTATACTTCTCTAATTCTCTTCTTTTAAGACTGTAAAGTTTTTGCTGTTCACCTGAACATAAAAGGTAGTTTAGCCTCATCAAATTGAAAAGATATTTTAAATTCATTTACAATGTATTTCAAAGAATTGATATGTAATATATAGAAAAGTAAATAATACAAAATTTAGATCCCTGTCAACACCACAGAGGAAATGTCCTGAAGAGACTTTAGGTTAGTTTCTAAGTTTAGAAAAAAGCGAGTAAGCTCTTTAGACTGAGGGACTCAAGAGAAAGTGCCGCCACGGACCCAGGATTTTAACTGGGCTTAGAAAAAGTTAGCTAAGTGGAGATAAAGATCTGGAAAAGAGGCATGGTATGAATTAAAGTAGAGAGGAGGGAAGTAGAGGGTACTAATAAGAGATAGAAGGCAAATATTTGTCATGGTGTATTTATATAGTGACAGAATGCTTTTCAAATAATTGTTTTTGTATATAGTACATTAGTCTTCAAAAACCAAATTGTACTCAGATACTATAATTCTTTTGGGATTATCTGTTACTTTTCTCTCCAATTGATCTGGGTGATGGGAAATAGGGAACCATTATTGTGCACACCTATTCCCCTCGAGTGTAAGCAGTTCTTTAAGAAATAAGCCAACAGAGACTGATTATAACTTTTATACAAAATAAGTCACTCAGAGTCACAGTGCCCAGGCTTAAATATAAGTCTTCTTTGTCCAAGTCCAGAGCTCTTCCCTCTCTGTGAAGGCATCTGGTGTACCAGGACAGCAAGCCCGTGCAGAAGAGAGCACCTCGGGAGTACGCATTTTATGTCTATTATACAAGGGGTCATAGCCATTCAAAATTAGAACCAGCAGAGTGAAACAAATGACTTCTTTGATTAGAAGGCATTCTGAAAAAATTACAAGTAAGTAGAAGTGGAGTTACATTAGTAGGATTACATTTGATAAAATGAATGAAAGTAAAAAAGAAACATTTTAGAAACAGGTTTTAGGAAAAAGCTAGATAATTGGTACCTGAAATTAGGAAAAAGCTAGATAACTGGTACCTGAAATTACCTAAAGAGAAACAGTTTCCCCATTCTCTCTACCAGTAACCACTGCAAAAGTCTTCAAAATCTTCTTTCAGGACCCTTGGCCTCTTGTTCTACCCCAAACAAAAAGGAACTGACACCCCAGCCACTCAGTGATGAGAGTTAAATAAATATATCATGGAAACATCATATGTATATATTGAGCTCCTTTTATTACTACCCAGTCTGTACTATATTATTGGGCCATATGTTTTGTCCAATGACTTCAACATATCCCCAAAGTGGACCCTAACTTAAGCATCTGCTTCTTCTGTTTTGTCCAGGGTGCATATAGTAGGCACTCCGTTGTAAATAAATTAAGTCCTCCAAACCAGAAAGCATATTTAAAAAGAGAATAAAATACCTCTATGATTATATCACAATGAAAAAAAATACGTAAGGATGATTAGATCTCTCTTGAGGCCATCTCTAAAAAAGAGAAAAAGTCCTACCCTCCAGAATTCAGTTTTTAAAGTAACAGAAAATAAAATCAGAATATGAAAGACAAAAAAAAAAGAGTGCTTGACAGCAGTTTGGCAGCATAAAAAATTAACACAAAGTTAACAGCTTAAAATGTGCATTATTTCACAGTTTCTATGGAACAGGAGTCCAGGTATGGTTTACCTAGGTTGTCTGCTTATGGTCTGACCAAGCTGCAAAGCAGGTGTCAGCCAAGGGAGTGGTCTCAGCAGAGGCTCTACAGGGGAAGACCACTTCAGCTTCTCTCAGATTGTTGGTAAAATTCATCTCTTTTCAACTGTAGGACTGAGGGCCCATTTTCTTCCTGGCTGTTGGTGGGGTCTGCTGTCAGTGTCCAGAGGCTGCCCGCAGGTCCTTGTCAAATGTCCCTCTCAGAACAAAGCAGCTTACTTCTTCGAAGCCATAAAGAGAGTCTACCAAGAGTTTTATGTGATGTAACTTAACCAAGGGAATGACATTCCATCACTCTATTGTCCCTATAGTCATCAAACCTATTAGGTAGTGGGGTATAACAGCATTAAAAACAAATGAACAAACAAAAATCATATTCCCATACATAATTACCATTTCTAATAATACAGAGAAGGAAAAGAAAATGATTCTAAGAGAAAGATTAGTGATGGAAATCTGCTTGGATGTTACGAGACAGTAACATGAAAAAAGTACCTTGGATTGGGTAGTCATGACATGCCTTTCAAAAGAAGTCCCATGGGATTCCCTAAAAAAATGCCTAGAACTTATCCAACAAAGAGGAAAGAGAACCTCAGGTAGAAAGAACACAAGTACTAAGACCCTGGGCAGGAAAGACCTAAGTGCATCTGAGAACCTGCAAGAAGACCAGTGCACCTGGGAGAGATGCAGTGTGGATACTTGAAGAAGGCGAGGTAGGAAAGGGCTGTAGGCTATGATAAGGATTTTACATGTGTTCCAAGTGCAGTGGAATCCATGGAATGGTTTTCAGCAGGTAGTGACAAGATCCAATTTAAAAAACATTAAATGGAGAAAAAGTATTTTGCATGTCTTTTTTTTAATCCTCATTAACTTGAAAGGGTTCTTGCCTGTTATATGCAGTGTGATCTTTTTTTGTAAAGCTGTGGATGAGGTTTCCCAGGTAGTCTCTAGGGAAAGCCCTGCTTAAATTAATTGGTCCTTAATCATATCACAGATAATATTTTTAGAATTCTGTTTTTGTCATGACAATTCCCATGTCATATTTTGTCCCTTGTTCTATAGTGATTGCATTTTTATTTTCAGAGACAGAGCATTGCAGGTGCCATGCTTCTTTTCATGTTTGTTACCGTAGTTTTGGCCTAGGGCATTAGATAGACCTATGATATAGACATAACATGTTTAAAGTAAATTGACCTTTTGTTGGAAGATTTCAGTGGAGAAATCTGAACCTAAGTTTATATTTTTCCATTATTAGTCAGGGAATCCAGGGAGTATAAAAATGTTTTTAAGTTTCATCTCAAGTAATAAACAAGATTTTTTCCTGTGATTTGTATCGAATTAGTTCTAAAGCAGCATTTATATTGGAAAGCCTTCTACAGCAACCTCATTCCCAACTATAATTCACTATTGGCAGAAAAATGATATGCTGCTGAAGTTTTTTGATACCAATTAAAAAGGAAAAACCATCCCACTGAGAGAGAACAGACTAAACTTTATCTCATTAAGACAAAATCCAGATGCCTTGTTTACTTGCAGTTGAAAATCAATGCCCTATTGTCTTTGAGAAATATATAATTTATAGCAGACATAAGAAACTGGAGGAACGCCTTCATTGCTTTGTGTAGGCCAATAATTAAAATGCAAGTTTTATTTTCAGATGGACAGGTTTAGCAAGTCAATAGTATGGAATGATGCAAACACTCAACAGGGAGAAGTGTGTTTTTTGCATTGTGCTGAGAAGACACTCAAATAATGGTTGAACAAATGAATAATGAGTGAGTCAATGAAGTTAAAACTTCGAATTGCAATGATTATTCTCATTAGTTTGGTAGATAGTTTGCAGAATCTGGCCCTTAGAAATGGGCAAGTTTAGGGTCACAATCTGGGAATTGATGTGGTTTTTTTTTGTTCCAACTTTGGTGAATGCAGGATAGATTCAATTACTCAGCAGTAGAAATACCTTTCCATAAAATTCTGTGAAGAGAGTTTCTTCTCATTACCCAAATATTTATGATGACCCAGGTAAATGGTTTTGATTATAAGCATGGAATGCTTTGTTTCAATTTGCATATGTTTAGTGATATAAATTTTCTTCCTGCCCTTTGGGATCAAGGTTGCATGCTATCCACTGTAGCATTTTGCAAGGAAGCAAAAGGGGGGGGGAAAGCTATATTTGGACTATTTTTTATTGGGAAATTTCTTCCCAAAGGTGGAAAAGATGCCGACTTTATGGAACAGATGTAGAACTGGACACTTTGAATTGTGAGCATAGAATAAAGCCAAGTGAAGCCAGAGAATTAATAATGCTACTGCTCTAAAATACAAATGAGAATTTTAAAACAATGTATTTGATAGTTGTCTCAATGTTGTATGATAAAATGATCTCTACTCTCTGCTTTGAATGGCTAATTTAAATATGCTTTATTCCCTAGGTCAAGATATTTGAAGGGCAGTAAGAATTCAGACATTATATCTTCAATATATTGACATTTATCTTTTAAGGATGCCACTGGCTCCATCCTGTATATTCATGTCTACTTTGCTAATGAAAAAAAAATACAGAACAGTTAAGTTTCTACTTGCAGTGCATCCTATCCAAAGTACTTTTATGTGCTTTGAAAGAATGTGTTTGGTATTTGTTCAAAAATTACTTATTAGTATAATATATAATGGGAAATGGGAGGGATATAAAGGGAATGGGTTCTTTTCCTAGGGCATAATTAATTAAATCCTTTAGGTACCTAAGTGTTTTCTTACGAACTTTTCTCTAATATTACTATTTAAAAATCATTGGTAGATTGGGATTAACAGGAAAAAAAATGTGAGTTCTCCTGCCCATACTTGTTTAGTTGAAAATATAACCAATTGGCAAATTTATTAACACAAATTTATTAACCTTGGAATTTGTTATACTTTCTCACTTTGTGTGTAGTACAGGTATTTCTCAGAACCATGAGTAGCAACTATTTTATGTTCCTTAAGAGAATGTTTCTTCCTTCCTATTTATCAAAAAGTTGCTTTTGCCTTTTCTACACTACTTTGAGACACCCGGACAACAAATGCAAATTTTTCCACCCTTTTCCTCTCCTTCCTCCCCTTCTCTGGTACTCAGCCTTCTGCCTTCCCTGAACCTGATTGCCCTGAATCCATATACTCTGCCATAGATCCTAGCACATGGTAGGTGCTTAGGACCTCAATTCCTTACCTGTAAAGTGGGTATACTAATATTTATGAGGATTAAAGTAGCTAAATGTAAACCACGTTGGTTAAAATGCATCACATAAAGCACGTAAACAATATTGTCACTTAGTATCATCATCCTCGTTATAATTAGTACCCTTTGTAAACTTAAATGCCTATGTAAAGTAGAGATGTTTCCCTCTTTTGGAAAAGAAAATACAGATCTTCTCTCTTTTTTTCTCATCACAGAAACTTCATAAGTATCCCAGGTCCCCTTGAAATCATGTATCCAAAACCTTTATTTGATAAGTGAGAAAAATGAGATTCAGAGAGTTGGAATATCAAACCTGTGTTCACATAGACAGTTAATGAGCAACAGATCCTGAAGCCAAGTGTTCTGATATGGATAGGGTCGTCAGCACACGCTTTCTAGACAATAGAGCCGTTCTTTTCCTTTAGCTTCTCAAGCTGCAGAAGACAAAAGCCTTGAGATAATATCCTAGAGTGTAACCTAAGCAGGTTATTTCCTAGGGCTCTTACCTTAAAGGCTGATTGCTTTACAGTGAAGTCAGAGGACCTGTGCTGCTCTGGACACTGCAGACATGCACTTTCCAGGTCTGTGAAACATGGGCAGTACATAGAGAGAGGGGCAGCTTTGTGGGTACAGTGCTTTTGTTTAACGATCTTCTGTTGCCATCTTGAAATCCTTAGTAAGTGTTGAGCAAGGGGCCCTGCATTTTCATTTTGCTCTGTGCTCCACAAATTATGTAACCAATCCTTCATATTAATGGACTTTGTGGTAAATCACTGGGAACTCAGGAAACTTTAGATCTGCTTTTTGCTTTGGAAGAACTATGGCAATTTTAATAGCAAAATCAGGACAATAAACTCTCCAATTAGTAATATAGACTACTCCAATATTTTCTTTATAGTAACATTCTGTATTTAATCGAAGAAGATATTTCATTAGCTTTGATAGGCAGCAAGAAAGAAAAGACCTGCTCTGTGACTTTAGATTTTGGAGGAGGAGGAAGACACCAAGACTTAGAATGTTATAGATAACCTTAACTAAATACTTCCATGCTCTGTTTAAAGTGATTTTATTTTGTTTTTAAAATAAAGAATACAGTTTTATATATAAGACTATAGTTAATAGTGTTTTACTAGAACCTGTGCATGAGAAAAATAGCTTCACTATCATGATAGCCACCATTGTGTTTAACTTTTTATTTTGAAATAATTTCAAACTTATAGGACAGTTGCAAAAATAATACAGACTTCATACAGAGAACTCAAACATACCCATACCTTCTCCAGATACCCAGATCCACCAATTATTAACATTTTACCACCTTTGTTGTATCACTGTTTCTTTCTTTCTTTCTTTCTTTCTTTCTTTCTTTCTTTCTTTCTTT